>CM062820.1:880165225-881365225 GCA_031772625.1 Pinus tabuliformis | reverse complement strand
TTAGGCATCACAAGGCAGAACTAGGTTAAAATGTATGGGAATGACCAAATAAGAGTGTTTGATAGGGAGTTTCAGAGAATTCTAGGTGTTTAGACATAGTTACCGGAGAATCCACAGTAAAACTTATTTTTCATCAACGTTTCAAATCCCAACTGGGATCCATCATCGGGACTTTGTTCAATGATGATAGAAGAAAAGCTTAATTGAGGGATTTAAATAGTTGTGAGGAGAGGGATTTTAGGATGAGATGAATGTCGGCCAAGGACAAAGTGTTTTAGAAGAATTTTAGAGTAGGATTTGTAGGAGGAAATCATACAGTTGTGATAAGGGGATGGATAGAGTAGTTTCATACAAAGGGAGACTTTGTTCTGGGTGCAACACTATTTTACCAATGACTTGGTTAAGTTCCCAAGTTTAAAAAAAGGTAAGGTTATTTATGAGGTGATGACAACTAGGGAGTGTCAAGCTGTGCCAAGGAATGATAGGAAGTGTTAATACATGTTAAAAAGTAACAAGGCATGTTAGTCATGCCAAGACATGCGAATATGTGTCAAGTGTCAGGGTTTTCCAACGCATGTTAGGGAAACATAAGGGAGCACTAGTTTCAAATGCATGGAAATGAATGAATAAAACTATGTGGCGAGGAGTCTCAGTGAGTTATAGGTGTGCTAAGGAGGGAGTGAAAAGGTATGTTAGGTAGCTGCAAGGAATTTCATAGTTTTAGTGTGCCAAGGTGTGCCAATGTGTGTGACGGATTGGTAGGGAGTTGCATGGAAACACGAGGAAGAACTAGGTCAAAATGCATGGAACTGAATGAATAAGAGTGTGTGATAGGGAGTGTCAGCAAGTTCTAGGTTTGCTAAGGAGGGAGTGATGAGGTTATATGCTAGGAAGTAATAAGGCATACTAGAGTACTAGGTCATGTTGGGGAGTGGTAGGGTGTGTTAGGAAATACTAAAGCATGAAGAAAAGGTAGACGATGCTAACACATGCCACATAGTGCCAAGGGATTGTTAGGCATGCCAAGTACGATGGAATGTCAAAACGTAAACTATGTTTCTTAAATTTTTTACCAACCATAACTAGAAGTGAGACTTATATTTTTAACTTGTGAAGTGGGAATAGTTGAGGTTGGACATGAGTAACCTAATATGAGTTATAGGAAGTTCTTAGGTGAAAAAAACATAGTCTAGTTGTAGTAACAATAACTTGGTCAAGTTTTTATGGTCGAGGCAGCACATCGTTGGGTTCCTAAGTTCCAAAAAATGTAATGGTGGTTGTGAGGGAATGATAACTAAGGAGTGTTAGGGCTTTCCAAGGAATGAAAAGGTGTTATAACATATGCCAGAGAATGTCAATGCATGCCAAGGATTGTTATGGAGTGCTAGTGTATCACAAGGTAGAACTATGTCAGAATGCATGCAAATGAATGAATAAGAGTGTGTGCCAAGGAATGTAAGTGAATTCCAGGTGTCCCAAGGATGAAGTGTCTCAGGAGAATTTTAGAACAGGACTTGTAGGAGGCAAGCTTATAGTTTTGGTAAGTGCATGAACAAAGTAGTTTTAGGAAAAGGGAGACTTTGGGCTAGGCACAACACTATTTTTCCAATGACTTGGTTGGGTTCCCAAGTCATAAAGAAAGTAAGGCTTTCTATGAGGGCATGAAAAATAGGGAGTGCCAAGGTGTGCTAGGGAATTTTCAAAAGTTCTAACACATGCTAGATAGTTCCAACGCATGTTAGGCATTCCAAGACATGCCAAGAGATAAGGAATGCCAATATGTAGCAGGTGCCAGGGTGTGGTAGTAACACATAGTAGGGAGTGCCAAGGAAACACAAGGGAGAGCTAGTTTTAAATGCATGTAAATGAGTGAGTGTGTGTGTGGTAGAGAGTGTTAGCAAGTTCTAGTTGTGTTCAATGGGTAGTTACAAGGTATGCTAAGTAGTGCCAAGGAATGCTAGGGTTCTAGGGAAACATGCCTAGACATGCCAAGTGTTAGGGTGTGCCAATGTGTGCCAAGGAGTGATAGGGTGTGCCAAGGAAAAAAAGGGAGCACTAGGTAAAAATTCATATAAATGAATGAATAAGAGTGTGACATGGAGTGACAACAAGTCCTAGGTGTGTTGAGGAGGGAGTGAAAGGTATTTTAGGTAGTGATAATTCATGCTAAAGTGTTAGGGTGGCATGCCAAGATGTGTTAAGTGCTAAGGTCGCCAACACATGCCAGGTAGTGCCAGGGAAACACAGGAGACAACTAGATAAAAATGCATCGAAATGAATTAATAAGAGTGTGTGATAGGTAGGGTCAACGAGTTCCAAGTGTGCTTAGGAGAGAGTCACAAGGTATGCTAGGTAGTTCTAAGGAATGCTAGAGTTCCAGGGTGACATGCCAATATGTACGAGGTGCTAGGGTGTGCCAATGTATTGTAGGGAGTGTTAGAAAGTGTTAGGGAAACGTAAGGGAACAAAAGGTCAAAATGAATTGAAATGAATGAATAAGAATGTTTGAGAGGGAGTATTAGCAAGTTCCAGGTGTGTTAAGGAGGGAGTGACAAGGTTATATGCTACGTTGAGCTAGGTCATGCTAGAGTGCCAAGCCATAATAGGGAGTGTCTGAGTGTGTTAAGGAGTGTCAAATCATGCCAAGGAATGAAGGGGATGTTAAGTACATGTGCCAGATAGTGGCAAGGAATTCTAAGGCGTGTTAGGTGCTATGACATGTTAAGATGTAAACTATGTTGCTTAGTTGTTTTATCGCCATCGTTGGACGTCCACCTTATCTTAGTAAAAAAAACATAGTATAGTTGTAGTAACTATAACTTGGTTAAGATGTTGGAGTTGAGGTAGGACTTGGTTGGTTCCCAAGTCTTAAAAAAAATAAGGGTAGTTATGAGGGCATGACAACTAAGGAGTTCCAGGGCATGCCAAGGAATGAAAAGGAATGCTAACACATGTTAGATAGTGTCAATGCATATCAAGGAGTGTTGGGGATTGTCAAGGCATCACAATGGAGAAGGTGGTCAAAGTGCATGGAAATGAATGAATAAGAGTGCCTTGCAGGGAGTGTCAGTGAATTATAGGTGTCCCAAGGATGAAGTGTGTTAGGAGAATTTCAGAATAGGACTTGCAAGAGGTAAGCCTACGATTAGGATAAGGGGATAGACAAATAAATTTTAGACAAAAGGAGACTTTGGGCTATGCACAACACTATTTTTTCAATGACTTGGTTGGCTTCCCAAGTCGCAAGAAATGTAATGCTATTTATGAGGGCATGACAACTAGGGAGTGCCAAGGTGTGCAAGGAATGCCAGGAAGTGCTAACACATGCTAGAATGTTCAAAGACATGTTAGGAATTCCAAGACATACCAAGTTATAATTCATGCCAAGATTTGCAAGGTGCTAGGGTGTGGTGCCAAAGCATGCTAGGGAAAGCTAGGGAAACACAAGGGAGGACTAGTTTTAATTGCATGGAAATGAATTAATAAGAGTGTGTGATAGCGAGTGTTAGCAAGTTTTGGGTGTGCTAAGGAGGGACTGACAAGGTATGTTAGGTAGTGCCAAGTCATGATAGAGTACTAAGAAATCATGTCGAGATGTTCCAAGTGCTAGGGTGTGCCAATGTGTACCAAGGAGTGTTAAGGATTGCTAGGGAAATACAATGGTACACTAGGTAATAATGCATGGAAATGAATGAATAAGAGTGTGTGATAGGGAGTGTCAACGAGTTCCAAGTGTGCTAAGTAGGAGTGAAAATGCATGGTTAATAATGCTAAGGAATGTTAAAGTGCTAGGGTGGCATCTGACCAAGATGTGCCAACACATGCAAGGAAGTGTTAGCTAGGAGTGCCGGGGAAAAAGAAGTGAAAAATTCATCAAAATGCATGGAAATGAAAAAATAAGAGTTTGTGATTGGAAGTTCAATGATTTGAAGGTGTGTTATTGAGGGAGTGATAAGGTATGCTAGGTAGTTTTAGGGCATCCTAGAGTCCAAGGTAAGATGCCAAGATATCCTAGGTGCTAGGGTGTACCAACATGTGACAATAAATGCTAAGGAGTTATAGGGAAACACAAGGGAGCACACAATCAAAATGCATGGAAATGAATGAATAAGAGTTCGTGACTAGAAGTGTCAACACGCTCTAAGTGTGAAAAGGAGAGAGTGACAAGGTATGGTAGGTAGTATCAAGGCATACTAGAGTGCTATGCCGACATGTCAAGATGCGTCAAGTGATAGGGTGTGCCAATGCATGTTAGGGAGTGTTAGGGAGGGTTAGGGAAACACAAGGATGCACCATGTCAAAATTCATGGAAATGAACAAATACGAGTGTGTGACAGGGAATCTGAATGAGTTCTACGTGTGTTAATGAGAGAGTGATAATGTTATATGCTAGGTAGTGCGAAAGTATGATAAACTACGAAGGTGTGTGAGGAAATTCTAGGGTGTGCTAGGGAGTTTCAAAGAATGCCAAGGAATGTAGGGGATACTAACACATGCCACGTAGTGCTAAGGAATTCTAAGACATGCCAGGTGCTATAACATGTCAATATGTAAACTATATTTCTTATTTCTCTTATGATCATGGACGGATGTGATGAGCCTTGTGTTGGTAACTTGTTACGTGGAATGAGTTTAGATTGGACATGAGTAGAATAAGATGAGTTACATGTGGTTCTGAGGTGAACAAGGCATATGTTGAATTTCCACACCACGTGAGAATCTAGGTTTGGTCTTAGAATATTTCATGCCAACACACTCAAGTGCCACAATGCATCTAATTTACACAATGAAATGTACACACTTCATGGAATCAACTAGTGCACATGACAATTTTTAACTTTTTCAAACCCTTATTCATTATATTACAAACTATAATGGAACATGATAGAGCTCTCGTACCAGGGATCATGGCCCTTTACAATCACATTGATACAAGGAATACAACTAGGGCTTGGTGTTAGTCCTTTGACAACTAATATACCTTGAACAAGACAACACTTGACCTACTTGTTGATGGTGACCACACACAACCCTTTCAGTCCATGTGTCTAGAACACATTTGCGAGATCCTCTTGCCTCCCATTCCACAACTCCTTAATAAGCCTCTATTAACAAAATCAACTCCTTTAATTTACTGAACTTAACCAAACAAAATTTTCCCTCTAGCTACCTCATTATTCCATCATTTTTTGCAACACTTAGGGTCTTCAATCAACTATTGACAAATCCGTTTGTGAACAAC
Organism: Pinus tabuliformis; assembly: GCA_031772625.1. NCBI lineage: Eukaryota > Viridiplantae > Streptophyta > Pinopsida > Pinales > Pinaceae > Pinus > Pinus tabuliformis. The sequence goes on along the minus strand of CM062820.1, from coordinate 881,359,983 downwards.
TCTTTGGTATGCCAATTTTATCCGTACTTCTACTCCAAGATGACAAGGTTGTGGCTATGGATGTCACCCTTCTTCTCACTGTCTCAATCCTCTACAATACATTGAAATAGGGCTATTTGGATAGCCCACTTGAATGCTAATGTAGTCCTTAAAAGATTGCACATCCTTAGGCCCAATACACCTACCCTTCTACCAGTCTTGTTTTCTTTCATAAGTACATGACATAGGGCTCTTCTTTTACAATCACCTAACAACCCTCCAACTGTACTAGGATTGGCATTAGTTTTACCAACCAAATTCAATTATTTTACCTATCTAGGGTCCACAACACTGCCCTCATCTAGGGCTCTTCAAATCTACCACCTAAAAATGATTTGAGTCCTCTCAAAATCAGTATTATTTTGTACCAATTTCTTTATTGTCCAATCTATGAACAAATGTGAACTACTCCTCTTATGATCCTTATAAAAATCTATATATGACTAAACTAGAGTCACAAATCATCCACTAACAGTCCATTGATTAATTGTTTATAGGATTCTTCAGATCTCTATCCAAAACTCTATGGATAGTCCACCAAAACCACTCATCTTCATGTCAATCCATTCTTCATATGGCACATTTATTCTATTCAATATTCTACTAAAGTTCACCTTCCTTTATATCTTATATCTCCACACATAATTATGAAAACCGTCTTCGAGATATGTGGTATATATTATAGAGATAATCCTCACTCTAAGGCTTATGAACCCTCCTCTTCTATACAGATTTGTTGCAGCCTTAAGGGCCTACCTTATGGACTGAACATGCTAGGAAACTTCCCTAACTAGGGAATTATACTTATTTTCTAATTAGTTTAGAACAAAGCCTATCCAACCATCGAAAAAACAACAACTCTTGCCTCCATAAGACTCAAGCTAGATCATATGGATCCATAGATTCTAGGCATTTTTTTTACTATACCTTGACCTAAACTTTAGATCTCTATGACCCTTAAACTATTGTTAGCTCAGTTAATATTACACATATGACTACTTTTGTTCTGGACCTAAATTTCAGTGCAGACCCTCCTCCATTTGTGTTGGTATTTATCACAAACCTTGCAACCTACTAACCACCACAAGACAGGGTCTCAACCTTCTCTGCTATTTCAAAATTTGATGTGACCTTCACACAAAAACACCACTGAAATCACATGCCCAAATTCTCATGAGCCACCTCTCTTGAGCTCAATCTACTATAAGAGAACCAACAATATGCCATCCTACTTCTTAGCTCAAACCCATTAAGGTATACGACATTCTTGTGAACCCTCACATGATGATATTTCTCTTGGTGGATGATAATGGCCTCCCTTTAGCAACCCTTTCTTAGCCCTCTAACTCGACCTAGTTTAGGAATACATCTCTCTTGGCCTCCTTGATCAAATGAGCTCCTTCTCACTTGATTTTCTTTTCTTCATAATAATTCCTACCTAAATATCTTTTCGTAGCTATGCCTCTTAGGAACCCTATAGAACTTACAAGTTTTATCCACTTAGACCTTAGGAAATATTAATTTTCCTTTTTAATTTTGTTTTAGATTTTAAACCCCATCTTGGGTCTAAAACCCCTTCGCTTGGTTTATTTTTGCACAAATCCTTTTGTGGCCGAAATCACATGAGCCCATCTCACTAGGCTTGTGGAGTACCTCCCAAGCTACACAATTCAACAACATAGCATAGTAGTAGTAATCGTAACTTGTTCAAACTCTTATAGTCAATCGGGGACTTGGTTGGGTTCCTAAGTTGAAAATTAAGTAAGGGTAGTTGTGAGGGCCTGATAGTTACGGAGGGTCATGGAATGACAAGGAATGAAAATGCACATTAACATATGTGAGACAAGATCAATGCGTGATAAGGAGTATTATGGAGTGTTGAGGCATCACAAGGGAGAACTAGGCCAAAATTCATGGAAATGAACAAATATGAGTGTGTGTCAAGGAGTGTCAATGAATTCAAGTGTGCTAAGGATGAAGTGTGTTAGGAGAATTTCATAATAGGATTTGAAAGAGGCAAGCCTATGGTTGCAATAAGGGGCTCAATAAAGCGGTTTTAGATAAAGGGAGACTTTGCACCAGGCACAACATTGTTTCTCCTTTAGCTATTATTTTTATATAACATGTGGCACATTTTGGCCAAATTCTCATGTTTTAGACTATTTCAGACAATTTCATATTGTACATTATTGTGTAAGCTACGTTTCTTATTTATTTTATGGCCATGGCTAGATGTGATCCTTGTCTTGGTAAGTTCTTAAGTGGGACAAGTTGAGCTTGGACATGATTAACCTAAGATGCGCTATAGGTAGTTCTTAGGTGAACAAGGCACAAAATATTTGTATTCAGTGCAATTGGTAAAGTTATTACAGCGAGAGCAAGCTAATATCACTTGAACTAATAGTTATGAGGGTGTGAGGCTAGTTGGGAGGATGTGAGTGCCAAGGAATGTTAGGGAATGCTAACATGTGCTAGATATTGTGAAATCATGTCAAATATACTAAGATGTGCCAAGTGCTAAGGCATGCCAAGATGTGCAATGGTGTCACAATACGTGCCAGGGACTTTGAAGGCAAAAAAAAGGAGAAATAAGTTAAACTACAAGGAAATGAACACGTAAGAAGGTTGCTAAGTCATCAATTTACCTTTTCCAAGAGGGTCATGCTAGGCACACCAACACTATGTCCCAAGTGCCAAGTGCTAGTGCATTATAAGTGTGAAATATTACTTTGTTACTTATAATCTACTTTCTAATAGTTGATCTCAAATGACTTTAATATTAAACCATGTCTAACCATACCAACACATCTCAATGAATGTTATAGATGCTAAGACTTGCCAAGAACCAACATGTGCCAAGTTCTAATGTGTGTTAGGGAGTGATACACATGTTATAAAGTGGCAAGGCATGTCGAATAGTGTTAAGGTGTGCTAGAGAGTGTTAATGCATGCTGAGGAGTGTTAGGGAGTACTAGGGAAACACAAGGGAGAACTAGGTCAAAATGCATGCAAATGAATAAATATGAGGGTTTTCTAGGGAGTGTCAATGCGTGCTAGCTAACATTCCAACAAGGAAGTGAAAAGGTATGCTAAGCATTGGTAAGGCATGTTATGGAATATGAGGGCATGCTGAGAAGTGCCAGAGTGTGCTAGGGAGTTCTATTATGTGTCAACATGTGCCAAATATTGTCAAGGCATGCCAAGACATGACAGATGCTAGGGCATGCTAGGATGTGCATGGTGCTAGGGTATGCCAATATGTGTCAATGAGTGTTAAGGAAACATAAGGAAGAACCAAGCTAAATGAAAGGAAATGAACACAGAAGAGGGTTAATAAGTCAATACTTTATGTTTTTCAAAAGGGGCATGCTAGGCACACTAATAATAGGTTCCAATACATGCCAAGTGCCAATGTGTGCCAAGTGCTAATGTATGTTAATGCACCCCAAAATGTTTCAGGGCATGCCAAGAAATCTTATGAGAGTGCTATGCTATGCTAGGGCCTACCAACATGTGCTTGGGTGTCCTAGTCATGGAAATATTTTCTAGTTAGAAAGATGTTCCAAGATGTTCGAGGTGACAAGGAATGTTAGTGTGGGCCAAAACATGTTAAGATGTGCCAGGAGTGTTGAGGAGTGGTACTTCTCTCTCATTAATAGAATTGACAGGGCTTGATTATGTATTAAATAATATAGTTCCTACACACACTAGTGGAAATTTATCTAAAGGGAATTTGTTAGATAACAAACCTAATAGATATGAATCATGCATTGACCCATAGGAAAATTGTATTCTCATTACAACAGGGAAATTATAAACACTAATTACTTCATAAGAAATTGACTGACTCTACACACTATAGCCTTCGACACATAAAGAAAAAGAATCGACAACAATGGTCTCAAATCATTATCTTTTAACAAGATATATAGTAACATGCACATTGTGTCATCAAAAACGCATTGGAACAATTAATGATGATGAACATTTTTTTACCGTCACCAAAAAGAGTATTATTGAGGGTCAAAAAAAGATCATCACTAGAAGTTTCAACAAAGATATAATTAGTGATGGGACTTTAAAACCCTTACCAAATTTGTCACTAAAAATGGCTTTGGTGACAAACCTTAAAGGACAATCAATATATGCACTTACAACAACGCTTTTTTAAGGACCATGACCATATGCAAAATTTCTGATGGACCTTAAAGGTCCATCATGGGCATGACCATTACCAGTGAATTTTTTTGTTGTAGTTCTTTAATAAAAATATCTAAGTATATGTAAACCATATTCATACATTTCAATTCTACAAATACGTGGATTAAACCAATCAACAACACCATTGGGGAATAGATTGGGGAATTCCTTGTCTTACAATCCTTTAATATTATATTCATTGACGGGAGATGAACTAATATATGGCCAACCCAATGGTTCATTGGGTGTAAAATATCAACTTTCAATGACTATTATTATTCAGTCAAATTCCCTCCTTTCATTGGGAAAGATATAAACAAAATAAGATGGATGCGAGTGAACCAAATTAGGGCCAAAGACTTAAATCTCTTCGTCAACTCTCCTTGTTTCATTTAGACCGCTATCAACATAATGTATCCTGCTAGACACATCAGCTGGTATTTCTGGGAAATCCACATCAATTTCAACATCCCTACAATATTTATCCATATAAAATTTGTAAATAAATGCATACATCACCTGTTTTCTTTTGACATAAACATTCACAATATTTGGAGTTGACACCACATCTCCTCACAGTGAAGAAATCATGTTGTTCAATACATCATGGAATATTCTTTATAATCGAAGATATATCATATGGAGAACTAATTGTGTGCTCATTATATTTATACTTACCACCATGAGCATGTGTCACTTATAATATTGGATTAACTTGCACTATTAGCAGCTCTTTAACTTGGGTTAGAACTCTTAGAAAATCAGGTTGTTCACCAGGATCGATTTTATTGAAATGAGAGAAAGGGTGGGATACTTTCTCAGTCTTACATATTTTACAAATATGCCCTTCATGTCATCTAACGACTTGTATACTGGGATAACATTCATTACATACTTGGCATGTTTGCACAATAGGCAGGTTCTCAATCGTGGACCAAATTTTCTTATGAACTTTAATCATCCCTCTGCTAAAATGAAGAATGGTACTTTCATTTTCTATATGAATGAGCACTCTAGGTAAAGGATTATGTCAATAAGGTTGTCCAATCATAGCATTACTTTGAAAATTTTCTTCCATAAAACTATGGGAATGCATTCTTGAAAATTGGTTACATATTATTATGCTCTGATTATGGAAAAATATAAATTAAAATGTTAAATGACAAGTTAAATTTTTGATGTGGATAGTAAATTATGAACAAGAAACATATACATTTGTGTTCCAGTTAGATTATCTACGTTCGACTTTAGGAAAGGATAAATGTTATCGTCGTTGTGAATTTATTTCTCGAGCAATATTAATTGGTATGTTATTTTGTCGAAGATGATAAAATAAAATATGCATAAAATAATAAATATAATACATTCAAATGTATAAATGCTATGAAAAGAAATCTACTTGAAGCACATGTGTTGTCCCAAGATAGCAAGTATGCATATATTTTGTAGGACTAACGATATTGTCTATAGAGTTACATCAAAAAATGCTAGTTGCCACATTGGAAACAAAATGTTGTGAATTTCCAACCATCTAAGCAAGCATATTACTATTAGAAAAAAAACATATTTTGTTAATTGTTGAATGGAAACATCATTCCTATCATTGATTATTGCATCTCTTCCATTATTTTTATAGGTCTCACGATTTTTTCTTCTATGAAGGCTCTCTATGTAAAAACAATGTTCCAAAAGAAGAATATTGTAGGAGTACTTGGAATAGCGAAAACATCTAGAGATTTCCAACCTGTAGGGAAATGAAACTTTGAAGAAAATGTTATTCCCATCATACCACCCATGTTTTCACACTTATGGTTAACGAGTTCATCATTCTAACGATTTATTGAAGTTTACCAATTAGATGGTCTAGGTTGAACCTCAAGAAGGGATAAAGTATGCAGTGGTTGTGAATTTATTTCTTGAGAAACATTCATTGTAATATTGTTCTACAAAAAAGGATAAAATAAAATATGCATAAAACAATAAATATAATTCATTGAAATCTATAAATCCTATGAAAAAAATATACTTGAAGTACCTATGTTGTTCCAAGAGAGAAAGGACAAATAGATTCTGGAAGACTGACAATAGTGACTGTATAGTTTCATCGAGGAATTCTAGATCCCACATTTACAACATAATGTTGCAAATTGTCACCCATATCAGCAAGCATATTACTATCAACAAAAATATCAAATGTTGCTAAATTTTGAATGGCATCATTGTGTTTATCTTCCATTATTACATCACTTCCATCATTTGTAAATGAACCAAGGTCCTCACTTTTATCTAGATTGTCTTTGAAAATGCAAATTTTCCCTAGAAAACTATTGTTAAGAAACCTTGGAATAGTGGAAAAATTTGGAGATGTATAGAAAATGTTATTTCCATGATAGCACCAACTTTCAATAATTATGGTTTATGAGTTCATCACTATAATGATCAATTGGATTTATTTTCCTTTCTTGAAATGTGGCTCTTATTCTTGCATTTATTGCATCTTTATTCTAATGATAACATTATCAGTAATGTTTATTCGCTCTCTCATGTGAAGCAGGAGAACGAGGTATTTTCAAAGTGAACTTGCTTATTTTTCACTTGAAATTTCTACAAACAAATTCAAAACTATTCAAATTTTAAATGTTAATTCTCAAACAAGTTAAAAATTCCAATAATATTAATCCTTGCTAAGTTTAAAAATCACCTAAATTTTAATACCAAATAAGTTAAAATAACAATAACCAACATTTCAAATTAGTAAGATATACATATATAAAAAATTTTGAAACATCATAATAAATATTGAAACATGAAGTTTATTATTCTATGCACCAAATAACAAAATAGTGTAAGTAATATCATACAAACATATTACAAATGATATATGTTTTTGAGTGCACAATTGAAACTGGAATGACAAATATCTTCAATATATGTTAAAAAACATGAAACAATATATATATATATATATATATATATATATGAGAATGTGTATAATAAAATACTTAGAAAATTTAATGGTCAAGCCATGACATCCATAGGCAATCGTCGTATGTTAACAACAAAATCGTTATTTGGAAAAAGTGGGAAAAAATTTCTCATTTTTGAATCAGCATAACAAAGAATGAGAAATGTAGTGCATTATTCCATCTTCCAAATAGTAGAAGAGTCCAAGTAATCTCTAATAAACATATCAGAAAATGACATGACTATGTTTTTGAGTACATAGTCCAAAGTGGTATCAAAATGATCTTCAATATATGTTTCAAAATATGAAAAAAATTTAAGATCTCCAATAATGTGTAAGAGAAAATATAATGAAGCCTTAAATCTCAAGGGATTGTATTGATAGGTACTGGTGGTATGTTAACAATAGAATCTGCATTTGGAACGAGTGAGAAAATATTTCTGTTTCCAATGAGCGCATTGAAATGTTTAAGTTATCGCACATGGAAGAAGTATTTTTCGAAGATGGATACATCATCAATAACTGTCATTGTTCAAAATATAGCCAACAAATCATACACCTTCAATGGCACTCCCATCTAACCAAATGTAATTACTTTTCCTTTAGTTATATCAAAACGAAGGTACCCTAGTAATTTAGTATTAATATCCTTAGAAATAGTATCCAAAAATCTCCATACGAACCCCCAATCATCTACAAAATATTCCAATCTTCGTTCATTGCAAGTCTGTCCAAATTCAAAATTCCTAATTTCTTTGCATGACCAAATAGTCGTACAACCATTATTGACAACACAAACAAGTTGGTTCTTGTATATTGTTAATTATATACATTATATGTGAGTGATAGGAACAAATGAAAACCCTCGCTTATTTATTTTAATACCCAACCAATAGATAGTGTAAACATATGAAGGGTAATCATCATAATCTATGTCTAACTATAACCAAAACACTTTTCCTTTAGAGAATATGGCCCCTTTTGGCATTGTTAATCCATTATAAGGAAATTCTATCCTCTTCCAAACCATCTCAATGTTTTTAAAAATTAAAAGTTGGATGCATGTTTTTCTAGATATGTTTCAGCATAACCCAATCATATTTTTTTGGACTAAGATTTTCCAAGAGAGAGAGATCCAACATTTCTAACTATCTTTGTAAAATGGTTCACTACAAAATAATTTTTTGAATAGGAAAATCTTGTAGGCTCAGAAAACACAATCATTGATCCAATTGTACATTGAATTATCTATCCAGAATGAAGGAAAAATAGATGAATATATGTGGCCTTTATCATTAAGTTAGGATCCAACAAGGTAGTTATGCTCGATACGAACTGTTGGGACAAGGTCCCCCAAGGTCAACTTTGGGGCAAAAGCCCAAGTTTTGGGGCAGAAAGCCCAAGTTTCTGTTATGTAAAGTGCAAAGTCTCCACAAGTTGTGATTGCGAAGTGTGTAGATAGTAAAGTGTCATAAAGGGTTTACCCTTCTGTTATGTAAGTTGTGTCGGCTAGCATAGAGCTACCCATGGTCCGTGGACCATGGGATTATATAAAAAGGAAAGTCTTAGAGAGTCTAAGGGAGAAAATAGAAGAGATAAATGAATGTAATGGATCAATAGAAATGAAGAGAAAATAGTCTTAGAGTAGAAAAGAGGATTTGCACCCGTGTGCACATAGGCCTAGAGTAGAGTGCTCAACTAAGTGCACGTACCCTTGCAACTGAGTGCATAGGGAAGTCTTAAGTCTGTAACCAAAACTGAAGTATCAATAAATAGATGATTCCATAAATATTTTTTTTTTGTCCATTTACTTATGTTATGAATGAATGTGTTTATGTTATGATGAATAATGGGGTTATGATTTAATACTGTATTGACGGATGATTCAACATCTTTTACATTGTTATAAGAATGCAAGTAATAATATCTATTTACACGAAGAATATCTTAATGCATCTTAAATTTATCAGATACTTAAGCCAATCTAGGTAGATACAAAAGTTGGAGTAATTAGAGAAGCACGTAAGTGTTTGATTGGTCTGCTTAAGGTCCACGAAAGATAGTCGTACACCTTCGCGAAGGTCTAAAGGCTTGTAAAACGAAGTTATATTGATAAGCCCTAAAGGCTTATTGATCTTCACGAAGGCTGGTTTAGGGCATAAAATGACATCACATTAATCTTTGGGTGTAGAAACTTGGTTCTAACACCCCCCCATACTGCTTCGGGTGAGACTTCAATCCGTGCTCCGTGGATTGATGCCGCAAGGGCCAATAGTATACGGATTTGTTTGGAAAGATCAACTCTAAACCTAGGTCAGGACCCACTAAGCCAACATGAACTGACATAGAATAAATTAAAATTCTTTTTCAACAGATCGATTCCAAGGAGTGAGGAAAAGGGGGTTTTGTAAACCAACATTCCATTTTTCACAAAATATTTGAAATATTATCAACAAAAATAAAGGAAGCCAATTAAATATAATCTTGATCATCTCAAATGGTAGAAACTACCAAATTGTTGGATCCATGGGAAATTGAACACCTTTCTTGAAACAAAAGTAAAAACAGTATATTAAATAATGAAAAAAAATGTGAAATAATAGTTTCGATATTAAAACATATATATTATCATGTTAAACATGTTAAAATATGCTCCATAAAAATTAATGTCTCAAAAATGCATTGGAGCATATAAGATAATGATTAATAGCATATTAGAGTACATCCCTTTGATTTACAATACATTGTAGCATATCAAAATACATCCCTTGGGTTAGAATACATTTTAGCATATCAAAATACATTGTAGCATATTATATTAGATTGTAGTATACTTGATCATGAATAGAAAAAATCATCTATGAAACTTTTAAAATATTTCGACAACAATTTGTATCTTTCAAATAATTTTACTCCCATATTTAAAGCTTTAGAGCAAAATGATAGAAAATCAGCTAAATTTTTTTAGCTCTCCTTATAATTGGTAAAAAATGAAAAACTCAAAAATACAATATCAACAAACAATACCTAAAAACAATCTTTAAAAATATTAACTAATGTTAAGTAAACACTAAAAAAAATAATTTTCATCTAAACTAAAACAACAAAATTTCACTAAAAACAATCAAATTTCATGTAAACTTTAAAATATTTATTCTATTTTAATTAATCCTTTAAAATATATCCAATACTTTTTTTCTTATTTTCAATAATATCTTGTAATTAACAAATTATATAAACAAAACATGACATATTTCTTAACCAATGGTAAAAATCATCATCAAATACTAATATCTTACCAATCCAATGATATAAATTAATAAAACAAATAAACCATATCAAATGCATATAAGATAAATGTCATAAATTTAAGCAAAACTCCAACTTACTTTGGAGTGCACTCCAACCACATTAGTTGACTATGATTGACCATAGTTAACTATGGTCGCCACGGTCAACCATTGTCAATTACTATGACTAATTTATTAATAATCCTAAGGTTTATAATATTAATATTAGGCTATATAATATTGGGTTTTATATTGTTGGGGTTTGTAAAACCCATTATAAAAAACCCTAATATTGGCATTAAAAACCATATTAGATAAACATATTCAATCCTTGATAGGCAATGCTCAAATAGTTAACCATAATAAAACTTGGTCAACCTTATGTTTACCATATGTAATAATAGTAAAGATGTTGGCATAGCTAAACATAGTCATCCTTTCTAAGATTAATATTATAAATCCAAGGATTAAAATTATAAACCTTAACATAAAACATAAAGTTATAGACCCAATATTATAAAACTTAATATTAAACCCCAATTTTCAAATGTCACAATGTGACAATGAATAAATTGTGATTTAATGTAACACTGCGACAATGATTGTTAGATTAATTGTCACATTAAGAAAATGTTTATCATAATACAATCTTGGATAGATTTTTTTACCTTTCCAATGTTACAATATCAAACTCTGAGATTAGTATTAAACCCTAATATTAGTATTACAAATGCTATGATTAATATTAAGAACCATATGATTAATATTATAAACCATATAGAATGTAAACCCTAAGACTTATATTATAAACCCTAGGATTAATATTAAATTAGTCATCATTATTGACAATGGTTGACCATGGTGACCATAGTTAATTATGGTTAATCATAGTCAACCATTGTGATCATAGTTCTTGATGATTAGTGATGGTTAAACTATTTTTGTTAATGCATGACTATTGTTAGACATCATTGATTATGTTTTTAGTATGGTTATCCATGTTCACTATAGAAAGGTTGAATATGTTTGACTATGTGATGATGTTCACTATTATTATATTTGGTGAACATAGGGTTGACCAAGTTTGATCATAATGATCTATTAAAGCATTGACTATCAAGGTTTGACTATGTTTGTCTAATGTTGTTGACTATGTAGTTCAGCATGATGGTCATGTTGACTATTGTTAACTATAGTTGACCATGTAAAAAAAACTTGACCATAGTGAACATGTGTTAATGTATAGATTATTTATAGTGATGACATTATAAATGTATATCTTAATATAATATTGATATGTTATTAATGTTATACTAGACTTTATTAATATATCATAGTCAACCATGGTGATCATAGTAGATGATGGTTGACAATTGTTAAACTATGGTGAACAATGTGCGATTATTATTAAACATCATTGGCTATATTTTCACTGTGGTTAATAATATTTTGACTATCTCTATCCATGTTCACCGTAGAAAGGTTGACTATGTTTAACTATGCAAACATATTCACTATTATTATATATGGTAAACATAGGGTTGGCCAAGTTTGATCACAGTCAAATATTTGAACATTCACTATCAATGTTGACTATTAAGGTTTCACTATGTTTACCTAATATGGTTGACTATTTTTGAATATGGGATTTAGCATGGTGCTCATATTGATTATTGTTAACTATTGTTCATGATGCCAAGAATAATCAACCATAGTGTACATGTGATGATGTATAGACTATTTTAAATGAAGACATCAGAAATGTGTAGATTAATGTATTACTAATATGTCACTAATGTTATATTAAACTCTTATCAATCATATATATTATAATTGAATATTAATTATCTATTAAGTAAATATTATATTAATGGATAGAACATTAATAAAAAAAATTAATTAATATATTAATTAATATTTAAATTAAACCATTACTAGTATTTCAATTAATACTAATACATATAATTTTATTTTATATTTTAACACCCTCATGCAAAAACTTTATCGTATTATATATATTATATATATTATCCGAGCCTCATGGAATTTTTTGTTTTTTTATATACATTCTCCAAACCCTTCTTTTCTCCTATAACTCTAAACTTCTTGGAATAGGATGTGCATTCATAATCTCAATTTTTTTTTGTTATATATATATATATATATATATATATATATATATATATATATATATATAGATATATTAAGAACATAGCACATATGTCCCCTTTAAAAAAACTTCATTTGACTTCATATAGTAACTTGTTCGCACATTGGATGTTTACACCTAGGCATTTCTCCATTTTCCCTTAGTCTTGTTAATCGATACTCAAGTTTATTAACAAGAGAATATTATTTTGTGAGTCTCCCTTTTTTTTTTAAAGGTTAATGATGTCAACACACCAAGTATTATTGATATCCTCTTAATGGTGTGTTCCTTAACAATATTTAAACCTTCATCAATGTTCTCCCAAATTATTAAGCTATGATGTTTCGATTGGTAACTTAATGTCTTGGAAAGACAATAATAAAACTATTTTTACAAGCCATGCACATTGCACCATTGACACATATGTGGGATCCCTTTTATGGTTATTTTATTTCCCTTCATTATTCATCAACATTATGAGACATTGATTATTCAAGTAACAAAATATATGTCTAAATATGTTTGCATAGTGATATACATCGTGTTAGTTACAATGAGTCAAATTCTTTGGAAGATAGAATACATGCTAGTTGTAAAACTTGAGGTGATTAGACCAACGTTAAATGAAATCAATACAACTTGTGATTATGTACATACACCTTCCCCTTTGTAGATTCAAGGTCATCTTCTCATCGTTTTTCGCTAGGGTGAATGCCTCCAGGGCTGCAGGAAGGTTTATTTCATTGTTATGTTTTTTTTTTTCATCCAGGAGCATAACTTTTCTCTCAGCTACCACCCTTACAACCATACCATGGAACCTATGTCTAGATAGGTGCTTTATCATCATCACTCACACAAATATTGTTGATGCATGGTAGTTTTGTTTTATTTCTTTCTTTTTGGCTATAATATCGAACTTGAGTTCTTTCCTTAACTCCTAGATATTGGGGTTTTATCCTAGGTTCTTAATAGTGTTATGCCCTCTGCTAACATGGTATCTTTGCTATTTTTATGGTTGCAAGAACATTTTGAATCTGTTCTCTCCATTGGCTTCAACCTTTGTATTAGCTAAATAATTCTCATCTTTAATTTTTTTATTTTCCACATTTTCTAAGGCCAAGTTTCACAATAGGAAAGGGTTCTCTTGCCACTATAGGTATAATTTACCTCCACCAGAAGGGTTCTCTCACCACTATAAGTATAAGTTACCTCCACTACAAGGGTTTCTCTCCTATAATATTTTCAATTTTTTTAATATTAAATTACCTACAATGTTCTTTTCTTGGGTTCTTTGTTCATTTCTTTATTTCTTGTTAAGTGTTTTTATCATTATAGGATCTTTGAGGATTTTGGAATGAAATTCCCTTGTAAGGAAAATATTTCACTGAGTATATTTGGCAGTAGCTTTAATTTCTACATTTCCAACTTGCTTTTTGTTTTATTTTCGTCATTTCTTTTTCAAGTTCTTCTTCGAGTGATGTAAGTGTGAATCCTTGCTTCATTAATGTAGTTATTGTTTTTAGTTAGATTTCAACCCTTAGGGTTACGTCTCGACTACTTTTTACCTTCATAGAAACTATAATCATCCTAGGCATGGCTTAGGTTATCAAGTTATAGTAAAAAATCAACAGTTGTAATTTACATTTATTGTCTAATTTTATATCTATTGATGAACTTTAATACTTATGTATTATTGCAACAATAATGTTGCAAATCCTAATGCTACCAACTAAAATTATCAACTAGGGTTTCGTACAAACCTAAGAGATCCTAACACTATATGAGAAACATGTAATGTGTCCTTCCTTAATTGATATGTGCATTGAAATAAAGCCTAAGCTAATTGCAGAAATGGAATCCTTAACCTATTGCAGGAAAGAAAAGAGAAGGAAACCAAGAATATTCTAATTGCATAAAGTAAATAACATGAACCGATTATACATCATTGAATTCAAAGAGACCACATGCCAACAACAAATTTCATTAACTACTTCATAAATTAATCATGAAAATCATCATTATGTTTTTCAAGTCATGAATCTATCCACTAACCATAATTGCAGAGGCGAATTTCAATGGAGAAGAGGCAACACTTAAGAGGGTTTTGGTATAAATAAATCATGGTTTTGGAGTGTAAGAGTGATTATTGAAGGCTAGGAGGAAAAAATAAAGCTTCGAGGACAAGTTTGGTTAATTGTGGATAATTTTTATGTAGTTCTGTAGGATGCTACATGATTCCTAGATAATTTCTATAGGATGCTACGAGATGACCATGCTTTTCTACAAGATTATGTCCATGAGCATTCAAAGGGTGGAAAATGTGATTTGAAGGTGGAAATTGGCATATTAAGGTATATTAAGGATTCATGAAGCTTTTACCAAGCTTAGCACCTCTTTGAGGCCCATATTGCACCAAAACAATTGCACACATTATCCTTCAATGACCCGTAAATGTACTTTCAGTGGTAGAGCTTTGAGGGTGATGTGTAGTGAGGAGAAAGAGGCTGATAATAGTAGGAGTATTGTAGGATTAAAATGATACCCATGCAACTCAATAGTAGTACCTGCACACCACAAAAGGATTATGATTTTTAAACTTTCAAAGAGTAAAATACCTAGTATGCCAGCTAATCTATCGTCAAATTTATCTCACTGACTCACTAATAAAGTCAAATGAAAATGATATGGGGTAAAAATTTTTATTATGTAGGATTTCCTAGGAATCCAATCAAAGTAGAATCACTCAAAAAAAACCCTTTTCAAAATGTGTTAAAAATGGAGAAAAACACTACTCCAAAAAGTAGAAATTCAAGAATCAGTGAGCTAGTTAATCTGCCAAATTCCTAACTTGGTCAAGTGAAAATGATATGGTGTAAATTTTTTTAATAAATTGAATGTATTTATGACTAAATAAAAGTGGAATAAAATCAAAATAATATCATTAAAATATCCTAAAAACTAGTAGACAATTACTATTATTTTGCTACAAGAGACTTCTAGAAATTCTAGATTTGTGAACTCGTAAACCAATCAAAGAAACTCAATGATGATTATGAATTTTCAAATTTTCTCTAAGGATGCATAATTCTTGTGACTCTTTAAATAACCTGCAAAAAAAATCACTTCAATCATTTAGCCAATGTAACCTACAAAAAATGAAGCATGAACACTAAATGCAGAAATAAGAGGTGTAAGTGAAAAAGACGTTCAAAGGAAATACATAAATTATACAGCAAGGATATGAAGCTCCTAGGGTGGCCAAGACCAAGGATACTTAGATTCCTATGAGGGAAACAAATATTTAGAAGATAAAAGTGACACCAAACATCATTATTTGAATCAATGCAAGTACATCCATGCTAGAAATGAAAGTGACGCTACTAAATAACAAGTTTTATCTATAAGAAGACTAAGAAGTACATGCCCCTAGAGGAAAATTAGAAGTGGTACTTATACAAGTTAATAGAGAAGCATCCTCCTTGGAGTAACGAAGGTTTCCCCTATGAATTCGCTAAAAAAATGGATTTGGTTCCCAACAAGAGGTATCTTCATTTAATAATAGGGTACCTATTCCTAGATTTTCTCAATTAGTGGAGCTCCTAAATTTGTCAATAATTTCATGATATCCAGTAAATTTATGATCCAATATTGGTCCATCCTATGGTAGGGAGAAAGTCCCTGTATCATATCATTAATAATTTACTCATTATTCTCTCAATCTTCTGCGAAAATAGATAATATTAGGCACATATTATGCACTTATCTCTAAACCTCCCTAAGAACATATTAAAGCTAAAAAACATTACTAAGTATAGCAGGAGTGATTTAATATATCTGTTATGAAACTAAAAAAGGTTAGATAGGCCTTAATTCATGTCTAATTTGGAGTTCCATCATACACCCTACTGAAACTATTGCTCATTCTTTTAGAAACCTATTCATATTCCTTGCTTTATTTCTTTGCTTATTGCTCCATTTCCTACTCCTCATGCCTCTCTAATTGTTGTTATACATGATACTCTAACATCTACACATCCCTTTTACCATCTTATAAGGACTTCTTGCCACTCATTTCCTCATGTCTAGATTCTTTGTCCCAATGCACTCTTGTAGGTAAAATAGTGATCATGTTGATATCACTTTCATTCAAATTTATTTCAAATCCTCTTATTGTTGTCACAAACCCTTGGTAATTTGGATTACTTAGGTTGAATGTAAATTACAATGTAAGTTAAGCATCATACCACTTAAATTTTTCAAGGATCCCCATCTAGAATTTTTTTTATTTTCACAGTATTGTGTTGAAGTTGAGGAAAGAAAAATTTCAACATGCACCCCTACCTTATTCAAAACACCATGATCATCTAATCCAAATGTTTTTCTTACTAGAATTCAAACTATAAATTTGCAGAGTAATTTTTTTAATGAATAAGGTGTTTTTGGAATACTTATGGCAAATGTTCGAGAGGAGGAATATTTACTTACATTTTCTTGGAATATTTCTTTTCATATTGAGGCTTTGGTGGTTGTACTAGGTGAAATTGGCATTCTCGTAGAAATTTGTATACATCATGTAGAAATTTGTCTTAATCCTATAAATGTCTATTATAATCATGTACCAACTTGTTCTAATCATGTAGCACACAACATGAATCCTATAGAAGATAATATTTCCATGCCAAGAGGTGGTGGGTCCACATTTTTAATCTGTTTTTTTTTCATTTTTTTTCTCGAATTTTTCTCTTTTCTCATTGCATGCGAAATAAATTTGGAGTTCTTTGATAACAATTTTCTCAAGTCTTTTTTAGTTTTGTCTTATTCCTCTCCCACACATGTGGACATGTTGGTGGAAAAGTGAAGTTAACTTCTAGATAGGGCCGAGGATTATCTGCTACTAATTTTAGCTATAAAACCATTTTCCTTCATACACTTGCAACATTTACTTCAGCTAAAATAAGTTTGTAGGATAGGTTTTGAGGATTTCATACATCAGTGTTACCATTGATTTGTTTTTGCAGGTGATATTGAGGTTGATGATATGACTATTCAAGCTACCTTGGGTGGTTTTCAAGTTGATGTGTTAATCAATTGATATTTTCATGTTATTGTCTTCTTCACGTTTCATCTTCTTATGCTCATTTCTTAATGATCATGTGCTCCGTTTGAACAAAATTATTTAGTAGATATTTATGATAGGTGTTTAACTAAGCAAAGTTTGCTAATGCAGGTTCTTGAAATAGTGGATTCATCTTCTATTGTTGGACATGAATAGTGACCTTATAGTAGCTCCTCCATATTTGTGTGGCTTCCTAAGATCACAGAGACGGTCCTTGAATGTTTCAGTATTTCTATGTATTGATTCTGGTAGGATAAAAACCATCAGCCTATGGTTTTGTAGGATTTGTGTAGGTTTATATAGGATTGGATTATTTCATGTAGAATTCACATAGGCCCCTTCAATCCACAATAATATTCATGAAATGCAATCAGAATCTCTAATAATTCAGGGTGAGGTCATGGATAGGGACTAGAAACTTTTGACGTGGTGAAAATTGTGGAAGAAGGGATGAAAATAGGTTATTTTCATAGACAAAGATAATTTTTTGGATAAAGAAACAAACAAATTCTATGGAGTATGGATTATGGAGGTTTGGTAGACTTGTTTCTCACTACCCCAATGAAAAAATAAGATTTGACCCCTCTCTATGTTGATCACAATCCTATAGCAATTTTGGTCAATCTAGTAGCACTGCAGGACAATCTTGCAGCATACATGTTTAATCCATATATCTCAAATGTAGATTATATTCACTTGAAAATTATTTATCATGTTTCCACCATCCTTATGCATCTTCCCATAAAAAATATTGGCCAATGGATGCACGAATCATGAGAAAAATGAAAAATGGTTGTAGGTGATGGTGATCAACTTCTCAAAAACTATGTTCTGGAATTTAATAAAATTTATTTATCAATTTACCATAATACTTATGCATCTATCCATGCCATATATTGTCCAATGGATGTGCTTCTTTCATTACATGTGCAGAACTATTTTGGCCATGTTTTTTTTGTAATCCTGTAGTAACACAAAAATTTCCTATAGCACCTATAGGATGACGAGGAAAATGAATGGAAAAGGATTGGGAATGATGGTTGAAGGTTGGAAATGGATGAGGGTGATTGATTTACATGTCTTTGTTCCTTCCAATGATTTTGTCACAAAAGGTAAGAATCCCAAGCTTCACTATTTTTTACTTTCTACTTGCCTCACTGCTCATTTCTTTCTTTCTTTTTTCACTTTTTGTGGTGTTGACCTATTTCTCTTCCTTATGCAGGTGGAGGACTACCTACATGAAAAAACATAGATGCAAATTAAAAAAAAAATGTTTTTTTTTTTTCATTTTTTCTTTCTTTTCTCTCTTTTTTATCATTTTTTTCTTTAGGCCTACTAGTTACCTCAGTGAGGTTTTTAACTAGTAGTTCTACTTGGGAACCTTAAAAGAGATTTTCTCCTAGCATATTATTGTTTTCTCTTTTTTCCATCTCATTTATTGCCTCATCGGGGTTTTCAATCAATGATTAAATCTCAAGAGTTCAAAGGATATTTTATTTTTTCACTTTTATTTTATTTTCTTTTTCTCTTCTTCCCTTTTTTTATTTCTTTTTCTATCCTACCCTTCTTGGAAAAACAAAATCTCCTTCAAGTATAGGAATACTTCCAATGGAGGCATGTACGTAAAAAATAGACAAATACACTCATATGCAAGTTTAAAATATATGTTTCGAGATATACCAAGATGTGAAAGATCAACTTCTTTGATTGAGATGAGATCAAGAATTGTTGAAGAGTATGCTATTGGAACTTGATAATTGTCTGGAAATAGATTTTAATATAGTTGTGATGCCCTTGGTTCAATTTCTCATTTAGATCATCCTCTATGTCTTCTTCTCCCATGAAATTCAAATCTTCTTCTTTTTGTTGATTATTTTTTTGAGCACACTAATGATATGACTGTAAGCATCATGGAACTTTCTCAATTTTTTATTCTAATGTCTACTCTCCATCAAATGCAGTCCATAATTCTTTGGTCTCCTCATTTGAATCTTGTTCTTTTTAATGTTGTGCTTCAATCACATCAAGAGAAACTATTTTTTGCAATACTCTTCTTGATCTAAGATGAATACCATTTAGATGAAGAGGAGTTGTTTGGAAATATTGCACCTCAACATTGTATGTGGATTGTTCATTTTTTAGGTTCAGAAATGGTAGTATAGGCAATTGAGTGAGAGTGTATCTTTTAGATATATGTTGTTGGGGTTGTGGTTGTGGTGGAGGTGGATGGTATGGATAGCATGGAGTTGGGTATGGGTTATATTGACAAACGTATTGAGGATATTATGGATTTCTCCCATAAGGTCCTTACCAACCTTGTTGCTAAGATTTGTTTTGGGGTTGAGATGACTAAGGTTTCCAAGGAAAGGGTGTGTTCCAATTACTTCGAGACGGTTTTGCATAACGTAGAAATTGTAAATTAGGTTCATGCATCTTACCAGGTTGACTAGGATTACATGGTATTCTTGCAGCTTCATAATAGAGTTTATTTGGTGATTGACTTGCTCCATTCTCATCCTAGTAAACTTCCTTAAACCTTGGTAATGATGGGAAATATTTAATAACATGTGATTATGGATGGATAACACAAATATTTTTTTCTCATTTTTCTTTCTTAACATTTCTACTTGTTCACTTAGATTGTTAAGAAATTTTATTTTAAATTTATTCAACAAATTTCTAGGTTTAGCTTGACTTACCAGTCTCGATGTTGATTTACTTACTCTTTCCCTTCCTCTTGATATTAGCTTTCATATTACACAAAATTCTTCAAATGATAATTGGCATACATTACCTCTGTTGATGAGATCAATGAGATCAATCCACTCATCCCTAATTGTTCTAAGTAAGAGGGGTTTTAGTGTGTCAAATATGAAATGATGTAAATTTTCCCTCTTAACATTACACATAAATCTCTCTATTAGATCCTCAAGGCTCTCATATTTTGTTTTAGTAATTCTAAAGATTTATTTTTTAAGATAATGATCTTTATATTTTTCTATAAGTATAGATTTCATATCTTTCCATGATATTATTGAATTAGAACTTAAACTTATGAACCATTTAAGATCTCTATCCTTTAGTGTTACTAGAAACAATGTCAATTTTTGAGTGCTTAATAAGAAACAATAAGATCTGCATAGTCCTTCAAATTCAAAGAGAAAGGATTACATATCCTCCAACCTCATACCATGGAATTTGGGAAGAAACATTGGAGGGATGTTCTTCATATGAACATTGATATCAGTATCTTGAATCATAAATCCAAGAGAGTATTCCTCATTGTCATCATCTCCATCCATTTCTTCTACCTTCTCTAGAAGCTCTTCTTCTTATACCTATAAAAGTGGATGGTGATGTGGTTCTCATTGCACCACATGATCAAATGGGGGGGTTTGGTGATGGAGAAGTATTTTTCTTTTTTCATATTTTTTTTGAATAAGAATTCTAATGTAATGCAATATGGCTATTTTTTTTTTCAAAAATTAAAATAAATAAAATAGTTATGGAATAAAAAAATGCATGCTTTGACACCTCCTCGACAATGACACCGAAAAGTGATGAGACGTATTATTGAAACAAGAATGTTGCAACTCCCGAGGCTATCAACTTATATTATCAACCCAGGGTTCATACAAACTTAATAGATGTGGAAAATATATGCAACATACGATGTATCAATTGGCATTATGATGCATGTGTTGTACTTGATGGAAACCCACTCGTAGAAGAACAACTCACTTATATATAACTAGATGAATCTATAGAAGAGATATCAGATGTGACAGAATACATGAGATGTAGGACAACTCAAATGAATCAGTTCATATGTAATGAAGAATGACAACTCATTAAGATGATAGTTCTTAGTATGACAAGTTAGCTTTGCCATCAAGTCCAAAGGGGGAGATTGTTGGCATTATGATACAAGTGTTGTCCTTGATGGCAACTCACACAGATGACAAATCATAGTGCAACAGGTCCGTAGCAAAACTAATCATCAGACTACAAAGGAAAGTGTATATGCAGGTTCACTATATACCAAGTCGTGTACATACGCAGGTTCACTATATACCAAGTCGTGTACACACGCAGGTTCACTATATACCAAGTCGCGTATATACGCAGGTTCGCTATATACCAAGTAGTGTATACACGTAGGATCACTATATACAAAGGCGCGTATATCGTAAACATGCACTTTCATGCAAGGAAAGGTGCGTACATGTCTGAAAACTAAGTTTTGGGTCGGTGGTATTTGGTCCATGGTATTTTGGTATTTGGTCCTTGGTATTGCGTCCGAAGTGTTGAACCCAGGTATTGGGTCCCTAGTATTGGTTCTAAATGGTTTTCGACCATGGTATTGAGTAAGGCCTAAGACTATAAAAGGAGAAGAAGATCATTAGGAAAATGTGTTCAAAAAGTCTTGAATATTTGATGAAGTATGACATCTAGTATGTAGTTTATGGGTTCATGATGCTTTTCTTGATCTGAGCTAAGGACGAATCTCACCGGTTGATGGAGAACAAGATCTAAGGATAGATCGGGATCAAAATGGTTTGGAATGAATCATCTCTATATGGTTTGATTATGCTTATTCTAGATCTGTATACTAACGCATGTAATGTTCTGATCTGGGTATAACTTATGTTTGAAATAGCAGCAACTCATGAATGAATATTTACAAATGTATACGCTGGTTGACTTTGATAAAAGCACGTACATACGCAGGTTACACACATCTTAGTAGCGTATACCATATACACTATCATATTTGAAGTTACAGGTGGTTCTGGTAGTTGATGCAAAGTCTGAGTTCTGGTGACTGTTTACTGGTGTCAGTATTCTGCATATTTAGATTGGTTGATTATGTTTAGCTTCAGTGTTGTTGGATGAGATCTATAATGGATCAGGATCATAATGACTTATCTTTATGTGATCTGATGGACTAGATCTGGTTGCTAACATGCGTATTATCCTTGTATATGTAATGATCTGGTTATGTCTGAAGTTAGGAAGTGTAGCAAAGACATAAGTAAGTAATTAATGACATATATGCTGGTTCGCTTTGGTGAAGTTGCGTATACACACTAGTTCAACTCTTCCAAGTAGCGTATGCACTCAGATGCATGATTTTTGATGATACAGTTAGATATGAACATTGTTGTAGAGTTCTATGTTCTGGTGATTGCAGTTTGTTGACAGGATTTCAGTGATTCAGTATTGGGTGATTTAGAGATTGATGATGCTAGTGTGGATTGATTGTATGCTTCAATAATATTGATATTTGGATGAAACGTAGCCTTCAGATTATGATGTTGTGTTCCATGAGTATCCAGTCTGAAAATTTATGAAACATGGTACCTGGAGGAAGAAAGAGAAGGTTGTAGCCTTCTATAGGTCGGCACCTACGTACTAGTACATCAGCTAGTACAAGAGCTAAGGGGGTGGTAGCTCCCTTCCAGTAGCAGCTAGAAAATGAGTGAAGGTCGGAGCATTCAATAGGTTGGCACCTATGTACTAGTAAAAGGATCGGCTAGTACAAGAGCTATGGGGGTTGCAGCTCCCTTTCAGGAGAAGCTGGAGAACGAGAGAAGGCTGTAGCCTTCTATAGGTAGAAGCGTGTGTACTGGTATAAGATTGCACCAGTACAGAAATATTGTAGAAAGAAGTTTCTTATTAAAAGAAGATAGAGATGACTTGCAGCAGGTGGTTATCACCCACATTGGGTTTCCACCTTACATCATGGTGTTCATGTGTGCTTCTTGTGTGTGATGATCTATTCTATTTTACTGCACCTGTTTACTGTTCATATGGTTAATAAAAGTTCAGATGCACTAAATAAAGATCAACATTTAATGGATTATCTTAATCATAAGTTTACTAGATATATGCTAGTTGCATTAGACACAGTTGTGTGTACACGCAGGTTGCCTTCACTGAAGTAGCGTATATGAATCTGAGTATGAAAATAAAAATTGTTTTATTTGATAATACTGATTCACTCCCCACCCCCGCGCCCCCAGTATTATTTCCAACAGTATCCTTCCTTAATTGATATGATGCAATGAAATCAAGCGTAAACTAATTGAAAAAATTGAAATGCTTGAAATGGAATCCTTAACTTATTGCAGGAAACAAAAGACAAGGAAAGAAAACCTATTGCAATTGCATAAAGTAAATAACATGAACCAACTCTGCATCACTGCATTCAAAGACACAACATGTTAGTAACAACATTCATTAAGTGCTTCATAAAGTAATCATGAAAATCATCATTATGCTCTTCAAGTCATAAATTTTTCCACTAACCATAACTACAATGGTGAATCATAATGGAGAAGAGGCAAGGCTTAAGAGGTCTTTGGTATCACTTAGTCATGGTTTCAGAGCCGAAGAGTAATTATTTATGTCCAAAATGAGAAAATCGAGCTTCAAGGACAATCTTGGTCAAGTTTGGAGGGTTTTTACGCAGAGCTATACGATGTTACATGGTTTCTATAAGATTACCCTATTTTTCTATAGGGTTAGATGTCTTAGAATTATGAGGATGTAAAATGTTATTTAAATGTGGGAAATGGTATATTAAGGCCAAATGAGGCTTTTTCTAAGCTTAGCACCTCTCAAGGGCCCATCTTGCACAAAAACAAATGCACACAGTGTCGTTCAATGACCCAGAAATATACTTTCAGTGGAAAAGTTTTGAGGGCATTGTGTAGTGAGTAGAAATAGGTTGATGATTGTAGGAGGAATGTAGGGTGACAATGTGAACCCTAGAAATCAACAATAGTACCTGCACACCACAAAAAGATTATGGTTTTTATAATTGGAAAGAGTAAAATATCTAGTTTTCTAGCTAGTTTGTCATCTAATTTATCTCACTAAATGACCAACCAAATTGAATTAAAATGATATGGGGTGATTTATATGATTAGGTAGGATGTCCTAAGACTCAAATCCAAGTGGAATCACTCAAAAATACCCTTTTTAACATGTGATAAAAAATAGCAAAAAATTACTACTCCAAAAACTACAAATTCAAGAATGAGTGAGCTAGTTAACCTATGAAATTCCTAATGTGATCACGTGAAAGTGCTATTGGGTAAATATTTTTATTAACTTGAATTTGTTTATGAATAAATACAAGTGGAATCAACTTAAATGAAGCTCATTAAAATGTTCTAAAAATTAACAGAAAATTACTACTATTTTGCTACAAGAGACTTCTCGAAATTCTAGATTTGTGAAAGAGTAAATCAATCCAAGTAGCTCAATGATGAATATGGACTTTCAAAATTTTTAAAAGGATTAATAATTTTCATGACTTCGTAAATAACCTAAAAAATAATTCAGTTCAATCACTTAACTAATAAAACCTACAACGAAGGAAGCATGAACACTAAATTCGGAAATAGGAGATGCAAGTGAAAAAGACATTGAAAGGAAATAAATAAATTGCACAACAGGGATCTGAGGCTCCTGGGATGGCTAATCCCAAGGATAATAAGATTCCTATGAAGGAAAAAAAGCTTTAGAAGATAGAAATTGCACCAAATTTCATTATTTGATTCAATCCAAGTACATCCCTGCTTGAAATGAAAATGGCACTGCTAAATAACAAGTTTTCTCCACAAGAATTCTAGGAAATACATGCCCCTAGAGTAAAATTCGAAGTGGTACATATAAAAATTGATGAGGAAAAATACTTCTTGGAAGAATGTATCTTTCCCCTCCAAAATTCCTTAAAATTGAATTTGGTTCCCCACAAGAGAAGTATTAATTTAATAAGAGGGAATATATTCCTAGATTTTCTCAATCACTAGAGCTCCTGAATTTGTCAATAATTTTGTGATATCTAGTTCCTTTATTATCCAATATTGGTCCATCCTATAGTATGGAGCAAGTCCCTGTATTATCTCATTTATAACTTACTGAATATTCTTTCAATATTGTACAAAAGTAAATAAGATTAGGCACATAATATGTAATTATCTCCAACACTTCCTAAGAACATATTAAAGCTAAAAGACATTATTAAGTGTAGAAGGATATATTTAATATATAATTTATACACCTAAGAAAGGTTATATGGGCCTTAATTTGTGTCTAATTTGGAGTCCCATCACTAATAAACTATCTTAATCTGAGACGTGTAATTTATTTTTCTATATGAAACTTGTTCTTATGTATATATATTATTTACAGGAAACGTTATATTCTATGCATTTCAATTTTATCTATAATTAATACATGCATCATGGCCTTCTATTTTAGTTATTGTATTGTTATATAAAAGAAAAAAATATGTGGAGGATATAATTTATCTAGAAGAGATGGTTTTTTTTTTCTAATGACAGTCAACAGTCATGTTGAAATGAGAAAATAAGTCTATTTTTTTTCTTTCTACAAGGATAAAGTCTATTAGAATTTTTCTTCGTTGAAAATATGTGTGACTATAATAACCTCTCACCAAAATTTTGTTTGTTTTCATTCTACATTTTAGGTATTATTTTCTTGTAGTTTGGTTTTGGGACTGTGTCAAGCAATTACACTTAAAGCCCGACAATAAGGAACTAACCCTTCCCTTGAAGTAAATTATTTCAAGTAAATTAGTTTCTACATCTGTAACATTTCCGCACATTTAAAATTTGAAGAAGGAATATAATAGATATCCTATAAGAATACATATATATTTAGTTAATTAGAATATAAAATTTTCATATATCAAACAAACTATTTTTTCTTTACAGTTCATCTAATAATTTCCATTATATCCTTTTTGGGTTTCCCCCCTAGTATATTTTCATTCCTTTAACTTTTCTTTCGTTATATTCAAACATTAACTTCATTCGTATAGTACATGCAATACAAGATATTCCACCGCATTATTTTGTACTATTAACCTTAGTAAATGATATTTTAAAATAAATATTATTTTTTCAGCTAAGGTAGTTCTCTTGCAATACTTAATTTCCAATTAAAGAAATTTATACCACTATGTTTCTTACAAAATGGGTATAGAAAGGCTTGTCATGGGGTTGGTTTACTAGCTTGGTTACTATACCTTGTGGGACTAATTCCAATCACGATACTTTTTCCTATTGGACAGTTGGCATTGCCTGTTTGGCTAGTTGCCAGTAAGTATGTTCAAATTGATTTCAATAGTCATGGTGGCAGATCAAGTTGGGCATTTTCATTGCCTCATAATTAGCAAGTGTGGTGGCATTGATGTCAACCAGATCAACACAGATGTATGTGCTAGCATGATGTTAGGAAAGAGAACATTGATTTCCACTAGGCTAGATTTGATGACAAAAGATGCTAGCATTTATGTGCTTGATATGTTAAGCTGAAGGGGGGAGTCCTATGGTTGTTGTAGTCTTAGGTAGAGAATAATAATAGTAGAAAGCCTATTGGAGAAACCATAAAATGATTACTACAGTGGTTTGGAGGCTCATACTTTGGAGGAGATATATATGATGTCCCAAGCAAAGGAAATAAATCCATTGGTAGCTCATGCAAGGAGATGTGTGGAAGTAGCATGAGGATTGGCCATTAATGAAGAGGTGTTGCCATCAATGCCAAAGGGGGAGATTGTTGGATAGTTGGTATTTTTTTTTTTGGCT
This sequence comes from Pinus tabuliformis, assembly GCA_031772625.1. Taxonomy (NCBI): domain Eukaryota; kingdom Viridiplantae; phylum Streptophyta; class Pinopsida; order Pinales; family Pinaceae; genus Pinus; species Pinus tabuliformis. Next base: position 881,332,598 of record CM062820.1, on the reverse strand, counting down.
AGTGGCAGTAAGTGTGTTGGCATTGATGTCAAAATTCATACTCGGAGATCAATTTGGGTAGTTTTCATTGCATAACAGTTATAAAGTGTATTAGCATTGATGTTAACCAGATCAACATGGATGTATGTGTTAGCATGATGTTAAACAAGATAACATTGATGTCCACTAGGCTAGTAGTGATGACAATGGATGCTACCATTGATGTGCTTGATGTGTCAAGCTCAGGGGGAGTCTTATGGTTGCTCCAGCCTTATGTAGAGAATCACCATAGTAACAAGCCTACTCAAGAATCCATAAAATAGTGAGTATGGGGGTTGGGAGTCCCATACATTAGAGTATATCTTTCCTCAATATATTAGGTTAGATACTCCTAGAGTTAGCACAGTTAGTTAGTTCTCGAAACAACTTTTGAATGGTATGTGGAAGAACGTAAAAGGATATTGAGATCAAAAGTTATTGATAGCCAAATTAATGATTTCAAAGTCCTTAGAAGCAGACTGGATTTTAGAACTATGGAAGTAGGACGAATTTTAGACCCTGAATTTAGAAACCTCAGGACCTCGGGATTTCGTAGTAGGTTGAATATCAGAGTAGGCTAATTATCGAAGCACGATGAACATTAGAACCTCAAATTTAGGAAGGTCAGAATATCGGAAGTTTGGCATATCAGAACTTTGTTTTGTTAGAACCTCGTATCTTCTTATAAATTGATTTATTTGAAAAGAGTCCAAGGTTACGAGGAGCAAGAATTATGAAGGAATTCATTTTCAAAACCAAGGACCAAGGGACCCTTTCTCTCTCCTTAGACATGACACATGATAGTAGGTGATTGGCCCTCAAGATCTGATGGTGGATGATGACATCAGCATGACGTAGTTGTACAGGACACGTGGCCGTCATATTAAACATGATTGGCTTACTTAATGGGGACAATCCTATTGACATGTGTCACCACTAAGGAGACGCCATGTGGAGATGATGATGAGATAATGATGTCATCTTAGAGGCATATCGGAGGTCGGGGATTTTGTAACTCTGTTGTAATTGTATTTCCAAAAAGTCCCGATATAGCGAGCTCGAGTCGACATTGGTCATGGAATCCTAAATAACCAATGGTGTAGAGAAAGGCTTAGGACCTAATAGCTATGGAGATGCCACGTGGGTATTTCAGAGGTCATAGTTTTTGTAACTATACTCTAATTGAGAGTGTAGAAAGTTCTGATACATGGAGCTCTGATGTTGATTGGTGTTTGTTCGTGGAGGCCCCAAAGAGCTAAGGGAAAGAGAAAGAAAACAAGGATATAGGCCCCTAGTAGAATCTTCAAGAACTTAGCACCTAAGTGCTATGTTGCCAGTCAAAACACCTAGTCCCATGGATGAAAGCCAATAAGAGGTGAAGCAGAAGGGGCTAAAGGCCAGGATCAAAATTTCACGATTTCATAACATTTGTCTTAATCAATTTCTGATATGTGGGAACTACAAAGTTCTAATACAGAGATGTATGGAAGATCAGTGAGTCAGTAGCTAAGTAAATGTGCATAGTAAGGTTGGTCAATGCAGTCAATGGCAGCTATTGTAGGTAGGATACAGAGACAGAGATTTTTGGGTCAAGGCAATGAGGACCATGACTGCGCAAGATGATTTAAATGGATTATGCTAGTGAGTTGAGACAAGCCATTCCTGATCTTTCTTACGTGCATGGTTCATTTAATTAAATGAATATCAGAGCCTCTGAGACAAGATATTTATTCACATAAAGGACAAGAGTCATGTTGGAGTGTGCAGGTTGACTAAGTATTTATGTCTCAGCATGGGAACACTTAGGTGCCCATTCTCATGTTTAATGCATCAACATAATTCAAGCAGCAAATGAAACAAAATTATGTTGAAGGCATGTAGGAGTACACTCTGATAATGTGAATAGTAGAGTGATGGATGACAAAGATATCATCGATCACTATGTTAAAGTGAAAAAAAACCTAGAACTATTGTTGAGTAACTTTGGGGAAGAAAAATTGTTGCTAGTGAGTTGTTTGGAGAGGTCAAGTGTGCCTGGGATGCAAGAAGAGTTTGTGTGTTCCAGTGATGCATAGATGGGTTGAGAGTGCCTATGCAGAGGAAAGAGACCGTGAGAGAGCTAATGTTACTATCTGAGAGGTCGAGAGAGCCTGTGGAATAGAAGGGGTCGAGTGTTGAATGTATGTTGTTGACAGAAGACGGCCAAGATAAGTATGATGTCATGGCATGGATAGAGTGTTGTGATAGTTGCGTGTTAGTGAATTTTGTTGAGCAAAAAAACAAGTTGTTGCAGAGTGAGCAAAGGACAGAGTGTTGTGTGGGTTGTGAGTTAACAATGAGATGTTGGAGAGTGAGCAAAGGATAGTGGGATGCCTAGGCCAAGGGAAAAGAAGAACAAAGAGTTGATATTAGGTAGATTAGATTCCATCTACATAGACCATAGTTCCTTATTGAGTGGGTTAGATTCTACATACAATAAGTTTGCGCTTCCATCTCTAATGGGTGTCTAAAGGATCTTGGGGCTTGGTGCCTCTTGCAAGTTGGTGCTTGTAGCAAACTTGTGAAGTTGATGCTTCTAGTAGGTTGATTAGATGTCTTCAAAAGAAGGGACTTGGTGCTTCCTGCTAGTGGGTGTTAGCAAACAATCAAAAGGAGTCAGTTCTTCCTATGAGTGGTGGCTTACAAACATACTGATGTAAAAGAGTAGGGTATCTTATTTTTACATCAATAACAACAACAACATTTGGTGGTTTTTCCCCAGAAGGGTTTCCACATTAAAACCTTTGTGTCATATCTATGCTACTCATGATGTGTATTCTTTTGTTGATTCATATGGTTTTCTTTATGGTTTGTCAATGGGTGCTCTAATTTAGCGGATGCCAGGTTTGAATGAGTAAAGATAAATTGGCATAAAAGTTTAAATTATCCTTAATACTTATTCACCCCCCCTCTCAGTAATAACATTGTTTCCAATAATTGGTATCATAACCTAGTTCCTTATGGAATAACTTAATCTCTAGAATGTAGATCAAAGGGAAACAATGATTAATCAAGTTTGGTTAACAATAGAAATTGTTTCATTTTTAAATGCATCAGACTATGAACTTGAAAATGAGAAGTTTAGCAAAATAATAGTAAATCTTAATTCTCAACAAGAAGAGGCTAGCAGGCTAAGTGGCATGTTGACCAATTAACTAAATGATAGAGAAACTTACTATTAGAGACTAGAAAGTGAAGTAGCCTCATTGAGACAAGACATAGAAAGGAAAAACAAATAGTTTTATTGATATCAAAAGCGCGAGGAGAATATAAAGGCCTTGGATCAGATGCTTAATAAGCATAGATCCCCACTCATCAAGGTTGGTTTTGGTTTCAAAGAAGAACCAAGATCCAAGAAGGAAAAGGCTATAAGGTAAACCACCCATGTAAGGGTAGTTGGATATTCCAAAAACAACAAAGGAAAAGAGTTTGTTGTATAGCAAAAAAAACAAGGAAAGAAACATCGACAAGAGAAGAAGAGGTAGTACAAAAATGATAAATGGCAATAACAAATAGAGAAACAGAAGAGAACAAAAGGAAAACAAGGAAGAATGCAAGGAAGTAATCCAAACTGACATGGAAGGCCCATAAGGAACCAAAATAAGTCCTTCCACCTCAAGCGAAAATCATTGAAAGAAAATGTAACTTCTATCATCAAAAGCATTTTTATAGTTATTATTTTTCTTGCAATAATTTTGTACATAAAGCCATGGACTAAAGATGATATGAAATAAAAAATATGTGTTGGCCAGCATCAACCCAAGAATGCACAAAGTGGCTTGGAAAGGGTATGTCGAAAGTAGTAGAGGCTTTGACAAGATTGCTACAAGATATGTAAATTCCTTTGCCCAATTTTTAAGCCATAATGAATGCTAAAATTGTGGCGACTTTGGGAACAAGGAAGAAGGCTACAAACATGATAATTCAAATCATTCATCCTAGATGATGCAGCAAAATGAAGGAAGTGAGTCATTAAGGATGGATATAAATATAAGATTAGAGGATGCCAAGCAAGTCTTTATTGCTCTATGTAAAGAGAGCATGATGAATAATGGAAGGAGAAATCATCAAGGTGTTGACTTGTCTCTGAAGAAAAATCAGAGAAAAATTAAGAGGGATGATTCTCATATTCCTATGAGAAAACCCTTTCTAAGTGCCAGTTGTAATGAGCATAGGCTTCTAGAAGGAAAGAGCAAAAACAACCTAGTAAATATAGTCTTGAAAACAAAGAAAAAATGAAGCAAGAGGATTTGGCTGAAGAAAGAGGAACAAAAGGTGGAGTTCCCTCCAGCCATGCACAACCAAGAGAAAGCCCAAACATGGGAAAAGAAGAAGCTAGATGGTAATACCTCTATCAGGGCTTGACCAAAGAAGGTTTGGATGAAGAAGGAGGATGATCTACTGATTGGGAATAGATCCTATGTTTCTCTTCATTAAAATAAGAGTATTGCCTCAAGGGAGGCCAAATACGTTAGATGTGGGCATAAACTCTCATACAAATGAGATACATATGAAAAATGAAGGTATGACTGAGACCCTTGCTGACTATAGTAATGTATTTTTTTATTTCAAAAGTATCAGAATTGAAGGACAGAGGAGAGTGTAGCCAGCATGGTTTCACGGGCAGAACACAATAACATTTTATACTATTAAAAGAAGATGAGTTGTAGTAGAAGTGTGGAATGAAGAGGCCCACAGTTAAGTGAGCTCCACAAGATCAGTCCCCATGCAGAAGCAAAGAAGTAGATACAAGATATCAAAAAGAATTGGATTAGGGGGAGCTTCTTTGATAGCAGTAGAAGGAAACATTTGTCCACATTAGGGAGAAATATTGCAAAGGGAATGAAAGTTTTGCATCTTGGGTGAAATAGCCTTATTTCATTTAAGATTGTGAATATTATTTTTCCTAGTAGCCTTGTTTTCGATAAGCACAATGGGTATAATATTTCAATGTGTCTTAGTCCTCAGTTGGAATCGTTATGTCAATTGGATGTCAAGGTTCATGTGGAGTAGCCTTTATGTGTAAGAAGACATTTATTTTTGAGAAAGAACTATAACAGGTTTCCTAGTATAAAATCAAATTTGTATCAAGGTCTTAGTGAAATTGGTATTATTTAAGCAACAGTCCCTATTGGAGAAGTATGATCTCGAGGGGAGAAGTGGTAAGATGCTCAATATAAGTAAGCCTAGTATTAGAAGCAGCAAAAGCAACAGTGAAGAACAAGATCAATACATCACTAAAGATTGGTGTTTGCAGCAACAACAAAACCATGAGAAATTTTAATTGGTATCAAGTTATTTTAATTGGTACAACAAATGCATTGGTAGAGAGTGTACTCAGTCTGCAACCATAAGGTGTTAAAAACTGGAGGAATTCAAGGCAGAGAAAATCAATGTTCTGGGGGGCATATAACATATGTCCATTTTATAGAGCAACAACAACTATCACTCCTTGAAGAGAAGTCTGCAGAGTAGAATGTACAACAACAACTAGACCGCTATCATTGGCAATCAATGATTACATGGGGGAGAAGAGATAATGTATAGCCCTTTGCCATTAATTTCAAAAGGGGAGAGATTATTGGAAAAGTTGTGATGACCCAAGAAGAGGAAATAAATCCATTAGGGGCTCATGCAAGCAGATGTGTGGAAGTAGCATAAGGATTGGCCACCAATGAAGAGGTAGTGAAGAGATGTTTCCATCAATGCCAAATGGGGAGATTGTTGGACAATTTTCATTGTCATTTTCACTAGTGGCAGTAAGTGTGTTTGCATTTTGTCAATAGTCATGCTGTGAGATCAAGTTGGGATATTCAAATTTCCTAAAATTCAGCAAGTGTGTTGGCATTTATGGAAATGAGATCAACATGGATGTATGTGCTAACATGATGTTAGGCAAGACAACATTGATGTCCACTAGGCTAGTTGTGATGGTAGAAGTTAGCGCATGGTGAGTTATATGGTTGATGCAGTCTCAGGCAGGGAATCACCATAGTAAAAATGCTACTAGAGAATCCATAAAATGATGATTATGGTGGTTTGGAGTCCCACACTTTGGAGTAGATAGTTGTGATGGCCCAAGTAGAGGAAAGAAATCCATTGGTGGCTCATGTAAGGAAATGTGTGGAAGTAGCATGAGGATTGACCATGAATAAAGAGGTAGTGTAGAGGTGTTGCCATAAATTTGAAAGGGGGAGATTATTGGACACTTGGCATTCTATCTTTGGTGAGTGGCAGTAAGTGTGTTGGTATTCATCTCAACAGTGATGATGGGAGATCAAGTTTGGAAGTTGGCATTCTATGATAGTTAGCAAGTGTGTTGGAATTGATGTCATCTAGATCAACACATATGTATGTGCTAGCATGATATTAGGCAAGAAAAAATTAATGTCCACTAGGCTAGTTATGATGGCAACAAATGCTAGCATTACTTTTCTTGATGTGTCAAGCTCAAGGGGAGTCCTATGGTTGCTGCACTCTCAAGTAGAAAATCACCAAAGTATCAAGACTACTAGGGAAGCCATCAAGTGATGACTATGGTGGATGGAAGGTTCAGAATTTAGAGGAGATTCTACCCCAACATATTAGCTCAGCTACTCTTGTTGTTAGCACAGTTGGTTAGTGCTGAGAAATAGCTCTCTAATGTTTTATGGAAGTCCATAAATGGATATCAGGATAAAATGCTATTAATATCTAAAGTAAGGATATTGATGTCCTCAGAAGGAGGCCAAATTTCGGACGTTGAATTTCTGAACCTTTAGACCTTGGGATATCAAAGTAGGGTGAATATCAGATCTGAACGAATATTAGAGTTGGTAGAACATCGAAACCCTAAATTTAGGGAGGTTGCAATATCATAAGGTTAGCATATCAAAGATTTTTGGTTTTCGGAACCTTGTAACTTCTTATAAATGGATTTATTTGAAAAGTGCGAAGGGTTATGGGGAATAGGAATTACAAAGGAATTCATTTTCAAAACTTAGGACTGAGGGACCCTTTCTCTCTCCTCAGACAGGACACATGGCAGTAAGTGATTGGCCCTCAAGAGCTAATGGTGGCAAATGACATGAGCATGGTGTGTCTGTATGAACGATGCATTGTAGTAAAATTCAAAATTATTGGGTGGCCTAATGGGCAAAATATTGATGAAATGTGTCACCACCAAGGAGACTCCACATGGATATGATGATGAGAGCATGATTTCATCCTCAAAGCATATGAGAGTTTAGGGATTTTGTAACTCTACCATAACTGCATTTCGCAAAATTTGCGCTACAAGAAGCTTTGATGTTGATTGGCACTTGGTCTTGGAAGCCCAAATAACCAAGGATGTAGAGAAAGGCTTAGGATTTGAGAGCTACGGAGACGCAAGGTGGCTATTTTAGAGGTTCGATTTTTTGTAACTCCACTCTAATTGAGATTTGAGAAAGTCCCTATACAGGGAGCTCAAATGTTGATTTGTGTTTGGCCATGAAGGCTCCAAATAGCTAAGCGCAAGAGAAATAACATAAGGATATAGGACCCCAACAGAATCCTGAAGGGCTTGGAACCTAAGTGTTGTGTTTTTTGTCACAACACCCAGTCCCATGGAGGAAAGACAATAAGAGTCGAGGCAGAAGTTCCTAAGGGCTAGGATCGCAATTCTGTGATTCGTAACATTTTCCTTAATAAAGTTATGATACATGGGAGCTTTGAAATTCCATTGCATAAGGTGTAAGCTGACAGCTAAGTAAATTTTCATTGTGAGGTTGGTTAATAGAGCCTATGGTGATTGTCATACATAGGAGACAGAGACAGAGATTGTTGGGTCAAGGAAGCAAGGACCATGATTGTGTAGGATGATTTAAATGGAGTCTGTTAGTGAGCTGAGATAAGGCATTCCTCATCTTGCTTGTGTGCACACTTCATTGAAATAAATGAAGATCAGAGCCTCTGAGATAGGAGATTTGTTCACAAAAAGGAAAAGATTCATGTTGGAGTGTGTAGGTTAATTAAATATTTATGTCTCAGCATGAGAACACTCAGGTGCCCATTCTCATGTTTAATGCAGTGGAAAAATTCAAGCAAGAGACGTAATAGCAGGATACAAAATCCATGCAGGAGGGTTTCTACGTTAAAACCTTTGTTTGATATCTATGTTCATCATGATGTTTATTCTTTTGTTCATTCATGTGGTTGTTGTTACGGTTTGTTAATGGTTTCTCTCATTTAGTGGTTGCCAAGTTTCAATGAGTAAAGATAAATTGGCATAAAAGTTTAAATTATCCTTAATAAGTTTAAATTATCCTTAATACTGATTCACCCCCCCATCTCTGTATTAACATTGTTTCCAACACTTTCTATGTATGGAATCTGGCATAACACTTTGTCTGTACTATGATTTCTACATCAATTCACTGAATAAAATGGTCCATGTTTTTATACTAAATTCCAGACTACTTTTTTCTATTTTAAAGATATCATAATTATTGTAACTTTTGTAAGATACCAATTTAAGGATATCGTACAAAATTAAGGGTATCTTATTGTAATTTTTGTTTCTTTTTTGAAATGGATTGGTTTCTCTTCTGCCAACATTCTTCTATAAAAATATATAGTTCATATCCCATAGTTTTATAAGATACAATGCATAGGTCTTAGTATTATATTCTGTTAATATTTTGACACACAGACTTAACTCTAAACATTATTTTTTTCTTACTTGTTATGGTTAATATTGAATCGTAAACAGGGTAACTCTATTTTTTTTACTTCTGTACAATTTGTAATTCTACAGTTATTTGAACTTCCCCATTACTACTATTTCATTATGGCTAATGATGTAGTTGTAATATTTTTTCTTTCCCTTCACTTTAGTTTCCTTCAACCCTTATGATACAAATTAAATGGTGCTTCCCTCAATTGTTTTACATATTTGAGATAATTAATTTACTCTAAGTGTTTACTTGAAGTTCTATTCTTTGGTTTACATCTTTAAGGTTTAACAAAATGAACTCTTCTTTTACACATATAGCTATACAATGGAAAAGGGAAAAAAAAAATTCAAACTTCAGACAATTTTAGCTATAGTAAAGTATATAACGAAATATTACCCTATTAGCATAGGTTATTTTCTCGTCCTATTTATTTTCATTTTAGAAATTATACCATTATGCCTATTAGGATTTGGCCATACCAAATCATGTCATGCATTTTGTTTACTAGATCGATTATTGTAGCTTTCAAGGATCATGTCGATTCACGGGTAATCTACCTGCATATGGAATCTAACCTAAGACTAGGTATGCACTATGTTTTTCTACATTAATTCATAGCATAAATGATCATATAACTATACTAATACTAGGCCTTTATGATGCCTACTTGATCTGGATCTTTCAACTACTGAAATTAACTCAGATATTTTACTTTTGTGATGTTACTAGAATTTCATGTGAAAGAGTATGAAAAAACACATGTGCATACTTTAAAAAATAGGGAACATAAAGACAACCATCAAAACAAAGAACACACACAAGTTCATAATGGAGTTCACCTGGTGTGGGTTAAGTCTCCAGGCTTGGTGTCACTATGGGGAGGTCGCTTCATTAATTTCTATAAGATGATGATGAATACATGATGTGTTATCTGTCAATACAAGGAAGAACTCCCTTAACTAGAGTGGAATGTCTCTCCACAATATGTTCTTCTATAAGAACTGTCACTCATATAAGCTCTTGTTCAACACAAAAAAATATAAAAATCTCACATGAGGTGGCATACAAGGATCCTCCAATAAAATTGCAAACGCAGATATCAACAACAAAGAATCATCTCAGAAAAAAAGAAAAATAATACATGGCATAAATTCAACCTATACCTCCACTTCCATGGACGGCCTTAAAATTCATAACTGTGTTCAAGAAATGGACAAAATAGTGGAATTATTGGTTAAACATCATTAAATTTGATTGTAAACTCAACCCCCTTCTGACTCGTTAAAGTTTTAGCTCCTTGGGAATCTCAAAGATTCATCAAGTATTCTCTTAGGCATGTTAACTAGAATTTGGTTGCTTAGATAAGGAAATGGATCACATCATCACATTCCTTGCAAAAAAAAGAGAAAAATGACTATAAAGTTGGCATGGTTCTAGAACTGTGATTTTCGGGCCTCCAAGGAATCTTTCTGATTCCAGGCAGATTCATGAGTTAAGGTTCCACCTTCATGGTTCCACCCTCAACATTATAATTCTAAAAAATTGACTACTTAAATTAGAAAAATAATCACACGATCAAACTCCTCGTGAAATTCTAGTTAATCTGAGTATAAACTGGGTGTAATTTTGACTTTGTCAAAAATTGGCTCAGAGGGAATCTTCAATATTCCTCACAATCATCAAAAAGATTCTCCACAAAATATTCTCCTCTCTTGAGATTTGAGCTACATGGTACCGGCCTCATCTGATCCTGGTTCCATTCGGATTAGTGCATGGTTCCACTATTTGCTTCGTTTTTCTCTCGAATGAATAAAATTTGTGCTTTTAAATAACATTGGCCATTGATCACAAAGTTATGTACATGGTCTGTTGGTAAGTCAAATCATTAACATTGGCTTGGCTCGGGGAGTAACCCCATTGGATCCCATTTTTTATGTAGTTTGTTTGATATGTTTTTTTGGTAGGAAGTTGGCATATATTTTAAATTCATTTGTGATGGGGGTCGCCCGTGGGGTGGGTCAACTAAATCGGTTGGGCAACTTCGATCCCCGCAGACTACAACTTTCATTCCCCATTTTTAGGTATGTTCGTTGGATGATTTATAATGGAGGTCATTTATAATATATACATTATATATAGTGACAGACCAAGTGCTAGGCTGGTCAACCAAGCGTACCTACCGCCTTTTTTTAATATTTTTTTATTTTGAATTGCAATAAGAGGTTGACCACGACCCTTGTAGGGTTTACTCGAAAAAATGAGGTGACAATTTTTCCATTTATGACTTCCAGAAACTTTCACCATTATGTTCCATTTTCTCACTTATTTAACTATCACCAAATTTGGCAGGTTCGCCAAATTGAGCAGGTCCGCTAGTTTTAGTTGGGCCACAAATTTAGTTGGTGCTCTACCAAATTTAGTGAGTGGATGTAGTTGACTAAAACTTTGACTCTGAATATCTTGAGCATACGATCTTAGATTTGAGTGCTATTTGTGCCATTGGAATCAAGATGACTAGCTCTACATTCTAGTCCTAGTTTCGATGAAATCTAACATAGTCCTTTTAGCCTTTCTAGAGCCACCTAGATCACTACTACCTGCCAGGTTTATAATAGGGTAAATTATGATGTTATCTCCATATTTTGGATGGAATGATCAATCATTACAAGATTTCATAGTTGGACCAACAATTCAATTTTTTTAGTGGAAACTAAAGAATTCTCAACAGCCTTGTCGATGTCAACAAATAAATTCTTCAAACAGAAACAATGGTGAAAACATAAATGTGATTAGAAGCTATTTTTTAAGTATCTGATATGATATCATATTTTTCTTTCTTTTCTTCTTTGAATCATCATGGGAAAGAAACAAAGTTATAATTTAATCTGACGATAGTGTTATTTACTAAATCAAAATAAAACTCCAAAACTTGTAATTAAAGATTTAAATGTAAACCCTCAGTGTGCTGTCTTACTATTTTTTATGACACTAAGTGAGGAGACTAAGAGTGAGAAGAGGCAAGCTAAGCCAAGCGGGTTGAGGTAACACAAGACACAAACACCAATGAATAAAAGCATTGTGCATACAAACCAAATTCTAGTGGACCCAAGACGAAAAAAGATGTTACTTTGTATAGACCAAAAAAGTTGCAATTCAAGCATGATAGAACCCAAAGATAAGTTCGTTACGTTTCCATCATCATCTTTTAAACTTTCTTCACTTTATCCATGCTACTAATATTTTACCGCATTGCTCAAAATGCAATGTAACAGTCCTAAGAAATGAATGATACATTAATATAAGTAGCAAAATTACGGACTTAAAAGGGATCATTGGCAACTTAGGGATAATGTTGTTCACCCTGAAACCTAATGCGAAGCCGGTTAAGCAGTAGCCTTACTGCTTGAATCTGAAATATAAGGAAAAGGTCTATGAAGAATTAGACAAAATGCTCGTAGCCGAAATTATTGAGCCAGTGGAAGAATCCAACTGGGTGAGTCCTATGGTAGTAGAAGAGAAAAAGAAAAAGGGAAAAATAAGAATATGTGTGGACCCCAGGAAGTTGAATGATGCCTATGTACACGATCCATTCCTAACACTGTTCACAGATGAAATACTAGATAATTTTGGTGGTCAGGAAGCATACTCATTCCTAGATGGGTTCTCAGGGTATCATCAGATCAAGATCACATCGGAAGACAGGAGAAAAGTGACCTTCACAACAGAATGGGGCTGCTTTCTGTTGAGTGATAAAAGGTGTCTTTTTAACTCCTAATTATGTTCACATTAATTATCAATCCAGGTATGATTTTTTATTTCAATATTGTACTCAGTCTAAGGCGGTCATTTACTCAAGAGTAATGTTTCTAAATTGCAATACAGTGCTTCAAATACAAGAGTAAATGGATGCTTGAAATACAATATAATTGCAATGGCAAGAAACTTAATACTCTGAAACTAGATCATTCACTCAAGAAACTACAACAATCATCAGTCAAGAATGCAGTAGTAATAACTCTTTCCTCTGTCAACTGATGAAAATGAAATAAAACACGATCCTCAGTCTGAGAGCTTAGATAGTGATAGTCTATGTCCTTTACAGTTGTTGATCTTACACTCCACACCAAAACAATTAACTAGAAATGACAATTCAATCAATAATGCTACTAGTAGAAATGGAACAAACACACTTGCTACAATAACATTTAAAAGGCGAAACCAAATCCTTGCATGAAAGAGATAACAACAAAGCATATTTGAACAACAACACTAAATTAATGGAAATGAATAGCAAAACTAAATGAACAACAATCTATAATGAACAACAAAGTCTGAAGTGAACAACGAAGCTTTATAATTAATATGAATAGCATAAGAACTTGAGTTGTAATGAGTAGTAATCTTGTTATGGTGGAAAGGAACGACAACGCAATTCAATCACAGCTTATGCAATAAAGTGAGTTCATACAATGTTGGAACAGCACACTGTAAAAGCAAGAAACTGTAAAGTGATATGATTCAAAGAAACAAGACTTAAATCAAACCATCACGCGACTCGAACTGTAAAATAATGGTATAGGTAGCAAGTGGATCCACCAGGGTTGGGCCCTTAGCCGCTAGTGAAGCACCGCCAGACTACTTCAGTATAAAGGAATGGAACAACAACCGACTTATATATTAATCATGTGAAATTGTTTACAGGCAATTGTACTCTATTTCAACAGTGAGAGTCGATGATCAAAGTTACAATTTCAATAGAAATTCTCCCATTTCTCCTATCATATCCTATCTATCTCTAATCTAATGATCCATCTAATTCTCTCTCTAATCATCCATCACGAAAATCCATAATTCCCCATCTCTGCTTTCATCTCTGATTTCATTTAAATACACAGAGAGCAGAGAGTTGTTACAACAGAGATGATTACAATGTGATTTCTATTAAAAATTTGGATTGTTCATGACAAATTGATCAACAAGATCATATCTGAAATATATTTCCATTGGCATTGAACAGGAACAAGTCGAATTTGGTGTTGCAGTTGAGATAATTTGGAAAATGGCCATAACAACAAATCTCAGAAAAATGTCTCTAGAGAACCTTCCATTTCTCTTAGTACATAACGAATTTGGCAAAACTATACATCACAAAAATATTTCGGTCTGTTATGGACAAAACCCATGTCTTGGATTTTCCAGATTCTTCTCCATTTACCCAAAACGTCCAATGCAAAATTGTCACTTCTTATTGCAGCGAATTTTTGAGTTGGCACATTTAATGATGAGCTAGAGATCAAATCTTCTATCTGGAAAATATTTTGGAGGCTAAAATGGTGAATGATGTGACAACCAATTTATTAATAAACCATCATTGCAAAATCATGCATAATCATCAATTTATTAAAAATAAAGGAGAAGAAATAATATTTATCCATAAGAATATAAATCATTATAAGATGGAATTATATGATAAACCGTGATACATAACATGATAAAGAAGAGTAGAAATGGATGAAATAAGTGTTAAAAAATAATAATAATAATGACATATTAGCGGCCCAACATACCACAAAACTGAACATATTGCATGTCCTCATGCAACCCAAAGCTGAATATATTGCATGTCCTCAGGCAACCCAAAACTAAATATATTGCATGTCCTTATGCAACCCAAGACTCTCTGTTAACCAAGCAATAAAAAAAAAAATTCATCCCAGCTCATGAAATGGATGGAACAAATGAATTATTCCTCAAATAATGAATATTCAATTTTAGCAATCTTGATGAAGGCGTAACAATTTTACATTGACGTTCAACTTATGTGTATATGAAGTTGTAGTGAAATATGATATATGTAACAGCAAACTTCATTAACCATTTTCTCAAAAACTACAAACCAGATTTTGCTAAAATGTTGCAAGTAAATTTATAATATATGAATGCCTCTATGATCCAAAAATCAGATCGTTTTGATGCACGGATCATGAGATATAAACAAAATGGCTGTAGGTGATAGTGCGTGATTTCTAAAATTTTATGAACTAATTTAACTTGAAATTATGTGGGTTTGTGTATTTTAATAATACGTCTGTGTTTTCCAGAAATCACAAGAATTGAGTTCATAGTTTTAAAAATATATGGAAATCAATTTCTTCACTGTATAAAAATGAAATTGTATGCCTTAAATGAGAAAGAAAGTAGAAAACATCCATCATGCGTAGCAATTCCTCCTGCAAACTAAAGAATTACCATGCCCTCATGAAATGCTAGAAAACAAATTGAGGTGGTTGCCACAATCTTTTGAAATCTATGCTTGGTGTAAAACAACATGGAAAGACAGTGTCGAGAATAAATAAGAAGATCAATGGATGATAAAGAATATTAATGACAGGGAAATAAGAAAGAAATGAACGAAAGCAACACTCCTCCAAACTGAAAAATGATATGTCTCTGAAAAATGGGAAGTGTTAAAGATGTGGAATGAATGATGATAAATAATGCTCAATGGATTGTCATGAAATTCTCCTACATTCATAATAAATCAGAAAATTATGATATTTTACCTCAAGTTTTATCTCCAAAAAGAAAAATTTGGAATGACATGTACAGACTCGCATTTGTTGAAGCTGATGTAGGAAGAGCTGATGCTGAAAGTGATGCAAAAGTTGGAATCCAGGCAAGCACGTCATGTCTAAAGAATTGTTCACATTCGTGAGTTGATTGAGACTCTTCTGTTAGTTGCAATAGTGTGGTTATGCTGCGAATAGAGTTCCCCCCTGTACTTGTTGTTTTCCTGTAAACAAATCACTATTTTGCATACAATGGTCTTGAATCCACAGTGTTAGTTTTGAATAGCAACAGATAACATGAATGCAAAAATTTCAATCAAAAAAACTTTTGTATACATGCAATACTAATATTTTGTCAAATCAACAAGTTATGGCAGAGTGCAGTAATAATATCGCATGGTATCCCATAATGCATACATTCCCCCGTCCAATCGGAAAAGGGATTCCATGACTGTAAAGCCTATGAAAGGTGTTATGTTGACGGTAAGGCAGGGGAATGAACAATACAACAGTAAATGAGGCAGAGTACACATATCAATGATAGGATGACGAGAGTTATGGTTATAGTGAAAGCAGAGTGTATAAAGATAATTATGAATAACAGATAGGATGCTTTGGATTGATGATAAGTTACAAAAAAGAGGAAAGACAGCGATATTCCAAAAAGATGCTTTGCTAATGATATTCTAGCTGAAAATGATGTGATTGATCATAAAACAATTTCTCATGCATAAAGGTTCAAAACAAGTAAAATTAAAGAAATAACTTCTCCGATAAAAATAGAGAATAAGAAAAGGGTATTATAGTAATAAATGATGATAACATATAACTTCAATACCATAAGTAGAGCCTCTGCTATCAACAGGCGTCGATATCCTTGGCAGGGTTGCTTTTTAACCCATATGAGCCACGATCCTCAATTTATAAATGTAGAGTTCCAGTGTTGTTCTACAGAAGAGATTAGTGTGATAGCGTGGTAATGAGATAACCACACTGCCATTCACTAGGATGTAGCAAAAGTGATCAAGTTGGCTCGTAATGAGACCTCCTGTTCCAAGGATAATTTGGCTATTCAATGGATCATAACCTTGGTGTGGTGGCCATAATGGGAATGTCACTTTGTTACAGCCTTATGAACATGGTAGGCTGGCTCGTAATGAGACCCCCTATCCTCCATTTGCGAACAACATTTTGCTGTTATTACACATTTTTATGATAAAAATAGGGAGGCTTAGTACTCCTTAAGAGCAGGGATGGTGGAAGAAGTTGAAGATGTCAATAGAAAAAAATATACCCATAATCTCATTTATTACAGAGAGAGAAGATTATAACCAAGAAGGGTGGAACCAGCATGGTTTTAAGATGATCAATCAGTATCATGTACAGTAGAAAACGATTCAGTAAACTAGTATATAAATAACTGTGTCCATTTTCTTAAAAGGAATCTCTCATCCAGAAGCTATCCTGTTAAAGATCATAACGTTAAGGGTATTCACCTGCCTCAATAGACTCCATAGTTCTTGTCCTCATAAAAGTAGTGTACTTTATGCCATGAAAGGGAATCAGTAAAATGAGATTGAGATGAACTAGGAATAATCCCATAAGAGAAAGGAAGGGTTGTTCTTGAAAATACTCCCAAATTGTTGCTCCTTTGAAGGAACAACAAAAAAACTCAAAAAAGTGTTGTTACTTGTAGGGAACAGCAAAGGAAAATACATGTAGAAGTGTTGTCTAGATATATCGGAGTAGAGGAGGTATGATGGATATCAGAAGTTATGTGGCCATTTCATATCATCAAACATCAGGTCTCAATCATTTGTTGAGAAGTCATTCCAAGGAACAAGCCATTCACCACACATAAGGGATAGTTTTCCTCAAACTGTGTTTCTGGGAAAAAAAAGATGAATTTGAGAAAAGTGATAGAGTTTTTTGTCCATAATTAACTTACGAAAAAAAACCTCTTTTATTTTTGACACAGGTTTCATGGTTTGGGAGAAATGTCGAAAACATCATTTGCCTCAGGAGGGTTAGTTCACCTTTGGAGTGACCTTGGTAAAATCATTTTTTTCTCATATATGAGATGCCCAAATGACTTTCTTGATGAGTCAAAGGATAAGTCGACACAAATAGATTTCCAATGAGCTATCATAAGCTCAATTTGGAGTTGAGGAAGGCCTTAAAAGGTTGACTACAACATCACTATACATTTCGGCAGGCTCATTCTGCTCATTTCGACCAGTCTTGGGAGATTGGACTTTTGATAGGGAAAATGAATTCCAAATTGCCAAATTCAAGATATTCTAGAAGGTAGACTCAACAAGCTTTCTAACAAGCTACTGTGCACTCAATTTGGCTAAGGGGAAGGCCTACAAAAAGTAGGTGTAAAGCGGCACTATGTTTTTGACTAGTTTGCCCAAAAATTGTTGTTCCTTTGAAAGGGATAGAAAAATGTGAAAGTGTTGTTCCTTTGAAAGGAACAACAAAAATACGAAAGTGCTACTCCTTTGAAAGGAAAAACAAAAATGCGAAATTGTTGTTCCTTTGAAAGGAATAGCAAAAATACGGAAGTGTTGTTCCTTTGAAAGGAACAACAAAAATGTGAAAGTGTTGTTCCTTTGAAATGAACAACAAAAATGTGAAAGTGCTATTCCTTTGAAAGGAACAACAAAAGTGCAGAAGTGCTATTTCTTTGAAAGGAACAACAAAAGTGAGAAAGTGTTGTTCCTTTGAGAGGAATTTGAAAGGAACAACAAAAGTGCGAAAGCGTTGTTCCTTTGAAAGGAACAGCAAAAGTGCGAAAGTGTTGTTCCTTTGAAAGGAACAACAGAAATGAAAAAATGTTGTTCCTTTGAAAGGAATAGCAGAAATTCGAAAATGTTGTTCCTTTTAAAGGAAGAGTAGAAATGCGAAAACGTTTCCCCTTTCAAAGGAACAACATAAATGTGAAAGTGTTGTTCCTTTGAAAGGAATAATAAAAATGCGAAGGTGTTGTTCCTTTGAAAGGAACAACAAAAGTGCGAAAGTGTTGTTCCTTTGAAAGGAACAACAAAAATGTGAAAATACTATTCCTTTGAAAGGAAAAATAGAAATGTGAAAGTGTTGTTCCTTTGAAAGGAACAGCAAAAATGCACAATCATACGAAAGTTCTATTCCTTTGAAAGGAATAACAAAAATATAAGGTTCGCAGAACTGCTGTTCCTAAAGAGGGATGGTTGTTGTTCCTTTAAAGGAACAACAATTGTTCTTTTAAAAAGAACAACAAATGAATATGAGTAATCAAGATTGTTGTTCCTTAAGAGGAACAACAGTTGCTCCTTAGGAGGAACAACACAACAAATGCAAGCATGCAAAACGAACTAGTTGTTCACTGCATTGATAGAAGAGAAATAAAAAAAGAAACACCATTTTATTTAAAAACAATATGTAAATAAATAAATTAAGTTATAGTAGCTATGATGTTATTTCTTAAGGCAAGGAAAAAAATGATCTCTTTGAAAAATGTTTTGGTAGCAGTGACATGACATGAATCTTCAAATGAAATCAATTCTTCATTTCTTCTGTTATGAATCCATTGGGTAATGAATTGGATGGAATTCAATTGTTTCATTAAAATTTCTTTCAAGAATCACTCGTCCATAAATTGACCTTCTTTATTCTCTTGGGACTTGCAAAAAACAAGTGTCTACCTGTAATAAAACATTAAATCATGGAGAAAGGGAGGCGATAAATTGACGTTCTTTATTCTCTTGGGACCTGCAAAAAACGAGTGTCTACCTGTAATAAAACATTAAATAATGGAGAAAGGGAGGTGATAGGGCTCCCCTAATCTAATAATTATGCAAAAATAATAAGTAGTTACTCTGTAAAACAAATCCACGGAGAAAATAACAAAGTAAAATTTATTTGTCACCTGCAGGAGAGCAGTGGTCGACCATACTAACCAACGGTGTTTTAATCACAACTTCTTCGTTTCTCATCAAAATTGAGTGATTCCAACGCCAGATGAGAGTATCTCCAAAAAAAACAGGTTTTAAAAATTCAAAGATATGATATGTCAATTTTACTTAGAACAACCTGCATAATAGAGTCATTTTCGATTACCCCACTTAGAACAACAGTGGATATTTTAAGCATATATTTTTCGTTTGATGTTGGATTCAAATGGTTCCAATTGGAAATGAAATTATATTCATTTATTTATCTCCAATAGAAACAGGTTTTGAAGACAAGATCAATTGATAGGTCAAATACTCTAAGGGACAGCCGGAAAGACAAAGTTTTAAGAGTGCTCATTTATGATAGATAGTCAGTGTTTTGATCATAACTTCCTCATACGATATCAAGAATGAGTGATTCAAATTTAATTATAAACTATATTCATAGGGGAATATACCATAGAAACATGTTTTTAAAATATAGTCATTTAGGCGTTCAAAAATGGACTGTCCCAACTCTGTTCCTGAGCTGCCTGCTAGACACTTTGTCAATGTTTTGATTCTAACTTTTTCGTTTCAAATCCAAATTGAGTGATTAAAATTGGGTTGAAAAGTAGACATCAAGGGCTACTTATAATAGAAACAATTTTTAAAAATATTTCCTTTTGTTCCCTCAAAACATGCCTGTCCGACTGTGTTTTAAGAAATTTCATCAAACCCACAAGCCGAAAAATATGATATTCAAGCATTTTTTCCAAATTGGTGATAAAAATGAATATGAGTGTTTGTAGAACATTTATTTCCATTATAATTCATATACATACACAAATTAATTAAAACATTTATCACCAATTTTGATTCCCACAGCGTGTTGCAAAAACAAAAACTATTTTTACATTAAAAACAAAATGCATTTATTTATGTCCTTATTTATTTATTTTTTTACACTAACTTACTTTGATTTGAAAAATGAATATGATTATGTATAAGAGTACTTCCAATGGAGCTATTTTCGAAATGAGGCTTCAGGTATGCACATACCCAAATTTGAAAATTGCATATTAATATTAGGGTATGAGAAGCCAACTTCCCTTGAAAAGATGGTGTCAAAAATTGTTGAAATATGGAGTGATGCTGCAAACAAATGATGGAGTGAAACCAATCTTCAATATATCCTTTACTTTGTTGATTTCCCATACCCATCATATCATGAAGTTCGTGAGCTTTTAAAATGGTTTGTTGATGCAAACTAGAAGAAGCCTCATTTTTTTCCATAACTTCTACAATTTTTGAATTTGAAACATTCTAAATCTCAATATGAGTTTTCTCCAACGGTACATATGAGATAGAATGGGTGGAAAGGGTGGCTAAATTTTGTAGTTCAACACTATAAGCATGTTGTACTGGTTTATTATGGTGAGGGTGTGGAATGAGTTGAGCACGAAAATGTGTATGGAATGGAGCATTTTGATGATGTAGATGATTGGGTTGAGTGAATGATTTTAATATGCAAGCATGATTTTGTGGAAGAGCTGGTGAAGAATATAGAGAATGTGTTTGCGTTACAAGATGAGGGAGAGTAGTCATGCAATCGTAACATGAACCATGCCAAATTTTTAGACAAGACGGGTGGTGGTTATCTTGAGATTGACATGGCTACCCTAACACATTAGTATTCCATAATGGAATATGCAAGTAAGAGAATGGAGAAGAAGTGTTTTGAACCATACCTGTAGGCAATGATTCCCATGGTTTTGACTTTGTTGCAGCTTTCTCATCTCTTTGATATGCGACTTCCATCCTAGATAAGGAAGAACAACTATCTACCGGATGCTCCTTTCGGTCATGAGGACAAAACACTTCATTAAATTCTTGATTTTTTTGAACCTGAAAAACATCCAATTTTGAACTTAGAGAGCTAATAAAATCAACTTTAAAAGTTTCAAATAAAACATTGATTTCAACTCTTATGTCAGTTGTTCTTGTAGCAGATTTGGAAAAGAAAGAAGAAAATTCTCTAGAACTCTTACCAGCCTTGGAGATTCCTCTTGAATACCTTATGCACAATTCACAAACATCATCATATGACAACTGAAAGCCATCACCTTTTCCTATCAGATTTAAGAGTTCTAAAAATTCATATTTGATTCCTTTGAGTAGGACTATTTCTAAGATCTCTTTCTTCAAATACTTATGCTTTGATTTTTGAAGGTTGTAATGAAATCGCTCTACATAGTCCTCCAAGATTTTATCTTCCCCTTGTATTATATTGAAAATATCTTCATCGGCCTTGCAATAGTCTTGGTACCTTTTCAAGAATATGTTCTTCATGTCCTCCCATGTTTGGATGTAGTTCCCACCTAGGCTCATGAACCATTGGAGAGCTGCTCCTTTTAGAGTAAGAGAAAACACTTTCAACCTTTGATCATTAGTACAATAATCATATCCTCTACAAAGAATTTCGAACTCAAATAAGAATGTATCTGGATCTTCATTTGTCATGCCAAAAAAATTTGTTAGAGAAGATGGGGGAGTTATGTGCATTTGTGTCACTCCTCCTAGATCTTTGATAGGGAATTCAAAAGTAGAAATGTGAGACATTTCTTACCATAATATAAGATGTTCTTCATGTGTTTATTTGAGGCTCCTCTTTCAAATTTTCCTATCAATTGGTTAGTGAAATGGGTGGTGCTTACATCACCACTTAAGTGAAATCATGAGATTTGTTTTTAAAAAAATTTATTTTTTTTCCTTAGTCATTCACATAGAAATTCAAACATTTATTTCTACCCTAAGTTCTTTAACAATTCTGCTGGAAAGTAGGAGGGGGAGCAGGGCTTTTACATGGTCCATACGCAGGTTCTTACCTTCCGTTTTTAATACCCAACTCTTTCCTAATAGGCACTCATCAGTTGCACACTACTCTTTAGAAATGGCTACACTCTCCCTGACAACTGCACCAAAATGTTGAGTCATAAAAGATGTCTTTTTAACTCCTAATTATCTTCACTTTAATTATTAATCCAGGTACGATTTTTTATTTCAAGAGTGTACTCAGTCTGAGGCAGTTATTTACTCATGGGTAATGTTTCTAAATTATAGTATAGTGCTTCAAATACAAGAGTAAACAGATGCTTGAAATACAATCTAATTGCAATGGCAAGAAACTTAATACTCTGAAACTAGATTATTCACTCAAGAAACTATAGTAATACTTAGTGAAGGATGCAGTAGTAATAACTCTTTCCTCTGTCAACTGATGCAAATGAAATAAAACAAGATTCTCAATTTGAGAACTTAGACAATGATAGTCCATGTCCTTTATAGTTGTTGATCTTACAGTCCACACCAAAACAATTAACTGGAAACGACAATTCAATCAATAATGCTACTAGAAGAAATGGAACAAACACACTTGCTGCAATAACATTTAAAAGGCAAAACCAAATCCTTGCATGAAAGAGATAACAACAAAGCCTATTTGAATAGCAACACTAAATTAATGGAAATGAATAGCAAAACTAAATTAATGGAAATGAATAGCAAAACTAAATTAATGGAAATGAACAACAAAACTAAATGAACAACAATGTGTAATGAATGGTAGAGTCTGAAGTGAACAACGAAGCTTTATAATCAGAATGAACAGCATAACAATTTGAGTTGTAATGAATAGTAATCTTGTTATGGTGGAAAGGAACGACAACGCAATTCAATCACAGCTTATGCAATAAAGCGAGTTCATACAATGTTGGAACAACACACTGTAAAAGCAAGAAACTGTAAAGCGATACGATTCAAAGAAACAAGAATTAAATCAAACCATCACACGACTGGAACTGTAAAATAATGGTACAGGTAGCAAGTGGATCCACTAGGGCTAGGCCCTTAGCCACTAGTGAAGCACCACCAGACTACTTCAGTATAAAGGAATGGAACAACAACCAACTTATATATTAATCATGTAAAATTGTTTATAGGAAATCGTACTCTGTTTCAAGTACGAGAGTTGATGATCAAAGTTACAATTTCAATAGCAATTCTCCCATTCCTCCTATCCTATCCTATCTATCTCTAATCTAATGATCCATCTAATTCTCTCTCTAATCATCCATCATGAAAATCCATAATTCCCCATCTCTGCTTTGATCTCTGTTTTCATTTAAATACATAGAGAGCAGAGAGTTGTTACAACAAAGATGATTACAATGTGATTTCCATTACAAAATTGGATTGTTCACAACAAATTGATCAACAAGATCATATCTGAAATATATTTCCATCAACATTCAACAGGAACAGGTCGAATTTGGTGTTGCAGCTGAGATAATTTGGAAAATGGCCACAACAGCGAATCTGAGAAAAATGTCTTTAGAGAACCTTCCATTTCTCTTAGTACGGACCAAATTTGGGAAAACGACTATATATAAAACTAATTTGGTCCGTTATGGACAAAACCCATGTCTCAGATTTTCCAAATTCTTCTACATTTACCAAAAATGTCCAATGCAAAACTGTCACTTCTTATTTCAGCAAATTTCTGAGTTGGCACATTTAATGATGAGCTGGAGATCAAATCTTCCGTCTCGAAAATATCTTGGAGGCTAAAATGGTGAGTGATTTTACAATCAATTTATTAATAAACCATCATTGGTAAAATCATTCATAATCATCAATTTATTAAAAATAAAGGAGAAGAAATAATATTTATCCATAAGACCGTAAATCATTATAAGATGGAATTATATGATAAACCATGATAAATGACATGATAAAGAAGAGTAGAAATGGATAAAATAGGTGTTAAAAAGTAATAATAATAATGACATATTAGCGGCCCAACACTTTCAATACACCCTTATGTTGTTTGGACTAAAGAATGCGCTAGCCATATTTTCGCGCATCGTTGTGGCTGTGTTCAATGAATACATCCACAAGTTCTTGGAGGTCTATCTGGATGATTGGACAATCTTTGGATTAGTTAAGCACCATGTATCAAGCTTACGCTTGATGCTGGACACTTGCTGTCGACACCAGATTTCACTGAACGTTAATAAGTGCACATTCCTTGTTGCCTTTGGAAAACTGCTGGGACATGTGGTCTGCAAACAAGCACTGATCGTGGACCATGCGAATATTGTAGTTATTCTAAATTTGGAAGCACCACGAAGTGTTAAACAACTGCATGCTACCTTGGGACACACCGGATACTATAAGAAGTTCATCAAAAGGCATGCGCAAATAATAGCGTCGATGGAAAAGCTATTGAAAAAGCATGTTACATATTGCTGGAATGATGATTGCATCAAGAGTTTGGATGTCGTGAAGGGGAAATTGGCATCCGCTCCAATCTTGGTCTTCCCAAAATGGGATGTGGAATTTCATGTACATGTTGATGCATCGTGTATTGCGTTGGGAGCAGTACTCACACAGGAGGGCATGGAGGGTGTGGATCACCCGATCACGTTTGCAAGTCGGAGATTGTCCAAAGCAGAAAAGAAATATTCCACCACTGAGCGCGAGCAGTTAGCGATGGTGTACATGCTCCAAAATACCGATACTCGGAGGACACCTCAAGATGTATACCAACCATTCCACGCTGAAATACCTGGTCAATAAGCCTATGTTGGGGGGGGCGCATATGCAGGTGGCTCTTATTGTTCCAGGAATATAATTTTGAGGTCATAGTCAAGTTGGGATGCCTAAATGTAGGACTGGATCACTTTTCGCGAATTGAGACAGGCGAGGAACCCACTAATTTGGATGAGGGACTACCTGATGCACAACTCTTTGCAGTGCGCATCATGGACGGGCACTTCAAAGACATAATCCATTTTCTGACAACAGGGATGGCGCTAAAGGAACATTTTGTCCAACAAAAGAAGGAATTGGTGGTGTGCATGGTGGATTTTTCTTTCATCGCGGGGCACCTATATAAAATGGGAAATGATGAGATATTGCAAAGATATGTACTTGGATTTGAACGAACCAGATCCTCGTTGAAGCACATGGGGGCACTACAAGAGGACACTATGCAGGACGCATGACCACATAGAAGATTCTTGACGCAGGGTTATGTTGGCCAACCTAGCACCAATATTTGAAAGTGCACTGTAAGGCATGCGATATATGTCAAAGGACTGGAAAACCATCACGGAGGGGTCAGATGCAATTAAATCCACAAATGACACTGTAGCCATTTAAAAAATGGGCAATCGACTTTATGGGAACAATCAAACCTCAAGGAAAGATGGGTGCATGCTACATCATTACCGCAACGGAGTACCTAACACATTGGGTGGAAGCGTAGTCAGTCAAAGACTGCACGACCGCTATGGCTGCAAAAATTTTTGTTTCAAAACGTGTTGACCCAATTTGGCTATTTGAAAATCTTAATGAGTGATCACAGAACACATTTCCTATATGAAACCATCAGCATGCTCATAGAAGAGTTCTAGGTGTATCATCAGGAAAGTACACCGTACCACCCACAAGCTAATGGGATAGTAGAGGCATTCAACAAAACACTAGAGATTGCATTGACCAAAGTGTGCAACGCACAGTGAAATGATTGGGACCTACATGTACCTACCATACTATGGGCTTACAAGACAACGTGCAAGAAATCGACAGGACAAACACCTTTCTGGTTAGTTTATGGCATGGAAGTTGTCATGCCAATGGAATACATTGTACCTAGTCTATGAATAACAACGCTCACATGGATGATGGATCGTGAAGCTCTGGAGGAAAGGCTTGCGTAGTTGGAAGAACTCGAGGAGGAACAATGTTTGGCTAGATTTCATCGATAGGTAAAAAAGCAATGTGAAAAATCCTGGCATGACCACCATATCAAGTTGCACACCTTCAAGGTAAACGACTCAGTGTTGTTGTATGACAGTAAGTTTGAAAAATTTCCGGGAAAATTTAGAATGCACTGGCTAGGACCATACGTGGTTAAGGAGGTAAAAAATGGAGGCACGGTCCAGCTAGTCAAACTAAATGGAGAGCCCTTCTGAGGAAACGTAAATTGCAGTCACTTGAAGCCCTACATGGGTAGGCCGACTATCTGACTAACCGGCTAAAGCACAGTCTTCACAACCCGAGGAGTCGAACAAGGGTGCGGGACTATAGAAATACACAACAGATGTTGGTACAGATGTAAGGACACAATTCAAACACAAAGGTCTCAGAAGAGCGGATGTAGCAGGTTCAGCAACAAGTAGCTCAGTGCACTGCAGACATCAGCACCTTATGGGAATAGTGGGTGGGACTCTACTCCAGGATCACCGCACCGGCAGAGTGAATCGAGCATGAGTCACGATGTTTTTTTTGGGGGCCTGTTGATCATGAAATCCCCTCATAATCTGTTTTGGGGCTCAAAGCCCAAGTTTTGGTCAAATAATGTTGTAAGACTTCGCGAATTGCGGGCGCGGAGCGCGAAATGTATGTTGAGTCATAGGGTTGTATGCCCTAAGTTTTGTAATGTAATGTCAACCTACCTATGGTCCACGAACCATGGGATTGTATAAATAGAGCGAGGCTCTAAGTTGTAAAGAAAATTAGAGATACATAGAGGAATGAATGGAGCCTAGAAGATAGCGAGCATAGATAAAGGTCTAAGTGCTTTGGGTCATAGTAGTAGGAAGAGGCTCTGTAGTTGAGAGCACAAAGGCCTAGTAGAGTCTGCAGCTAAGTGTATGGACCCTTGCCACTGAGTGTCCAGGGTGCAGTCGAGTCTACAACCAAGGAGGAAGAATAATAAAGGGAAGCTTTATCTGAATTTTGTGCATTTGTTCTTGTGTTATTTCCTGTTTGATATCCTTTGCATTTCTACTGTTTTATTTATCGTGCACACCAGTATGAATGATGAACATTGTTAAGTATAACTAAGCCCATGTAGATAAGCTAAGTGATCAACTAATATAGGGTTAATAGTAAGGGATTGGGTACTGTTATGACCCCAAGCAACTCTCCTAGGTTGTATCTCAGAGATGCTCGGGAACATTACAAACTCAACAAAAATGTTGGAAATACGTGGATGAATGGAAGGAATGATGCATATTCAAGCTAGATAACCACTTCTACTATGCTTAACCCCAGACATGGTTGAACACTGCCAGACTACAAGGCTTTAGACCACAAATTACTCACAGTTTGAGGAACAGGTTAAGATGGAGAATACTGACCACACCAGCAGATGCACAGGACTCTGTGATGGCCGGCTACAACCAGTAGAAAGGTTTATAAATCTATTTCCTAATGCACAGATAGGATGGCAACTCTCTGGCACTAAAACAATAGAAACCTGCATACACATTCAATAATACTTACTAGATTCTAACAGAGAGGTGGGATGACAGCCCCTCTAATGCTAAACATTAAGAGCACAATAAAAATGCATAACAGGCACAGCTTGGAACAAAGAAGAAGTGGATAGTGAGAAATTAATAGTAAAAGAAGCTTGTATTAGTTGAAAATGAAGACAAAACACTGTAGGTATCACAGTAGTTACAATCTCCAGAAGTTGAACCTTACATCAAAACAATATCCATCAACCCTCATTACATCTTGTTTGTCGGTATATATGGAGATTGATTACAAAAATATCTGCTATCCTATGCGTGGAGGGGTAATAATGGACCACCAACCACATTAACTGTCTGATATGGGTCCCGGATACAATCTACTGCTTTATCAAAGTAATTTGATATTCTCTGGTACTCTATTGTACTTCATGAACCAATGGAGTGCTATATTGAAGGGGTTCCATAACTGATTAACACTTTGATTTGCTCAAGGCCATCCTTTTCATCCTTCAGGTGTACAATGTGTTGAATGCAGTGGTTGAAGCTTAACTGCGCAGAGAGTTGTTAGATGATTGCCTTCATCCTTTGGCAGCGCAGCACATTCAAGGGTGACGTAGACTTCATGGTGGAGGCATAGGCAAGACCGAGACGACATCAGCCGTCGGATCGCGCGGATGAACGGCTGCGATTGGCTTATAGGGGTTATCAGGAGTAATCATGGATGGATAAATGACGGCTATCAGATCATGGGCGGGCAGATCTGATGGCTGACAGGCGGCTAACAAGCACAGGCGATAGCGAGCGGGAATAGGCAGGATGGGCAGTAAGTGGTTTCCCCGCACCACTTATGGAGAAGGGTGGTAAACGTACGCAGGGGCGTGAGCATATTCAATGAGTGACGCATGGCAGACGGGACCGGCAGGAAACCGCTTTCCCCACGTGCTATCGCATGTGCGGGTTTCGGCAGCGGGAGTAGTGTATATCGTTGGATCGCAAGGTGGAGGATCAGACGGCGGGGTTTAAAGCATGTGATTTTTAACTGATGTGATGTGGAAAAGGCTTGCAAAAGGTGCTCGATCAGGTTATCGGGGTTATATGATATTTAGACTCAGCACTTGGGGGCTTGGGGAATATGGGTTTGCGGAGAAATTTAGAGGAAAACAGAGGTATTGTGAGTTATAAGAGTGTAAGCTGAGTGATGAGGAATGGGCGGTATGGCTACTGCAAATCCCCTTCTTTATCATAGACAACCGATCAAGCCTGCGTTTGACCAATTAATGTTGAAATTCATAGCAGAGCTAACACTAGCTCCTTTTGGGGATGAGATCCTCCCTATGAGGTCTCAAGAACCTGCAGATCAATTCCTTCCTGATGAAAACAAATTAGCAAAATTCCTAGAGTTCCATTGGGCATGGAGTCTGAGTAAAACTGATAAAACCAAATATTTACAACCTATAAGGCTAAAAGACCTTAAATCACATAAATTTGTAGAAAATGCCCATTAACTGGGCCATCAAAAATTGCTTCTCCTCCCATACTTTTCAGTGTGAAGGTGTTGTTCCCTTGAATCTAAGAAATTATAAAAGGGCTTGTCTAGAAAGCATAAAATTTCCCATGATTGACTTTCTTTTCCTTTACTACATCCCATTTAAGGACCAAGTCTCCAACGTGAAAATTATATGTTTTTGTCTTCCTGTCAAGAGCATCCTCGATCTTTTTCTGATGTGCTGCAGCCTTTTCAATCAGTTGTTCTCTAATCTGATGTACCTCTGCTAAATCAGTGATCCTCTTTGCCATTTCTTCTTCCTCATTCTGCTCTTCTTGAAGGAATTTTGCCACAGGGAGAGTTAACTGAATGGGAAACACAGCTTCAGTACCATATACCAGCTTGAAAGGAGAATTACCTGTGGATTTCTTAATGGTCACTATGTCAGCCCACAGTGTATACTTGAGCTTTGAATCCCAATTGTTTTTATTGTCCTCTAACAACTTCTTAGTTATCCTTATCAGGCTTTTATTTGAAGATTTTGCTAGATCATTCCCTTGAGGATAATATGAGGTGCAATGGACTAGTTTAATACCCATTGAATCACACATATCCACCAATTTTTTTTCTCTAAAGGCTGCTGCATTATCTGTGACTAATTTATGTGGACAACCAAATCTGGTAAAGATATTCTCTGTCAAAAACTTCATGACCACATTATGATCAGCCTTTCTGGTAGGAATTTCTTCAATCCACTTGGTAAAATAATCAGTGGCTACTAATATCCATCTATGCTGGCCACTGGAATGTGGATTGATTTCTCCAATAAAATCCAAGCCCCACTACTGAAAAGGTCCTTTTTCCTGTATTGGTTTTAGGGGCAGGGACTTCAACTACTGCTTTCCTTCAAATCTTTGGCACCTGTCACAAGATTTAACGAATGAAAATACATCAGAAAATAAAGTGGGGCAATAGTACCTAGCTCTGAGAATCTTATGGGTAGTGGTTCTCCAATAATGGTGCCCTCCACACATGTTGGAATGAAACTGCTGCACAACTTCTATTGACTGTTCTTTGTCTAGACACCTCAAAAGCACTCTAGATGGATCCCTCCAGTAGAGCAGATTTTCACTAGTGCAATATTTAGCTGCCCTAAGCCTTATAACTCTGGCTTGACTTTGAGTAAGGCCTGAAGGAATTTCTAGCTTCAGCAAAAAAATAATTATTGCATAATACCAATCACAAGAAGCTAGATTTTCTGCTACTGACTGCTTTCTATCTGGTTCAACTGCTTCCTGTTCTTCATTTGTCTGACCAATTTCTGCAATTGTGCACAGGAAATATATATCTAATGATCTGCAATTTTCTTCAGCCAATAACTTGGCAAGACCCTGACCTCTAACCAGCTTGGTGTGCTTTAATTCTATATTAAATTCAATCAACTTTGCAATCCATTTAGCCCTTCTTCCATCAGCATCAGGTTGTGTCAAGACATCTTTTATTGCAGCAGAGGGTACATATGCAATTATATTGGAATGAAAGATATAAATTCTGAAAGCTTTCAAGGATTTGATAAGGGCATATGCTTGTTTTTCAATAATGTCATACCTCAGTTCAGCATCCCTCAAGTTTTTGCTAAAAAATGCCATCAGATGCTCTAAACCTTCTTGATCTACTTGCAATAGAACTGTTGCAATGGTGTCCTCAGAGGCAAATGAAAATATATGGAACTCCTTGCTGTAGTTCGGACTTATTAAAGTGGGAGCCTCCATAATAGCTTTTTTAATGGACTCAAAAGATTTTCTTACTGCATCAGTCCATCTGACCTCTGACTCTTTCTTCAACATGGAGGTAACATGCTTCACCAGTTCTGCAAAATTTGGTATAAACCTCCTTACAAAATTAATTTTGCCTAAAAAGGAATGGATATCATTCTTCGATCTTGGGACAGACAAAGTCTGTATTTCTTTTACTCTTTCTAGGTCAATTTGAACACCTGCAACAGAAATAACATGTTCTAACAACTTGCCTTCCTCTAAAGCAAATTGTGACTTTTTAGGTTTGACTGAAATCTCAAACTTTCTACACTTCAGAAACACTTTTTTAAAATGCTGCAAATGATTTTGATGACTGCTGGAGTATACAGTTATATCATCAAGGTAGATAAGAAAAAAATTATCCTTCTCTCCCACAAATGCTATATCCATAGCTCTCTAAAAGGTTGCTCCAACATTCATCAATCCAAAAGGCATATTGGCATACATAAAAGTGCCCCAAGGAATGGTGAATGTAGTTTTCTCTTGGTCATCTGGATGTATAGCAATCTGATTAAACCCTGAAAATCCATCCAGGAAAGACATTACTTTGGCTCCCGAGACCTTCTGCAACAAATGCTCCATCTTCGGTTGGGGATAATTTTCTTTCTTTGAGCACTTGTTCAAATTTTTGAAATCAACACACAGTCTGATTTCTCCACTTTTCTTCCTCACCACTACTAGATTGGCTACCCATTTGGAATATCTAAGAGGAACTATAATCTTGGCAGCCAACAATTTTTTAATTTCTTTTTCAATTAGAGTAAGAAGCATAGGATTTATTCATCTCAACTTCTATTTGAAAGGAATGGTGTCTTTCTCTAAATGGATTTTATGCTGAATAATCTTTTTATCATAAGTTTTCAGGTCACTATACTCCCAGGCAAACACATCAGCAAATTGATTCATTAATTTGCGGTATTCAAAACTTTGGTCAGCAGACAGATGAGTGGACAAATTTATGTATCTAGGCTGACCTGGACTCCCTATATCATGCTTAGAGGAATTAAACCCTTAGGAATATGATTGCTGGGAAGCTGGACAATGCTATCTTTGCCAGTTTTAATTCTAAGTTGGGATTGAAGGGTTTCTTGCAAGGCTTCATTCTCTTGGTCAATTTGCATTTCGAAAAACTCATCAATGACTTGCAGAAACCTATTTATCTCATCATCATCTTCAAAAACTTTCCAATGGTGGACATTATTAGGCAAGGATGGTCTATATTTCATTTGGACTTCATAAATCAGTCTGGGAGGCATGGGAGGGATAAATAGACTAGCAGACATAGCAAGGGAATCAGCAAGCTGATTTTCGGCTCTAGGGATATATGAAATACATAAATTTTCAAAGGAATCTTTGAGTCTCCATACCTCATCTATGTATGCTTTTAGCCTTGGGTGCTTTGCCTGAAATGTTTTATTTACTTGCTAAATGATCAAATCATCATCTCCGAATACCCTTATGCTTCTGATTCCTCTGTCTTTTGTTGCATTAAGGCCCAATAGCAAAGCCTCATACTCTGCTATATTGTTTGTGACTTGAAAAGCCAGCTTAAAAGTTAGCTATGTTCATTCTTTTTCTGGAGATATCAGCACGACCCCTACTCCTGCAGTCTCCCTGGAACATGCTCCATCAAAGAACATCTCCCAAACCTGACTTCCTTGCTCTTCTTCGGCTTGAACTGTTGGTTTCCTAAGCTGCATTAAGGCCTTCTGAGATTCTTTTATTTGGAGAATACATGCTCCAAAATTAGTGTCCACTGCAAATATGGGATGATTAGTAGGATTCTTCTCATCACTGATGATGTATGCCAACTGTGCTTCTCTGTACAATCTCTTACTTTCTCCTCCAAAAACTGGGATAGTGGCATAAGATAGATCATTCTATAATGTCCCACCTAGTCTCTTAATCCATCCTCTAGACAGCAGCATTCCAAACCTAGAAGGGACATCTGCTACCAAAATATCCATCATCACACTCTTCATGGGTTGTTGAGTTAAGGTAATTGCCAGGTCTTTGATTAATCCTAGGCATTTCACTTTCCTTGAATCAAAAGAGAATAAATCATGATAGGGTCTAGTGACATCAAGGCTTAACTCTTCCATGACAACTTTAGGCATCAAATTGTGGCTAGCCCCTGTATCTAGCAGGCAGTTGTGGAGGATTTTGTCATGAATGGTCAAGGATACATAAAATGATGGAGAATTATTATCCGCATGTTCAATCATGGGGCTAAGCACAACAGCAGGCTTATCATCTTGCAAATTGACAGAGTCAGTGGAGGTTTGTGTGGTTTCCAGCTCAAGAGTTTCAATGATAGGCTTTCTAAATACTTCACTCTTCACCCACTTTATCAGGGGCACAGATATTTTCAATTTCTGAACTTCTGACTCAAAGCTGAAAGAGGAGGGCAACTTATCAGAACCTCTTACCTCTTGAACTGGTGCTTTGAGGATGACTGGGTCAGTTGCTGGCCTTCTTTGTCTAATATTCTGTGACTCTGTTTGGAAAACAACTCTTTGGGCAGTATTCTCGTTGACATTTTTTGCATTTGATCTCAGATTATATCTTTGTTGTTCACTAGTCTGCAGAACAACTTCTCTATCCCATTCTTGACTGTCTTGTTCTTTCAACAATGATTCTTCATATGCTGCCAATGTTAAAAATGCAGCACTGCCTTTATCTTCCATGCAGTGAATTTCATCCTCATCTTCAAATTGTTTCTCCTCCATGACTACATTTTGGAAAGGAGCTTTAACTTTCTGTTCTTCTTTTGATTCTTCACCCCTCTGAATTATTTGTAACTACTCATTTTCTCTTCTAAATGGATTTGGATTTCTTGGAGCAAATGTGTTCTACTGCCTTGTTTCCCTGAATTCTGCTCAACCTTCAGCTTAGATATTTTAGCAGCCAATGACTCTATCATCTTACTCATTTCATCTAATTTAGGTTCTGAAGATGATGCAGAGGAAGTAGAAGTCTGACCTCTCTGCCTCCTTCTATCAGCTTGACTTTTGAGCTTTTCTGCAACCATGATATTAGGCTCTACTTCTAGGGCTACATCCTGCATGTCTGCCAGAGTAGCACATCTCCTTTCTCTAAAAAATAGGCAGAAATCAAATCCAAAAGCATTGGCATAAGTGAGTTTGGCAGAGGTGGGGGTAGGCTTTACCTTAGCTAGTATCTTACTATACATACGATTGAATCTTTTATTAAAATCAGGCAATGATTCACCATTTTCCCTCTTCAGGTTACCAGACTTAGTATGGTAATACAACAAGTCTTTTTTATCTCCCCAGTGCTTCAATAATGCATCATCTAAGGCTTCAATATCAGCAATAGATCTAGGAGCTAGTTCTCTGAACCACTTTTTGGCCTTTCCATCAAGGCTCTAGACAAAAGCTCTCATCCACACATCGTTTTCACTTATATCTAAGTTATCAGCATAACTATAAAAAGCTTCAAGGTGTTCTTTTGCTACCACTCCTTCTATGCTAGTAAACTTAGGCATATATTTTTGATACTCTCCCACAGGCATAGGGTTCAAAGGAACAAGCAAGACCAAGGGTCCATATCTAGCAGCAACAATTCTTTCTATCTTCGTGGGTGCTTGCTGGCCTGCCATGATTGGAATATGTGGAAGGATACTAGCAGATTGATCAGTTTGAAACAATGAAAAGATCACAGAGACAAAGGGATGTTCTAGACTGTATGGGAAACTTTCTTTGGACTGAGATTCAAAGGGGAACTAGATGGACAAGGGGCTGAATTAATCTCTGAAGGAATTTCCTTACTAACAGTGTTGGGCTCTAAATCTTCAAACATTATATCTTCAGCTATAACATTATCTTTCAGAGATGCATGAGATTTGCTAGGATTACCTAATCCTGATGCCCCTTTCTGAGCTGCTTTCTTCGATTTGACAGTCCTCTCAGGGTCAGGCACTAGTTCAGCTCGTGATTTTTGAGGATTTCATCAAGTATGTCTCACAAACTGATCCAGAACTTCAATGTGGAGTTGCCAAATGTTGGTCTTCCTACAGTGGAGTTGCCATATAGATGATTACAACCAGAAATGTGCCCAGACCTTATCTATCATCAAAATCTGGAACTGTGTCATTCTCCAGGGAAGCTAAGCTTCAATCTCCTCTCCCTGGCAGTGACGCCAATTAATGTTATCACCCCAAGAAACTCTCCTAGGTTGTATCTCAGAGATGCTCAGGAACATTAAAAACTCAACAAAAATGTTGGAAATAGGTGGATGAATGGAAGGAATGATGCATATTCAAGCCAGATAACCACTTCTACTATGCTTAACCCCAGACATGGGTGAACACCCCCAGACTACAAGACTTTAGACCAGCAATTACTCACAGTTTGAGGAACAAGTGAAGATGGAGAATACTAACCACACCAGCAGATGCACATGACTCTGTGATTACTAGCTGCAACTAGTAGAAAGGCCTGTAAATCTATCTGCTAATGCATAGATAGGATGATAGCTCTCTGGCACTAAAACAACAGAAGCCTACATACACATTCAATAATACTTACTATATTCTAACACAGAGGTGGGATGACATCCCCTCTAATGTTAAACATCAAGAGCACAATAAAAATGCATAATAGGCACAACCTGGAACAAAGAAGAAGTGGAAATTGAGCAATTAATAGCAAAAGAAGCTTTTATTAGCTGAAAATGAAGACCAGACGCTGCAGGTATCACAGTAGTTACAGTCTCCAGAAGTTGAACCTTACATCAAAACAATATCCATCAACCCTCATTACGTCTTCTTTCTCGGTATATATGGAGGTTGATTACAAAAATATCTACTATCATATGCGTGGTACTCTATTGTACTTCACGAACCAGTGGAGTGCTATATTAAAGGGGTTCCATAACTGATTAACGCTTTGATCTGCTTGAGGTCGTCCCTTTCATCCTTCAGGTGTACAATGTTTTGAATGCAGTGGTTGAAGCTTAACTGTGTAGAGAGCCGTTAGATGATTGCTTTCATCCTTTGGCAGTGGAGCACATTCAAGGGTGACGTAGACTTCATGGGGGAGGCATAGGCAAGACCGAAACGACATCAGCCGTTGGATCATGCAGATGAACGACTGCGATCGGCTTACAGGGGTTATCGGGAGTAATCACGGATGGATAAACAAGGGTCGATAGATCATGGGTGGGCAGATCCGATGGCTAACGGGCGGCTAACAAGCGCGGGCAATAGCGAGCGGGAACAGGCGGGACGGGCGGTAAGTGGTTTCCCCACACCACTTATGGAGAAAGGCGGTAAACATACGCAGGGGCGCGAGCATATTCAATCAGCAATGCGTGGCAGATGGGACCGGCGGGAAACTTCTTCCCCCGCATCCTATCGCATGTGTAGTTTTCGACAGCGAGAGTAGTGTATATCGTTGGATCGAGAGGTGGAGGATAAGATGGTGGGGTTTAAAGCACGTGCTTTTTAACTAATGCGACGTGAAAAAGGCTTCCGAAAGGCGCTCGGTTAGGTTATCGGCGTTATATGATATTTAGACTCAGCACCCGGGGGCTTGGGGAATATGGGTTTGTGGAGAAATTTAGAGGAAAATGGAGGTATCAGGAGTTATAAGAGTGTAAGCGGAGTGATGCGGAATGGGCGGTATGGTTGATTCAAATCCACTTCTTTATCATAGACAACTGATCATGCCTGCGTTTCACCAATTAATGTTGAAATTCATAGCAGAGCTAACAGGTACTAACGTGGAGCGAACCATGACTAGGGCTACATGAAGGAAACATCACAGGCTGCGAGGTATTGATAAGTGCGCATAGCGACATGCGTGCAGGGTCAACTGTGGACCATTGAAAATCATCAAACATCTCTAGGGTGTAGAAAGCTAGTTCTAGCACCCTCCCATACTACTTCAGGTGAGACCTCAGTCCCCACTCCGTGGACTGTTGCCGAAAGGGCCAGTATTACCAGGATTTGTTTGGCTAAATCACCTCTAAACCTGGGTCAAGCCTCTACAAGCCAACAAGAGCACATTGAGGACTTTCAAAAATTGAATATAAGGGTAAATGATATTCCAGAGAAGCAAATGGTTGAAGTCTTCATAGGGACTTTAAAGGATAACATTCAACATGAGGTTTATCTTTGGGAACCTGATTCATTAGAGAAGACATTCAGGCTGGAAAGAAAAATTGAGAGAGAAATTATGGAAACAAGGAATCCCACCACTCACGACTATAATTATGGAAGTTTTTTTTCTCCTAGCCCTCCACAACCTACAAGGTTTACACCACAAAAATTAGAAGATAAAATAGATAAAGGGCTTTGTTACAATTGTGATAGAAAATACACTAAAGGTCATAAGTGTTCTGAGAAGAAATTATTTTACATAGATTACGAAGAGGAGGAAGAAAAGTATCAAGAAACATCAAAAGAAGAGGTTATACACCAGGAACCAACCCCAAAGAAAAAAGAAATGAATTCAACCATATCTTGTAAAGCATTGGTAAAAATTACCACTCTTCAAACTCTCAAGATAGAAGGACATATCAAGAAGAAAAAGTTCAAGAAGTGAAAGATCACATCGAGAAAGAAGAAATGAATCTGACCATATCATGTAATGCATTGGCTTGAATTACCGCTCCTCAAGCTATCAAGATAGAAGGACATGTCAAGAAGAAAAATGTTCAAGAAGTGAAAGATCACATCGAGCATCAAGAAATGAATCCGACCATATCTTGTAAGGCATTGGAAGAAATTACCACTCCTCAAACTCTCAAGATAGAAGGACATATCAAGAAGAAAAATATTCAAGCACTGAAAGATCACATTGAGCATCAACAACAAGTTCTCAAAATTTTAAAGGTTAAAGACACTTTGGTGAAAAATCGAATGAAACAATAGGTAAATCAACATCGCAGTGAAAGAAGTTTTGATGTAGGAGATTCGGTATTTTTACGGCTACATCTCAAGAAAGATATTTATGAGAGGGAAATGTTGGCAATACTACATGCACTTAAGAAATGGCTACCTTACCTAATGGGAAGACACTTCAAGGTAAAATTGGATCATGATAGTCTTAAATACTTTTTAGATTAAAAATTATCTTTAGAATAACAGAAAAAATGGGTCACAAATATGTTGGGTTATGACTTTGAAATCATCTACCAAAAAGGGAAGCAAAAGGTTGTTGCAGATGCACTCTCAAGAAAGTATGATGATGTGGAAGCATTGTTTTGTGCTATTTCTATTATCCAACCAAATTGGATAAATGAAGCAAGGAATGAATGGAAGAAGGACAAAGAAGTGTGGCTACTCATTCAAAAGTTGTAGAAGATCCCATTTCAAACAATATTTCCAGAACTTGACGAGGAAAGAAAAATCATATTGGAACCTAGAGCAGTCACCAAAACAAGAACCTGATAGCCACGAAATCGATCAATTTTAGAGTATCTCATCAAGTGGAAGAACTTACCCACTAAATATTCCACATGGGAGGACAAGAATTTTATACAGAAGCATCAAGAACTACTCAAGCGTTGAGGCAAACACTTTTTGAAGGAGAGGGGCATGTTAGGTCCCTATACTACTAGTGTAACAGCTTATTTTTATTAGTACAACCCCCTTATTATATTATTGTGCCCATGTAATCCCCATATTGTTATTATTGTGCCCCAAAGAATCCCACTATTGTTATTATTGCGCACTTACATTATTATTGTTATGTCGGCTCTGATTATATTATGACCCCTTAGACTCCTATATATAGAAAGGAGATCTTGTCACTTGTATCATCAAAGAATTGTTCATTTGTGTAATGTAAAGGAGGTTTCCACCTCGAAGGGGCTTATTTCTAAGGTGTTGATCTATCTTTTCTATCTTTTTGTGAGCTGGTTTCATAACAAGGGTCCTATCCATACTGCCTTGGTCCTGACTTCGCATCCATACCTTGATGAAGTTGTTTGTGAAGTGTGCTATTGCATGGATTTCGGAAGAGACTATTTGGGGTAGGCAACATCCATACTACTGTTGATTTTACCTGAGTTGGCATCCATACCTTCTTAGAAGAATTCATTTGTATCATATTTATCTTCTGGGTTACTCAACTACAAACTACTTCCTGCTAGCATTTACATTTGTTCTTCAAAGTCACTATCCAGTGTTGGCTGAAATCACTAGTATTTTTTGATGTTTCTTGTCTCCATATCTTTGCTATTATTTTGTAATTATTCAAGTTTTTTCTTCAGTTAGGGTCTTCTTAATTTCTGATTTTTGGTCAGCTTTATTTTTCAGATTTTAGATCTAGTTATGGAATTTTTGGATTTCAAATTTCAGTTATAATAGTAGAATTCTTGGTTGGCTCAAATCATTGGTATTAGAACCCCAATTAATAGCAGATTCATATTTGATTTTCCGTTACAATTCAGATTATTTACTTTTGTTCACCAACTTGTTTATATTTGAAGGAATCCCTGTAACCAAGATAGATAAAAGCACAACTCGGGGATATACTGTCACCAACATACACATCAACACAACAACACTCATAGATGCATTCATAAATGCTACATCATACATTCATATATATTTTTATCAGCAATCTAAGTGTCATCAAGATGTGATCATTCTTGCACCTTAAGATCTGTCTCACATAATCATTTCATCCCCCTATTTACAGATTTTACAATATCCTCAGTATAGATTGTTTTAAAAAAGTATTAAACGATTATCTAATTTCTAACCTTTACCATTTGGCAAAGTCAAAGTTTATTTTCCAATAAATATATATTATCACTTTGATCAAATGAATGATGATCATCATTCCTCTCATCCATTGGTAATCAATGAAATACTCTGCAACCCTCAACATTAATCTTTTTTACAATGTCAAAGATGACAATCCTCCTCCTATGCCTTAATCGTTAGAAGACAAGTTCCCAAATTGTTAAGTATCCTACCATGCAATATGTCATCTTTGAGTTTGGAAAAGTCAAAGTTAATCACCAATCCCATGCTTGGAGGTCTTTGGAATGGGAAATTTTCCAAGTTAGCCTCTATGATGATTTTTTTCCATGCCATGTCTAAGGGGGAACCTACTCATATTGTTCACCAACACCATCTCCTATTGTGATTTATACTCCAATGGGCCAAAATATTCTTTTTGTAAGACCAACTTTGCATTCTACCTATTAATTTCATAGTACCAAAATGTCCACTTGCATAAAAACTACATGCCATGTACATAAATTGCAAACTTGATGGATGATAAGGAAAAGGGACTATCCTATATGCCATGAAACATCATATTCCATACTTATAATGCATCCCAAGGTGTCAAAATTGAATTGAGAGTGGAAAAATTGCATTTCACAGGTTAAAATCTGCATTACATCCATACCTAATTGCACACAACCTCCTGTAGATGTACCTATGGAGAAGTCATAAAATATAGTGCTACATTATTTCTCCTTGTGCATATTCCTACACTTCCATAATTCTAATCTACTCCTTCAAGTGAGAGTACTAAGTCTTCCAAAACAATTTCACTAATTTACCTTGTCTCTTGCTAAGTGCAAATAGTCTTTAGTAACATTCATGTCCAGGGCTCACTAAAGATAAAAATTGTGATTTTCAAACTTATGTGTGATTCTTAGAACGTTATTCATATTTTTCATCGTTATAGTTTCAATTCCATTCCAAGAAGCCACTACTATGAAAAAATATTGTGAAACTGCCAAATTCCACAACATGACAAATTAGGCTAGGGTGCGTTTAGCATTTATATGCCAGAACATAGAGAACATAAGGTGAAATATAGAGGTTGATAGCTAGAGTATCTTATGGTCTACAACCCTATATAATGAAATTCCCAAGAACAATCTCTAAACATTAGTTATTAAGCATCAACCATAGCAATTGATTTGGTTTGGCACTTTTCTCCAACTCTAGAAACACAGATAGACTTAAAATAAATTGCATACCCTATTCTCATTATAAATCCAAATGCCAATCCTTGAAGTCTATGGTCTGCTCAAGAAACCAAACGAAAATGAAAGAGGAATCTTTACATGCAATCAGAGGTCTGAGAGTTAATTATCTTGTTTGTAATCATGGCATCACCTCAACAACAAAGCGAGCCCAGATCTTGTCACTGTGAGCTTCCATGACTCCCTTTAAAATAATAATTCCCAAGCCTCAAATTATGTCATCTATTTGAAGGAATATCCCCCGCTCCTCACCAAGCATCTACAATATTGGTGAAAACCAATAGAAGATAACATGAAAACATTAAAACATGTCTCAAAATAACAAAAATGAGTTATTGAATGCAATATAAAAACCCTGTTAATCAAAGAAATTAACTGACCTCTATAAGAAATTCTCAGGGCTCACTCATATTCTCCACTATGATAGGGCACCCCATAGTTTGGAGACCCAATTCCATTGTCCAGCTTACGCCACTTTCCAGGTTACCTTTTGAAAGAAATCCACCATCCTTATCAAGCACCTACATAGTTTCCAAGGTAATAAACAATTATACTCGACTGGAAAGTTTACAATGATATTTTTCTTTTTTTAACTGTTGGAAGAAGAAATTTATCATATGGATCAAAACAATCACTATATGGATGGACAATACATAACGAAGCACAAGAAGATTAAAATTACTAATGTAAATCCCCAGTATATCATAATGGAAATGTAATATTTTAAAGCACCAGTAAACACCAAGAATGGAGTGTTTCTCAATGTGTTAGATCTATTTAGGAGGGTGTTTCTCCATCATTATTTTCAGAATATTCATTTACCTGAGAACACACACTTTATAAATTGATCTTCAACTTTTCACCATTACCCTTATAATAAATTGTATTCTATAAGAATTGCATTCTAAAAATTATCTTTTCTTTAGAAAAACTTGCAATTGCAGCAAAACACTAAAAGAAGATGCAGACCTAATGCGTTTGGAAGAAATTCGGCTCATTCTTTTAAGAAGGCTCAAAGAACATTGGGGTACAGAATTAATTGTTATTAAAGAAGCTCTATCATTTTCCAGTGACAAATATGAGGTAGAGTATATACATTCGAACCATTTTTCTCTCTAAAATTATTCAACCAAACAAGAAAATAAAATAGGCTACAGTAAGAAAAATTATAAAATGACTAAAAATAGTAAAAACTTACAAAAGAAATGGAAAAATGGCCTTGTTTTCTTAACTTTAGTATCCAATTCATGAATAATTCAGAGTTTACGCATGGAATGGTTGGTGTAGTTTCCAAGGATGCACTAGTAGTTGTGAGCATGCTCACAATGCTTTAGTTAAAAGAAACAACACCATGGATTCTAGAAAGAAGTGGTAGCAACAAAAGTTCAAGGGTTGGGAATAACACTAGCCATTCGAAAAGGAAAGAAGGACATATAAACATTGAAGATCATTTTCTAAAACATTTAATAGGTGAAAAGACAAAGCTTCCTAGACAATACAGTTTCAAAATTTTATATGTATTATTTGGTATGGGCTAACATGCATTAGATGTCCCCTTATTTGCTGCAACTAATCAATTAATAGATGCAATCACAACCTTAGTACTTGTCAAGAATTTATAGACTCTAAAGTTGTTATCCTTGTTACTTGGTAGAATGGATTTCATTCACATTGTAGATGGGAGCATTTTGAAGGAAAGGGAGATTCATATTTAGTGCAGTTATTTTTTTTCAAACACAAAATCTTTGCAGAATTCTAGCACAAATTGTGGAGTGTGCATTATACAAATTGAGTATATAGTGATAATTAATACAGACAATTTCTAAGCTAGTGTAGTCTAGTATTTGAAGAAGCCTCATAGAGCTTGTCAAAGGAGGATGTAAGTGACTTTGGTCTTTTACTACCTGATTAACTATTGTACATCCAAAAGTTTTGCATAATCACTCAAGGTTTTGTTTTCTCTTTTACTAGCTAATTGACTACCCCTTTACATCCCAAAATTTTGTGGAATTTCTCTAGGTTTGGTTCCTATTTAAAGAAGACTAAAAAATGAAAAAGAAACATATAGATCAGTAGAGGTTTTGCAATACTTGGATTTAGTAATCAAAATAGATATGATGCTCAGGGATTTGAGTTTATTATTTACACAATTGGAAAAGCTAAAAAATAGTTTTGGTCTTTTTCTTGTGTAGTTAGATTGACATCAGAAATCTAGGCAACCATGCATTAAGAACCTCTTCCCAAAGGAAATAATTTTTCCTTGATTGTTTATTAAATGCAATCTTTATGTTTGATGCTTGGAATAAAGAAAAAATGTTTTGGTTTAGTGGCAATATTGTAACAACGTTTTTATGTTAATTTAAAATATGTATTTCATGTGTAGTGAAATGGCATTAATTTTTTATGTTCTAAAAATACCTACAGTCTATTATGGTCATTTCCAAATTCCAAGTACTCCACCAAGAAAATATATATTTAGAGGTTCAGTATCATACATTATAGAGTAACCCACTATGTTCATGGAAAATTTGATAAATTGTTTTGTATCTAGAACATAACAAAGAGTTGACATTTCTAAAAGGTTTCCATCCAAGTTATTGTTCCTCGAAGTTGTACCTTAGCAGGATTTCTTGTCTAAGAGATAACATTGGTCGCACCACAATATGAAGAGTATAATTATTGCAAACAAGTTTAACCTATCAATATATGGCATCTTGCTCGCCCCATGTCCAATGTTGTATGGTTCTCTACCCTAACAAATTAGGTATTTAAATGTCATGTACAATATATAATTACCTAATCCTTTCTTTGTTCTTCCTCCTTTTGTGTTTCCACTTTCATTTTGAATTTTCCAGGGTATATTATTTTCTATATTCACAAACCAAGCTTGAAGTTATGTGATATGTTGTAATGAAAATGGTTTGTGAAGAAATATATTGCACAATTGGAAAATTTTGGTACATGTGATGTAGGAATTTACAAGATAAGTTCCTCTGACAGAACACCAAAGGACACCACTCACAAATAGATCATAGATCAATATACCAGTATTCTTGACATGGTTAAAACCCTCAAAGAGGGAAACAATCCACAGCCCGAGCCAACGTGGCCACTTCAGGCAATTTATTAATAAAAGAATGAAAATTTACATAAGCTTCTCTCATGAATGGTTACCCTACAAATGTCCCTCCATGCTCTTTAAATAGAGATCATGGACCAATCAGGTGTTAAGCCACGGATCAAGTGTCGGTAATATCGAGTAGAGAGTGAAACGTTAGATCACTTCATGTCTATAACATATCATGACTATTGGATTGTAAGTTACAAATGTACATAGTAAAGAAACACACTTTACCTAACTCTACACTAGACCAAGTTATACTTAATTATTTCCTATGTGTCAGAAT
This sequence comes from Pinus tabuliformis, assembly GCA_031772625.1. Lineage (NCBI taxonomy): Eukaryota > Viridiplantae > Streptophyta > Pinopsida > Pinales > Pinaceae > Pinus > Pinus tabuliformis. The sequence goes on along the minus strand of CM062820.1, from coordinate 881,288,341 downwards.
ATCCTAACATCCCCCCTTAAGAACAAATTGGGATAGGATTGAAGGATGTACAAATACGACACAATAGGAGAAGGAAGGAGGAATTAGAGCGTATCCCCCCTTAGTTACAACTTCCTGAACTCCAATCATAAATCGAAGTTTAGTAAACTTTGCCTCTGTGATAGCTTCTATAAAGATGTCTGCAACTTAATCATTAGTTGAAGAATATTACACTTCAAGAACATGGTCATGAATGAGCTTTCTGATGAAGTCCATGTGTATTTCAATGTGTTTTCTATGTTGATGTTAGACTAGATATTTTCATAGTTTAATGGCACTTTGATTATCACACCAAAGTGTAGTCAGATGCTTCTACTGAAAGCCAAACTCTGATAGGATCTGACGAAGCCACAGGGCTTCCTTACTAGCTTCTATTGTGCCATGATACTCTTCTTCTGCTGAAGAAAGATAAATGGCACTTTGTTTCTTGCAAGCCCATGTAATAGGTCTAGAATCAAGAGTGAAGACATAATCTGCAGTATACTTCCGATCATCAAGGTTACTAGCCCAATCAGAATCAGTGAAACAGGCCAATAGAGATATGCTTCTGCATTGTAATGAATCCCAAAATTAACTGTACCTTGAACATAACAAAGTATTGTTTTAATTTCTTTCTAATGACTTTCATGTTGGTTTTTCATAAATCGAGCAATAAGGCCAACAACAAAGGGAAGGTTAGGATGGGTATGGGTTAGATACAAAAGCTTTCCTACAAGTTGACAGTATAAGGTAGCATCAACTTCAGGGGAAGTGCAAGTGACAGAAAGTTTGGCTCTAGAATGAAAGGGAGAAGGGGCTAGCATATAGTCTTCCATGTGAAAGTAGCGTAGAAGATCACATGCATACTTGGATTGGGAGAGGGAAATACCTTCCTTGGATTGCAAGACTTGAAGACCAAGAAAATAATGCAAGTGTCCTAAGTCTATCATTTCAAACTTCTTTTTAGAGCTACACTTCACATGGATTATAAGGTTGGGATCACTACCAGTAAGGATAATATCATCAACATAAAGAAAAATAACGATAAGAGACTTACCCACTTTCTTGGTGTAGACAATATTGTCAGAATGACACCTAAAAAAGCCATTATCTAGAAGAAACCTATCCATTATGGCATACCAAGCACAAGGGGCTTGCTTAAGACTATAAAGGGATTTCTTAAGCTGACATACAATGCTGGAGTTTGGTTGTATAAAGCCAGGAGGCTGTTCCATATAGATTTCTCCATGCAAGTCCCCATGCAAAAAGGTAGATTTAACATCCATCTAATGGACTTCGCATTCGAAAGAGGTAGCAAGGGAAAGAACAAGGCATATACAGTTCATTTTGGAAATAGGGGATAAGGTTACAGTATAGTCAATGCCTTCAACTTGTGAAAACCCTTAGCAACAAGATGAGCTTTAGGTTTATAAAATTTTCCATCTAGTCTGCACTTGGTTCTATAAACCCATTTGCATATAACAAGTTTTCATCCCTTTGGAAGAGGAACAAGATCCCATGTATTGTTTGCTAATAATGAAATATTCTTCATTCATAGCTGAAGCCCAATTTGGATTTCCTGAAGCTTCTAGAAAGGTGTCAGGATCATAATTCATTGGAGCTTGAGCTAGTAAATAAGAGGCTCTATCAAATTGAGAATGAGTGTGACCTTGATCTGTAGAATCACTTGCAGGAGCACCTGTTGCATCCTGAGTAGCACAGACCCATTTTGGAAGCTAAGGAGCTGAAGGAGGATACTAAGAAGGTGGGGGAGGATTATCATCCTCGCTGTCATCATCTAAAGAAGAAATATTTTCAGAAGTAGAAGGGATAGAGAGAGGTGGCACATCTACCAAACTAGGCTCATAGGCTAATATATTTTCAACAAAATTTAAATCTCTTCTAATGATAACATTTTTGGACTTAAGTGGAATAAGTCTATATCCTTTGACATCTTTAGAATATCCAACAAAAGACATTTTTCACAGTTCTAAGGCTTTATGTTTCTAATCTAGAATATGGGCCCATGCTTCACTTCCAAAAAAGCAAAAGTGATTGACATTTGGTTTAATTCAGCTCCATGCTTCCTTTGGAGTGATATTCTTTAAAACCTTAGTAGGAGTGTGATTTTCTATGTAATTTTCACAGCTAATTGCTTGTGCCCAAAAATTAAGACTAAGTCCTTTAGATTGAAGCACAGAATTAGCCATTTCCTTTAAGGTGTGATTCTTCCTTTCAGCTACACGATTTTGTGGTGGAGTATATGGAACAATATGTTGCATTTTAATTCCATGCTCAGTGCAAATGTTGATTAATTCATTGCTAACATATTCTCCACCATTATCAGATCTTAGCTTAATAATTTGATGTCCAGATTGTTTTTCAACAAAGGCCTTAAAGGCTAAGAACATATTAAATACTTCACTCTTGATTTTTAAGAAGTATACCAAAGTGCGTCTGGTAAAATCATCAATGAAAGTTAAAAAATATTTGTAGCCAGAGAATGAAACAATTGGAAGTGGACAAAATAAATCACTATGCACAAGCTATAAAGGGGTTGAGGCATGCCAAGAGGCACATTTTTTAAAACTATCCTGAAGATGTTTTCCGAGTACACATCCGGAAAAAACACTGTATTTGCAAGATACCATAGGAAGAACTATCACCATATTTTCTTTACATAGATTTTGAAGGGAGCGATAGTTTAAGTGACCAAATCACTCATGCCAAAGTTTGCTCACTTCATCATTATGAGCAAAAAATACCAAGGGAATAGTTGATGACCGAAAGTTGTTAAACGTATACAACCTTGTAGAATCATCAACAATGTTAATAGCTAAAATTTGTCTGTGATCTCTTAGGTCCTTAATTACAACATCGTGAGGTGAAAATTCGACGGTTTTACCTTCACCTGAATGAGTTATCTAATATAAAGATAGAAGGTTGCAGGATAAGGTTGGAACACATAATACATCATTAAATAGACCATTGTCTAGAAGAACAGTTCCAGTCCCTACAACACTAACAGATCTATCATCACCAACATATATATTTTTTGTGTTACAATCATTTAAAGAAGAAAACATGGCTTTGTTTTTTGCCATGTGATAATAAGCTCCAGAATCAATGAGCCACTCATGAGAATGAGAAGAAGAAGATACATTTAGTGCATAACAAAACCGAGATGCTTGACAACTACATGCAGAAAGTGCTATTGCTGAAGATGAAGTTGAAGAGTGCTCCAAATGGATGTTATGCTTCTTCATTGTTGCTTCATAGGCTTCCATCTTCTTAAAGAATTTGGATTCGAAGTGGCCATCTTGACTGCAAAAGTTGCAATGCCTATCAGTGTTGCTCCCTTTGCTTTTATTTGCCTTATCATTTTGTTGAATTGATTTTTCATTTTGAGAATGAAATTTCTTAGGACCCTTGTTTGGTTTAGGACCATTCTTTTTAGGATACTGCTTCTTAGGATTCTTTGAATTTGGTTGTTGTTGGGCAGCTAAGGCTTTCTTAGAAGAGTTTCCAAGATTAAGCATACCAAGATGTAAGATTTTTTCTTGTTCTCTTATTAAAGAATCACAAAAGGAATAAAAAGAGGGGGACTTGTAGTCTTGTCCTTGAGAAATAAAGGCTTCTCTAGTAGAATGGAAGGTGGAAACAAACACAGAGTAGGCTCATCCCAACTTAGTAAGAATGGAATAGATAAGGCTACCATCTTCTTTCTTAACCTTAACACCTTCCAAGAGAAGTCTAAGGGTCTTGAACTTGGACAAAAAATCTTCGATGGAAGAAAAATTATTGGGGTCCAACATAAGCAACTCATTTTTGAGTTGATGGGCCCTAATTTCATTTTTAATTCCAAAAACTTTAGTGAGCTATTTCATTGCTTCATTAGGGGTATCAAGTTTTGCAATATGGAATCTAAGATCTAGAGAAATAGACATCCCTATCAACCCACGTCCTTGATCTTTCTTATTTTCTCATTTGGATGCCTTATCTTTATCTTTAGGTTTAGTTTCTTGGCCTAAGTCTATTTTGTAAATACCTTTACTTCTAAGTAAATCCACAATGTAGGATGACCATTAAAAGTAGTTGGTGTTGTCAAGAATAACTTGGCATGGACTTTCCATTTTAACAGAAACTGAAGCTATAGATGCTGAAACTAAGTGTTCCAATGGAAAGATCTTGAAACATTAGGAAAATTAAAAAAGAATGGCTCTGAAAATGACTTCTGGATGAAGAACTTATGGCCTTTTGAAAAAAAGTTTTTAAAGATGCCGACGAAGTTCATGAATGTGCGGAAGTGAATGATGATGTTATATTTAAAAAAAAACTCCCCCTTTTCCAAACTTAATCTAATTAGCTCACTTTAAAAGAAGATTTTATGTGACCCACTTTTATAAATAATGAAAGTCACTTTTACAATGGTACGTTATGAGCTACTCACTAAATTTTAACTTAAATAAAAGATAAAGAGACTTTAGAATTATAAGTGACTCACTTTTTATAATGGGTGAGAACACTTTTACATAAAGTAACTTTAAAACATAAGTTACATGTGCTTTTTGAAAAAGTAACTCAACAAAAAGAAAGACTTGAACCTAAAACCGCTATTCTCATAAAGTAACTTCGGACCAAATGAGCTAGTTTAAAAGGTTGATAATTTTTGGAAAAGAGGAAGGGGTTTTTCTTTTTTTTTTCTAGTCACTGAAGCTTTGGGGTGCATGGTTACTTGGAAAAAGCTATTTTTTTGCAACAAAACAAAAACACACACAACCCAACATGGACATACAAAAAAAACCAATCCTTATGGCTTGAATTTAGCTTTCACCGGAAACTAAATATTTTCCTCAATGTTTTTGATTTTCCGAGAGTCAAAAAGAGTATACGCATGAGAAAAATCTTTCCTTTCTGTTTCTGATTTGCTCAGATCAAATAGAGTCGTGGGGCAAAGAGCATATGCAAAAATGAAAGGTATAGATCCGGTAATAAAAAACAAAGAGCTAAATAAAGTGAAATAAATAGAGAGATGAATAACTAAAACTGTAAAAAAAATTGTATACCTCCAGATCTTAAAAATGACGTAGCTAGGGAAACCAGAAACCTTTTCATGTGAAATGAAAGGGGTCCCTCACTAGAATGGATGCTCCTAACACAAAGAGTAGTTCTCTCGACCCGAAAGTAGTCAAAAACAATAGATCTAGGAAATGATAGTTAGATGCAGTTATATCGGCTTCAGATTTGGATCACCAATAGATGCAGCCGTCAAATAGCTTTGATACCATGTAGGGATTTACAGGGTAAGCTCGTTAGGCAAAACACCAAATTACACTGCTCACAAAGAGATCACAGATCAATACACCAGTATTCTTGACGTGGTTAAAACCCTTCAAAGAGGGAAACAGTCCACGTCTTGAGCCAATGTGCCCACTTCAGGCAATTTATTAATAAAAGAATGAAAATTTACATAAGCTTCTCTCATGAGCGGTTACCCTACAAATGACCCTCCATGCTCTTTAAATAGAAATCATGGACAAATCAGGTGTTAAGCCATGGATCAAGTGTCGGTAATACCGAGGATAGAATGAAGCGTCGGATCGCAATTTACAAATGTACATAGTAAAGAAACACACTTTACCTAACTCTACACTAGACCAAGTTATACTTAACTATTTCCTATGTGTCGGAATATCCTAACATCCCCCCTTAAGAACAACTTGGGATAGGATTGAAGGATGTACAAATATGACACAATAGGAGAAGGAAGGAGGCATTAGAGCCCATTTACATCACTAAGAAAGAAAGATTCAAAGATTGAAATGTCACAACCAAGGAAATTTTATAGCGATGTGATATTTCATGACCAAAAGGGGTTGAGGAGTGATACATAATAGGTAAACAAAATTCCTAGATAATGAAAAAAGACTTTTTTCGAAGATTTATAGTGAAATTATAAATGACAACCAAAAATAGTTAAGGTGTGATAAAGCACAAGGAAATGCAAGTTTCTACACACTGTGAAAAGAGTGTTTCAGAAAAATTTTGGAATTTTTCTACAGAAAAAAACTAACTCTCAAGCATGGCAGGAAAATATTGATCCACATATTCTAGAGCCTGATGAGTTCTGACAAAAATAAATAAAGAAAATTTCATGAAAAGTTTCAATGTAAAAAGAATAAAAACAAAACAAAGTTCATGTAAGCTAAGAAATCCAAAACAAAATGAAGAAGTCCCATGCTATTTTGACTTCATCGAATGTCGAAATTAAAATAGTGTAGGGGGGTTTTTCTTCTGAACACATCACTGCTTACAAATCAACAAATTTATACAACTTGTAGCAAATATTTGAGGACAGTTTGATGTGTTTTTACACACTTGAAGAGGCCAAGCCACTAGTGAATAACTAATAACTTCCAACAAACTATACTCAACATTTAGAACAAATATGGTAACATGAAATATAGTAGCAGTCGTACATGCATTCTGAGTGTTGAGTGATCAATTTTTCTACCTATGGGAAGAAGATATGACTTTCTCTCCAATCTATTTCAGTGTTCAAGTCTCACTTGCATCTCTAGTGGGAATTCAAACACCTTTTTCAGATCTATTCATCAAGGAAAACAATTGATATGTTGGCCAAACATATGATTATAAGGCACTCACAATTTCAACAAATATTTTGAGGGTCATTACCCCTTTGAGGAGTTTGTTAGTCAATGGAGAGGACACCTTATATGAGAGGAAGTCAACTTGCACACATTTCCAAGATATTATGATGAGGATGTCCACTCATTGATAATTTTACTTCATCTTCTCCTTTGTAGATTGTACTTCTACCTTGGGATTTTCCAAATGGAGCCTTTTGCATTGACTATTGATGGAAATTTCTACTCATGATGCCACAAGTGCCACTTTATTGGAGTTTTTCATGGTCTTTGTGCATTCATTCAAGGTTTGAACAATGAATCCACTTTGGAGGAGGCCACACATGTTTCTATGTAGGATTCGTTCATTGTTCTTGAAGGTAGATAAATGGTCAACCACTTGGAGGAGGAACCCTACTTCAAGGTGCCATGTTAGGAGGGTTGTTGCAAAACCAAATCCATTATCATGTTATTGTTGACTTGCATCATGGAGTTGGTCGTTTGAGAGAATTATTGTAGTCTTTTATAAAATATTTTCATGATTTTTCTTGGAGTAGAAAGGTGATCTCAACATAATATTGTTATCTTTAGTATATAGTTGTTGAGTACTTTTGAGTGGTAAGATTTTATTGTATTCCATGCAGAGAATATTGAAACTAGGAAAAGGTTGCACTAATAGTTGTGAGCATGCTCATAGTTCTTAAGTTACAATAAATGACACAATGGCTGGTAAAAAGAAGTGGTAGCAACAAATGTTGAAGGGTTTGGAATAACACTAGAAATTTGAAAAGGAAAAAAGGGTATACAAACATTGAAGATAAATTTCCAAAACATTCAATAGGAGAAAAGACAAAGCTTCATGGACAATATAGTTTCAAAAATTTAGATTTATTGTTTGGTAGGGGATGACATGCATTAGACATCCCTTTATTTTTCGCCACTGATCAATCAATAGTTGCAATATAGTTGCAATCACAAGATTAGTACTTGTTAAGAAGTTATGTACTCTAAATTTGATATCCTTGTTAATTGGTAGAATGGATTTCATTCACATTCTAAGTTAAAACATTTTGAATGAAATGGAGATTCATATTTAGTGCGGTTATTATTTTTTCAAAAACAAAACCTTTGCAAAATTCTAGCATAGACTATGAAGTGTGTGGTATATGAATTGAGTAGATAGTGCTAATTAATAGGGAAATTTTATAAGCTATTTTATTCTAGTATTTGAAGCTGACTCATATAGTTTGTTGAAGGAGGATGTCAATGACTATGGTATTTTACCAGTTGATTGACTACTGTCGCAAAATGCATGGGAATGCAAGTCTTTGCACGCTGTGAAAAGAGAGTTTTGGAAAAAAATTGGAAATTTTCTACAATCAAAACTAACTCTCAAGCATGGAAGGAGAAGATTTATGCACATATTCTAGAGCCTAATGAGTTCCAATGAAAATAACTAAAGAAAATTTCCTGAAAATTTTCAAAGTAAAAAAAATAAAAACAAGACAAAGTTCATGTAGGCTAAGAAATCCAAAACAAAATGAAGAAGCCCCATACTACTTTGAATTCATTGGATGTGGAAATTAAAATAGTGTAGGAGGGTTGCTTCTAGATCAACACATCACTTCTTACAAATAAAAAAAATTATACAACCTGTAGCAAATATTTAAGGACAGCTTGATGTGTTTTTACACACTTTAAGAGGCCAAGCCACTAGTGAATAGTTAATAACTGCCAACAAACTATACTTAGAATTTAGAAAAAATAAGGTAACATGAGATATAGTAGCAGTTGCAATGCATTCTGAGTGTTGAGTGATCAATTTTTCTACTGATGAGAAGAAGATATGACTTTCTCTCCAATCTATTTCAATGTTCAATTCTCACTTGAAATTCCAGCAGGAATTCAAACACCATTTTCAGATCTGTTCATCAAGGAAAGCAACTGATATGTTGACCAGAAAAATCATGCACAAAATCCAATCACGCATGAATATGAAAGAACTAGTGATCGCAACCACAAATCATCTACTCTGAGAGATGCCTTATCAGAAACCACTATATCTTCTGCAAATTTTATCCTTCCCCTTTTCATTCATGAAGGTTAGTGAACAATTTGTTCCTTTTGTATTTTTGGTATAATTTAACAATTTGTTGTTATCGTATCTTTGATATAATAAATATTTGAGGTAATCACCATGTAGATTGTTTAATTTTATTCTTATTTCACTAACAAGCACACAAAACAACCTTTTTGGTAAATTATAGTTGTTGTTCTTTTTCAATTAACAGGTGAAGAGGATAGCCCAATATGAGTAGTTCCAAGTTGTTTCGGGCTCAGTCGGCAGAATGGATTGATTGAAGAGACTATACAAGAATACATTCTAAGAATTTTAATTTCTAATGGATATTTTCTATTAAATGGTCATGCTTTCATATTCATTCATGATTAGCTGGTCACTTTGTTAGAATATTCAATTTATTTTGTTCACAAGAGTTTTTCCCATTCAGTTTGACCTTTTTGACACTGTTGAATCTAAGGTCAAATTCACTGGTATTATGCAGGTATATAAGGCTCGCAATGTTGGTGTTAACAGTGTGGTGATTTTCCCTAAAATTTCTAATGCTCTGAAGGTTTGAATGTTCAGTATTTTGTTGTGCATGGTCTTTTCTTTTCTTTTTTCTGGTTAGCAATGTCTGAACTAGAACACTGTTTTAATCAGTCACCCACAGGGGATGAAGCCTACAATGAAAATGGGCTTGTACCTAGAGCCATAATACTTCTCAAGGACAAGTATCCAGATCTGGTAAGCTTTGGATCTTAATGTGTTTACCATCACACTTTAATTCTTCTTCAAAACTTGACATGGTGTATAATATGTAGGGCACAAATAATTTATGCTTCTTTGTTTCTAGGTGATTTACACTAATGTTGCTTTGGATCCATACTTTTCTGATAGGCATGATGGAGTTTTTAGAGAAAATCCATCCATCCATCCATGGAGCTTTAGGGGTGATTATGAATGATGAAACAATCCATCAGCTATGTAAGCAGGTCGTTGCCCAGGTAAATCTTCTTCCCTCATGTTCTTTCACTTCATTTAATGTACATTGTGTTCAAATATTCTTGTTGACTTTTATTTTACTTACTCTTATTCTTAGATTGCATAAAACTGGTGATTTGCAAATGGTATGTTGAGACAGGCTCAGGCAGGAGTTGATGTTGTAAGTCCAAGTGATATGATGGATGGGTGTGTTGAAGCCATTTGAGTTGCATTAGATAGAGAAGGCTTTCAAGATGTGTCTATTATGTCATATACAACAAAGTACCTTCTTGACCTTTCATTAAACCATCTCATTATTGTTCTTACACTTACTTCCTACTCTTAATTGTAGAATGTGATGTTTCAATAAAGACTTATGGAGATCACAGTTCCATGAATGTTATGAACTTGTGTCTTTAAACAGATATGCAAGTGCATTATGGACCTTTCAGAAAAGCTCTTCATTCTAACCCATGATTTGGAGACAAGAAAACATATGATGTCTTACCATTTTCTAAGTTTTATTTGGTATGCTGTAAGAATTCAGGATTACTTTTGAATGAATACTTCCATCTAATTCAACTTCAATAAGCAGTTATCAGATGAATCCTAGAAACCACTAAGAAGCTCTTATTGAATCTGGTACTGATGAAGACAAGGGAGCTGATATTCTAATAGTATGCATGCTTCTATTGTGTGTTTTTCCTTAACAAACATGATCTTGTTACTCTTTTTCACTTTCAAGCTCTCTATTGTGAGATTCAAATGGGTTTAATGTTTTCAAGGATAGGTCAGGCCAGCTATGCCCTATTTGGATGTGATTAAGATTCTCCAAGAAAACTCATCATTACCGATATCTACATACCAGGTAACATGGATGCACCTATATAATGATTGATTAATTTGACTATAATTCATATGCTTCACAGCAAGTCGTATTAGGCAAAGTTTACACTTCTTGTGAAGGAATTTATGCTAGTTTCCAAGTTTAGATTATTGACAATAGTTTGAAAATAGTTGAACATTGCAAGAGAACACATAAAAAGGTGTTAAAGACCTGCAGTGTTATTCCTTTTTCATTTTGTTTAACCATAATCTTATGGGAATGATCCTCTACATTCAATCACTGTGAGGAACCAAGCCCAATGTGAGGAACCAAGACCAATGTGAGGAATCAAGTCCGCTTGTCTCTACCATTCATCAAGGTAAAGAGTGGGTCATAGCACATACAAAAACACTTGGATACGTTTACATTGCATGCTTGGTTATTTTAAAACTGTCTGATTCCAGAGCCACATATATTGTAATGTAATAACTTGCAACTGGGTATAAGAATCTCTCACTGGGAAACAACATCTCATATGATGAGAAAGAATGCCAACAAGTGTGTTAAATACTTCATAGACCTCAACTTACCTTGGCATAACATCAAACAGGGCATCAAAAATGACTACCCAGTGTGCTGCAAAGTACTACTATAAGAATCCTATCTTTCTCATTGGTCAGTTATACCATACTTCTACAGTATAACTAGGCATTTGTGGCAACCATTAGGGGGATTATTTAGTGGTTCCTTATTTCTTATCATTTATGGGGTCCTTTTCACTTTTATGTTGTGCTTTTGTTAGTTGTTTTGGGTTTGAGTTGATTCTTATTGCTCTCAACTCTTCAATCTTGAGGATAAGTGGATTCACAAGCTTCATAGTGTTTGGCTATGGGCCTTTGCATAGTTGGTCAGCAACCATCCAAGGCCATCAAAGACCTATTTGGATAAGAGCATGTTGACAGATGGGCTTTGCTATATTTGTGGCAAACCAGAGACAAGTGAAACACATCTTGTTGGACTGCCTGTCTGCAAGAGACTACTAACAGGACATTGAGGATCAACAATCAATTTTCTTCTAGTAAAAAGTGCATTGGATACTGCAAACTTTGGAAATTACTAGTATCTTGTGCTCTCAACCCTCTCAGGGATTTGGAACTACCTTAGAGTTATTCCATTGTTCACTTTTTGGAGGCTAAAGTGGAATTTTTTTTTTTACTAACGAGGATAGAAAAAACATCATGCATTTTGTCCACTAAGATTATGAAAAATATGTGTGGATGGGAAAAATTACAGATGGTTCCTTGTGCTGCCACAACAAAGTAGAGCGATGCATATGCACTTTCAATCCATAGTGTATTATAAGTTATAATTGATATATGTGCAATTTGGAAGTTGTTATTGCACATTCAAACAATAAGTGCACTATTTATTTTCATTAATAGAGCTAACAACACTAATTGCTTAGGTCATTGCTTGACAATAGTCTGGTATTAACCACTTAGATATGTTTGATATGATCCTCAAAATAACTACTTAAGCTTTCAAAGGTTGATCCTTTTGCTAGAAATTAAAGCATGGTTCTTTGGAAGCAGATTTTAGTGGAAATTGGTACATAAGTAGTGGCTTGAATCCATCTTTTGATACGTTTGATTGCCAGGTTCATGAATTTTATCCAGCATCAAAGAATCTCACAACAAAGTCATACTATATAATATCAACCCCTGATGGTGGCTTCTTCATTTGTTCTACAGTTCAGAGATTTGTACAGGACTCATCTCAACTTGGAATACTCTACAATCATGATAATGAATATCCACATTACCAGGATGACTGGTCTCTATCTCTATCCTGTAGGCATGTACACAAATGCATCATACATTTTTATTGTTAGCAGTATGTAGTGAGGTCATAGTGAACTGCATTTGGTTGGTTTCATAGTTATTTTTCCCTATTTTTCTTATTTAAATATGAAAGGCATCAAATAAATAGAAGTACTTTCCATGGTCACTACCATCAAGCTTGGAATTGTCAACAAGTAAATATTTCTTTTGTTTGTATATTGTCTTGTAGAACACTCACTAACAGATTTCATTTGATCAATTGAAATTCTATTCAAATGGTACACAATACAGTTTATTCTACTGTCATTCAAAGGAACCTCTAAATTCCATTAGCACAGTCTCATAATTGGCCTTTTCCTACAAGTCAACTCAAAAGAGAGCCCTAGCATCTAACGACTATTTGTTTTCCATTAGATTGCTCTTATTGGGGGGGCAATCAAAAACAACAATAGGAAGAAGGCTTCTGGATGCTCTTCCTTTTCTTTTCTTTTATGTAATATAGAAGAGATATTGATTGTTGAGTTTGGGATTCCAGATACATATGAATGTTGGTCTCTTTGGTTTATGCTTAATTTTCCTAACTAAAGTCTAACACATGAGCTCACACTCATGCTAGAGAAAGACAAATTGAGGTCTTCACTGGCTAAGGCACAAGCCAGAAGACCTTTACTCGCTACATTTTCAATAGATAGCTAGTGTGATGTTAGGATATTGGTGATCTTTTGCATCTACTCCTATGGTGGTGGAATCGATCACTGATACCAAGCTTGTAGCTGTTGGAAGTAGTGATGAGTACTAGGGATAGGGTTGTTGGATTCTCTCAGACAAACGGAGTTGACCATGATGTTAATCTTGCTTTGAGATTCCCTAATATCGAGGGAGTTGATTGTGATGAGGTTGTTGCTTCAATTGCTAGCATTTTTGAGGTACATGAGAGGATTCTCATGTTCATATTTGATGATGACTCTGTTGTTGTTTCCCTTTTCCATTGAGTTTGATATTTTAGGATCAAAGAGTTGAGATGTATGCAGATTTCATCTTATGCTTTGATGGACCTTGTCTACTTGTCTTGGTCCTCTATGAAGATATGGTTATCTTTGTAGGATACCTTGAGTAGCTCTTGATGTGGTTCCATAGGATTTTTCCCCGTGATGATGACTTGAGGGATGATGGAGGTTGGCATGTGCCTTATGATCCAAAGTTATGTTCCTTCAAATTCAAAGGTGGTCAACATTCTTTGGAGGTTTGAGATGCTACGATAACATCTTGTGTTAACATATATAGTGATACTTCTACAACATACAAGATCTAATATATGGTGATACTTCTATAGCATACAAGATCTATATTTTGACACGTCGAGAGACTATGGTGAGTAGAGATGTGAAGTTTGATAAGGATGTGAGCTCTTCCAATTCACGTGATTCTCCTTCAAATATTGAGAAGAATTAAGAGGAGGTTGTTGTTCCAAAGATAGGTTCAAAGACTCAAGATGAGTCAAATTTGGAAATAGATGAGGTGAGGTTGAGAGTAAATATGCCCTCAACCACTATCCTAGCATGTACAAGATGAAGATGGCTTGCCTAGACATTGTAGGAGGCTCCAAAGCATGTAGGAACACCCAAATGTTTAATGAGGGAAAGTATACCTCCCATGAGATATTTTAGCCATGTTGCATTGGCTTCTTCCATCTGAGTCTTCCAAGTATCTTAAGGAGGAGAGGTGTGATACCTCAATGGAGGTGTTTGGGTTAATTCTGAGAGTGTAGCAACTACATATTTGCAAATAATAGACTTGGTGGACTTCTAGAGGGAGTTGATAGGTGTTCATAAAACACTTTTCTCATGAGAAGGAAGTGTTAGCTTTTCATATTATTCCAAAAGTGTTTCACCTTACTAGGAAAGCACCATGTTTCCTAGCCCCTCAGCAATGCTTCATGGGCACATGAATGGATTAGTTCAAGTGGATGCTTGACCTTGGTTAAAATACCAATATGGTGCTCTTTCCTAGGAGGTTTACACTCCAATTAGCTTGCTAAGTAACCCACTGGGTGCACACATTGGGAGAGTCGATTACTCAACAAGGAGAGGTGCTAGCATAAGAAGAGGAGCATTGGGCACTTAACCCTTGGAATTTGGACCATGTGATATGAGGTATATGACATATGGATGGCCCCTTGGTTGGTCTGTAATGAACATGCACATGTGGAGGTGGTTTTCTCTTGATTTGCTAGACCTAAACTCAATGCTCATGTGGCTTCCTTCTCTAGAGCATTGGAGATCTTGTCAAAACATGTTACTTGCTTGGAGGACACCTTACACTAGAGGAGGACTATTGGACACTTTAAAGCAATGCATTTAGCCCTAGATGGCATTGGGTTGCTTGGATATTTTCATTGAGGCTTGGAGTTGACTTAGGGACACCTAGGTTGGAACAATGATCAAGTAAGTGGAATGGATGAAAAGGAGCACATGGATTAGGAAGAGGGATAGAGTCTATGTGGGCTTATGGAAAAAAAGTGTGGACACGCCATGTGTAGCAACATCACCTTAGAACCTTGATTTTGTAGGACATCATCCTTGGAGATTGACATGTGTACCTTTAGAGTGTAGCACTTCACACATGCAGACCTACTTGTTTGTAGTAGATTGCTTGTAATGATTTAGGCCCACTTGTGTCTTGTTGGCATATATATAAAAGAAGAAGAGAGTCTTTTCTTTCACTCAATCATTATTTTTCAACTTCTATTTAGAGATGGAGCACTGGGGTTTCATGAGATAACCCTAGGAAGGATATGGTGAAAAGATTGTTTTGATCTCTCTCTCTCTCTCTCTCTGGTTTTTTTCTTGGTACATTCTCCTCTTGTATTGGAGGTGCTATGGTTTCTTGGAGCACTTAGAACATCTTTAATACTAGGGTTAGGGTTCATCCCTTGGAGATTAGAGTTTTATGATTAAACCTTAGGTGGTACTGTTGAAGAGGAAAGAGGAGACATCTTGCTTGAAGCCAAAAGTCTTGATAATTTGATACTGATTTGTAGATGACCTCTAGTAGAGCTAGGGTTTTCATTGTTTTCCAGCTAGGGTTTTGGAGAGCTAGAAAATTGTACTAACATTGTGATGAGGCTATGGTATGTACATATACTTCATTTTTATACATAAATATGAAATTTCTGGTTGTCCAAAATTGTCTCAATTGAAAATTTGATTTTCAGTGTTCATCATCTTGGTTTGTTAATTTCTAGTGCTAGTTTGCAACTTTGCCATGCTGATTTGACATAAGTGAAGGTTGAAATTGTTAAGTGATTACACATTGATATAAAAGATAATAGGGAAGATTTACTAATGTAAATATGGATTTATTACAGTGAAAGTGTGGCCCAAGGCTGAAATTTGTTGGCATATGTTTGGTATCCTTACTCTTGATTTGCCCAGTGGATTGGAGTTGAAGTGAATCGAAATATTGTCAACTATTTGTTGTTGTAATTTATACTTCGGCTCAGCCCTAAGACTGAATTTGATAGAAATTGGATCTAGGAAACATCCAATGTGAGTCGAAATTTTAGAGTTGCATTAAAAGTCAGAATTCCAAATGTTCTACAATTAATTTAGAGGGTAGTGAAAGATTTGCAGGATACCAAATTTATTTCTTTCCCATCCCTTTGGCAGTATAGACCTACAGAGGTCTTATTGTCTCCATCTACAAATCCACAATCATATAGCCATGAAGAATTGTTGCAATTTAAAGAATTTTGTAGTACAGTAAAAAGGGGTGGCAGCCCAGAAAGAAATTATTTTGTTATGAACTTCTGAGATTGTGATTCATTTGAGTCTGTGGCAATGTCAGGGGATTCCCAGAAGAGTGAGCAGAAAGAGGTGAGGATGTGGAAAGGGGGTCCTCCACCTTGACTCTAGTGCAGAAAAAAAGGTTTCATGGGGAAGCCTAGTGAGATCAGCAAGAAGGGAGAAGTTTTCTAGTGACAAATTCAGAAAGATTTGAAGGCACTAGTTCAAGAGGAAAGGGATTTGTGTGTTGAAGACCACAAACAATCTTAACCCTGTCATAGTATTTATGCAGTAGCCATGACCATGAAGCAAGAGGTCTAACAGTCTCTTATGGATTGCAGAATTTGTTTGGATGAAAAGGAGAAATGAAATGAAGAAAACCTGGAGATGCTAACAGAAGAAAATGAATATGTGGGCATCAAACTCAGGGCTTAGAATTTGGTACTTTATTTGGAGGAGAAGGAGAAATGGAATGAAGACAATAGAAGGAGCTAACAGAAGAAAAGGAATATGTGTGCATCAAACTCAGGGTTTAGGATTTGCAAGTTACTATTAAAAGGGCACAGTGGACAAGTATGACATGATTGAGGAAGTGGACAGGTGAGTGGATAGATAACTGGATATGTTGCTTGATGAAATCATGTACAAGTCATTCAATATTGAAGAAAAGCATAATTCCACTTCACCAGTGACTGGATTAGGTGCATTATTTCATTTCCATGGTTTTAGATATCTTATGTTATGGTATGTTACTATATGGTCTCCTTAAATATGGATTTATTGAAGAAACTATCAGTTGGAGTCCATTAGAGTTTGGCATTCTATGGTCAAAAGTTTTTGTAATAACTTAAAAAGACTCTGAATGTTTATGTTTGTTGATGAAAGCCATGAAGAAGTTATTTAATAATGATAGGGCATTCGTGACTCCAACTGTATAGAGGCCTCAAATTTTTTTGTAAATCTGTATATCTTCCCACCTCAGGCATGGATAATATAAAATATTTTCTTTTTCTAAGTAGGTTTTGACCTTGTGTCATGTTTCGATCATTGCTATTCTATTGGGTGGACACAAGGCGGTAGGAATATCGATGATCGAAAAAGGACACAAGGTCAAAACCTACCTCAATACGTTAGGTGGTAATGGGTATATGCGCCATAATCACCGTGAACATGTTTGCACCAGGTACCATTCAAGAATGTGGGGAAGTGCCAGGAATTTCCCTAGAAGGTTTTCCTTGGAAAAGAAAAAGACCATAATAGGCATACCAATCTAAAGATGACTTGTAGATGCATGCCATCAAGCTGTCAAGACCGAAATATATGGAATCCAACCATGCACAAATAGTACAGGTCCAACTTAGACACAAAACTGTAAAAGAACTTGCATGCAGCCAACAAACCCCAATCACCTAATTTCCTAAGCAAAGGCGCTTAAAAATGGTTTCATGGATCAAGTGGATTATGCTCATTACACCCACATTTCTTCCAAAATATGATTTTTCACTCCATAATAGGGAGTTCCTTTAGGCTTGGGTGGCAAAGTAACTTGTTCTGCCATAGTCACCCAGGCAACAGTTACTTATTTTGTTGAGATCTGCCGGGACTTGCCCCTGGCATCATCCTTTTTTATATGGATTCGCATAAATTATGTATTCTGCCAAATCCACCCAGGACTTGCACGTCATCCCATCTTTTCACTGTCATTCAGATAAGGAAGTGGGAACTATACCAGAATGGAACACTAGTGGATGGCTTAATCCTCCCTAACTTCTCCAGCAAACCAAGACTCCTTTGGTAATTCAACATGAATTTAATTGAAACAAATATGTTGGGATTTCCGCATTTTATTTAAAATAAATCATATTGGTTTTTAGAATTGAAAAAAATAATACAAATTCATGGGCACCTATTCTAAGGCCATGAAAGACTTACCAGGGAGAGTGTTGGAATCTCTCACAGTGAATTCCGAGACACCATTTTCATTTTGAGAAATCCATTGCAATCTGAAAGCTTGAGCGTTGTAGTTTTGTGTGTTGTGATCACCAGATTCTAATGCCCCTCTTGCATGTCTATGGATCAGTTTACAATTGATTGTAAAGAATTTGTCCAAATGAGGACAACTCCTCCCTGAATCGAATTTCATCTACTATAATCTGTAACATCGGAATTGAATATTGTAAAGTTGGTGTTTAAATTTTATTTGCACATGGTAAGAGACATCAACAACCTGGTGGCCATTTTCATCAATTTCTTGTTGTACAGCTCCTCAACTTCTACTTATAGAGTCCAAACTAACTTTCATTGAAACCAAGACGGGATGTGGGATTAATTTGAATGGCTCGGTTGGGCAGGAGATTAAATGGTGGTTGTTGTCTTTGACAATATTTCTTTTATAGGGCATAGGGCATAAGTCCGATTGAAGGATTTCACTTTTCAATACCTATCACCTTTCACTCTACTTCAAAAAATTTGTCATCCCAGATGCTTATAGCATCATAACGTGCCATTTTTGTCACTTGGATTCCCTTCTCACAGCTTCAAACAAGTTGTCATGCACATAGCCCCTAATTTTCTACTTTTAATATGGGTTTTCCTAATTAAATGTCTAAGTTAGGATTTTCATCTTCTAATTGGGGGTAAGTGTTTATGAAGAGGTGAAGTCAATGTTTATTAAAAGTTTTTGAAGATTTTTTATGTTTTTTTAAAGCATGCATCTAAATGTGACAACTTAGAGTTTTCATTTTCTAATTTGGCACTAAGTGCTTGTTAAAAGGTGGAGTGAATGTTTATTAAAAAAGGTTTTGTTAATATTTCGAGTTCAGAGTCAATGTTTATAAAGAGATGGGAGTCATGTTTATCTTATTGACATTTATAATTTAAGATAAGATTTGATTTGTGGAGAGAGAAGTTTTCCTATATAAAATAAATTATTTTATAGTGTGTAATAAATTATTTGGATATAAGTTATTATTCTATATTATAATATAATAAAAAAGTGCTACATAGTAGTTAGTACTTGTTTCTTAGTTTAAATATAGCTAAATCAAAATAAAAATATTGAATTCAATTTAGTGTTAAGGTTTTGATTCCAATTACAATTTGGGGGTAGCTTCTTCTCCAACAAGGATTGGTTGTTAAGAATAGGCTTTATAAAGAAGGTATAATAGATGGTGTGTGTGCTCTCTGCGGCAAGGATTAAATAGTTGAGTTTTTTTTTTTTTTTTCTTTTTTTTTTTTCTGAAGATTTCATGCTACAAGAGTATTACTCTCGAAATTCAAACTGAATTTCACTTCTTTGTTGCCTTAATTTCATGGAAAAGTCCTTTTCTAGGAGACCATTTCTTAACACACGCTTGAAATGTCTAATTCCACTCTAAGCATAGAAGACAACTAGAGCAGTTATGTTGGGCTCGGGATCCCCCAAGGGTAGTTTTGGGGCTTGGAGTCCAAATTTTGGTCCAATTTTGTAATTCCATTGTAAAGACTCCGCATTTTGTGGGCACGGAGCACGTAGTTGTTAAATAGTCATAGGGTTGTCCACCCTTATTTTGATAATGTAATGCCGATTGTAGAAGATCTACCCATGGTTTGCAGACCATGGGATTGAATAAACAAAGGTGAGCTCTCTGTAGTTAGAGACACACTATCTAAGCAATGAAAATATATGTGAGATAGCTCTGAAGTGTAATTTTAAGTTTTGGGTCGTAGCGTAGGTAAAGGATTTGCAGAGGCCTTCTAGTCCGCAGCTGAGTGCACAGACCCTTGCAGCTGAGTGCACAGGGCAAGTCGTGTCTGTAACCATTGGGAATCATTAATAAAGAGAAGTTTTCTATCATTCTGCATATTTATTTCTTGTTTATGCATCTATTATATTGGGTATGAATTTCGCTTCTAATGCTTATATGATGCGAGAATGTGTATCAATATATTGGTTAAGCGAATGCAAGTAAGAAAATTTGTTTACACGAAGCTAACTAAGATCTGCTAATAAGATAAGTAAGATACTTAACCTAGTTTGACAGACAGCGCAGATCGTTGCTCTAGCAGCGCGAAAGGACTGCAGCCCCTAGTTACGGCTGCACAAAAACCCATTGTAACACTTCGCGAAGGTACTAAAGGATAGAGCAGAGAGTGAATCCACCTGCACGAATGCAGGTATAGTTGGAATAAAATTGGCATCACAACCATCTCAAGGGTGAGGAAACTTGGTTCCATCATCCCCCCATACTGCTTCGGGTGATACTTCAATCCGCGCTCTGCAGGCTAATGCTGAAAGGGCCAATAGTGTATGGATTTGTTTGGCTAACTAACGCTAAACCTGGGTCAGGCCCCCTCAAGCCAACAAATGGTTCTGTTTCTAGGACTGAAATCTGCATAAGAGATGTGTGATGTTGTATCATTGGAATCTAACTAAGAAAGAAATCGAAGGTTGGTTGGAGAAAAGAATTGACGAGTTCGCGGCACAGGAAAACATAAACCTGAGACTGTCAAAAGAATGGTGGTTAGATAGCTACCTATATATGGAGATTAACAAAATATCTTTCGCGTCCTTCCCTATTGAGCTATATGAATGGATTGCGAAGATAGCAGATAGCCAAGGAAGGTGGAAACTTGACGGTCCTATTATGTGGACCCCTGAGCTAGTGCAAAGATTAGAAGCATTGGAGGATAAGATCACGCACGTCATCGATCATTGCCTTGATTGCATTATAGGAGGATTTTTTACTGAGTTCGCAGTTGAAACCTTAGTTAGCTACAGCGATGCAGAGTGATGATTTCTCAAAGGACCATGAGGTAATTACGTAAAGTCTTTGAATACTTGGATTAAAATGTTGTTTTGTGAAAAGCAGGTTATGTAGTTACCTTGATGTTCGGGGCTACATAAAGAGGAAATGTTTATAGGAACAAAGGAAATAAGGGTCCATAAAATAGCACCTTGATTTCACCTCCGTGAGGGGACGAGGAAGAGCTCGCAAGGTCTCTCCGCGATGTACTATTCATATGATAAGACAATGAATTCTGTGAATCCCACCTCTATCCACACCACCACTAGCTTCACTACCATCACCTCCGTCTTCACCTGTACCACTTCCACCACCACCGCGATCCAGTATGGAAAGCACATTGAGGTTGCCCCTATTCAAAGGCTTGGGAAATGAGGATCCAGACCAATTCTGGTTCGTAGTGAGGGTTATATGGGAATCTCAAGTTGTTACAGATGACGATATAAAGAAAGCAACACTGGTTAGCACCCTGCAGGATCATGTGTTGACCTGGTATATTAAGTACCCCAACGATAACCTGAATGCAAGAGTAGCAGACATCGAAGCAGCACTGAATAGGGAATTTAGTAGGCTAAATCTGAAGCACAGTCAACTATTAGATTCAAAGAAATCACGATGCTACCTGGAAAGAAACCTTGGGAACTAGATCAGAGGTTAAAATGTATAATTCGTGAAGCAGACATCAATCTGATGGATGAACAACATCGTGAGTGGTTTGTAGCTTCGCTACTACCACACTTGAGGAGTGCGTTGTCATAGCAGAAGATAACAACTTAGGTAGAGGCCGTAGAGATTTCCATGAGACTACATGAGACCATGTGGAAGATCCTAATCTAGGAGTTTAGCAAATTCACATGCAACTGAAGAATTTATGTCTTGAGATGCAAAGCTTGATTCAGGATAGGACGGTTTGACCAGAAGTGCACGAAGAAGTATGGTGCGTGAAATGCAAGAGTCAGGGTCATGACAAAGACCACCACTCGGTCTTTACAAATTACCTTGCAGGAGGAGGACCGATGCCTCTAAGGCTGGAAGCTCAAGAAATACCTAGCAAAGCACCTACTTTATGGTGCGCTATCTATCAAGTAGCCGGAAACCATGGCACGAATAACTGCCACTTCTTACAGAAGTATACACAAACTCTGCAATAGTTTCTCTGTAAATTTTGTAGGTTAGTGGGACATGATGAGTGTACTTGAAAGAGCTATGAATTGATAATGGATAGAACACATGCCTACAGTGTTCAGGCTAAAATGTGACCCCTTGCCCAAAATGCAAGAATGGCATGGACAGGATTTTAGGGGCACGAAAGAGGCCGAGGTGGAGGAGGACCTAGTAGAGGTTGCGGACAGTTGATTTTATACAATTGCAGAGGGCTAGGACACTATGCCCACGATTGCACTAATCCAACGTGCCCGTCGTGCAAGTATTGCAAGCTGTTTGATCATGAGATAGAAGATTGTTCTATGTTGATAGCAGGATCTGTGACAAAGGAGCGCTACCACCTCTCCCAACTCAAAACCTGTAGATGATGAGGTATGAGCTGTGCGAGGAAGATCCGAACGTAAATATAGTTCTCCAATGTGGAATCATGATGGGAGATGACAAGGGGAAATAGCCCAAAGACAGTACCTAGGTTCAAAAAGCCCCAACGAGAGAAGCTGAGTTTGATTTGGAGTGCACTTGGGAAACTTTCATGGAAGCTAAGAAGAGCTTCACTGAGGCCTCCACTTCAAGAAGCAAAGATCAGTCTGAGATAGAAATGGATCCCTCCATGCTGATAAATTTCTTGGAAACATGTATGAAGTTACTATACGACAATAAGGCTGTGAAAGGGTTACAGAAGCTCATCAACATATGTGTTGGGACCGTGCCAAGAGAACCCCGCGTAGTCTGGAAGATAGAAAAACATAAAACAAGGACACAGCGTGAAATGGGACTTGCCACGTAGATCGAATAATATGAGATGGATCAAGTCATTCTGGATTTGGGATCAAATGCGAATGTTCTTCTGAAGTAGACATGTGAGTGAATGGGGAGACTCACGCTGCAATGATCTCCCATTTAGCTGAGAATGGTGAACCAGTAGAAAATCATACCCATGGGGAGATTGCAGGGAATAACCCTGGATATTGAGGGGCGAGCGCGCTGACAGATTTTGAAGTGATAGAGATTGTTGATGACAACAATCCCTACACTGCACTCCTGGGAATTGACTAGGCCACTGAAATGAATGGGGTAATTAACCTGAAGAAGTGTAAGATGATCTTTGAGAAGAAGTCATTGCGCATAATAGTACTCCTGGATCCTGCCGAATGATTGCGCTATACGGAACCGATCCACGACAATGAGAGTGACGATCATCTAGACTGCATCTACAAGATAACACCATGAGACCAAGACTGGTTGAATCCCACCATGGATGGATGGATTGCATGGGAGTGTGAGAGTTCCTTCACTTCAAATTCTGATGAAGAAGTAGAACGATGGCAAAATTGATTACACGAAGTAAGTACGTTGAATTGCAACATGATGAACTGGTCGTTGTGTTGTGTGTCAATAGAAGTGAGAGATTTGTCCACTTATGATGGTCTAAATGAGGTAGATACCCTCTTGGATGCATTCAAAAGGGAGGTACTAGAAAAGCAATGCTTCCAGGCCTTAGAGTGGGTACTACGTGCTACGCCCGCAAGATGGTGGGGTATGCAAAAAGGAAGCTTTGATGATTTGCACGAATGTAGGAGAATGATGCGAACATGATTATAGAAGCCTAAGGTTTGACTGATAGATAAGTATGATGGGAAAAATGATCCGTGCACATGGATGCAGGGCTATGAAGAAAAGCCCCAACCGAAGTAGGTGCACTTGCACTCTGCGCTAAATTAACTAGTCAATAAGCTTGTGATGGGGGGGCAAATTTGCAAGTGGCTTTTATTGTTCTAGGAATACGATTTTGAAGTTGTCATGAAGCCTGGACGATTGAATGCAGGACCAGACCACCTATCACGCATCGAGACAGTGAAGGAACCTACTAGTTTGGAGGATGGATTACTTGACGCGTAGCTTTGTTGTGCACGTAGCGGATGGACATTTTGAAGTTATAATACACTTTATAACAACTAGAAGTACACCAGAAGGATGCTCTATCCAGCAGAAGAAGGAATTAGTGGTACGCCCGCCAGATTTCTCTATCATTGCTGGGCATCTATATAAGATGGGGAATTATGAAATACTGCAAAGGTATGTACCTGAGTTTGAACAAAGCGGCATCCTCGCAGACACTCATGGGGGCACTGCGGGAGGACATTATGTAGGAAGAGCAACCACACAAAATATTCTTCACGCCGGGTTGTGGTGTCCAACCCTTCATCAGGATTCAAAAGCATATTGCAAGGCATGTGATGTATGTCAGTGGATAGGAAGGCCATCACATAGGGATGAAATTCCTTTGAATCCACAAATGACGATGCAACCTTTCGAAAAGTGGGAAATAGATTTTGTACAACCTATTAAACCTCAAGGAAAGACAGGCGTGAGGTATATTATCACTGCAACAAAGTATTTGACTTGTTGGGCAGAAGTGCAGCTGGTGAAGGATTGTACGAGTGCAACTACCATGAATTTTCTATTTGAACATTTATTGATGCGATTTGGATGCCCAAAGATTTTGATGAGCGATCATGGTACGCAATTCATGAATGAGATGATCAGTGCACTAATGGAGGAATTTTAGTTGTATCATCAAAAGAGTACACCTTATCACCCACAGGCTAACGAGATAGTGGAGGCGTTAAACAAAGTGCTTGAAAATGCACTGACCAATGTATGCAATGCACAATGAAGTGATTGGGACCTACACATACCTGCAGTGTTATGGGCTTATCGGACGACATGCAAGAAATTGACGGGACAGACACCTTCTAGGCTTGTCTATGGAGTGGAAGCTATAATGCCTATGGAATACATCGTGCCCAGTTTGCGCATAATAGCGCTCATAGGTATGATGGATCTCGAAGCCCTGGAGGAGAGGCTCGCATAGTTGGATGAGCTTGAAGAAGAATGATTTTTACCTAGATTTCACCAGCAGGTCCAAAAGCAGCGTGAAAAGGCATGGCACAACTGACATATCAAGATGCACACATTCGAGGTAAACAATCTGGTTCTGTTGTATGATAGTAAGTTTAATAAATTCTCCAGAAAGTTCAGGATGCACTGGTTAGGGCCGTATCTTATTAAGGAGATTACCAATGGAGGTGCGGTACAACTGGTCAAGTTAAATGGAGAACCCTTCCTAGGAAAGGTGAATGGCAGTCACTTGAAGCCATACACCAGTGATCCAGCTATGTGACTATATGAAAGTGACACAGTATCAGTGCTCCAAGCAGTTGAAACGAGGTGCCGAACTATAAACTAGTCTGCCCAGAAACTACACGATGTCAGGATTGTACATAGTAGCGAAGTGTCACAGTGTCTGTGATAGCGTGAATATAGTTTCTCTGGTGTGTAGGTCTGCTAGAAAGTGACGGTTAAAGTCGCTATTCATGATTTGATGGTTGGTTTGAGGCCAAATGGAGTAGGTGGCAAGCATTTAAGGCGAACTTTATGGGTTAGATTCTTGGAAATATGTCACCAATCTAGCATTAATGGACCAAATGTGGGGGGAACGGTCGAATTCAAATTCAAAAGGCACTATAAATTACAAGTGGTTGTCCAACAAACAACACTTGGCAATTTGAGAACTGAGTTGTTGCGCGCTCAAGTATTCATGAACTGAGACTTATTCGAGACTCTGAAAGCGAATTCGTTGTTTGAGCAACTACCCGAGACACTGAAGGAACTATGGAGTAGTGCTATGTCAGCACTTGGAGAAGGCATGAACACAAGAGTAGTGACATTTGAGGAAGTTGCACATGAAATGCAGAAGTGGAAGCCCTAGAGAGCGTTGAAATAATCGCTGAGGTCCCTAAATCACTGCAAACAGAAAGACCTAAGAAGGATAAGGACGCGATGATCACGGTGCGCGTCTCACCTAGAAATAAACTAAGGACCAAGCTCACATTGCAGGAAAAGGGGAAGGCCACTAATTTCGAGGCCGACGAGGAGAAATCTGAAGAAATCTTAGTGGAGGAAGAGGATGAAGAGATGGAATTTGAAACCCAAGGTGCGGACCCTATTACCCGATTATTGGAATATGTTCCTCTGCGAAAGGGTAAATCCAAGGTGTCGAAGGATATAGATGAGAGCAAGAGCTCTTTGCAAACTCCATTTCTCCCAGGCGATATTATCTTTGAGGGACCACACTTGGGGCGGGTTCCTATGTTGAAATTTGAAGATAGGGACCTTGTAGACCACGAGAAGTTCCTGCATTTAGTGACTGAGAAGCTAATGCATTAGAAGATTGAAGTGACCACTGGAATAATTGAATTGGAGCTGCCCAAATGGCTCAGAGGTGTAGAGAAGGTCGGGTTGCTAAACCTACTCTAGGTGCCACATTACCACCATGCCCTAGTGACCGTCTTCATCATCAGGCAGCTGCTCTGCTTGGTGCATGATGGGTGCTTGTGGCTGGAGGAGCCCATCCCCATCACAGACCATCTGATTCACTAGATTACATGGCTACCTTGCTCAGGAGAGGACCCAACAAACATTTCAGAGGGAAAAGGTGGCGAGTTGGCCCTCATGGAGGCAATGAAAAAGAAGTTTAAGTTGGAGAAGAAGAAGTGAGGGTATGCCATCTCCACCATTAACAACCTTGAAATTAAGGTCTCGACACAAATATTAGTAGGGAAGGTGATGCGAAAGTGCCATGTGGATGAGGTGCCTGCGCCAGTGGTTGCACTAGTAGTGCAATGCGTAGAAAGGGTCCAGTTCAACTGGGTGAACTATCTATGTGGTGAGTTCCTTACGAATTGTCGTGAGGCACAGGAGTAGGGAAAAATGTTTCATTACGCATTGCTCCTATTGTCGATCGTACTGGTGGCATGAGAGTTGCCCGAAGATAGCCAGTTCCCTTCGGTCGCACCAGACGTTCCGGAGGCAACGAAGTACACTTTGCTATGGACGATGAAGGACTCGCAGGGGATATAGCAAGATCTTCTAGGTGCTAATGGAGATGAACATCCGGATCGGGATTAATTGCAAGCCATGGTTATCACTTATAGTCTACAATAGTTTGCAAAACTTTATAGAGTTCAAAGTAGATTTCCACCATGACTTCATCATAACATAGAAGGACCCTACCAAGACATGGAATGATTTACCATACCTGGCGATCGATGATGTAATATTCATAGTCCTTAAGTCTTGGCTGCCGGAGTGGCGCACTTGAGTTGGCTTCGATGTCGAAATGGATAAGTCCATCACACAGTGCAAGAAGGAAGAGACAAAGCTTCGAATGGCACAGCTAGTAGAGAAGCGCAGGAAAGAGGAAGTAGCAGCTAAGGCCTAGGTAGCGTGCGATGCTGCAAAGCTAATAGAAAAATAGAACAAAAGAGAAGAAGAGCATGAAGGAATGAAGTCACCTTCGCCCGAACCAGAGATAGACACAGAACAAGGCGGCGCAGACCCGCAGACAACATCCACCCAACTCAAGCCTATGTGATCATGAGAGAAAATAGTGCCGCGAAAGAAAAAAAATGCATCAAAGATGTCTTTCGACCAAATCACCCTCACTGAGTAGGATTTGCATGACATAAGAGAAATGGTGAGGGATGTCACCACAGAAGCCCTCCAACAATTTGAAGTACAACTGTAACTAGTATTGGGGGCTCTTTAGACAAAGTTCTAGGAATTGCAGGTTCATGCTCCACAAGCTGGCACAGTGTCCACCAGCCTCGCAGTCGGCACTTCAACTTCCAGGGAAATGTTGTGCACAAGGGTGACCAATATGATCGTGCTACCAGATGGGGCCGTTACTACAAAAAAGGAAGTCGACAGACCCATGGTGAGAAGTTTGAAAGGGGTAGTGTTGAACATGGTTGCGCTCCCTCAGAAGACACTCCACCTATTACAGGATGGAGTCACCACAGAACTTCAAGCCAGGAAGTGTCGGGCACTGCAAGTGATGAGCGAGCAGCGCATCAACATTAAACAGTTGGGCCTGCAACGCAATGAGGCAGTCAAGAAAAATCAATATATTATGCAAGTGATAGAGGAAGCCTGCCAGATGGTCCCAGAGTTGGACACTCAGGAAAAAAAACCAATGGAGGTGCGGGTCCACAAATTGGCCACAGGGGTGTGCATCGATAGAGCATAGATGGCTAAGGTTCAGCTGGAGCTAAACTTGAAAATCGCAGAACTACAGTTGAAGGCTCAACCTTCAACCCCACCGAAGGATAAGGAAGAGTTTACCACCGTGGTTATGACAGCGATCGTGGCAGTTCAAAGTGCAATGGTAGACTGCATGAAGCTATTCGAACAATCATTCAAGGTCCTAACCACCCTACAGGAGGACCTAATTGTGGAGTGCCTAGAGACAGAGGCGCACGAGCTACAACAGAAATACGATGAGCTAAAAGGGACCACGCAACCGATTTCCCTTACACAAAGGCTTGCATGGATGCAGCAGGTAAAGGCTCTCAAGGAAGAGGTGGATGTCGCTTGGAACAAAGAAGTGGTCTTAAAAGCGTGCCTATAGCCATGGATCGTTCAAGCGTATACAATTGCATCCTCCATTGAAGCAAACATCGCGCAACTACAAGCAACTCAGGAGAGGATTCAAGGTAGCAGTTCAACAGCAACGGTCACTGAACAGTGCATGGAGGAAGTCTAGCAGGTAGCCACTCAGTGTGTTGCCAAAGTTGTAGCGATCCAAATAGAGCTGGGAGGCCTTCGCGCTAAGATCTTCACACCTGCAGAGTGACTCTAGGGTGAGTCATGATGTTTGTGTTGGCGGCCTATTTGATGCGGGATCCCCCAAGTGCAGTTTTGGGGCTTAGAGCCTAGATTTTGGTCCAATTTTGTAATTCCAATGTAAAGACTCCGCATTTGGTGGGTGCGGACCGCGTAGTTGTTAAAGAGTCATAGGGTTGTCCACCCTTATTTTGATAATGTATGTGAGATAGCTCTAAAG
Source organism: Pinus tabuliformis (assembly GCA_031772625.1). NCBI lineage: Eukaryota > Viridiplantae > Streptophyta > Pinopsida > Pinales > Pinaceae > Pinus > Pinus tabuliformis. The sequence continues at coordinate 881,259,326 of CM062820.1, read as the reverse complement.
TGTAAGTTTAAGTTTTGGGTCATAGCGTAGGTAGAGGCTCTGCAGCTGAGTGCGTAGGGAGAATTGAGTTTGTAACCATCAGAAAATGTTAATAAAGAGAAGTTTTCTATCATTCTTCATATTTATTTCCTGTTTATGCATCTATTATATTGGGTATGAATTTCACTTCTAATGCTTATATGATGCGCGAATCTGTATAAATATATTGGTTAACTGAACGCAAGTAAGAACATTTGTTTACGCGAAGCTAACTAAGATCTGCTAATAAGATAACTAAGATACTTAACCTAATTTGAGAGACAGTGCAGATCGCGACTCTAGCATCGCAAAAGGACTGTAGCTCCTGGTTAGGGTTGCGCGAAAGCCGATTGTAACACTTCACAAAGGTACTAAAGGATAGAACAGAGAGCGAAGCTAGCTACACAAAGGCAGGTATAGTTCGAATAAAACCAACAACACAACCATCTCAAGGGTTGGAAAACTTGGTTCCAACATCTCCCCATATTGCTTCAGGTGAGACTTTAGTTCGCGCTCCACGGGCTAATGCTGAAAGGGCCAGTAGTGTAGGGATTTGTTTGGCTAACTAACGTTGAACCTGGGTCAGGCCCCCTCAAGCCAATAGTTACTATTCCAAGCTAGCACAATCATTTTATCATGAAGCAAGCAAGAGATATGACAACAAATCGTAAGAAAACAAATCAGAGATTAAAACTGAGTTGCACTTACTCAAAGTTGGTGATAGGCCCTTCAACAATTCTTAATTGATTTGCAACAAGTCATATCTCACTAAGGATTATCTTAACAATAACATTAAGAAGGATTTAGAAGCATCAAAATTATATACATTTCTTCTATCATCATGTGTTTCTCATCCATCATGTATAAAAATCATTTCATAACAAAAAGGTCTCTTTGATTCTTGTCTTATTTTCCTACAATTTAGGAGCAAATAAGGGTGTATCCCTCTTTTATGCTTTCTTAGTTCTTTGGTTGTTGGCACATGAGCATGCTAGACATCTCCTCTTTCATAGACATAAGACCCATGGAGAACCTTCCTCGACACCAACTCAAACAACCTCATATTGCAAAAATCTCAAGAGCAAGGAATTCCATTAAAAGGTTTCCCAAGAAGCCCTCAAGCGACAGGAAGATAAAATGTTGGATTAATCTACTAGAGTTCCTCTAAATAGATACAAAGGTTGCAGAAAAGGGTACTTCATGTTAATAGATTTTCAGATAAAGAGAAGATTACCTTCTCCATGTTGAAAGAGGCTTTCCATATTAAGGATAGGTGGTGGTCAAGGCATCTATTGTTAACAAGCTACAGTAGAGGACAACCAATAGTTTTCATCAAGCTACAATAGAGTACAACCCAACAGTCCCATATTTGAAACTATCTTCCCTACCTAAGGGGGGAACATAACTCTGTCATGGTCAAGGTCAATCTGTGTGGGACATTTGGATGCATTCCATAACTTATATACAAAGTTTGGCATCTAAGACTTAGAAAGGAATTTGGACTTGAAATGCCACAACAATCCAGTTAGAGATACAACTTTTGAATATCCACTATTTGGGAGAAGCTTACAAATATACAGTCAAATGGAGAAGAGTTCAAGTAGAAGAGGGAGTGAGAGTCTAGTTGTGCAAACAAGCCACCAATAAGTGATCAACCTTGTTGTTAAACCAAGATTAACGATGGAATTATTAAATGCTTAAATTATCATGTGTCTACTTCAGGTGTAGCATAACATTAATAACCCTTTAAACAAGACCTTGCTTAAGTGTTTAGAGAACAAAATACCAAACTATTAATCATAACATGAAATTCGTGACACACCTTAAATGGAATGGAAACTTATCTTGGGTATAGACTGAACAACCAAGTCTTGGACTACGACTCTTCTCCCAACCATAGACGAGCTGCAACCAGGTCTCTCATGCAACCATCACCCCCGAGCCAAATTCCAAGACTTGAGAAGGTTGCTCAAGGGACAAAACTAATCTACTAGTTGAACCAGGGATTCCAGAGGTTCCATTACCTCCACCCTACCAAACAAAGCATTATAAGAAACATCCTAGCTTTTGCAAGGGGTGACGGTATTGGGAGAAACATTGAGATATTTTCACCTTTTTTCAAAATTATCCAGCCCATTCGTAGGATTGCTTATGATGGAGAATGTTGTCATAAGAATCACACTCACCATTGGTTACTAGGTTGGTCATAGTACTTATCCATAACCTTGTGAGCAACATAATTGGTAATTTATGTAAAAATCTTAGGCTCCATATACATACATGCCCCAATAGGATTTGAATGGCATTTAGTGGGTCACTCAGTTAATCTATCCCACACTATTGTAGAATTTTCTTGAAGACATCAAGTATCTTGTTTCACAACCCTCATGTCCATATTATTCTAGTATTTGGTAGCAAGTTAATACATCTTAAGTGGGAACAAGGTATGGTTGCATCCCATTCTACCCTTTGTATTCTCATTGTTCCCAATTCTCCTATGCATGGCCAACTCATAGTCGCTTTCACAATACATTGAGAACTGCCTAGGCCATAGTCAAACAACAACTCTCTTTGTAAACACGCTATGCAAACAGGAATGATTTCATATACCCTATACTTCCAATACATTATTTTATTTTACAAGCATGTGCCAACATTTGATCCTCAACCAACTCTATTCTTGAGGCCTTATTCATGGTCTCAACCATGATTAGCTTCTAATCCCCAGATTTATTCACATGTATACTATGTGTGGTGGCTTACTGAACACAAGTTAGGTTTTTAATACAGTATACAAACCATTTTTTTTGTTATGGAATGAGATAACCATATAGTATGTATATAATTTGTTATACAAAGAGGCCATTCCTCCTCGTAGCTCGACGCAAGAGGTTGATCTATATCCAGATAATTTCACTTGAATATAAAAGAATAACATTTTAACAACCATAGCCAGACCAATGTGATACTAAACTTTTGATGTACAATACTAAAAGAGAATGGGTTGACTAATTGGATAACATCGTGCTTATTTCCCCACCAGAGTCCCATTGTAACTATGTTTTGCCTCATCCAAGTATTGTTAATATTTTGACAATGAGTATCCCCCCGTGTGATCTCTAATAGGATATGTTTATGTGTATATTATACATATATGAGAGTTATAGTTGAAGATCCCCTCCTTGTTCTTGTAGTTGTTCGATTTCCATTTCCACCTTGTTATTTCGGATCGTCGCCTAAAGTGTGTGTGTCAATCAACATTTCCCCACTGACCTTTTGTTCCCAAAATTCTTTCATGTTGGTTAGCTTTGTCAGCCTTTTCTTCTTCATGTCTACCTGCTTGGTCTTGCAAACCAATCACCCCAATACCACCTACCCCCTTGGTTGCCATCTATCAGTCTTTATATCTGTAAAAAAAAAACAAGGTCTGTCCTAAGTAAAAATTCCTTCTTAGCCTTGGAATCAATGTATTTTTTACTCAACCCATGTTTAATTTATTTCATTTACAATAAGAAAAAAACGGTAATCCAAGGTTGTCACAACTTTCATGTACAGGTAAACTATAAGATGTTGGGGTGTGTTATACACCATAACAAGATGTTAATGCCTTAGACCTAATAATTGGTAGCTTCATGGATCATGAGAAACTTATTGGCTCTAATTTTTGTATGCACTACAAATATTATATAGCCTAATGTTATAGTTACACAAACAGACAAATTTTAGTACAATGGTAAGGATAGTGCTCTTATATGCCTCAAAGTGCCCCAGCTTCATATGAAGACTCTTACCTAATTTCTCTTTTGCTTCTATGCTCAATGCATTTATCATTGTAACTCATTTGCTCACTATTATTTAGCTAGCATGTGAGGATGTTTTGTTTGTTAGCTGGGAGTGCCAAGAAAAAGGCCAGTAGTGGGAAAAATTCAATTTCCGTTATCTCATTGCCAAATTGAGATGGAAATTGTTGTGCTATATGTTAGTCCAACCAAGACTTAGTACACAAGTTGCATTTATGTTTTTCAATGTGTTCCTACCTAAGTCCCATCACATAGGAAGAATTATGGCTGCATTCAATGTTGTGTGATGCTCAACTATAAAAAAATGTGTTGGAAACAAATCATTCTTTTGCATGTTCAAACTTCATAGATTGAAATGTTCTTTCGAGTAATTTTGAATTCTGCAAGGGTTTAAGGATGATAAAAATGGATGAAAAAAGGGAAGGAAATCACCCAAATCCTCCAATGTAGATCCCACATCTCCTTTTATTCTTGGAGGAATGTTATGTGACATTTTCCCCATTTTTCCTAATTTCGCTAGGCTATAATTGCTTATAGGTTTCTAGAACTTTTTGAAATTCGACTTAGTGAACCTCCAACTCAGCATGGTTGACCTCAAATTTATTTGGATAATGAAGTTTGAGGATTTTTCTATTATATCCCATGATTAGCTCTTCAGTTATCACATTTTTACCTATTCAAAAACCAAACCCTATATAGTAGGATATGGGAAAATTTTGTAAATATTTTATCCATGAATGCTAGGGAGTGTGAGGGCCAAGTGCTAAGGAAACAGAAGGAAGCACTAATTTCAAATGCATGGAAATGAATTGTCTATGAGTTCCAGGTGTGCTAAGGTGGGAGTGAAAAGGTATGCTAGCCAGTGCCAAGGAATCACAAGGGAGAACTAGGTCAAAATGCTTGGAAATGAACAAATAAGAGTGTAGTGTGCCAAGGAGTGTCAGCGAATTCCAGGTGCCCCAAGGATGAAGTGTGTTAGGATAAGCTTAGAATAGGATTTGTAGGAGGAAATCCTATGGTTTTGATAAGGTGTGTACAAAGTAGTTTTAGACAAAGGGAGGATTTGGTTTGTGCACAACATTGCTTTGTCAATGACTTGGTTGGGTTCCCAAGTCACAAAAAAATTAAGGCTATCTATGAGGGCATGATAGCTAGGGAGTTCTAAGGTGTTCCAGGGAATTCCAGAATGTACTAACACATGCTAGATAGTTCCAATGCATTTTAGGCATGCCAAGACCTGCCAAGTGCTAAGGCATGCCAAGAAGTTACAGGCACCAGGGACACATGCTAGGGAGTGTTAGGGCCAAGTTCCAGGGAAACACAAGGGAGTGGTAGTTTCAAATGCATGGAAATGAATGAATAAGAGTGTGAAAAATAGTGTTATCTAGAGAGTATGAGGTATGCTATGTGTCAGGGAGTGCTAGGGAGTTCCAAAGCATTCCAAGAAATGCAGGGGATGCTGAAACATGCTACATAGTGCTAAGGGATTATTTGGCGTGTCGAATGTTATGGCATGTCAAGATGTAAAATTTGTTTCTTAGTTGTTTAATTTTACCACCATGGTTGGATGTGAGCCTTTTCTTCGTAACTTTTTAAGTTGGATAAGTTGAAAATATATACGAGTAGTCTAATATGATTTATAGGAAGTTCTTAGGTGAACAAGGCATACTCTAGTTGTAGTATTTGTAACTTGTTCAAGCTATTGTTATTGTTATGTTGTTGCTATAGTTGAGGTAGGATTTTGTTGGGTTCCCATGTTGAAAAAATTTAAGGGTAGTTGTGAGGGCATGATAGCTAAGGAGTGTCACGGTGTGCTAAGGAATGAAAAGGCATGTAACACATGCCAGACAGTTTTGTGGTCTGATAGTTTAATTTAATTTTATGGTGTTATTTTTATTCTCCTCTTTGCATAACACTATTTTTCCTAGTTTGGAACATTACAGTCATCGAATTCCAGGTGTGCTAAGGAGGGAGTGACAAGGTATGCTATGCATTGCTGCCAAGGCATGCTAGAGTGTTAGGGAATCATACCAAGATGTGTCAAGTGCCAAGGTGTTCCAATGCATGCTAAGGAGTGTTAGGGAGTGCCAGAGTAACATAAGGGAGCAATAGGTCAAAATGTATGGAAATGAATGAGTAAGAGTGTGTGGTAGAGAGTGTCAACGAGTTCCAAGTGTGCTAATGAGAGAGTGACATGGTTTACTAGGTTATGCTAAGTCATGCTAGATTGATAGGGCGACATGAAGCCCAAATGTGCTAGCAGCCAAGGTGTGTCAACATGTGCTCGGATGTGTTAGGTAGTGCCAGGGAAACACAAGGGAGCACTAGGTAAAATTAGTGCAGGCAAATGAACAAATAAGAGTTTTTGATAGGAAGAATTAGTGAGATATAGGTGTCCTTAGGGAGTAACAAGGTATGGTAGGTAGTGCTAAGGCATGCTAAAGGCCAGAGCAACATGCCAAGATGTGCCAGGTGCTAGGGCATGTGAATGCATGCTAGGGAGTGTTATGAAGTGCCAAGGAAACAAAAGGGATCACTAGTTTCAAATACATGGAAATGAATGAATAAGATTGGTGGGCTCCTGTATTGCAGCAATAATGCTGCAACTCCTGGGACTCCCTTCTTTACTTTTATCAACCTGGTAGTTCGTAACAAACTTGGAAGCGATGGTGCTGTATGCACAAGTACTAGCTCTTGCCACAGCTGTCACTTGGTCAGCTGGCACAAGTCCACTAGGGGCTTAAGCCAACTTCTATGAGCTCTTAGAAGAAGCTTTTTAACTGATGGATGAAAGCTAACTTAAAGGAAGCTAATCTACTTGCGGAAAGAAACTGAAAGCCAAAAAGTAACGCAAACCCTAACAAAACCCTAATTCTACCAGCTAGTCCTACTGATGCAAAGGAGAGAATGAAAACTACTAGAATGGATGACATTACTTCTATGAAGGTAAAATAAATGTGTCTAGACTACCTCTACCTGAAGAAAACATCTTTTTGTATTTTTTAATAAGTTATTAGAATTATCATGCATGTGCTTTTAACTGGATTTTTATTGTGCATGGGTGGATCAAGGAGGAGAAATGCTTGGAAAAGGTTGGGAAGGTTTAGAGAGGGTCTAAGGAGTCCCTAACACCCTTCCGAAGAGTTTCACAAAGTTTGGCTATCAAGAAACCTCATTTGTAGCTTCTACAGGAAGTTTGCAGGGGTTCTACAGGATGTTCAGAGATTTCTACAGGATGTTCAGAAATTTCTACAGGATGTTTAAAAAGTGGATTTTAGAGGATGGGTGAGTGAGGGAAGATACATGAATGGATAGGGAGGTAGGATAGGGGCCTGGAGTGACCCAGGGGCTGGTGGATGGAGTGGTGAGAGGGTGTAGAAGGCTGGCTTCGCTTAAAGAAGGCTAAGACAATGATCGAGCAAGAAGGTAGGGTTACGTGGGCAAAAGGACAGGTGTGAGATGAGGAACCTAGCTAGGAGATGGAACAGCTAGCTCTGATGAAGCTTAGGTAGATGAGAGAGTCGTAGAGATGCCCTGCACGGTGTACATTTAACCGAATCAACAAAATCTTACAAATAATCAAAGTCCTAGCTAATCTAATCTAACTATCAATAAAACGAACGAACAACAACTTTATTTGGAAAGAAAACCATGTACATCAATCATGCAAAGAAAAATTTCAGAGATCTGAACCCATAACTAACTTCTGCAAATGAAAACAGTACACTAAGGATTGCATGGTCAAGCAAACCAGTGTTTTTGTTGGGGCAGCACTATTTCTTCAATTGCATCCCCTGATCTAATAAGGATGAGGTGAAACTGAGAGTGTTGTTGACCCTTTTCTTGGAGATTTTTTCCTGTTATTATCCTACCAATCTATTTTAAACATCTGAAGCAATTCTATTCATAAACAGTGACCTATTTAACCAACACAACTAAATCTGCCCAACAGAAATACGTTTCAAATGCATAAAAGGAAAACAACGATGCATAAGGGAAAGGTAACAGTACAAAAATGAAGCCCTAGGCTCTCAGGTTGGCCCCAATCCTAAGAGTTATGGCTCCTATAGAAAACTCAGAGTTGATATAAAATCGGACTGCTTCTCATTATCAAAAAATACTCATCAGTCAAGAGTTATGCCAAAATGGCTACAAGAGAACAAAGTAAAGCTAACAGCACTGTAGTGCAAAATATGCAATGGTTTCAATAGTCCATTACGAAGGCTGAGGCCTTAACATTTATACACCACGAGGGCCATAGCTGGCCTCCTAAATATATGGGACTTGGCTGTCCAAACTGTGAGTAGACAGCCCCTTCCAAAATCTGCTTTGCTACCTTCTAGATCCGGTTTTGGTGGTCTTTGGAGCTTAGAGTTGGGGGTGAAGATCCTGAGGAAGGGCTATTTAATGCCATATACAACCCCCCTACAAATCCTCACCTCAAGCTTGGTTGTCTTTTAGCCCATGATTGCTCGGTTTTGCTCCAACATGTGTCACAAAACCTGAAATGAGCACGTGTTAGTCACCTAGGAAGAGTCACTACCCTTATTCGTACAAATGACATAAACATATTGAAAAATAATGCATAAGCTATGAAAAATGAAGGATTGAACAAGGACTGAACAAGGATAATTAGGCCAAATGACCCCAACAAGTTACCAAATTTGGGGCTCATCATCACCCCCCTACTAAAAGGGTTGCTCATCCTCTGAGCAACTAGTCTAGCTCCTCGTCTTTCATTGCTTTAATCGCCACCCTCACATCCCAAGCTTCTGAAGTAGTATCCTCCTCACTGTCATGGAATCCGGCCTTCCTTTCCACCTCTTCCCACTGCTTATGCTCTTCTTCTTCTGTGCCTCCTTCTAACAATCCCAAAAGCAATGGTGGACTTAGCTTGAGGCCTATCCAGCTAGCCTGGAGGTTCTGCATAGACTTCTTGTAGAGAGGCACTCGTGCCAAGGCCTCCCTCATTCTAGTTGGAGTGTGATATTCCCTGATTTTGAGGCTGTGGGACAATGTGTTCCACCTATGGGTGCAAGCATGAACACAATTGTCCCCCAATAATTGCTCCATATCCTCGAAGTGTGCTATGGCCTGAGCCTGCCGATCCATGTACTCTAATAAAGCCTGAGAGTTGGTTGCTAGGTGCTGGTGAGCGGATATCAATGCTGTGGGATACCCTGGCTCTACTCTAATCAACAGTGGTTCATGTAGTTCTCGGTCCATGACATTTCTGACCTTTGTTGCTCTCTTTTCTTCATGGTTTAACCATGATGTCATTGCCATCAGCTGCATGTCCCCTACTGCTGTGTTGGGGTCCCACGAGGTTATGTTTGGAAGGGCCAAATTATGAAGGTAAAACTCTGAAAGCTTAGCCTTATCTTTCGATGAACTGTTGTTACATAAATCCATGAACTACTGGGGGTTTTGGATTTGGGAGATACCCCTTTGTGCCAATGTCTTGATTTGGAATTGCAGCCACTGATCCCTTAGGTATAGGCCATAGGATTTGGCCGGCTTCCTACACCACAAAGCTTCAATTGCCCAACTGGCCATGCAAGCCAGTTGTGCCTCCTTTTCTTGCATCTGCTATTTTAGAGATTGTATCTCTATGCCTGCCTGCAATTTCCTTTCCTGTAGTTGTTGGTTTAGTTCCTCAAGATCAGCTTGCATTCCTTCTTTTTCTTGAGGTTCTGTTATGGTGTCCTTGGCTGTTGTGTCCTCTTCTTTCCTTTGTCCCTGTAGCTGTAGCTGCTGTCTAAGCAGCTCATTTTCTTCTCTTAACTTGGCCTGTTGGGAGCTTTCCACATGCCATACTCTTGCCAACTCCCTTTGTGTTTCCTTGAGCCTTTCCTCTAGAGGCCCTATATCTGCTACCCCCTTGGATTTAGTGATCCTCATCCAAGTGTGGGTTCGTACTCTTTCTTCCTCTAGTGCTAGAAACAGTGGCACTGTGAATTTTTGAGGAATAATTTTGTTGGCCTCCAAAAAGTTATAATAAGAGCCCAGGCTGGGCTGGGGGCTTGGTTCCATGATGACATCGGTCTTCTCCTCCTCCTGTGGTGACTTGGCTGCTCTTTCCTCCATCTGCTCAGTTTCCTTCAGCCTAGCCAAAGTTTCCTGTAGAACCGCCTCGGCATCCTGTAGAGAGGCTTCCGAGTTCAATTTCTCCATCCTTTCCCTCCATGAGGATGTTTCCAGGCTCCCCCGCTCATAAATAATGGATGCCTTGGAGGGGGACCTATCCCTTGGTGTGGTAGGGGTATCCACAATTGTGATTGTATCTTTTGATGGAGGCTGGGGTCTGCCAGTCTTAATTCTCACACTCCTTCTTGCTTTAAAATACAGAGGAGTCTCCCTCTTTCATTTTTCCTTTGGCTCGGGAGAGGTAGCTAGGGTGGCCAGCATAGCTACTGCCTCCCTAGCTAGAATTTCGGCCGATTTCTCCTTTTGCTGTCCTTTTTCCGAACTCCCTATAGAAAGTCCTGTAGTGGCTGGTTTCTGGCTTCCTGTAGAAGCTGTTTTTAAACTTCCTGTAGAAATAACCTTTTGGTTTCCTGTAGAAGCATATGGCACCGTTTTAGCCTGCTTGGCTGAGGGTCATTTTTCCTTTAGCTTGGCTGAGGCTGCCGTAGGGGTGCCCTCACTGGCTTGGACTTTCTCAGTATTTTCTACCCTGCTCTGTAGTCTTTTCTCCCTGGGTGTTGGTGTAATTTTACCACCCCCTGTTTTAGCAGCTTGGCCTTTTTCTTATGTTCCTTTCTGTTCTTTCTTTGGTGTTTTGCCCAGGGTTTCTTTTCCTTTAGCTTTCTTCTCTGCCTGAGTGTGCTCCTTCTCCTTGCTTCTGCAGGAAGTGAGCTCCTTGGCCAAAATTCAGATGTCATCATCCTTAGACATATTCCGAAAAATTTCCCAAGAGAGAGGGACAGTGTAAGTGTGGAGTGCATCTTTCACGAGGAGCTTGATAAGCCCATGATGGGCTAGCTGGTTTCGTGTCCCCTCTTTCAGTTTGGTGGCACACTCAATCATGGATTGTAGGAGGAAGTAAGGAGTGCTCAATTTTTGTTCTAAGGGTAGGTCCATTTGGTGCTTGAGTTCTATGAGCAACCCGAAATGATAGCCATACACGATGCTAAATCGCCCCTCACATGTAATATACTTCATAATTTGGAGGTTGACTTCACTCCAGAATGGTTGTAGGCTAGTTCTTCGAACTCCATTCTTGTCCTCGGAAAATTGTTCCTCTGGCAAGAAGAACTCTTTTTTAGCTTTCTGACCCAATTTTCCCTCCTCCTTATCCCAGGGTACCCCCATCGGTAGATCAGTTACTCTGCTAATGAGATGTCGGGTGAGTCTAAGGGTCAATCCTCTGAAGTTGACAATGGCCAATGTCTTTGACTTTCGCTTCAAGGACCTTAGGAATTCTTCTGTAATTTCATCATCGTGACCTTGAAGCTTGTCATAGAATGACATCCAGTGTGCATGGGAAAACAAGTCCACCACATCAGGGGTTTCCCGTAATTTCTTGGAGTCCAAAGGTTCTTTTCTAATGAACCCTCCCGGCATGGTAAAAAACTCTGTTTTTGTTGTTCTGAACTTGCCTACTTGTGTACAGAAGGAGGACTTCGGGATTTCTCTACACAGAGTGCAGACCTATGTCTCCGTTATGCACACAGTCATATAAAGTTCACAATCTTTCACCGGTGAGCCTTGATAGTGTAGAAAAAATTTCATTAAATTCGGAATTAAATAGTGAATCTAGAATTTTAAAATAACCAAACAACTCAATTATAGTGGTGTCATTGTAATAAAAGAATTCTAAATTTAATGAAATATGTATTGTGTCTCAATTTTTCTACAGGAGGGAATTTAATTCATGACCCTGGAGAAAATCTCGCATGCAGACTACGAAGACAATTTCATGCAGCGATAAGAAAACAACTTTTGAATTCATAGACATACTTGCATTCACATTTTCCCTACCCCCTCAACACGTCGAATTCACCACCTTTTGAATTATTTGCATGGGAAAGTTATGTTTAGGCCTACCTCACTAAGAATTGCCACCCTCGTCGTGAACAGTCCAAGCTTCTTCGTAATGCCGGGCTCCCTGTAGTGCAGCTTCCTATAGAAATCATGCACTGCTTCTGGAGGATGTTACGGTGGTTCTGGATGAGTCTGAGTAGTAGCAAGACGTTGGAACAGACCGAGAACTCGGGCTAACAACTTGCAGAGGAGGAGGACGTGTACTCAGCTGCAAAATGGTTGTGAGTGTAAATGACTGCAGTGTATCATAAGTTATTCAACCGGCTGATTTTGAATTGCTGTGGAATTCATGGTGCGGGGGTGAGCTGTCCCGGTCGATCCGTTGGCCGACGTCATAGCCATCATTCCTCGGCGTGTCCCTGACCACCGAATTCTTCCCTCTGCATTCACCGCCACCATTCCTGTCATACTGCCGCTTCTCCCCGCCTGGACACTTCCCACGTGTCAATTGCTCATCTTTTCGACATAACCAAGCCCATTTGGATCCTACGAGGCTGTCTGACTGGTTGTGGTGGCCAGTTGAATGGCTACCAGACTTGTTCAATCCGTCCATTCTCACAGTCATGCACATTTAGAGTATAGCTTATGTAATTTGAATAATTAAGGTTAGGAACTTACCTGTGCGGCCGTGGACATGGTTTTTTCAGGTTTCAGGATGAGGAATGCTGGATCTACTTGCTGCTGCCTCGTGCACGGGTGCTGGAGCTCCTCGTCATTGGCTGCTGCTAGCTACGAGACCTTGAGACCTGATTTCCTGGTGGTGAATGCTACATGCACCGGCTTCATGAGCTGCTGGTGTCTCCATGGTATGTGCTCCAGCCGGATTAGCTGCTACAGGATTCCTGTAGGACATCCTATAGCCGTTTCTCCTCCTGGGGTGCATGCTGAAATAAATGAGTCGCGTTCATAGGTGCAGGGTCCTAAGGTCGCCTTGATAGGTAAAGCATGCGAGCCTCTGCATGCTTTATTTCCCACTTAAAAAAAAAAAATATCTGAGAAAATAGGGTTCTGGTATGAATGTGCAGGTATATTCGACCAGATGGCAGCAATGGTGGTGAAAGGAGGTGAAACAAGTGGAGGATGGAAGAAAATAGTGGTTGCATGCCTCCTCAATGGACTTCAAGCTTCAAATCCTTCTCCATAATCGATCCTGGCCCGCCCAAAGGCTCTACAGGATGTTTCCTGTAGAAATACAGAACTTCCTGTAGAAAGTCCTGTAGCTTCCTGTAGAAGGCTAAACCATGACCAGATTGTGTCCAAACCTTGGAAAAAATGAGTGTTCATGGAGGGAGTGTATGTGAGGTTGCCTGGTAGCTTGGTAGGGACCCTTGTCCTTGAGTTGAGAGGCCTCCTTTCTGCATTGTGTTCCTGCAACCTGCAACAATTTCCAGAGATTAAACTTGTTTTTTTCTGTTTCTTCCTTCTTCTTCTTTTTTCTTTTTCTTTCTTTTTGTTTTTTTTCTTTTTTTTAAGAGATAGCAGGGGCGCCTCAATGAGGTTTTCACTCCTACTATCTGCCTTGGGTGCCTCAGAGAGGTTTTCACCCAAGGATCTTTTTATTCCAATTCTTTTTTCAGAGAGACAGCAGGGGTGCCTCAATGAGGTTTTCACCCCTACCATCTGCCTTGGGCGCCTCAGAAAGGTTTTCAAACAAGGATATTTTTTATTGAATTTTATATATATATATATATATATATATATATATATATATATATATATATATATATATATATATATATATATATATATATATATATATATATATATATATATATATATATATATAATGATGCTCAGGGTGTGCCCAAAACAGAGGCAGAATCCTTCTCTATGACCAGCACTGATTTTTCCACAGTTTTGATGAACTCTTGCCTCGAAAGAGGTTTCCTGTAGATCTTTAGTCGATGCCCATTGACGAGCATGGGGATGGCTTCTTCATCAGTGGTCCAGATAAATACAAAACCATTGTCATTACACTTCTCCACTGCATATGGTCTTAAACATATTGTCCTCAGCTTCCCCTTGAAATCCTTATGTCTGGAATCATACAGCAGTGCCCAATCTTGTCATTGAGGTGCCAGTCATGCCATATCTTCCTCTGAAGTTGAACCACTTCTGAGTGGAGGAGGGCCTGCATTTGGTGTTCATCTAACCCATTCAGCTACAATAACCTTTCTTGTTGAGCATGGCTGAGATCTAGGTCTAGCTGAGCTGCCATCGTCAATGTGTTGTACTCAAACTTGATTGACAGCAAAGCTCTCTTCCCATAGACCAGCTCATAAGGTGTGAAACTGGTTGTGGTCTTCCAAGTGGTGTTGTAGGTCCAAGTGGCCTCAACCAGGCGATTTTCACAATCCTTTTTGCTGCTGCTCACCACCTTAGTCAAAATCCCTTCTAATGCTCTATTAGTGACTTCCACCTGCCCATTTGCTTGAGGATGATATGGGGTGGAATTCCTATGCTTGATCTTGTGATGAGCGAGCAAGTCTTCAATTAAATTGGAGGTGAACTGGCTTCCTTGATCGGTGACTAACTCTCTTGGGTAGCCAAATTTGTAGAAGATGTTTTCTCTTAAAAACACAGCTACCTTTTCTTCTGTTGCTGCTTTGATTGCCTTGGTTTCCACCCACTTCGTCAAATAGTCTGTGCACACAATGATGTAAGACATTTGCCTTAAAGGAGGGTTGATAGGACCCACAAAATCCATACCCCACTTCTCAAATGGCTCAAGAGTCACTTGAGGTTGGAGAGGCATTTCGTCCCTTGGAGTCGGTTTCCCCATCCTTTGGCGTCGGTCACATTGGCTGATATATCTTTTGACATCTTGATGAAGAGTGGGCCAATAGTAGCCTGCCTGTAGAATTTTGAAGGCAGTCCTCTTGGCTACAAAATTTCCTCCAGAAGGCCCATCGTGACAGGTTAGGAGGAAGTCAAAGACTTCCTCCTCCCTTACACAATGCCTTAAGATTTGATCGGGGCAAAGTTTTAACAGGTTTCTGCTCTTCTCCTTTGAGGATAGATGCAGACGGAACTGTGCTGAGACCAGATAGTTTGCTATATCAGCAAACCACGGAGAGAGTACTGAGATAGGAAGCAAATGTTCATCTGGCATCTGGTCATCCACTATTCCTTCTTCACCTGCAGGCAAATCCAATCTAGGCAAGAAGTCAGCAACAACATTTTCTTTACCTGGTTTGTCAACGATAGTCAAATCAAACTGTTGCAACAAAAGTAACCATCTAATAATACGAGCATTCACATCAGGCTTATTCATTAAATATCTAATTGCAACATGGTCAGTATGTACAAATGTTTGATAGCCAGTGATGTAGTGTCGGAACTTGTTCAGGGAATGGACCACGGCCAGGAACTCTTTCTCAGTTACAGTATAATTCATTTCTGCCTTGGATAAGTTTTTGCTGACAAAGTATATGGCATATGGAAGTTGTTCTTCAACTTGTCCTAAGGCTTCCCCTATGGCTTTTTTCGAGGCATCAGTGTGGATGTGGAAAGGTAGGGCCCAGTTTGGGCCTCTCAAAATTGGGGCGGACACCAACTTATCCTTTAATTCATTCAGAGCCCTCTGACAGTCATCAGTCCATTTAAACTCAACATCTTTTGCTAAGAGTCCAAACAATGGCGAGGCTAGCTTACTGAAGTATTTAATGAATCTTCTATAATATACCGCTAAGCCTAAGAAACTCTGAACATCTCTTACCTTCTGAGGAGGTGGAACCTTTTTGATGATAGCAATTTTATTAGGATCCACCTATAATCCTTGGCGAGAAATGGTATGACCAAACACAGTCCCTTCAGTCATCAGGAATTCACATTTTTCAGGGCTGAGGGACAGGTTCATCTCAATGCACTTGCTTAAAACTTTTCCCAGGTTGGACAAGGCTTCTTGTAAGCTAGACTCGTAAGGAGTAAAGTCATCCATATAGATTTCCACCGAATCATGAACCAACTCGGCAAAGATGCTCAATACAGCTCTTTGGAAAGTGGCAGGGGCATTGCATAGCCCAAAGGGAAGGACTCGGTAGGCATAGGTACCCCATGGGCAAGTGAAGGTGGTCTTATCTTGGTCCTCCGGGCTGATTTGGATCTGATTATACCCGCTGAACCCATCTAGGAAAGAGAAAAACTTCTTTCCTGCCAGTCCATCCAACACTTGATCTATGGAAGGCAGAGGGAAGTGGTCTTTCTTGGTGGCTTTGTTCAGTTCTATGTAGTCCACACAGATTCTCCACTTCCCATTTTTCTTGGGTACCAACACCAGAGGGGAAACCCATTCGCTATCCGATATGGGGTAGATGACTCCCGCATCCAACAATTTTTGCACTTCTTCTTTAACAATGTCCTTAAGGGATGGATTCATTCTCCTCTGAGGTTGCTTGACTGGTTTGTAGTCCTCCTTAATGTAAATATGATGGGTACAGACCGAGGGATGGATTCCTTTCATTTCCTTGTAGCTCCAGGCAAAAGCCTCCAAATGGTGGGTCAAGAGGCTACATAGCTCCTTTTCCTAAGAGGGAGAGAGAGAGGAGCTGATCTTTAAAGTTCTTTGAGGGCCAAACTCCACATTCTTAACTCTGGGAGTGGTCGGATCAGTCACACATAGGTCTACTAAAGCATTGGCTTGGGTATCTTCCACCAACTCTTCCAAGGATAATGCACCAGGGGGGAGGATTTTGGATTAAGTTTTCAATCAAATCATCCTCGGTTTGAGGACCTCCCTTGGTGGCCTCTACTGTGCATAATGATGTGGAGTAGACCTCATCCTCTTCTCCTTCTTCCAACCAGAGGGGTAAGTCAGGTTCTAGCAGAGGTTGGGCAGGAGCATATAGGACCAACTGTTTGGAAATAGGCCCATTTTTGATGGTCATGCCTCCTGCTCGACAGCTGATGTAAGCATCCGCAGTAGCGAGCCAAGGCCTTCCCAAAATGAGGGGATATCCTGTGAGTTTTGCCTTTGGCCGAAGGACCAAAAAGTCCGCAGGGTACTCCCAGGAGTCAACAGAGACCAAGACATCTTCCACAATCCCTTCGGGAGTCACGGTGGAGCGGTCTGCCAATTGCAGCACTGTCGAGGTCTTCCTTAAGGAACTCTGAAGGTTGAGCTTAAGCATGGTATCCCTAGTCATCACATTAATGGCGGCCCCTAGATCAATCAAGGTGTGGGGTATGATGGTGCCATTGATGTGGACATCAACTACAGGACTTCCATGGTCCAAATACTTTGGACAGATTACTTGCCCCAACATGAGATCGGACAGTTGTCCTATGACATTGATGGTTGAGGCATCTCTATTTCGCCTGCCTGGGTGCCTGAAACACTTCTCCTTAATCAATTTGTTGTATATCGGTACATCTTTTATGGCCTGGAGAAGTGGTATTTTCACCCACAACGACTTGAGTTCTCCCAGAAGCTCATTCTCTTCTAGATTGGGTTGTGTGGTTACTGTGAGTTGCTCAGGAAAGGGTGGAATGGCTTGGGGTTCACTTTCCTGTTTCTCTTCCTCCTCCTCTAGGGGAGGAGGTTGGCACTCTGGAAGGACCTTCCCAGATCATAGGTTGATCTCCTGGATCTCCACAGCATAGGTAGGGCATGTTGTCTCCCCAGTATATACCTGCTGGGCCTGTCTGTTGTTGGGTTTCGGGTTCGGTTGAGTAGGCATCTGGGGCTGTCTTGGAGGAGTAGGAGGTAATGGTTGTGGTTGAGCCGGTGGTGGAAGCAAAATGGAGGGAGGAGTGTTGTACTGGGGCCTCCACCCCAGTTGAGGTGCATTCCACTGAGGTTGTGGCTGGGCATGTGAGTGAAACGAATGAGAAGGAGGTTGAGTATGGTATGGAGATGGATAAGACCACGGAGGAGGTGTGGACCATGAAGGATGAGCAGGGGGTCCCCAAGAAGGTATATGAGCGGATTGGTTGGGGTTATAGTAAGCTATAATGTCCCTTGCATCCCCTGCTGGTAAGGTCTGGGTCCATGTGGCCTCCTCTAGCTGAGGATGTAGAGAGGTTCAGTAGCCACCTCAGCCCCTAGATACATGGCTTTAAATCCAGGCAAGGTAGGGCATTGGTTGGTGGGGTGGTCTTCCTCACAAATGAAACATACCTCTGCTGAGTGCAATGGGCACTCATTCTTGGGATCCTTCCTCATGCATCTAGGAGAAAAAATGGCCAAAGACCTCTTAGCTTCCTCTTTATTTTGCTGAATTCGGAAGGTATCAAGTTGCATGGCAATAGTCTGTCTCATCTCACTCTTGAGGTCTTCCATCTGGTTAGCAAACTCATGCTTGGAGAAGGTGGTACTAGCTGAAAGATGATTCCCCCTACCTCTCTTCTGGGCTGCCCTAGAGTGGTTTCTAAACATGGCCTTTATGTCCACATAAGGTAGTTGGTAGATGTCTCCTCCAGCTAGCATGTTAGGGGTGTCCAGAAGGTCTTCACGGACTCCTCGAAGCAGAACCAGCTTCAAAGATTC
Organism: Pinus tabuliformis; assembly: GCA_031772625.1. NCBI lineage: Eukaryota > Viridiplantae > Streptophyta > Pinopsida > Pinales > Pinaceae > Pinus > Pinus tabuliformis. The sequence goes on along the minus strand of CM062820.1, from coordinate 881,240,975 downwards.
CGGGTCAAGTGTGCACCTGGCCCATTTATAACTGAGTTGGAACCTTTCCTCGTAGTCTTCTAAAGATTCATCGCTTCCCATAGTCATCCGAAAGATTTCTTCCTTAGTTTCCTTGGATCTACAGTAGTCCCGGTATTTGGCATTGAAAGCTTGCTGCATCTAAGCCCAAGTGGTGATACTGTTTCTAGGTAACCCCATGAACCAGCGTAATGTTGTGTCCTTGAGGGTAGAGGGAAAGAGTTTCAACTTTTTCTCATCCTCAACATAGTCATAAGTTCGACAAAGGACAACAAACTCAAACAGGAAGGTATCAAGGTCTTCAGTAGTCAATCCATGGAAGTGAGGTAAAGCGAAGGGGCTTATGTTTTTCATTTTCATGTCTCCATTGGTCTCTCGGATGGGAAAGGCACCATCTATTCTCTCATCTTCTCTTCTACCGTTTCGGTTATCAGCCATGGCTTCAGATGGAGTGTTCTCTAACTCTTCTTCTGTTATAGGATCTTCGTATATCTCAGGAAGTTCACCTATAGGTTCTTCTGGCTCACTGTCACCAGAGAAGAGAGAAGGTTGACTCAGTGATGTGGTGGGGGTGTTGGGTAAGAATTTGTTGGTTTTATCTCTGTTCTTACGAGGCATGAAATGGAAAGACTTTTGATTGCTTTTGTTTTTTTTCTTCTAGTACCTGCAAAACTAAAATAGATTGAACTGTAACTAACTATCTTGATGAAATGAAAATGCAGAATTGAAATTAAAGCACGAAAGGACTAATCTATCTTGCTCAAATGAAATTGCAGGAATTAAATGCTAGTCTACGCTTGCTGAATTGAAATGCTAATCTACGCTTGTAGAATTGAAACTGCGGAATTGAAATGCTAATCTATGAAAGTAGGAAATATCTACTCTACTTTTGCGGAAATGAAATGAAATAAACTACTTAGCAGAAGGTTGTAGGAGAAAATAGAAGAAAAGCAACAATCACCAATACTCTGATGCTTCCCTGGCAACAGCGCCAAAAAGATGGTGGGCTCCAGTATTGCAGCAATAATTTTGCAACTCTTGGGACTCCCTTCTTTACTTTTATCAACCCGGTACTTCGTAACAAGCTTGGAAGCGATGGTGCTGTATGCACAAGTACTAGCTCTTGTCGCAGCTGTCACTTGGTCAGCTGGCACAAGTCCGCTAGGGGCTTAAGCCAACTTCTATGAGCTCTTAGAAGAAGATTTTTAACTGATGGATGAAAGATAACTTGAAGGATTCTAATCTACTTGCGGAAAGAAACCGAAAGCCAAAAAGTAACACAAACCTTAGCAAACCCTAATTCTACCAGCTAGTCCTACTGATGCAAAGGAGAGAATGAAAAGTACTCGAAGGGATGCTATTACTACTATGAAAGTAAAATACATGTGTCTAGACTACCTCTACCTGAAGAAAACATCTTTCTTTATTTTTGAATAAGTTATTAGAATTATCATGCATGTGCTTTTAACTGGCTTTTTACTATGCAGGGGTGGATCAAGGAGGAGAAATGCTTGGAAAAGGTTGGGAAGGTTCAGAGAGGGTCTAAGGAGTCCCTAACACCCTTCCAGAGAGTTTCACAAAGTTTGGCTATCAAGAAACCTCGTTTGTGAGCTTCTACAGGAAGTCTGCAGGGGTTCTACAAGATGTTCAGAGATTTCTACAGGATGTTCAGAAATTTCTACAAGATGTTTAAAAAGTGGATTTTAGAGGATGGGTGAGTGAGGGAAGATGCATGAATGGATAGGGCGGTAGGATAGGGGCCTGGAGTGACCCAGGGGCTGGTGGATGGAGTGGTGAGAGGGTGTAGAAGGCTGACTTGGCTTAAAGAAGGCTAAGAAAATGATGGAGCAAGAAGGTAGGGTTACGTGGGGAAAAGGATAGGTGTGAGACGAGGAACCTAGCTAGGAGATGGAACAGCTGGCTCTGATGAAGCTTAGGTGGATGAGAGAATGGTAGAGATGCCCTGCATGGTGTACGTTTAACCGAATCGACAAAGTCTTACAAATAATCAAAGTCCTAGCTAATCTAATCTAACTTTCAATAAAATGAATGAACAATAGCTTTATTTGGAAAGAAAACCATGTAGCTTTATTTCAGAGATCTGAACCCATAACTAACTTCTACAAATGAAAACAGTACACTAAGGATTTCATGGTCAAGCAAACCAGTGTTTTTGTTGGGGCAGCACTGTTTCTTCAATTCCAGCCCCTTATCCAATAAGGATGAGGTGAAACTGAGAGTGTTGTTGACCCTTTTCTTGGAGATTTTTTCCTGTTATCATCCTACCAATCTATTTTAAACATCTGAATCAATTCTATTCATAAACAATGTCCTATTTAACCAACACAACTAAATCTGCCCAACATAAATACATTTCAAATGAATAAAAGGAAAAAAATGACGCATAAAGGAAAGGTAACAGTACAAAAAGGAAGCCCTAGTCTCTCAGGTTGGGCCCAACCCTAAGAGCTATGGCTCCTACAGAAAACTCAGAGTTGATATAAAATTGGACTGCTTCTCATTATCAAAAAATACTCATCAGTCAAGAGTTATGCCAAACTAGCTACAAGAGAACAAAGTAAAGCTAAACAACATTGTAGTACAAAATATGCAATGGTTTCAAAAGTCCATTACGAAGGCTGAGGCCTTAACATTTATACACCATGAGGGCCCTAGCTGGACTCCTAAATATATGGGACTTGGCTGTCCAAACTGTGAGTAGACAGCCCCCTCCAAAATCTGCTTGGCTGCCTTCTAGATCCGGTTTTGGTGGCCTTTGGAGCTCGGAGTTGGGGGTTAAGATCTCAAGGAAGGGATATTTAATGCCATAGAAAACCCCCCTATGGATCCTCACCTCAAGCTTAGCTGTCTTCTAGCCCATGATTGCTCAGTTTTGCTCCAACATGTGTCAAAAAACCTGAAATGAGCACGTGTTAGCCACCTAGGAAGAGTGACTACCCTTATTCGTACAAATGACATAAACATACTGAAAAATAATGCATAAGCTATGAAAAATGAAGGATTGAAAAAGGATTGAACAAGGATAATTAGGCCATATGATCCCAACAAGTTACCAAATTTGGGGCTCATCAAAGAGTGCATGGCAGGGAGTGTTAGTGAGTTCTAGGTGTGGTAAGGAGGGAACGAAAAGATATGTTAGGTACTGCCAAGGAATGCTAGAGTTCCAAGGAAACATACCAAGATGTGCCATGTTCCAGGGTGTGCCAATGCATGCCAACGAATGTTAGGGAGTGAAAAAAAAAATCAAGGGAGAACCAGCTCAAAATTCATGGAAATGAAGAGATAAGAGTGTGTGATAGGGAGTGTCAATGAGTTCCACGTGTTAGAAGGAGGGAGTGACAAGGTTATATTCTAGGAAGTGCTAAGGCATACTAGATTGCAAGGGCATGTCAAAAAGTTCTAGGGTATGCTAGGAAGTGAAAATCATGCCAAGAAATGTAGGGGATGCTAACACATGCCACATAGGGCTAAGGGATTGTTAGACGTGCCATGTGTTATGGCTTGTCAAAATGTAAATTGTGTTTCTTAGTTGTTTTATGGCCATGGTTGGACGTGAGCCTTGAATTGGTAACTTGTTAAGTGGGATGAGTTGAAATTGGACATGAGTAGCCTAAGATGTGTTATAGGCATTTCTTAGGTGAATAAGGCATAGTTTATTTGTAGCAACTATAACTTGGTTAAGTTGTTGTAGTCGGGGTAGGACTTGGTTGGGTTTCGGACAAGTCGAAAAAAAGGTAAGGTTAGTTGTGACGCCATGATAGCTAAGGAGTGCCAGGGCATGCCAAGGAATGAAAAGGTGTGCGAACACATGTCAAACAGTGTCAATGGATGGTGAGGAGTGTTAGGGAGAGTCAGGGGAACAAGAGGGATAACTAGCTCAAAATGCTTGGAAATGAACAAATAAGAGTGTGCACCAAGGAGTGTCAGTGAATTCCTGGTGTCCTAAGGATGAAGTGTTTTAGGAGAATTTCATAATAGGACTTGCAGGAGGCAAGCCTATGGTTCTCATAAGGTGTGGACAAAGAAATTTCAAAGAAATGGATACTTTGGGTTGGGCACAGTATTGTTTTGCTAAGGAATTGGTTGGGTTCCCAAGCCGCAAAAAAATTAAGGTTATCTATGAGGATGTTATTGTAATTTAGTTAGATATGTCACCAATGACCAAATATTCTCTTACAAAGTGTTTTTAGGGTGTCAAGTCAAATTTTTGTCATTTCAGTGAGTCTTCAAATAAAAATTTGGTCACTAGCTAGTGTGTCTAGGGCTATTTCCACTCTCTCAATAATTTCATATGTCGATCAATTTCATCGCTCAATTAAGTCTACCATCATGAAAACATCATTATTATCACTTCAATCACATCATCATGGTCTCCATTTAGCTCAATGTCACCATTACGACATTCGGGTTAAGGTCACAAAATCAGTCATTTCATGTATAAATCCAGAAAACGAGGAGTAGAAATAGCTAACTTTGTTAAATAACACTTGATTTCAAATGCAATTTTTGTTTTATAGCATGTGTTATCACTTCCTAGAATTCCTTGCACACCTTGGCACTCCCTAGTTGCCATGCCCTCATAGATAGCCTTACTTTTTTTGTGACTTGGGAACCCAACCAAGTCATTGAAAAAATAGTGTTGTCCCTAGACAAAAGTATCCCTTTGTCTAAAACTGCTTTTTCCATCTCCTTATCACAATCATATGCTTACCTATTGAAAGTCCTAGGATTCTGTATTGTGTAGAGCTTAGTTGTGTGGGTTTGGGGCTCAAGGCCTAGTTTCTCCATTTAACTGAAGTAAAATGAGAGGAAATGAGGCACTAGGTCCTTCCACGCGTTGGCACATCTTGGTCACATGCCACCCTAGCACTCTAAGATTCCTTAGCACTTCCAAGCATGATTTTTAACTCCTCATTAGCACACTTAGAACTCATTGACACTCCCTATCACACACTCTTATTCATTCATTTCCATGCATTATGACCTAGTTTTCCCTTGAGCTTCCCTAGTACACCTCAACACTCCTTCATACACATTGGCACACCCTAGCACTTCGCACTTCTCCACATGATTGCCTAGCACTCTACGATGCCTTGAAACTACCTAGCATACCTGGTCAATACCTCCTTAGCACACCCAGAACTTGCTGATACTCCCTATCATATATTCTTATTCATTCATTTCCATGCAATTGAAACTAGTCCTCACTTGTGTTTCCCTCGCACTACCTAGCATAACTTGTCAATTCCTCCTTAGCACACCCAGAACTTGCTAACACTCCCTATCACACAGTCTTATTCATTCATTTCCATGCAAATGAAACTAGTCCTCCCTTGTGTTTCCATGGTACTTCCTACCATGCGTTGGCACCACACCCTAACACCTAACACCTCTTGCCATGCCTTAGCACTTGGCATGTATTGGAATGACTAACATGCCTTGTAACTTTCTATCACGTGTTGTCACTTCCTGGAATTCCTTGTGCGCCTTGGCACTCCCTAGTTTTCATGCCCTCATAGATAGCCTTACTTTTCTTGTGACTTGGGAACCTAACTAGGTCATTGGAAAAAAGAGTGTTGTCCCTAGACAAAAGTCTACCTTTGTCTAAAATTGCTTTTTGCATCCCCTTATCGTAATCGTAGGCTTACCTATTACAAGTTATATTCTGAAATTTTCCTAATACACTTCATCCTTGGGACACCTGGAAGACACTCTTATTCATTCGTTTCCATGCACTTTTATCTAGTTCTCCATTGTGATGCTCTCACAGTCCCCAACACTTCTTGACATGCAATGACACTATTTTGCATGTGTTATCACACCTTTTCATTCCTTGGCATGCCCTAGCACTCCTTAGATATCATGCCCTCATAACTACCCTTATTGGTTTTAATAAGTGGGAACCAACCAAGTCGTACCTCGACTAAAACATCTTGACCAAGTTATAGTTACTACAACTATACTATGCCTTGTTCACCTAAGAATGGCCTATAACTCATCTTAGGCTACTCATGCCCAATCTTAAATCATCCCAGTTAACAAGTTACCAAGTCAAGGCTCACGTCCAACCATGGCCATAAAACAACTAAGAAACATGGTTTACATCTTGACATGGCATGACACCTAGCATGTCTAACAGTCCCTTGGCACTATGTGGCACATGTTGGCATTCCCTGCATTCCATTACATGCTTTAGCACTATCTATCATACCATACCACTCCTTGACATGTCATGGCACTCTTGCATGCCTTGGAACTACCTATTATATAGCTTTGTCACTCCCTCATGAGCACACTTGGAATTCGCTGACACTCCCTATCATACACACTTATTCATTCATTTCCATGAATTTTGAACTAGTTTTCCTTTGTGTTTATGTCTCACTCCCTAACACTCCCTGGCATGCATTGGCACACCCTAACATGTCACCCTAACACTATAGCAATTCTTGGCACTACCTAACATACCTTGTCGTCCCCTCTTTAGCACACCTAGAACTCACTAAGACTCCTTCTCACACACTCTTAGTCATTCATTTCCATGCATCTAAAACTAGCACTCCCTTATGTCTCCTTAGAACTCCATAACACTCCATGTCATGCATTGGAATACCCTGGCACCTTACACATATTGGCATGTTTCCCTGGCTTCTCACATGCCTTAACACTGCCTAGCATACCTTATCACTCTGTCCTTAGCACACTTGGAACTCACTAACACTTCCTGTCACAAACCCTTAATCATTCATTTGCATGCATTATTTTTAGCTATTGCTCCCTTGTCTTCCCCTAACACTCCTTAACACTTCCTATTACGTGTTTTTGATGGAAAAAACACTATATATAGGGAAGCTCATCCTCCATTTGTGGACAAGAAAATTTGGTTAAGTACGTCTGTAATAAGAAGTGAAAAGATAACCAACCAAGAGAAGGAAACAAAGAGCGAAGATTTTGGTGTTGTTTATGGGTTTGTTTTAGGGCTAATAACTCCACATGTGTGAAGGAAGGAAGAACTATCTAATGCATAAAAGGTGAAATATCTTATTGTTGTCCAAGAAGTCAAATCAAGGAAGAAGATAAGCAAGGTTACAATCCAAATTATAATAATATTGCATACCATCCTAGCGAAGAAGATCAAGGTTCAAAAGGTTGGTCAACCACAAGGTCAAATATCTTACTGTTGTCCAAGAAGTCGAATCAAGGAAGAAGATAAGCAAGGTTACAAGCCAAATTATAATAATATTGCATGCCATCATAGCGAAGAAGATCAAGGTTCAAAAGGTTGGTCAACCACACACTCTAGGGTTTATGCAGGATGACTGAGAACTACAGATCTGATGCATGGAACTGGAATTTGAAGGATATTCGAGTTATTGAAGGAAGAAGCTTAATCATCGTTAACTCAAGGAAAAGGAAGGAATTTGAATCAAGGAGGCTTGTGACTTGGTCTTGGAGAGGTCATTGAGTCAAGGGTCTAAGCCATGGTCTTCATATTCATCAATTGAAGTCTCTATAAGAAGAATATTTCATTTGGGTTTTCCTCTCATGTTGGAGAGGTTTTGGCCTTGGTTGGTCACATATTTGATGTGTCTCTTGTCTCCTCATTTTTTATGCATCGATAGATGTTTGATGAAGAATATTATTTTGAGAATTGTTTGTTATTATGTATTAGTCTTGAATGTGTTTGTGTATGTAAAATTGGTTGGCTTTGTAAACTATGAGTAGAGCAGTTTTCGATTGATGCATGCTTCCTACAATAAAATGTCTCTCTTACTTAAACAATTAAGCTAGTGGAAACATGGATATTTTGACAATTATTTTGGAATTTATGAACCTTACAAGTACATCAACTCATATAATAGACAAATATAATGGAAAGTTGTAACATGTTGCATCATAAAAAGGATGTTGATAAAATATGATAGATTAAATGTACGTGATAGTTTGGAAAGGTGGGGAATAAATCTTAGTTAGTCATAGGTAGCCTAATCAATTCCTTTTTTAATCTGTAAATGTCCATGATGATTTTGAAAGTAGGTGGGTAGCAATTCTTACTCATGTCATATATAGCCTAACGAGTATTTTTCTCTATTTAGAATGACACTAGATACAAAAAAAAATTGTATTGTGTTCTTCTTCAATTTTTTTTATAACACATCAAGTCATAAAAAATTTAAAATAAGCTTCTCACTTTGGTTCTTGGATTTGTGGTAAAATATGAAGCTTGCTTCTGAAAGTAGTGTTATTTTGGAGGACGCCAACAATATTTTTCACTCCATAAAGGTTTTAACCTATCTTTAGTCTTTGATGAGTTTTTTTGGATGATTGTACTTTAAAAATAAATATGCATCTGTAGTTTTCTCACTTGCTAATTTAGAATCAATGAAAAAAAAATCAAAATAATTACTTACATTTGTTTGTAGAGTTTACTTGAAATTGATGGAACATGGTGATTACATCAAATAAGTGTGAAATTGAATTTTGAAATTTTATTAATGTCCTCAATCCTTGGAAAATGTAATGGGATCCAATGATAAGTTAACATGTAAGGTATTTAGTGAGGCATTGCTTCTATTCTAAGAAAAACATATCTAAACCAAGTGCAATACCAGGGACAGAGAGGATTATGTGGTGTGCAAAGCTTAGGAGAGAGAGGATTACGTAGTGTGCAAAGCTTAGTTGTGTGGGTTTGGGGCTAAGACATAGTTGCTCCATTTAACTGAAGTAAAATGAGAGGAAATGATGCAATGCATACTTTGTAAATCTTAGCTATGAGGATTTGGGGTTCAAGGCTTAGTCACTTCACAATTGAAATAAAATGTGATGAAATGAGACAAGGACTTGAAAATTATTAGTTATATGTAATGATATTAAAGTGAGTAAACACAAAGTATCAAAATTCGAAGTAGAATCAACCCTTGTGTATGAAAATTCAGTTAAGAATTTTTTTATGGTTGAATTCCCCCTCAAATATACATTTGATTAATGCAAAAGCTTAGAAGACCAAATCTATGTAATAGAGGAGTTCATCTTAGATGCACAAACCTTTCCCCTTGGCTTCCCTTTGTCTTTGAGGTTGTGTTCCCCTGCACTCCTATATGCTTACTAGGGATACTACACTCCAACATGATGAATTCTAAGATATATTATGATAGGGGGGACAAGAGTTTGGGAAATTCTTGTTGCCATAGGAAGGTATTGCCATGTTTAGCTCAACAATATGGAAGAAAAATTCTCATGAAGAAGGATTGATGGTGATTTTTCAATTGTGGGAAATATAAATGCCATATATTATGGTGCTCCGTGGTACAATATTACTGACTCATGGAGAAAGATCAATGGTTCCTTGGGTAGAACTATACCAATGTGTGGGTGGGACCAGGATCACGAGATTCATTTTTTACTACCATCATAATGAACTACAACCAAATTGATTACAGAGGATTTATGCAAAGGCATAACTCATGAGATTCATTTTTTATTGCCATAACAATGAACTACATCCAAATTGGTTATAAAAGATTACATTGTTAAAAGTTAATTTTTAGCTTTAAAGTTTGACATAATAATTATAAAACCAAATCTCATTTGTTTAACTAACATGGAAACCCATAATATTAGTATTAGATAATTAGACATTAATAAAAATATTTGTAGTTTTTTTGGTTTAATTATATAAAATCCAAATCTAAATTTGTTTAAAATTACAACTTACACATGGTTAGTTATTTTGTAATTTTGAGAAATAAAAAATATGATTTTTTGAAATTAGTATACAATAAGACAAAAAAATATACATTCCATACATTTTGATATATTCATAAAATATAATGTTTTAAAAATTTATAAAAAAATAAATGATAATAATTAAAAAATTTAACGATCATCCAAATTAAAAGTTTAATTTCTGTCGCGTTTTCTTCCATGCCATAGTGTATTTGAGTAGTTGAAAAAAAAGGGAAATACCATTCTGCCGCGTTTTCTTCCCCACCTTAGTGTATTCCAATGAATGTTGAGTAGTTGAAAAAAAAAAGAAGAACAAGTTTTGTTCCCCTCCTTAGTGTAGTATTATTTGATGCATTTGAAGAAAATTTCATTTTAGAGTTCTGTTTGTCATCACTTGGATTTCCAGAGCTTGATTTGGTTGCCCAATTACACTGAATTGTTCTACTCCCAAAATTTTTTCTTGTCCTCTGGCTTATAGCATTATCAGCATCCTGCTGATTCCTAAAGGAAACAAAACCAAATCCCCTTGATCTGCCAGACTTTTGATCCCACATAACCCTTGCATCTGAACAAGTTGGATATATAGAAAAGGCAGCAAAGAGAGTTGCATCTATAACCTCTGGGCTGAGATCGCCAACAAAAATATTGTAGTGACCTGTTGTGTCTTCCCTTTGCCCACTTGCATAAGCCCAGTTGACTTTAATGGGCTGACCAAATATTTGTCTTCTATTAAGAGTTAAAATGGAGTTTGTTGCTGATCTATGGTCATAGTAGTCCACAAACCCATAGGATGACTTTTCTTTCTTGATAAGCTTGCATCCCTCCAGTGGGCCAATACAAGCAAACACCTCTACAAGAAGGCTTTCTGTGACATGTACACTTATGTTACCCACATATACACTGCGAAATGCACTTGAATCAAACCTGGGTGGTAGATTTCCAATCTGGGACAACAGTGCCAATATGTCGGCATGATAAAGAGACTATTGTTGTTGAAGCATGGCCTGCTGCATTAGTTGTTGCTGCTACTTCAACCTCTGCTGCAATTGTTGGTCCGACTGAACAACATCGGCCTACTACTAGGCAATCTTCTGCAACTGTGGTTGTGATACTATATTTCAATGAATGTTGAGTAGTTGAAAAAAAGGAAAGACCATGGGCATGGTACAATCTACTCTGTGGCTATAGGGAAATAGGTACAGGTCGCTGGATCAATCTTTAAGGTTTCTAGATTGATTTTCAATCTTAGAATTGATTTGCACATTTGTTTTATATTTTCACATGAAATGTTGCAGTGATTCACTGCCATTTAGTGTTTCAAAGTTGAATTTGGATGCATTGAGGGATAATATTGAGGAAGATCTCTTTAATGGCTTGTTCAAAAAGCATTGATTTGTTCGACATCTATTTTTGCTGGGAAAATTTGGACCACGATCGAACGATCAAAAATCTTGGTCTTATTTTAAGAGCCCAATGTACTGAAGCAAATACTTACACAAGTACCCTTTCTCTCCTTTAATTCCTTCCTCAAATTCAATTGCTTCAAACAATCTACCAACTTTTTCACTTGAAATTAGGTTATTTGGGTTTTGTTTTTTTTGTTTTTTAATTTAATTTAAAATGAACTAGCCGCATAATTACTATATTGGAAATGAAATTTATATTAAAAATAGGTTGAACTCTTATAGTAGTTTGGTAGCATACCACACAAGAAAAATTCAAAATTACAAAAACCCGCAAAAACCCAATAGGGAAAACAACGGAAAAAATAACAAAGCAGACTTCTCAGTGTAGGGGAAATCACAACTCCCTTCCCTCCCTCATTTCAATGCAATATAGAAAGATTTTATTTCTCCCTTTCCGTTTCACAACAGTTCTTCAATCATAAATCTCAATTTCAAGCCCTTCCTTCCAGCTTTGGTTGAATCTCTGCATTGCTCTCAACTCCAAACGAAGGTGATAGAAGGGATGGGTAGAAAGCTTGGTACCCAAGCTAGAGTTGAAGAGGAAGAAACATTGAGTTAGACACTGGAAGATTCCTCTTGTGGGGTAAAAGGATCACAACGAGGCCACATTAAGCCCCCGAGAGAGAACGAAGATGTTACCGCATGCAGTGGTAACAATCAGAGTATAGTGCAATGCTATATAGATCAGTCAAGAGTTTAGACAACAATGGTTATGCTCAACTCCTCCCATATAGCTAGATATTTTGGTAAGCATTCAGGCTTATCTATGCGTGAAATTTTATATGGTTCACACTTCAAAGAAAGAAATATATTATTTTCAGCTCGTTCAGGCTTGTTAGCTTGGATTGGACCAGTTGGATTAAGTCTTTCGGAAATGGAATTATCCATATCATTTTGTCTAACTCATAGGTTAGGAGTTGGAAGAAGGCCATTATGCAACAATTGCATAACAACTATACATTCCACCAAAGACTGCCCTGATTTGATTGGAAGGTGGGAAATCAAGAATCGATGGTGGAATACACACCTAGTGAACTCTGAGCCAAGACTATCGATCAAAGAGGGTGGACCAACCATAAATGCCCTCACTAGGTGAGGTGAAATAACCAGAGAAAATGTAACCAATATTGAACCTGGCCAAATAAAGAAGGCAGTCCTAGGACTGCTGAAGTTCAACCCTGCACAACAAAGAGAGTTTTTTGGAGATGTAGTGGAGATCTTCTAGAACATAGCAGTTCTTTAAACCTCAGATATTACCCAAAGGTTACCAACATAGCTGCCTAGAATCCTTGACCCTCTAGGAGGTTGCAGAAGGATGCCTGCAACTTGGAACAGTGACATCACAACTCATAAGGTGAGAAACTGGTTCAATTTGTTTTCAAGTCTCCATGAATATGAACATTAGACTAGGAAGTTGCACAGCTCCCTCGAACATTAAGGTCCAGCAGTGACATCATATTAGCAAAAATCTAAGCATGAAAATAGATTGAAACAAAAACAAAAGGGAAACCCTCACTAACTCGTCAGGCCCTTGCTCAATAATCAGGCAACATTTGGGTATGAAAAATCAGGAATCCCTTCTTCAAAGTCCTTGCTTGCTTTTATACATCTCTTCATATTGATGAATGGCTTCGACCCTCCTCGAATGGCCATTGGATGAGTGTTCGGAAGTGGCATTCGTTAAACTGCCTGGAAACTATTTGAATTTTTTTTAATTTAAAACTTTTATACAGAACTTTGACCTTCGCATTTTGTAATTTGGTGCATATGTATTCCACTCAGGCCACATTTGTTTAAATAAACTACATATTTATTTTCTTTTGATTAGGTTTCTAAACCATGGTCCTATATTTATCCTCAACAAGTAATGAAAATAAGATATGTTCCAGGGAATTGAACATATGTTTTTTCATCACTTGTATCGATATACTTTGACCATAAATAGCATGCAATCGCCTACTCAAAGGAAAAAACTCTTTTTCCTGTACAACCATGTTGAGAGTAATAAGTATCTTCCCATGTGTCATCATAGAAACAAATTCCATTTTTCCAATTCATCGTGTTTCTCATTCTAGTGGCCACCATTATTGTGCAATTTTCTCCTGTCACTTTTTGCCTCCATGAAAGATGATAATGAAATGCTAAATGTCAAATTTCATCAAACATTTTGAAAACCATTTTGATCCATTTTCTAGCATGGTTCAGAATCTGCTTTGATAGTACTACAATGTATCTCTTTCAAAACTTGATTGTCTTTCATAGACAAACAACTAATTTGATAAATGATCTCTTTAAATATCTTGGACTCGAAAGTTATTGGATGTTCTTGAAGAGGGCCAAGTGTTCACCCAAAATGTCTAAACATATCAATAACGACATGTAGTTTAATGAAAATATTCATCATCATCCAATTATTAAATTTTGAAATATTCCTCTAAAAGCCTGGATTTCCCATACATTGGGCCTATTACTTATATAACCCTTGGTTTAAATTTCTCTTGCATGTTTGTCTATTCAGCTGGAATATGTCAAAATATAGAGTTCCTTGATGTCTTCACTCCAACGTCTTGGATGCCATCTCAAAGAAAGGCTCAAAGGATATTCCAAGATTACCTTTATAGGTGGCCATTTCGACCCAAAAGGCTCACTATCTGTGCCATCAATCGCACTCTTCTATGCATGTGTACATTACCAAGAAATTTATTGTCAATAAACCTTGTTGCAAGACAATAACTGTTCAAATAAATTTATGTTACATTTTGGATATCTAAAGATATTTCCTTATAAAGCTCAATTTCAGCAAAGAATCCAACATATGGATCATTAAAAAATGGATCCTCACACTAATATATTCACAATGGGATTGAGACAAAGATATACAAATTGTAAACTCCCTAATGTAGATGAGCAAGTGGGGCTGGAAAATCTCCATGCTAAATTTTTCAGACTGAAGGGTGAGGGAGCCATGAGTACCATTTAGAATTGACATTCTTGCCATATTCAAATTTTGTCCTTCCTTAATGTAAACAATTCTTCAACAATATGGCCACTCTCCCACATGTGTCACTTCTCCCAATCCTCATGCTTAATTGGCACACTACACATACACATTTCATTACACAATGTGTATGTCTTGGGACATTGTATCCACTGTAGTGTGCCTTCATCCCTCTTCTATTATAAAGCAGACTTCTCAAGGTAGGGGAAATCACAACTCCCTGTCGTCCCTCATTTCAATGCAACACGAAAATCTTTTCTTTCTCTCTTTCCATTTCATGGCAGTTCTTCAATCAGAAATCTCAATTTCAAGCCCTTCCTTCCAGCATTGGTTGAATCTCTGCATTGCTATAAACTCCAAAAGCAGGTGATAGAAATGATGGGTAGAAGTCTTGGTACCCAAGCTAGAGCTAAAGAGGAAGAAACATTTAGTTATACATTGAAGATTCCTCTTATGGGATAAAAGGATCACAACAAGGCCACAGTAAGCTCAAGAGAGAGAAAGAAGATGCTACTGCATGCAGTGGTAACAATTAGAGTATGATGCAATGTCATATATTAAGGTCCCATTATCATGCCCTCAAGATGTCGATTGCTGAGGAGAGAAAATATTTTAACAGCATAATCTAGAAAATTTTAGGCTACAATTAGAAAAGTGGAAATCTTGCACAATCTTTTCAGAGACCTCATGAGCAAGTTGCAGATGTTGATACACTCTTTGATATCACATCCACACTCCTCACTACTGTTAATAGATCACAAAAGAATGATGGTGCCAATTGATTTTATTAGTAGTGTTATTCTAAGAAGCTATAGTGACCAAGCATATGGAAGTAGGTCTTTGGAGGGAAATGACAATCAAACCCAAATATCATGGAGAAATCTTAGGCTTTTAGTTGCTTTTGTTTTCTAGGATGTGGCAGGAATTTGCACTATGCTTTGACCAATGGATAATGAACGTAAGCCAAGGAAAGCTATAGTATAGAGAAAACAGACTAAACTGACAGAAAGCACTCGACATGAAGTAGTGAAAGAGTCGCCGAAAGAAGAAAAATTAGAAGCAAACAAGAATATGGCAAGCATGTTTAACATTTTGTGGAAACAGAAGCAAGCCAGATTAGAGAATTTGGTTCTAAATAGAATATCATTTTCCCAGAAAGTAGAAAAAATCTTTGCATTATCATTTCTAGTAAAGGATGGTAGATTTGAAATGAGTGTCGATGAAAATGGAAGACATTTTGTTTTCCCCAAAAATGCTTCCAGAGCTACATAAATGGCATCTGGATAAGCTTCTTACAGCCAATTTGTTTTTCGGTTTGATTTTATCGGTTTGATTTTAAAGGCTAGAAGTTGATGATGGAAGCTGTTGAAAGTGGTGAGGAGTTGATGCCTCATAGAACTAGTCCACTTATGATTCCTCATTCTTAGAAGGTTGCAAAAACTCCTATCAGAAATATTTCAAGAAACAAGGGTAGTGTGGTACCTGCAGCTCTTGAGGTGTAGGAGGATGAATGTGGAAGTGATGATGATAGTGGAGGTCTTGAAAGACCAGCACCGAAGAAGAGAAATAAGCATCTCGTCTGACTTTTGCTACCTTTTTGGGTCCTTTTTGTTTGAAACTATCTTTGTTTCTATAAATGCACTATAATTCATACAGAAAGCTAATCTTTAATTTAAGCAATCTTGTATATAAACAATGCTATATTTATCTCATAATTAGTTATAATTAAGTTAGATGGCACTGAAAACCCCTGGTGATGTAGTAGACCCCTTTAGCTTTGGTTCCAAGGCCTGGACAAAAGACTGGCATCATGTAAAAGGAAATTGCTAATGTAAGATGTCAAGTCTGATATGTTAAACCATGAGTAGTCTCCTTGTGACAGTATGTTGTAATTTTATGTTTGAGAAGTATTTTGAGATACCACACAAGAACATAGTTTCCAGTTGTGTAGTTGGTTTAATTTGAAAATACAATGAGATGAGAGTAGGGTAAGGGCAGGTGAAAATAGATGTAAATAAGAGGTTCAAAAAACTAGCTAGTAGCCCTTACCACACCCAAACCCTTTTGCTGGCACTGTAGGGACAGAGAGATCCACCTAGAGGCGTGTTTCGTACAAGTAGGGATATGCATGCATCAGATTGACTAATTGCTTGAGCTTGGCTCAAGCAGACGCAACTAGAATCTGGCAAGAGATTGGGAATATATATCTATTAAGTATGTGTATATGAAATCATTATGTCCCCTTTTGATTTTCAAGGTGGGAGGAATGCAATGGAGAAAGGGAGATCGTATTCGTCCTCTATATCCTACCTATCGGGACATTGGGATAAATGCCAATAATAAGAGTTCGGTTAGCTCATAAGTATCTCATTGTAAAAGGCCATCATGAACTTTATTAAGGTAAGTCATCCTTTAGTTGAGTTTCATCCTTTAGTTGAAGCTTCAAGCAAGATACTCGGCCTCTTTTCAGCCCTTCAGTCTTCCTGGAATGGCTATAGAACAACCATATTTCACCCACAGTGAATGCCTCTTCTTGTGGTAATCTTAAGCTTCAAAATTTGTCCTTTATCCCTATAAGATCACCCAAGAACAACAATTAAAACAACCTCTTTTCACATGATGTACCTAAACCAAACATAAGACTTCCATGTTGCTTCTAGGGCTTCTTTCTTGCTGTCTTATGGATCCTTCTTGCAGTGGCTATGACCTCCCTTTGACTGTGGCTAGGGCCTCTCCGACTGCTTCTTTAGACCTTCCTTGAGTACAAATATATGCTTCTTCCTGATGGCTGATAAGGGCCTCCGTCTTGCTACATATTAGGGCCTCCTTTGTTGTGGATAGGAGCCTTCCTTTTGCTCCGTATCTAGCCTCTCTTTCCTGTGTCTTTATGCCTCTCTTGACTATGTCTCAGACCTCTCTCCTACTATCACTAAGCCTCCTTTTGACTGCAGTTAGGTCTTCCTTTTATTGTGGCTAGCGCTACCTTTTCAACTCCGGCTAGAGCTCCTTCAAGAATGTGGCTAGGTCTCCCTTCATGACTACAGCTAGGGCTCCTTTGTGACTACATCCATGTCTCGTTCAAGACCTATCTTTCCACAAAACCCAAATGATTGGAGAGAGATCATAAGAGATGTGTGTGGCAAATGAATTGAGGTCTCCTCTATTTAAACGCAAAGTTGAGATTGAGCTAGGGGTAATTTTCTAGATGGTCAACCTTAAAAAATTGTCAATAACAATAATAAATTCATATCTCCATAAATACATGTCTGAATCAGATGATCTTTAGATAAATCCTACACCTCTCAGAGAGAGGAATCCAACAAAAATATTGACTTCCATAAATAAGATGACCCACATGGAGTTTGGCCCTAGTTGCCAATTTTAACAGAGTACCCACTCCTGGATTGGCTCCAATAGATTTTACATATTGGGTGACTTTGACATCTGTCTTGCCCTACCCTTCTTCCTTGGCTGTAGCAAATTTTCCATATTCTTTTGGGTTCTCACAGCCTTCCTTGGATCCTCATCCCTAAAATAGCATTGATTAAACTCACATTTATGGTCCAATTGCTCCAGTTTCTTAAGGATTTTCTTATGCTTAGTGCCCCTTTAAAAATGATGAATATGACACAACCTACTAGAAAAGCATGTCCATGCCCTCAAAAATAGTATCATCATCACTCAATCATACATTGATAAAATTCCATGCATGCTAGCTTGAGGGGGCCTGACCCAGGTTCAGAGTTAATTAGCCAAACAAATCCCTACACTTCTGGCCCTTTCATCAATAGCCTGCAAAGTGCGGACTGAGGTCTCACCCGAAGCAATATGGGGGGATGCTAGAACCAAGTTTCTGCACCCCAGAGATGTCTGAGGGGTCGATTTAGTCTAACTATGAATACCTTCGTGCAGGTCACTTCGCGCACTGTCTTGACCTACGAGACCTTCACGATCTATTATAATAGACTTCGCGCAACCCTAACTAGGGGCTGAGGAGATTATGTGCTACTAAGGCAATGAGATGCGTTATTTCCCCACATTATACCATGGATCTTACTTATCTTCTTATAATTATTAGTTAACTTCGCATAAATAGATAGCTTATCTTATATTCACTTAATCAACACAATCATATATGTTCGCACATCATATAAACAACAGAAATCTAATTTATACCCAATACATTCAATGTAAAAAATAGTAAATAAATACATAGGAATGGTATAAAAATTCTCTTTATTAATGCTTCAATCAGTTATAGACTCAGCTTGCCCTGCACACTCAGTTGTAGGGGTCCGCGGTCTTAGTTGTGGACTACTAAGCTTATGCGCACTAAACTGCAGAGCCTTCCCCTACTCTACAACCCAAGACTCATCTATACACTTAGATAAGACTCAATTCTTCATCTATTACTTGCTTCCTTAAAACTTAGAGCCTCGCTCTATTTATACAATCCTATTCTCCGCGGACCATTGGTAGACCTCTAAAACTGACATTACATTACAAAAATGAGGGTGGACAACCCTATGACTCATTTACAAGCTTGTGCTCCTCGCTCATAAAACACAGAGTCTTTACATCAAATTTGGTCAAAATTTGGGCTTTAAGCCCCAAAACGTCCCTTGGGGGATCCCGCACCCAACAGGCCCCCAACACAAACATTGTGACTCACCCTCGAGTCACTCTGTCAGTGTGAAGATCTTCATGCAGAGACCTCCGAACTCTGCCCAAACTGCTGCAAGATCGGTAGCACACTAAGCAGTTGCCTGCTGTACCTCTTGCACGTGTTGTTCAGAGACTGCGGTATCTAAACTGCTTCCCTGTACCTAGTTACAGTCATGCACCTCCTTTCAGCTGCCTGGAGCACTAAGACTATGCTTCGGTTGGCTAGTCAGATAACCGGGCTACTCGTGTATGGCTTCAACCGATTTCCATTCACTTTTCCTGGGAAAGGTTCTCCATTTAACTTTACCAACTGCACCGCGCCTTCGTCTATGACCTCCTTAATAACATGCGATCCTAGCCAATGCATTCTCAATTTTCCTAGGAGTTTATAAAACTTACTATCATATAGTAACACCAAATCGTTCACCTTGAAGGTGCGTAACTTAATATGTCAATCATGACAAGAATTTTCACACTAGTTTTGTACTTGTTGGTGAAAGCTAGCCAAAAATGGTTCTTCCTTGAGTTCCTCCAACTGCACGAGCCTCTTCTCTAGGGCTATGTGTCCATCATACCTATGAGTGCTATTATGCGCAGACTAGGCACAATGTATTCAATCAACATTACAACTTCCACTTCATAGACCAGCCAGAAAGGTGTCTGCCCTGTTGTCACACGGAATCTGTCAAGGGTGCGGACACGACTGACCTTCCTAGAAGTCTAAGACATTCTAATGACAAACAAGACAAAATGGAGTGATCTTTCTCTAAATACACCTTTTACAACATGAAAACTACAAGTGTTTAGGCTTACCTTATTCCAAAACGCTGTTGTTGAAGTCCGTTCTTGACGATCCGGATGAGCTCCTCCTTCAAGTCAATTCCTGCAACCACAAACAATCAAACAATTACCAAGCACTTGCATTTCATATAATAAAACATATATTCAACATGCAGACCAAGGAACACATGAAATAACTCATTAACACAAGCTATTGAGAAAAATAAACCAGTTTGTATTAATAACGAAACAAAGAAACTCTTACAACCTGGCCTTGGTGTTGTGCAAGTTCCTCCCAGGGTCCATCAAGGGTTTTCCTCTACTTTGACAAAGCTCACCCTCTCCCAAGTAGAATCAAGTGAAGACAATCTCTCCTCACAAAGGCTCTAATGGAAGACCTAAATCCTGCAGCATTTACCCAAAGAAAATGTATAGCTCCAACCTCCTCTCCTTCTGGCTCAATGCCTTTATTTATAGTGCTGTAAAGAGGTTATTCAGGTCCACTATCAATGGGATCATCCCCCTCTATGGGTGGGATAGCTCCCTTATTGATGGGATAAGTTCCCCCTTAATAGAGATACATGAACCAACTGGAGGCGCATCCATTTCATCAAACCGACCTCTAGAATGTTCTAGAAGTAACCACAAGTAACTTTTTCAAGATAAAACTCGCGCATTTTGTCTTTTACAGAGGGACGCACCTGTCCCTTAACATACAGAGCATCCATGGACGCAGATTTTGTGAACAAGGTCCGCGTCCCCGCAGGTAAGACTAGAGAGAACCTGCGACCCCAGAGATAAACATGATTTTTACAAGACTTTCTCTCTTCTTTGAGTTTGAGATGGATAACAGAGGCATGAGACTTGCCTAAGAGGGTAGCATGACTGTTGATTTGAGCCATACTAACTGTAAGTAGTCAAGGTGACATTTTTTAGTGTAACAGATTGCCCCCTAAAGTGCGAAGCCTGGAATAGAATAGGGTTTTGTAATTCTAGGAAGGGTGAAGCGCTTTATCATTTCAAGGATTGCCTTGTGGATGGCCTGGTTGGAACCTGCAATTTTCAACACAAAATACATGGATAAGATTATATCATCACTGAGGTAGGCATTCCCATACTCAGATTCAAAACTTTAACTAATGGACTAACTATTCTGATACAGGAATGATCTTGCAGTACATCATTTTTATAGACTTTTGTAGACACAGTATGGACGCAGCCATCTGTTTATGATAAGTCTACATAGACAATGAATACAAAACTCCTCGCAGCCTGGATGGTAGAAACTAGATCCAGGGTCTTCACTTCTACTTCCCGAATTGGTACGATTCTAGCCATGTGATTAAATGATTCGATGTCGAACATGGTAGAAACCACTTGATTACCAGTCAATGATGTAAACTGTTAACAAGCGTGAGAGAAACCACCAGTAATGTCAATGGTCCTCAAAGTACCAAGCACAACCCGTGAAATGTGAATAGATGTTTTGATGTCGAACACTTCACGGAATCCTCTGATCGAAAGTCAACGATGTAAACTGACGTCAAAGGCGAGAAACCTGCCATTGATGCATGCAGACTTCAAGGTACTGTCGATTCCTAAGTCATCTTTCTAGATAATGTGTCGATGTCGATAGAAAGCGACCCGTTGCAGGCAAGCCCGCAACACGAAATCATTGTTCAAGTTGAAGAAATGTTGCTGTAAGGACTGACTCAGGGATGGTCAAATGGATGACAAGTATTTTGCAGATGAAAGTTTTGCTTGCAGACCTCTTGAAGACATAACGACACAACAGATGGTTTGGTGACGAATAACTCAAAGTTGATCCCTGAACCCGGTTAAAGATTTTCAAAGTGATTTGGTCAACTGTGAGGTAAAAGATTTCCCAACCCAGGTGAAATGAAAAAGTGTCGTGCTCAAGAGTGGTAATAAAGTTTCGTTTGAGACAAAAGGTGACAAATAGGTTCATTCTTCTCTCTTTTCCCCCACCATTTCTGGCAAGTACCTCTTTATTTTTAACAAGCTTGAGGAGGATAACATATGCTTGGTTATAAGACAATCTCTCCTCACAAAGGCTCTAATGGAAGACCTAAATCCTGCAGCATTTACCCAAAGAAAATGTATAGCTCCAACCTCCTCTCCTTCTGGCTCAATGCCTTTATTTATAGTGCTGTAAAGAGGTTATTCAGGTCCACTATCAATGGGATCATCCCCCTCTATGGGTGGGATAGCTCCCTTATTGATGGGATAAGTTCCCCCTTAATAGAGATACATGAACCAACTGGAGGCGCATCCATTTCATCAAACCGACCTCTAGAATGTTCTAGAAGTAACCACAAGTAACTTTTTCAAGATAAAACTCGCGCATTTTGCCTTTTACAGAGGGACGCACCTGTCCCTTAACATACAGAGCGTCCATGGACGCAGATTTTGTGAACATGGTCAGCGTCCCCGCAGGTAAGGCTAGAGAGAACCTGCGACCCCAGAGATAAACATAGTTTTTACAAGACTTTCTCTCTTCTTTGAGTTTGAGATGGATAACAGAGGCATGAGACTTGCCTAAGAGGGTAGCATGACTGTTGATTTGAGCCATACTAACTGTAAGTAGTCAAGGTGACATTTTTTAGTGTAACAGATTGCCCCCTAAAGTGCGAAGCCTGGAATAGAATAGGGTTTTGTAATTCTAGGAAGGGTGAAGCGCTTTATCATTTCAAGGATTGCCTTGTGGATGGCCTGGTTGGAACCTGCAATTTTCAACACAAAATACATGGATAAGATTATATCATCACTGAGGTAGGCATTCCCATACTCAGATTCAAAACTTTAACTAATGGACTAACTATTCTGATACAGGAATGATCTTGCAGTACATCATTTTTATAGACTTTTGTAGACACAGTATGGACGCAGCCATCTGTTTATGATTAGTCTACATAGACAATGAATACAAAACTCCTCGCAGCCTGGATGGTAGAAACTAGATCCAGGGTCTTCACTTCTACTTCCCGAATTGGTACGATTCTAGCCATGTGATTAAATGATTCGATGTCGAACATGGTAGAAACCACTTGATTACCAGTCAATGATGTAAACTGTTAACAAGCGTGAGAGAAACCACCAGTAATGTCAATGGTTCTCAAAGTACCAAGCACAACCCGTGAAATGTGAATAGATGTTTTGATGTCGAACACTTCACGGAATCCTCTGATCGAAAGTCAATGATGTAAACTGACGTCAAAGGCGAGAAACCTGCCATTGATGCATGCAGACTTCAAGGTACTGTCGATTCCTAAGTCATCTTTCTAGATAATGTGTCGATGTCGATAGAAAGCGACCCGTTGCAGGCAAGCCCGCAACACGAAATCATTGTTCAAGTTGAAGAAATGTTGCTGTAAGGACTGACTCAGGGATGGTCAAATGGATGACAAGTATTTTGCAGATGAAAGTTTTTGCTTGCAGACCTCTTGAACACATAACGACACAACAGATGGCTTGGTGACGAATAACTCAAAGTTAACCCCTGGAACCCGGTTAAAGACTTTCAAAGTGATTTGGTCAACTGTGAGGTAAAAGATTTCCCAACCCAGGTGAATGAAAAGTGTCGTGTTCAAGAGCGGTAATAAAGTTTCTTCTGAGACAAAAGGTGACAAATAGGTTCATTCTTCTCTTTTTTCCCCCACCATTTCTGGCAAGTACCTCTTTATTTTTAACAAGCTTGAGGAGGATAACATATGCTTGATTATAAGCTCATCCTTCGGACGAGTCCAACCTAGTTTAAATTCGAACCCTAGGAAGGAGTGGTTCGTTCCTGTTTGTAATTGAACAGGTCCTTTACTGTAAAAGTTTAACGAGCCCAGTATAGGAGAAACTCGGCGTTTTTCAATTTTAGAGAGTCTGAAAAAACTAAAGGAGACTCCACGTTGAACTTTTTCGTATATTTGTGTCCCTCAAGCCCGAAAAAGTATAAAATAATACCTGGGGGAACCGCTTGATCTTGCGACCAAGGAGTACTTTCATAATAGTGTCGTTAACCTGAAAAGTAAAAAGCGATCAAGGACACGTCGTTTTATTTCCTTATCGAGTTCGAAACGACAAAAACCCGGCAATCTTTTCCTGATTTTGCGGTC
The DNA here is from genome assembly GCA_031772625.1 of Pinus tabuliformis. NCBI lineage: Eukaryota > Viridiplantae > Streptophyta > Pinopsida > Pinales > Pinaceae > Pinus > Pinus tabuliformis. Next base: position 881,217,174 of record CM062820.1, on the reverse strand, counting down.
AGAAAAGAGCTAAAAGGGGACCGTCTTTTAATTCCGTTTTAACGAGTGAAAAAGAAACACTCGGCGATCTTTTCATGTTTTAGGAGTCAGAAAAGGGCTTAAAAGATGACTCTGAAATTTTGTTTGTGAAAAATTACAATTTCCCTCGAAATCCCTTCGTCCTGCACAAAAGCGACACATTACTCATACCTGTTTAAAATAGGCAAAAATACATTCAAAAACATCTTTTCATGGTAAAAAATGAACTAATTCATCCAAAAAACCTATAAAAAGACCTTTTACCATGTCATTTTTACCGTTTCACTGTTGAGGTTGAAAAAGGAGCTTTTGACAAGAAACTTCCCGTGGTTGCTGCGGAAAATCTGACCGTCGGAATCGAACGCCGCTTCACCGAGGTATTTTACACATCCCACTCTTCATTTTTATCCGTTTAGTTTTTTGTTTTTGGTCTCTGTTTCATTTTTTGGGGGGGTTTTGGGTTCAAAATGCGCCCCTCGGCGGACGCAGGTGCCCTTCGGGTGACCTGCGTCCCCCGACTTTTTCTCACACGGGAAAAAGGTCGGGGGACGCAGTCCGCCTTCAGGCGAGCTGCGTCCGGACGCCCTGTGCTACAAAGCCGGGGTGCGTCTTCCGCAAAGGGCGCATTTCAAAACCCCAACTCTCTCAAAAAACCACCAAATTTCTCAAATTAATTTCTAATTGACTCTTTTGATGTGCAGGACCTAAAACATGTTAGACTGGAGAGAGAGAGAGCACGTAGAGGACGATGAAGCTGCGATTAACCACCAACCCTCTCTGGATGCCTTAAGAACATGTGGATTGTACAAATATTGGACCATACCGGGCATGAGGGGCCAGGTAAGATTTTTGGAATGGCTGGTTGAGCGATGGAACGTTCAAGATCAATGTTTTTACATTGGAGGGCACCAGCTCGAGATAGAGCCCTCGGATGTATACTTTCTCACTGGCTTGCCAAACAGAGGTGAGCAACTCAACCTTGCGGGGACCAGGCCGGGTGGCCAATCCCTTGATGATCTCCGCGAGGAGTGGTGCAGACCAGGGACTCGCCATAAAAAAGGCGTGGAGATAAAGCACATCGCTCTGGCGGAACTTAGAGTTATTGCGTTTACGGTCACCAGGATTTGCGGCGCGGCCGCCTTGCACATTACCTCCGGATCCCAAATGCGGATGGCAGTTGACTGTTACCAAGGCACCATCTTCAACTGGTGCGAAGCTGTGTCGGCTCATATGAAGAGCCAACTAACCAAGGCAAAGAACGGACGACTAAAAACTTTTGGATATGGGCCTATAGTCGTGAGCTTTGCCTTGGAGAGAGTTCCTATGCTGATCCCTCAGCAACTCACTGTTGATGACTTGGGTCCTCGGGAGCCAAAGCTTGTTCGATGGGTTGCGGTGATGGCCCGGCATCCTGACGAGGGTGCTGCAGTGGTTCGATTCTCGGACAGTTACTTCGACTGGCTAGAGGGCCAGCTTTTTGTGATACAAGACTTTCCATATGCCGGAATGGATTTCAGAGGTGATCCGGACATGGTTCTTCCACAGGGAGAACAATGGGATGACAGAGGTACTTTCATTTTCACAAGTTTTCTAGTTATGTATTTTTTGTATTTTTTATATATATCGTCTCAAAACTAATAGTAAATCTTTCAAAATGCAGATGTTGGCCCACAGCGTCCAGCCAACCTCCGGCCTTATGATAGACTACATCCAGCTGCACCGGTACCGGCCCCACAGGATGCGACAGCAGAAGTACTAGCTGATTTGGAGCATGATCTAGAGCGTCTCACGGCAGATATACCTGAGACTACTATGGACGATATTCCTATGAGGCTTCAGCGCTTCGTAGTCGCGGTCCCTGGACCGTTTAGGAGATTTTTGCGTAAGGTAGCCCGCGCAGTGGTGTCGTACAGAGAGCACCACCAGTGATTGACTAGTCACTTTTGTAGTCACATGTGACATTTTTGACTTTTTGTACTATCATTTTGCCGATCATAAGGTGTGTTAAACCTATGATCGAAGACGATGTATATATTTTTGGACACACTTCTATCTATATCTATATATCACTATTACCGGCTTATCTTGTTTAACATGTATGATGAAATGTCTTTAAATTTACTTGCATGATTATTATAAATGTCTGTCCAACACTCGAGAAGCAATTGCATCTGCTAATGTATTCAAAGACCTTGGAATATGTTGATATTCAATGTAATCAAATTCACGTTCCAAGAGACGCACTCTCAAAAACAACCTTAATAACACAGGATTTCTAATGGCATAAACTCTATTAAGCTGTAATACAACAAGTTCAGAATCTAACCTCACTATCAAACGTCGAATTCCAAATGAAATAGATTCGGATAATAATTCAACCACTGCACTGTATTCTGCAATGTTATTCGTTGTTTGACCGAGGCTTACCCCATGCATAGAAACTAACTCGTCAGAGGGCGAATAGATAACCCAAGCTGCGGAAGAGATATTCCGTGTACTACGACAAGCACCATCAGCAAATCCAATGTATGTTTGGAGAGGCGTCGACATCTACAATATCAAGAGTAAAACCAAGATAAGCCAGAATAATGACGAAAAACCACACTTGCTAAGCTAAGCACACTGACTAAACTAACACACTTGCTAGCTAGAAAGAAAATCTAACCTATCTAAAAATTTCTCCATACCCATCATTTTAAGCATAATACCTCTTTAGGTAAAGTCCATTTCTGGGTTTACCCAAAGAGTCCCCATCAAAATCAACTAACTCATAAGCCCCTTTTGCTAGCTTTCGCTTTACAATGTAGGGCCCATGCCACATGGGAACGAATTTTCCAGCACCTAGCTTATCGTTAGCTTGATCATATAATAGTACTAGGTCTCCTTCCGAAAAACTTCGAGGGGTTACATTTTTATCGTACTGAGCTTTCATTCGTTTCGCGTGAGTCTCGATAGCTAAAGTAGCGTCACGTCGAGTCTCATCTAATTTAGCCAAGTATAACAACCGTTTCTCCTCTTCGGAAGTAGCTGGAAGTAATTCGACAGCCATTTGAAGTGATGGGATTTCGCACTCAATAGGTAACACAGCTTCTAAGCCATAAACTAGCTGAAAAGGGGTGAAACCTGTTGAATTTTTCACTGAAGTTCGATATGCCCATAGCGCCGAAAATAACATGTTATGCCAATTCGTTCGATGGATACCAATGATCCGTCGAATCATGACGACTAGAACTTTGTTGATTGACTCAACCAAACCGTTGGCTTGCGGATAATAAGGTGTAGAGCTATCGTGGCGCAAACCAAGCTGGCTTGTAAGCTCAGTCATCATGACATTTCGAAAATGGCTTCCATGGTCCGTAATGATTGCTTGTGGGACACCAAACCTAGTTATGATATGATTGAATACGAAAAGTGCAGCTGTCTTGCCGCTTGCGTCGAATGTAGGCATCGCCTCGGCCCACTTAGTAAAATAATCAACCGCAAGGATGATATACGCATGCCCCCCGGCCGAGTGAGGGTTACAAGTAATAAAGTCAATGCCCCATTTGGCGAATGGACCAGCGGCAATTATAGGGTGGAGAGGAGCAGGTGGAGCGCGCATCTTGCGATCAAACACTTGACAGTTGTGGCATTTTCTGACGGCAAGGATACAATCTTTAAACATAGACGGCCAGAAATAGCCAGCGCGCAACACCTTCTGAGCTGTGGCATACCCAGACATATGACCGCCACATGCTCCAGAGTGACAATCATTCAAAACTCTCTCAGCCTCATCGTGAGTTAAACAACGTCGAAAAACTAAGTCTGCCCCCAGGCGATAAAGTGTATCTCCAATAATTCTGTATTGCTGGGATTGAAACCGAATTTTTCGACGGTTTTCCTTGGAAGCTTCAGGCCGAAAGGTTTGGGTTTGGAGATAGATGATTATATCCCCATACCACGGATCTACAGTGCTAATAAGAAACAAAGATTCGTCCGCAATGGACTCCTCTGCCACAGTCTCTGTGTCAGCACTCGGGAAATCACACATCAATTCCGCGAAGACTAAAGATTTCTTAGACTTGGACTTCTCAAACTCCAAGTCGAACTCTTGCAGGATGACGATCCATTTAGAGTACTTGCCCCCTAGCAGTTGTTTTGTCAAGATATAAATCATAGGGTTGCAATCCGAAATAACAGTAGTTTTGCGGAGAAGAATGTAGTGACGAAAACGCTGGACAGCTTGAACGGCTGCCAGGGCCAATTTCTCCACATGTGAATATTTTAACTCAGTTGGATTTAAGGTTCTGCTAAGGTAATATATCACATGCTCTGCCTTGAATTCATCTTCTTGAACTAACACCATTCCAATGGTGGAATGCGAAGCTGCGAGGTATAAGAAGTAGTCCTGGTTGTAGTTGGGAGGATGCAATAACGGTGCATGGGTCAACGCGTGTTTTAATGCATCAAAAGATTGTTGAGCAATCTCGTCCCAAAAGAATTGTACGTTCTGTTTCAACAACCGTGTAAAACCTTTAGTGACCTCGGCGTAGTTAGGGATGAATCGGCGTAAAAAGTTCGCTTTCCCTTGCAAACTTTGGAGTTGGCGCAAACTCGAAGGAGGAGGCAATTGGATGATAGCCTCGACTTTCGAGGGATCGACGCGAATGCCGGTTTTGGAAACAACAAATCCCAGCAATCGACCTGTTTCTATACAGAAAACACACTTGTGGGGATTCAACCGAATTCGATAATGCCTACACCTCATAAAGATTGCTCGTAGGTGGACAAGGTGATCAGCTCGGTGTAAAGAATGAGCAGGCAAATCATCGAGATAGGGTTGCACAATGTGCTTGATGTCATGAAATGCATAAGACATGGCCCGTTGAAAAGTAGCACCGGCATTCTTAAGGCCAAAAGGTAATTTGCAATAAGCAAATGTCCCCCATGGACAAATGAATGCCGTTTTTGGTTGATCGGCAGGTAGAATATTGATTTGATTATAACCTGAGAAACCATCCATGAAGGAAAACATCTCACTTCCGGCACAATCATCAATAATTTGATCGATATAAGGCGTAGGATAGTTGTCTTTTGGACAAGCTCGATTGATATCCCTATAGTCGATACAGATTCTTATTGTTCCTTGTTTTTTATTGACGGGAACAATATTCGATACCCAATCCGTTAACGGGATCGGATAAATGAAACCTGCTTTCAACAGCTTTTCGACTTCTGCTTTAATTGCAGCCGCTTTTCGAGGGTGAATCTGACGCAACCGTTGCCGAATGGGTTTAGCATCCGGGTAGGTTTTGATTTCATGAACAACAATGGCAGGATCAATTCCCGGCATTTCCTCGTAAGACCAGGCAAACACGTCGCGGAATTCTTGGAATAGGGCCTTGTAAGTTTGGATTTCTTCTTCAGTACATGCGGCACCTATATGAATGTTCTCCTCGATTCCGGGCTTCACTGAAATATCAATGGGAATAGTACGAGAAATATTCCCTAAATTCAGCTCTGAATCAGAATGTTTCGTTGGATCCTGAGCGTCTTTGACATATTCAGCGGTAAAGATAGATGAAAAATCATTTTCAAATGCATCATCCTTAGGTAAAAACGAAGATCTGTGATGGAGATCTTCCCATGGTAGATCATCTACACTTAGGATTTCGCGAAGTTGTTCGTCAGATGACACTTCTTCGGGAAACGTTATCCGTTCTAAGGGTGAGGTGAAAAGTGACTCTTCACTGACCACATTCATTTGGTCGGTTGAATGAAAGTCGGTAAAAGACATAAGAGCTTCATAAGCAATCTCATACGGACTCAACGGCATAACATCACCGAGTGAGTCTAGCTCAGAGTCAGAGGGAACATACCAAGGATCATCATAAATAATGTTTTCTGACGTGATCATATGAATTGTTGCAAACGAAGGGTCTGCATTGAGTGGAGGGAGAGGAAAAGTTCCCAGTAAACCGGAATCCTTAACTAAACCTACACCAATGTCCCTATAAGGGATTGTCGTTTTACCAACATGCTGGATAGTTTCTAAAGAGGTTGGGTCGGATGAAAAGTATGTCAGCTGATCAATAGTCACGATCTTACCGTTATGTGGAAACTTAATGACTCTGAAGACCGATGAAACGACCGCTGTCATAGCATATGACCAACTTCGACCCAAAAGAAGGTTGTAGTCTAGAGGGGCATCAACCACTTCCACATCCAGACTAACGGTTTTACCTTCGACCCCTATAGGCAATTCTTGTAGAATACCAAACGGACGGAACCCACGGCCATCAAAGGCCTTAAGGATGGTGGGGGATTGGTTCAACGAAGGAGAACCAAGCGATCTCCAACATTGAATCGACATAATACACGTAGAAGCTCCCTCATCAATCACAGTCCGATGAATAGGCCTGTTTTTGACTATCACTGGAATTTGGAAAGCCATTTGATGGGGGAGACGCGGTGTACTACTTTCTAGATCAAAGATCATTAGGTTCGGGTCCTGAACATCGACAGCTCCAATAGCCGACAAAAGCAATTTTCGTTGCGCTGGACATGATTGCAGCACTTCGAGTGCCGACATTGCTGAAGGTGAAACAGCTAAGTCTTCAACAATGTTGTAATTCTGGGCTGCTCTCGCATGTGGATTGAAAGCAGACCTTCGAAGTACACCCTTGGCGGGCGGCTTAATCACTAAGTCTGGGTTAGGTTTTTCGATCTGTAGTGGATCGGAACCAGGAGCTGAGGTTGATGGGTTAGAGTGAGAAGATTCTGCTTCTTTACCATCAACAGGAGCCTTACTACCATAATCTTGCGATCGAGTCGCAATCCTGACATGAGACATCATCAAAATGGGTTCTTCACTGGCATTCGAAGAAGAACCTATCATCTTATTTTCCTGCTCGGGAAATGGATTCTTTAACACAGCAGGAGTGGGAGAACCTTTAACTATTTTCACTACCTCGGCCCGATGAGGGCAGTCTCTCGTAAAATGATCTTCTTCACAAATAAGACAAGGATAACGAGGTTTGCGCTTTTCGTCATTGGTTTCCGACTTTTCCGTTTTCTCCTTTGGAGCCTTGTCTGCTTTAGCCTTCTTCTTTCCTTTCTTCTTTCCACCGTTTTTGGATTTGGCCGTAGATGACTCTACAGCGTGAATGTCGGCGGTAAGTTCAGGAGGAGAAGACTCTCCTGTCGGAGAATCAGGCAAAGTGATAATTGGAGTATTGGAGGTCTTGGAAGACTTCTTCTTACTCTTCGTAGTCACGATACCGATCATACCATCAGCGGCATGAGATCCCGAAGGAGCAGCAGCGATTTGGTTTGACTTTGGAAGATCCGGAATTTTCTCGTGTAACGTACCCGACTGAGTGTAAACTAAGTCAAGGTATTGTGCCTGAGCAATGACTTGCTCCTCAGTAACTACTCCGGCCTTAGCTACATCTTCAGTAATTCTTGGTAATAATGATTTTACAAACCATTCAGCTAAAATTTGGTCCGGGATAAAAACTTTCACTAATCTTCTTCGACGTCTCCACTCATGGATGTGATCAGAAATGTACGTGGATGTCGATTGTTTTAGCGAAGTTAATAATTCTGTACCATTATCGTATCTGACTGGTAACTGAAAATGAGTTAAGAATGAAGTAGCTAACTGGCTAAAGTTGTAAAAAGAAGCCCGTGGCAACTCAATGTACCACTTGGCTGCGAGACCAATGAGTGTACGCTGGAAAAGACGTAAGCGGATAGAATCATCTGAGATGGAATTTGATGCACACCAGAGGTGGTAAGTCATCACGTGATTAGACGGATCCTCTCCAGACTTACCTTCGAACTTGGGTATATCGCTGGGCAACTTATTTGGCATTGGCGGCCAGAACGGAAGATATTGAATTGGATCGTTCGTTAGGCGCGTCAAGTCGGGTAAATCTAAAGTCGCAATAAACGGTAACTGCCGGTTAGGATCTCTAAAACTCTGAGTCACAATACCAGCCCCAGGAGGAGGATATCCAGGATAACTAGGAACAGGAGTCGCATTTGGGATATTATATCCTCCTGGAAAACCAGGATTAACCGGACCGTACTGGGGTTGCTGAGGTGGTTGATAAGTGTACCCAGGATACGGTTGATACTGGTAAACCGGTTGTTGGGCAGCTTGCCCAGGTTGATACTGTCCCTGGTACGGAGGTTGAACAAATTGAGGTTGAGTAGTAACAACCGTACTTGTACCAGGTTGGCCTGCAGGCATCTGGACTGTGGTTTGAACCGTGGGTCCAGACAACGGTACAGATGTCTGAGGAGCGGTTACAGGGACAGTAGAAACCGGAGCTGCCGATACTCCAGAAGTAAGCATGGTAGATGAAGCGGTAGTTGCTGCAGCCGTGTGAGGTGGAGTACTAGGTGCAATTGGCGGCTGAGTAACTACAGAAGTTACAGGGGTCTGAACACTTGACTGGACAGGTTGCGGTTGCTGGGGTGGACCAGGAACTGCAGGTTGTCCTGCTTGAGGTACCGACTGTATACTTGGTTGCGACATCTGTTGACCCTGTGACGGATCCCATGTTAACATTCCAGGGTATTGACTCGTAACAGGTTGAGGATACTGAGATCCATAGCCGTATTGAGGATAGGGTTGATAACTGTAAGGTGTAGTCCCATATGATTGCCCTTGAGGTGGTTGATAACCTTGACCAGGGTATTGACCCGTAGGTTGATAACCTTGAGGTAAATACGAATACTGGGGTTGACCTTGACCTTGAGGTTGGTATCCTTGAGGTTGATACCCTTGGGGTTGATACCCTTGGGGTTGCCATCCTTGAGGTTGCCATCCTTGAGGTTGATACTGATACTGAGGTTGACTTTGGGGTACATATTGAGGCTGGGGTTGATACCCTTGGGGTTGATACCCTTGAGGTTGCCCCCCAGTCACGAATGAAGTACCTTGAGGTTGCCCCCCAGGCATTAACGAAGGTTGCCCCCCAGGCGGTAATTGGCCACCTTGAGGTTGGTTAATGGGAGTTGAACCTGACATCATATAAACTTCACCTATACTCAATGGTACATTACCACTGTTTCCAACTAATAACCCATGATCAATGGGTTGAGGAGATGCTCCCGCAAAGGTACCAGAAAGTGATTGATACCCAGTAGGAACAGAAGGACCGCCATGTAAAAATGATTCAGGACTTTGTGAAAACACAGATGACTGACCAGACATATTTACAGGAGAATGAATTCCTCTAGGTGGAACCGGAGTACGAGGTGTAGAAAAACCTACTGAGTTGTCTAAAAAATTGGTTAATGCAAGGTACCAAGATTCACTTCTAGGAGGACTGTAAAAGATGGATTCACGCTCCCTTAGATCAAGGGTAATTAGATCTTCAGAATCAGAAACGCCTATTTCTTCCTCTGGAACAAGTTCTTCTATAGCAATTAATCCAACAGGAAGATTTTCGGTGATAATTCTTTCTATTCTTGGTGAATCAGGAACACTAGGAGTTGGAGTAACAGGTTCGGAAATTTCAGGTTCTTCGCCTGTTTCACTGGCAGATGAAAAACTACCAGCAAGCTCGGAAACTGTAACAGCTTCGGGATTGTAACCTGTTTCTAATCTTTGGTAATCTGGATGGACTACCAAAGAAGATTCTCCTTCTTCAGGTGAACCTACTCTACTGCCACTAGGAGTTACAAGGACCTTTAAACCCTCTAAATTACTGGGGTCGTCTCGAGGAGGTGAACCCCTAAGTTCACGGGATCTTCTCAACAATTCGGCCACAGAAACAACTTCAGGAGACTGGCCCGCAATGCGACGGGACCTTCTCGGTAATTCCGCCACAATTAAAGATTTTAACTACAACACACGAAAACAAAGTAAAAAATTTCAAATCAAACCACCTAAAGTCTTCTAAAGAACCAATCAAATTTGAAGCACACGCCTAAATAATCTAGAGCGTCAAACCACACACAAACAGTAGTCTTCCGGACCAAAAGCGCTAGTTGGTGATTAGGCCCAACCTCGCAGGATTCAGTACAGAAATAGTGGGTGGAACAGTTACCCCGGCAACCTGCTTAATGAATAGACTGGACCAAGTTCCTCCACTTTAACCGTCTCGAAGTGAAGCGAACCCCCCAGAAAATCCAAGTGAGTATAACCGACGTCTGCTCCAGGTACAGTGGGACCTTCCCTCCACCGTCACCTTGGGTAGAATCCTAGATATTATGGCCACTAAGGTTACCAATCACAACAATTACACCTGGGGGAACAGTCTAAACTCCGACAGCACGCAAGGGCAGAGTAGCAAGCTCCAATCCCCTTACCGGCTCCTTGACAACAATCCAAGGTTTACCGATAAGTGACCCCTGGCTCCTCGACAATGGTTAATCCGAGGTTTACCGTTTGTAATACGTACTGCCTGGCGTCGTTCCCAACGAGGGAGGAATGATCCCCTCACTGGTTCGGACACGAGCTCGTGTTTCTCCTTTAAGAGGAGCTTTCCCAGAATGTAACTGAAACAATTGGATTTGTTCTACTCAAGATAGACTATCTGTTTGGTTTTGTAGTCTTGGAGAGTTAAGTACTCACCTACTCCAAGACCCTAGCCTAAGCTATGTTGGTGCTTCAGAGCCCTAGAAAAATAAAGATTACTAGATTGATTTTAATTTAAGCGTTACTTTTAAGGTTGTTTCTTAAGTCAAAAGGTGATGGAAGTGAAACTAGTGGTGTGTTGACTCGACTCGAAACCACTACAAAATGCACCTAAAATGATTTATCCACTACTTTACTTTTTCGATGAATTGCTTAACTAAAAAGTTGAGAGAATGCAATCTTTATAAAAGCAACTTCTTAATTGAAGACAATCAAAGAAACAATTCGTTTTTCTTTTCCAAGCATAAAAACATAACTTCTCTTTACATGCACGAAAAAACTCTTTTCTTCTTTTGAAAACAAAAAGCTACTTGAAACAAGACTTTTTAAGAAGATGTTTTTGTATTTTTCTTTTAATAAAGCAAGTAAATCTAATATAACCAAAAATCAATCTTAACAACTCTTAAAATCTATGAAAATGCACTCATAAGCAAACTAAAAGCAAATTTACTCTAAGCAATCTTAACGAGGCCAAAACTAACAATGATTATTTCTAAGGTGTTTTACTTGATCACAATCAAATCAAGGACTAGCTTATTGCAGAACCAAAAACTAGTCAAAACAAAATTCTAATCTTTTTGTCCTTTTTGAAAATGGAAATCAATACTTTAAAAACAAGCAATGCGAAATTTGACCCAAAACAACTCAAATGACAAGTTGCTCAAACAAGGAGACTTTACGACAGGCTCAACTTCTAAGAAGGTTGACTAACCAGAGATATCTAAGGCTGGACAACTTTCTACTATCAAAGTCACTACAAAGCCTTTCCAAAAATCAAACCCTAGGTCTAAACTTCGTTGAAAACCACTAAAACACTCAAAGCTCACAAAACTAGTTCAGGTGAGAATTCTTGACAGGGTACTAAAGGATCTGGGCAGAAAACACTAAGGAAAAACAAAATCTAAAAGTAATTTAAAGCAAAAATGGAATTTTCTTAACTTTTACAGGAAGACGCAGGCCACCCGTTGTCACAGGTGCGGCCCCGCACTGTGCAGTCGACAACAGCGCGTCCAAGGACGCACTGTGCAGCACACAGAGACTGCATCCTTCTGGAAAAAGGAAGAAAAACTAAAGCCAACTAAATCTACAGCTAAGCCACCCAAATACTAATTCTCACAGTCAAAAACCAAAAAAAAAAAATGATTTTCTCAAAGCAAAGTTCATATAAAGGAAAAGACTCTCTCATTAATGGATTCCCCAGTGGAGTCGCCAATTTGTCACACGGAATCTGTCAAGGGTGCGGACACGACTGACCTTCCTAGAAGTCTAAGACATTCTAATGACAAACAAGACAAAATGGAGTGATCTTTCTCTAAATACACCTTTTACAACATGAAAACTACAAGTGTTTAGGCTTACCTTATTCCAAAACGCTGTTGTTGAAGTCCGTTCTTGACGATCCGGATGAGCTCCTCCTTCAAGTCAATTCCTGCAACCACAAACAATCAAACAATTACCAAGCACTTGCATTTCATATAATAAAACATATATTCAACATGCAGACCAAGGAACACATGAAATAACTCATTAACACAAGCTATTGAGAAAAATAAACCAGTTTGTATTAATAACGAAACAAAGAAACTCTTACAACCTGGCCTTGGTGTTGTGCAAGTTCCTCCCAGGGTCCATCAAGGGTTTTCCTCTACTTTGACAAAGCTCACCCTCTCCCAAGTAGAATCAATTGAAGACAATCTCTCCTCACAAAGGCTCTAATGGAAGACCTAAATCCTGCAGCATTTACCCAAAGAAAATGTATAGCTCCAACCTCCTCTCCTTCTGGCTCAATGCCTTTATTTATAGTGCTGTAAAGAGGTTATTCAGGTCCACTATCAATGGAATCATCCCCCTCTATGGGTGGGATAGCTCCCTTATTGATGGGATAAGTTCCCCCTTAATAGAGATACATGAACCAACTGGAGGCGCATCCATTTCATCAAACCGACCTCTAGAATGTTCTAGAAGTAACCACAAGTAACTTTTTCAAGATAAAACTCGCGCATTTTGTCTTTTACAGAGGGACGCACCTGTCCCTTAACATACAGAGCGTCCATGGACGCAGATTTTGTGAACAAGGTCCGCGTCCCCGCAGGTAAGACTAGAGAGAACCTGCGACCCCAGAGATAAACATGATTTTTACAAGACTTTCTCTCTTCTTTGAGTTTGAGATGGATAACAGAGGCATGAGACTTGCCTAAGAGGGTAGCATGACTGTTGATTTGAGCCATACTAACTGTAAGTAGTCAAGGTGACATTTTTTAGTGTAACACCTGTTAGTTTCTTGCATGTCATCCTATAAGCCCATAATATTGTAGGTACACGTAGGTCCCAATCACTTCACTGCGCATTGCATACTTTGGTCAACGCAGTCTGCATTACTTTGTTAAATGCTTCTACTATTCCATTGGCTTGTACGTGATACAGTGTGCTTTTCTAATGATACACCTGAAACTCTTTTGTCAGCGCACTGATCATCTCATTCAAAAAATGTGTACTACAGTCACTCATTAAGATCTTCAAACATCCAAATCATGTCAATACATGTTCAAACACAAACTTTGCAGTTGTGGCAGCTATGCAATATTTTACCGGTTGCATTTTTTCCTAACGAGTCAAGTACTCTATCGCAGTGATAATATATCTCACGCCCATTTCTCCTTGATGTTTGATAGGTACTACGAAGAAGATGACCCACTTTTCAAAGGGTTGCAGTGTAATTTGCAGATTCAAAGGCATCTTGTCCCTCTGCGATGGTTTACCTATTCTTTGACATACATCACAAGCCTTGCAATGTGCTTTTGAATCCTGATGAAGGGTCAACCACCACAACCCTGCGTGGAGAATCTTCTGCGCGGTCGCTCTCCCTACATAATGTCCTCCCACAATGCCCCCATGAGCGTCCATGAGGATATTTCTTTGTTCAAATTCAGGTACATACCTTCACAGTATCTCATCATTGCCCATCTTATATAGGTGCCCCGCAATGACAAAGAAATCCGTCATGCGCACCACTAATTCTTTCTTCTACTGGATGGAGTACTCTTTTGGTGCAGTTCCAGTCCTAAGAAAGTGGATTATATCTTCAAAATGTCCATCCACTATGCGCACAGCAAAGAGCTGTGTGTCAGGTAATCCTTCCTCCAGACTAGTAGGCTCCTCTCCTGTCTCAATGTGTGACAAGTGATCCAGTCTTGCGTTCAATCATCCAGGTTTCAAAACAACTTCAAAATCATATTCTTGGAACAGTAAAATCCATCTACATATGTTCCCCCCCAACACAGGCTAATTGACCAGGTATTTCAACACGGAATCATCTATATACATTTTGAAGTGTCCCCCTAGCAAGTAGTGTTGATATTTCTAGAGTGCATACACCATAGCCGGTCCCTCACATTCAGTGGTGGAATAGTTCTTTTCTTCTTTAGACAATCTGTGACTCGTGAACATGATAGGGTGGTCTAAGCCCTCTCCACCATCCTATGTTAGTACCGCTCCCAACGTTATACACAATGCGCCAACGTGGACATGAAACTCCTTGTCCCAGTTCTGGAAGACCAGGATCAGCGCAGTGACCATCTTTTCTTTCAATACATCCAGGTTTTTCGTATAGTCATCCTTCTAGAAGAATGTGACATATTTTGTCAACAGATTTTCCATTAGTGCGGTGATGTGGACATATCTTTTTATGAACTTCCTATAGTACCTCGTATGTCCCAGAGTAGCGCGTAGCTATTTCACACTTCGCGGTGTTTCCAAATTTAGAATCACCACAATATTCGTGTGATCTACCATCAAACCCTGTCTGCAAACCACATGGCCCAACAGGTTCCTAAAAGGGACAAGGAACATACACTTCTTGAGGTTAAGCGCGATTTGGTATCTTTAGCAGGTATCCATCATCAAGCGTAGGCTAGCTACATGGTGGTTAACTAGCCCAAATACAGTCCAATCATCAAAATAAACCTCCAAGAACTTATGAATATATTCCTTGAATGTTACAACCACCACGCGTGAGAAGATGGCTGGTGCATTCTTCAACCCAAATGGCATGACAGTGTATTGAAAGAAACCCCACTCAGTCAGGAAGGTTGTCTTGCTCCTATCCTCTGGCACGATTCTAATTTGGTGGTACCCTGAGAACCCATCAATGAAAGAATATGCTTCCTACCCACTGACATTGTCCAACACCTCATCTATGAACGGAGTTGGGAATGGATCATGCACACAAGCCTCATTCAATTTCCCAAGATCCACGCATATTCTTATTTCATCCTTCTGATTCTTTCCTTGCACCACCATTGGACTTACCCAATCAGATTCTTCCACCGACTCAATAATTCCTATTGTGAGCATTTTGTCTAGTTCTACGCAAACCTTCTCCTTATATTTGTGATTTAAGCGGTAAGGCCTTTGTTTAACTAGCTTCGCGTCGGGCTTTAATGTGATCCTCGTCATTCCGAAAACTTTGATGATTCCCTTAAACTCTGTAAACTTGGTCAGGAATATGTCCTGGTACTCGCGGAGTAACGCAGTGACCTTATCCATTGTTGCATCATCCCACTAGTCACTGAGCATTGCAAACTTAGGTTTGGCTTTCGTACCAATGTTCACCTGCTTCGTTTTACCTGCGCGGTTATGTCAAGGTTCTCAATCTGTCGTCCTTGAACCTTGCGATGGCCTTCTATTTTGGGAATGTCAATTTTCTGCAGATCTTTGTCTTCTTCTTCAGTACTTAGATTATAACATTCCTACGCGCAGCTCAATTGAGTAGCCCATTCAAGCTGAATTGATTCTACTGTCTCCTGTGGTACGCAGAAGATAGCTACTTTTACCTCTTGTACTGCTTCATCAACATTGTCCCACCATCTATCCTCAAAACTGAAGGTCATCATGAACCCTTCACGTAGGATATCCCATTAACCTATCCCATGGCAGAGCTCTATCTTTATATACCAATTCATGGGTATAACATCTAGGGTATGACAGAACAGGTGCACCCACTCAGGTTGTGGCTTTTCTCCATAGACCTTCGTCCACTTGGCCAGGTGTGTGCGTGGATCATCCTGTCCATCATACTTGTCTGTTAGTCGCATCTTAGGCTTCCCAAATTATGTGCGCATCATTCTCCTACATTCACGCCAGTCCTCAAAGCTCCCTTTGTGTGTACCTCACCATCTCGTGGGCGTAGCGTGGAGTAACCAATTCAAGGCCTAGAGACGTTGCTTTTTTGGCACCTACCTTTCAAACTTATCTAGGAAAGTATCTACCTCACTTAACCCATAATAAGTAGGTAGATCCCTTACTTCTGTTGATATGTAGTGTAGCGATCTTGACATCATATTACAGTTCAACGTGGTTACCTCGTGTAACTGATTCTGCCATCGCTCTAACTCCTCATCAGAATCCCACGTATAGGAGCTTTGACGCTCCTATGAGATATGTCCGTCTGTAGTGGGATTTACCCAATCTTGCTCTCACACAATTATTTTGTAGATGCAGTCCAAATCATTGTCACTTTCATAGTCACGCAACGACTCTGTATAGTGCAATCCTTTCACAGGATCCAAAGGTATAACTACAGGCAAATACTTCTTTCCAAAAATCATCTTGCGCTTCTTTAGATTAATAACCCCATTCATGTGAGTGGCCCAATCAATTCCTAAGAGCGCGAGGTAGGGATCGTTGTCATAAAAAATCTATATTACTTCAAATTCTGCTAGCACGATCACTACCTCAATATCCACAGTGATTCCCTATAATCGCCCCATAGGTATTATCTTTTGCTGGTTCGCCATTCACAGCTGAATAGGAGACCATTGCAGCGTAGGCCTCCCCACGCACTCCCATGTCTACTTCAGCAGAACCTTCACATCTGATCCTAAATCTAGAATTACTTGGTCCATCTCATATTCTCCTATCTACGTGGTTAACCTCATTTCTCTTCCCATCCTTGTCATATGCTTTCCAATCTTTCGGACTATGCGCGGTTCTCCTAGCGTGGTCCCATTGAATTTGTTAATGAGTTCCTACAATCCTTTTATAGCCTTACTATCATGCAGAGCTTCATCCATGTTTCCAGGAACGTCTTAAGCATAGATGGATCCATTTCCGGCTCTGGTATATCTTTGCTTCCTGAACTGGAGGCATTAGCGAAGCTCTTCTTAGCTTCCATGAAGGTTTCCTTAGCACGCTCCAAATCAAACTCTGCTTCTTTCATCATAGCCTTGCAAATCCAAGTACTATCTTCGAGTTGTTTTCCTTTATCATCTCCCATTGTGATTCCACTTCAGAGCACAATATTCAAATTTGGACCTTCCTCAGATAGCTCAGACCTCATCATTTACAGGTTTTGAGTCAGGGGAGGTGGTAGCGCTCCCTTGTTGTGTATCCTAGCTATCAGCGTAGGAAAATCTTCTGCCTCATGATCAAACAATATAAAATACAAACATGATGGACACATCGGGTTCATACAATCATGGGCCTAATGTCTTGGCCCTCCGCAATTGTAGAATATTAGTTTTCCGCGACCTCTTCTAGGTCCTCCTCGGCCTCTGCCTCATCCACACCCCTAAAATCATGTTTGCACCACTCCTGCATTCGAGTCTAGGGGTTGTGTTTCAGCCTGAACCCTATAGGTGGGAGTTCTATCCATCATCAACTCATAGCTTCTACAAGTGCTCTCATTGTGTCCAAGCGATCTAAAAAAATTATAGAACAATTGCTTCGAATTTTGATTATACTTCTGTAACAAATGGCAATTGTCCGTAGCATGCTTTCCACCTATTTGACAAATCGCACACCACAAATTAGGTGTCACGCTAGGTCCTGCTTGTGCATTCGGCCTTAATGGCATTGATACTCCTCCCGTGACGTAAATCGAGAACATCGGCAGTGGTCCCTATCATGACCTTGACCCTTGCCTTTTTCGCACCATACCTCTTTGCATACTTCTAGTTGAGTTGTCCTATCCTGTTTTAGACTCTGCATCTCAAGGCATAAGTTTTTCAACTGCATGTGGATCTACTAAACTCCCAAGTTTGGATCCTGCATCAATGTCTCATGCAGCCTCATATTGATTTGTAAGGCCTCTGCCTGAGTTGTTAACTTCTGCTACAATAGCGTGCTCCTTAGATGTGGCATTAGCAATGCTACAAACCATTCGCGGTGTTGTCCATTCATCAGATTCATGTTAGCTTTGTGAATCCTACACTTCAACCTTTGATCCAACTCCCAAGGATTTTTTCTTTGTAGCATCATGATTTCTTTGAACCCAATGATCGACTATGCTTCAGACTTCGGCCTGCTAAATTTCGTATTTAATGCAATTTGGATATCTACAATTCCCACATTCGGATTTTCATTAGAATGCTTAATATACCAAGTCAGCAAGCGGTCTTGTAGTTCGCTAACCAGTGTCGCTTTCTTTATATTATCATCTATAACCCCTTGCACTTCCCATACGACTCTTATCACTAGCCAAAACTAGTTTGGATCTTCATTTCATACTCCCTTGAACACATGCAACTTTATCATGGTTACCATATTTACTTGTAGTGGTGGCGGAGGTGGTATGGGTGAAGATGGAGGTGAAGGTGGTGAAGCTAGTGGCAGTGTGGGTGGGGGCGGTATGCGTGGAATTCTTTGCCCTGTCAGATGGATTGCACTTTGTAGAGAGACCTTCGTGAGCTTTTTCTCGTCTCCTCACATAGGTGAAATCAAACGGCTATTCTCTGGTCCCTTACTTCCTTCGTTTCTGTAGGTTTTTCCACTTCGCGTAGCTCCGAACATTAAGGTAATTGCATAACCCTCTTTTCACACAATAGCATTTTAATCCAAGTATTCAGAGACTTTACGTACTTACCTCATGGTCCTTTGAGAAAGCATCGCTCTGCCTCGCTATAGCTGATTGAAGTATCTACCGCAAACTCAGTAATGGACCCTCCTATAATCCAATCGAGCCAGTGATCAATAGTGCGCATGATCTTATCCTCCGATGGTTCCAATCTACGCACCAACGTTGAGGTCCACACAATAATGTTGTTGAGCTTCCCTCTTCCTTGGCTATCTGCTATCTTCACGATCCACTCGTACAACTCAGTAGGGAAAAATATGAAAAAGATCTCATGGATTTCTATGTACAAGTAGCAATTTAACCACTCTTCTTTTGTGAGTCACGGATTCTTGTTCTCCTGCGCCGCGAACTCATGAATCCTCTTGTCTAACCAACCTTGAATTTCCTTCTTAGTTGGATTCTAGTGATACGACATCAGACATCTCTATGCAGATTCCGGTCCCGGGAATGGAACCATTTGTTAGCTTGAGTGGGCCTGACCCAGGTTTAGAGTTAATTAGCCAAACTAATCCCTACACTACTGGCCCTTTCTGCAATCCACGGACTGAGGTCTCACCCGAAGTAGTATGGAGGTATGCTAGAACCAAGTTTCTGCACCCTTCAGATATTTGAGGGGTCGATTTAGTCCAATTGTGAATACTTATTGCAAGTCACTTTGCGTACTGTCATGACCTGCGAGACCTTCGTGATCTGTTATAGCAACCTTCGCGTAGCCCTAACCAAGGGCTGAGGGGCTTTCATGATGCTAAGGCAATGATTTTCACTATTTCCCCATGTTATACCATGGATCTTACTTATCTTCTTATAACTGTTAGTTAATTTCGAATAAATAGATACTTTATCTTATATTCACTTAATCAACACAATCATATATGTTCGTGCATCATATAAACAATAGAAATGTAATTCATACCCAATACATTCGATGCATAAAATAGTAAACAAATACATAGGAATGGTATACAAATTATATTTATTAATGCTTCAATTCGTTATAGACTCAACCTGCCCTACCCACTCAGCTGTAGGGGTCCGCGCACTTAGCTACAGACTACTAGGCCTCTGTACACTCAGTTGTAGAGCCTTCTCCTACTCTACGACCAAGAATCATCTCTACACTTAGATAAGATTGAATTCTCCATCTATTCCTTTCTTCCTTACAACTTAGAGCCTCACTCTATTTATAAAATCCCATGGTCCGCAAACCATGGGTAGATCTCTAAAGTTGACATTACATTACAAAAATGAGGGCAGACAATGCTATGACTCATTTACAAGCTCGTGCTCCATGCCCACAAAACGCAGAGTCTTTACATCGGATTTAGTCGAAATCTGAGCTTTAAGCCCCAAAACTTCCCTTGGGGGATCCCACGCCCAACAATGCAAGAAAAAAGTGTGTTCATTAAACCAATAAAGGGTTGGCCATTGACTAGCAGGTGCCCCAGTTGTTTTCTTGTCTAGATTGTCTATATCATTATGAACAAGAAAAAATGCAATTGTACCTAGATTAATAACTCAATTTTTATGTGTATTCATTAGAGACCAATGTCTTGGAATACCATGCCTTCCCCCAAGAAACCTTCCCACAACAAAACCTCTACCCCAAAGCCTTCATATGGTCAGCCCAACCGCTAAGTCACATTAATGGTTGGATTGAAGGTTGTTTACTAGGATGGTATTTTGTCCACCAAACAATTCTTTACACCATACTATGATGGATCTAGAAACCTCTTCATGAAGGCGTTTTCTTGAAAAGTTGATATTGATGGCAGTTGTGTCCTTAGAAATTAGTAGGAAATTTAAAGATCTTTGAGCTACACCTTTATGACCCTTAACTTGTTTTTCATTCTTTCCTCTGTGCCCATTCTGCTCCATCTATTTACATATGTGGGTTGTCAAACCATGATGACATTGTTTAACATTATGTTATGTCTTTAACTAAATATACTATGTATACTATCTATACTAACCTAAAGCTATAAAAACCAATTTCTTTATCCTAACAATTCTCCAAACCTAAAATTTCTTTTTAAATAAAATAATTCATTTTTATAATTTAAATATTCAATTAAATCACATACCATATAACATATTCTTTCTTCTATGCTACCACCTTATGGCATTTCCTTTGTAACATGTGGTGCAATTGCTAGTATAGCTCCCTAAGAAGTCTTACTTCAATTGATCATTTAGCCTTCATCACTCTACTTCTCAACTATATCAGCTAACTTGACTAGACATGCTTTGTCCAACAATGATTCTTAACAACAATGAATTGATACAGAGGACTATCTAGAGTTCCATGCACCCCCTTTTAAGAGTAAAAGCTTCAGGTGAGATGCACCTCCCATCAAAGCCAAAGGCACTGCAATTTGTACTCAATTGTAGTTGTCACTCTCCCTGTGCCATGCAACTGCCTTTTCTGCACTTCACAGTTCTCACCACTGATTCTATTGTTCCATCTTTCTGTTGCTTCAACATCAATGTCATTGCAAGATCATTTACATAGAATAATTGTTATGCACCTCATTAACTCCTTCCGTGCTCTATTCTTCTTCTCTTGTCATACTTTTTCCACTGCCATTTCTTAAATAGTTTCTCTGTTCTTAAAACCATCAACAAGATTTGCTTACAGACTTTCTTTTAGGATCAATGAAATCTACTGCAGTGATGAAGGACCCTTACTAATTTCTTGCAAAGATTTCCATACCTCTAATAATAACAATAAAGTCTAATGTTACTGCTGCACATAATCTAGGGTACACACCATTGTTTGTTGTTGTGTCAAGGGTTACTGTGCAATCATCGTTGTCTTAACTATCATTGACACTTCACTATCACTGTTATAACACTATATAGTATGTCACTATGCTACATCTAATACATCATACCATCATAAATTATTGTCAGATAGAAGGTTACTACAGTCACCCTCCTGAGTCACTGTCATGCTAATGTTTTTCTGCTACTGTAACAACTTGCAATATATATAAGGTCAACTGTTTAAATTGTTGCACATTTTCAAAACATATCCAAACATTGAATGCTATTACTCTTCAAAATATTCATTTCGGATAAAGTCTGTAACACTTTAAGGTTTCTCAAAATGTATGCTCTAATGTGTGTGACAACGAAAACACTATCAAATCACTGTCTTATATAAGAAAAATGTTATTGCCATGTCACATACCTTATAAAACTTGCCCATAAAGAAAATTTGTATGAGGGATTCTGACACCAACATATGTAGTTGTCAAGTATTTTCTTTGTTGCTTATTAGGGTCAAGACTGCCATCAATATAAATCCTAGCAAGGCTTTTCTATGTTGCTTCTGTCTAATATAGATAAAATGATTGCAGCGTGAGAACTATGAATAGTAGTCCTTTGTCTATTCATATTGCTGCATATTGAGGAAGCCCTTGACAAAATTACTATCTTCTCTGATTGTTACAATAATGATGCAGTAGTGAAGCCAACTTTAGCACAACATCCTGCTTGAATAGCTTGCATATTGCAGAGTTTGAATGCTTCAGAAATTTATATTCTTTACAATCAACAATATGTATGCATAGACCTTGAAACATTTAGATTCAAACTTTAGAACTCTAAATCAACTGTCTGAATTATTCGTCCTTATAATAGTACTGGCCCATAGATGACTGAATTGATGACCAACAGAGGTTACAGATAGGTCTGTAATTCATGTCGTAAGCATAGAAGAATATCGATCTAAAAAGGAGTTGTAGACATCTTAGTAAAACACTTATTCGTAGATATTAAATAGGTCTAAAATATCCATATGCCCTTTCCCTAACCAGAGATGACTGAAGTGCTTCAAGGAGTTATAAACAATTTTTGGGAAATGTTCAAATAGTCCACAAGATAAAAGGATTTCTTTCACTAGTTCCTTCAAGAATCATTGGTGTAAGCTCTAAATACAAGTCAATCCAAAAGGAACTTCAAAACTCTCATGTCTTAACAACTCATCCTTGCCGATTGATTGAAGCCCTAAGAGGATCGAAATAGCTCCACACTTCACAAGATAGAAAATGCCCTAAAATTCAAGGATTAGAGTGATATTCCAAAGAGACGAGGGCTTATGCCACAAATCTAGAAGTGTCATCAACTATTCATGGAATTTATTTTAGAGCCAAACTGTCAGTGAACTGTGATACCACCAAACCTTAGAGATCAACAAACTTAGATGAAAACCTTCATGCTCAGTAATAAATCCCTAATGAGGACAAAATTATAACAGGTTTCCAATAATTTGGTCTTTAAAAGTTTTTCAAACAAGCCCAAATGGATTCTTAACAATCCTTACTGCTCCTTGTTCATCGATTCATGTTAATCATAGAGACTAGAGTGTTGCTCAGAAATTATGCCGCAGGGAATTATTTGAGTTTTTCTTGGATGATTCTTTCATAGAACTCTTACTAGTTTCTGTAGCCCTACTTCTATTCAAAGAGGAAGACAAAAACCACATTGTTCTGCAATGAAACTACTGGCTGCAAAGGAAATCCTTGTGTAAAAGTTGATGTCCTTAAGAGGCCGAAAGTCTACTCCTTGCAATTATGAAACCAAACCAGATGCCAAGAGATCCACAGGAAATGGACATAGACATAAATAAGTTTTTTCAGAAATATTATAGAGGCTCGAATTAATGCTCAAAACATAAATAGATCGAGACCCTTGCTACCACAGATGGAAGAGGAAATTACTCCACGTGCAGAGAGGGATGAAATTGTTTCCATGCAGATGATTGATTTCTTTCTCTATTGCTTGGGCTTGCCCTCACCTGTGCTTTGATATCATTAACACTTCACTATCCATGACTTTTGGAACCTTCTAACCTAGTATTATGTTAATACCCATTAATATTTTATTTTTCCTAAGTTTAGACTTACGAACTTAATTAAAAATATTAATTATTTTAATATCTCCTAAACCGGTTAGAATTTAGCCAAACCATTTCTGGGTACTAGATATCTCATGTTCTTTAGACTCTCCCCCGATTTTCATGGCTAGAGAACATCCAATTCTAGCCCAAATCAACACTCCATATTAGCAAGGACTGTGCTCTAGTAATTCTCCTCACTGAGCATTACACTGATTATCAGGCACCGGTACCTGTGCTTGTGCTAGGCCTCCCCACCCAACATCCTCTGCACTGCAACATCCTGTACTACTACCCATGACCCTGCCACTGAAACTTCTACATTCGTACGATAGATCCCTCTACATTTCCGTTGTTGTTGGTCCATCCTCCCACCACTGCATCTACACTACAACCCCCTCTCACCATGTTGCGTCCTGCTACTGCTAACTACTAATTCACTGCAACTCAGTTACTAAGAAGTAAGTAATTGATCCCCTGAATTTGTAAAATCCTTGTCAGGCTGGAAACACTCCCAATTCTAATGCTCACTCTGCCGCTAACAAGTGCTCCCTCTACTGACCTTTGCACTGTTGCAACAACTCCCTGCATCTCGCACCGTTGCACAGCTCTCTGTGCCATCCTGGACTGGAAACCCTCCTGTTCCTCCGGGACTATTGCAGACTGCTATACTCGCATTGCCCATGGACTTTTGCACTGTAGCACTCTCTGCTGGTTCATCCTCATCTGTCTCTACCCACATCCTCTAGTGCTGCAACTCTCTCTTCAGGCATCCCGTAGCAAGCTATAGTCCAAGAGGTTGGGTACCTCAAGGATCCTACCCCTCATCGCCTGTAGTCCTCATGACTACATTTAGATATCTCCCCACCTCTTCTCTATAGGTACATGAGCACTCTGTGTAGTCCCTAGCATGCCCTAGAACACTACGACATGAGCACTAGTGCATTAACTATGCTAAAAGGTCACTTTCTTGTTAATTTGACCATGAATATCTCTTTCACAAAGCAATATTTCTTAGATCTATTTACTTTATTGGTTTGATAAGAAGATTTCAATAGTCTCTTCACTGAATTTCTTAAATTTTTTACATTTATTCTTTTTGACAAAAAAGTGCTACCATTTTACCTTGGCTAAGTAAGGATCCTTTAAATAACCTTCTAGCTTGATTCCTTTTTGTTCCATCTAAGCTTGGAAAAGTGTCGCAAATTTACATTCAACAATGTAAAAATCTATTCTTCTCTAGAAACAATCAAGCCAACTCTTTCATTGTGCAAATTACCTACTGGTTCTGGACATATTCTTTGACATTTCTATGCTAAAGGTGTTGGATTTAGGTAAGTGATGCAAACTGCACACCTACAGTTCTATTGTTCACCTATTAAATAGTGGAAATTATAGGTAAACTTGAAAGGGTTGGTCATGACTATTCCAAAAATACTCTTATTGGCCTCCAATACATATGTTCATAACACGTACCTGCAATACTATTTTTCACCTATTCGTCTAGTGCATATTGTAGGAAAACTATTAAATGTTGGACTTCACTATCTCAAGTTGACACACTAGCACTAAAGATGTAACGTATTGTGTACATCCTTAGCTATGTTTGAGATTTCAAGCTAACTATTTAAATAAATGCATGTATAAAACTTCTATATTAGCAAAATAACCATCAATATTTTTCTCTAGCATTTTGGGCTGAATTCACAATAGTATGCTAAAAGGTGTCATTTCAATGTCTATAAATTAGGATATATAAATGTGAGATATATACTCTACATCTTTAGGTTATCTCCTTTTCAAATATGAGCTTTTTTAGGCTACATGTTAACTGTTTGAACTTTGAACTTTGAAGAAATTCCTTAATGGACTTCTTAAATACTCAAATGAATGGACTTTGTAAGGCAGTGGTACCATAAATTGTGTTATTTCAAAGATTTGACTTCCATATTTTCAAAAAATACAATGTCGTCAATAAATACTTATATGTATAGATACTTATGTTTAGGATAATATATCTATTGGAGCCATTCCTTTATGTTTTACTATAATCTTGATGCTGACAAGCTTTAGCTGACTTTTTTCATCAATTGTTCATAGAATATGCAAAAGATTTCACTATCAAGATGTGGAAAAAATTACATTTATCCTAATTTATTTTTTTATTGTTCATGACAAGGTAATCAAGGTAATCATGTTGCAGGAATGAGCTATCCTACAGTCTATTTCAATTTATGGATATTTTTTATTCCTCCCATTTTTTTACAAGGATGTAGATCTCATTTTCATGTTGATGTTTTTGCATGTATCTTATCTAGCCCCAAATACTGGTAATGGCACAGATCTTGAGAACTAGTCGTGGAAACAGACAATTAGAGGTTAATGTTACAATACCACTTCCACCTAGTATGAGAAAAAACTTAATGGTAAGTGACATAAAGATGAGTTATTTCACAGCAGGGTTGAAAGGGAAACCTTGTGTCTTAGTTACAAGTCATTTATTTACGTTTCTTAGTTGTAAATCAACTATTTTTGAGCTTTACTAGATCAATTATTTCACTAATCCAATATACATGGCTTGTATTTCTCACCCTATGTTAGTTACTTGACATGGTTGATATAACATTCAATTCTAGGCCACTTTTATTTTAAGTCAGAGATTTTATTGATTAAAAGGATGTTCATATTTTAATATTTTTACTTGGAGATTTATTTTAAAAGGTTTTGTAAATTCCACGTAGATGTTATTTTTTTAGGGTGATCTGTTTGCACGAGTAAGGTCAGATGAGTCCTAGAACATAGGTATACAAAAAACACATCTTTGGAATTTGTTGTGTATTTGTTATTCTTTATATCATTGATGGATGGTTATTGATTATATAAAACTGAGGATGGGAAGGTCCTGCCAATTCTCTTGACAAAACAAAATAAAATGGAGTGGTAGAATTGTGTTTTAAAGGGTGAGCCAGAAATTAGTACTTGAAAGGTATAACTTGAGAATGTCAAGTTATCTGATCTGGATCTAGAGACATAACAAACCGTGAAAAAGAAATGATGGTATTGATGAGTCTTCCCAGAAAAAATGATCTAACTATTAGACCACTACCCAAAATTCAGTTATCTACAATGGAAATAGTGGCTCTAGCTTTATTTGTATGAATAGTGACTTTGGCCATTGTCCTATTCATTTCCTATGAATGATTTTGATTTTCAAACTCCAACTAGTTTGTTGTAAATTAATTAAAGCTTTGATGACACACTTATAGTTTTCAAAGCTCTTTTCTAAATCTATATTCTCGAGCAAATTTATATTTTTACTTTAGGTGCTATAGATTGCTACTGTGTGACATACTCTATGATATAATTGCCTAGATAAATAGACATAAATGTGGTACAACATAATCTTTTTTAAATCTAAATAAATAGTATATCCAAATACAAACTTTATTAATTAAGAACATCTTTTATACTTCTTTGCTAAGTTATGATTATATTTCGGTAGGGGATTTTTTGTATGCTGACATTATGTTGTCTCTTTGGTTTCTATCAGGTAACAATTGTTAATAAGGAATGTGTTCTTGAGATGCAGACGCACATCTTATTCTACTATTGACAAGAAACTCCATGGTTTTCAGGCATGGCAACAAAAATGCAGATGTGAGTGGGATATCCAAAATCCGTGTTGGATGAATTTAATACTAGTGATGATTTTAATTCCTTGTGAGATAAAGAATGCCACAGTCAAATTCAAATAAATAGAAGCAGCTCAAGAATGAAGGTGAAGCTATTAATTTCTTTCCAAGTCAATTTCCTTTATTTGTTGGTTGCTGACATGTTTTGAGTGCGGACTTGTGAAATTCCAAATTGCACGTTGGTTTATGTAAAGGGGATATATATATATATATATATATATATATATATATATATATATATATATATATATATATATATGATTTTTTTTTATCATATATCGTTCATGGTTTCTGGAGATCCATGTTACATTTGCACAGAAGTTTAGATATCATTCAGATATCTAAACACCAAACAACAACAGAATTGATATTTTTCTCTCACTCAACCTATAACATATTGCATCTATCTTCATCAATGTTCTTCTTCGATATGCTATCCACTTATGACATTTCCTTTGCAATATTTGTTGCATTTGCTAATTATAGGTCATTTATAGATCATAAATGTCTTGAGAGTTTCACTTCTAATTGAGTATTCAACTGAACATATTGATTCTCTTATACATAATTATTTTTCCCTCCACCCACTTTTCATAACTTCCATAACCATTAGGTAGGGCCCTGCAACATTGATGTTGCTTTTCTTGTTTAGTAAAATATTGTTGAGACTTTAATTTATTGAAAGTTGTAGAATTTACAATTTATGAAGTTTCAAGATCTAATTTTTAAAGGGTGCTAGCTTAATGGAATAGCACCTACTTTACAAGCAGGAGGTTGGTGGTTTGATTCCATCATGCCCTGACATCCATATGGAATGGCGACGATCAATTGTTGGTGAGGGAGGCTCTTTTGACCATCACCAATGAGCTTTGGTGACATTTTTCGACCCTCATCAAAATATGAAATGGTGATGGTCAACAAACGCCACCATATATACAGATCAATAGTGACGAACCTCAAAGGTATGTAACCATAAATCATTTTTGTTGATATGAAATGGTGACGGTCGATGTCCATCATTATAATCATTATTTGTGATGGACCTTGATTGTCACCACAACACCTATACTTTTGGCACTGCACCTTTTGGTGACAGTGAATGAATGTCACCATATATATATGCAGCAATAGTGACAACCATGAAAGATCCATCAAAATAAATCATTGTTTTTCATATGAAATGGTGATGGTCACTATCTGTCATTATAATCAATATTCGTGACGGACCTTAAATGTCACCATAACACCTATACTTTCGGTGACACCACCTTTGGTGACGTTCATTTTTTGGTGATAGAGGTTATGGTCCATCACCATTCCTCATATGAAATGGTGACAGTTGTTATCTGTCATTATAAATCATTATTGGTGATGGAATTTGAATGTCACTACAACACCTATACTTTTGGCGATGCCACCTTTGGTGACGTTTAGTTTTTGCTGATGGAGGCTATGGCCCATCACCATTGCTCATATGAAATGGTACAGTCGCTATCCATCATTATAAAACATTATTGGTGACAGAGTTTGAATGTTAGTTCAACACCTATACTTTTGGTGACACCACCTTTGGTGAAGTTTAGTTTTTGGTGAAGAAGGCTCTTTTGATCATCACTAATGAGCTTATGGTGAATTTTTTTTGCCCTCGCTAATGTCGTTTTTCTTATAGTGTGTCCTCTAATTTTCCAATCTATGAAGATACAAAGTTGTATCTAGACAAGCACATAAAATTGAAGTAGAAAGAGGTGAATGAAACATTAACAAGTACTTTTGGGGAAGACCTTAAAGACTGTCAGGTGTACATGAACATTCATAAGTCTGTCTTGTACTGGATTGCATGTAGATACCATGCATTCCCATACATGGACATGATTTACTAGATCGTTTCTCACATTGACCCCGAGATGATGACCTCGATCAATGTCAGTGGGACGAAGCTTGCAACCTTTTGGGCACAAGATTATGATGATATGTATTAGATGACCAAGCCCATGACTGTCATGACTCCTCCATTTAGCTTGCCCAATAGCAAAGCTCACTCCAAAGACATTATGAAGGATTGGGTAAAGGAGCCAGCTCACATCAAGATGACACCCAACAAGATCTACAAGACAAAGATATAGGAAGGAATACCAATACTTGGTCATATTCACATGTCTACTGAGTGGCTAAGCAAGCACTGAAACCATTCCTCAAAGTTGGGTGATCGCATTGGATCAGCTGGCTAGAGAAGGAAGACCATGCAACTGGTCCAGTATATTGGCTCACCAGCTAAAGGAGCAAGTCACAAAGGCTCAACAGTCACCTGAGGGTATGAATGCAAAGATTTATATGTCCACTTACATTCTAGATGTAGTTTGTGTCTGACATGAGTTCCTGGGCTTGAAGTGAGCATGGTCACTACCGAATACTATTGTGAACACGTATTTCAATATGTTGTCCGAATGCAGCTTCAGTGGAGTGATCATATGAATGTTCGACCATTTTATCAGCCCAATATATAGGTTGATATTTGAACAAGATCCACCTTGCATGTCAGAGGAAGCGATGAAGGCATTTCTAGGAATTGCAGATTGGTATGCCTCACTATCCGGCATGTTCATCTGAGTGTTTAGTGAGGATAATTCTCCACATGTTCTGCCAAATATTGCCTTGGACATGCTTGTCATGCAAGAAGTAGTGTACCATGTTATGAAACCAGCTCACAAAAAGATAGAAAAGATAGATCAACGCCTTAGAATTTAGCCTCTTCGAGGGGGCAACCTCCTTTACATTACACAAATGAATGATTCTTTGATGACACAAATGACAAGACCTCCTTTCTATATATAGGAGTTTAAGGAGTCATAATATAATTAGAGCGGACATATCAATAATAATATAAGGGCATAATAATAACAATAGTGGGCTTCTATGGGGCACAATAGTAACAATATGGGGACTACATGGGTACAACAATACAATAAGGGGGCTATACTTATAACAATAAGGGGTTACACTAGTAGTATAGGGGCCTAACATGCCCCTCTCCTTCAAAAAGTGTTGTCCTCAACGCTTGAGTACTTCTTGATGCTTCTGTAGAATATTCTTGTCCTCCCATGTGGAATCTTTAGTGGGTAAGTTCTTCCACTTGATGAGATACTCTGAAATTGATCAATTTCGTAGCTGTCGGGGTCTCGTTTTTGTGACTGCTCCAGGTTCCAATATGATTTTTCCTTCCTCTTCAAGTTCTGGCAATATTGTTTGAATTGGGATCTTCTAGTTGGATAATAGAAATA
Source organism: Pinus tabuliformis (assembly GCA_031772625.1). Classification (NCBI taxonomy): domain Eukaryota; kingdom Viridiplantae; phylum Streptophyta; class Pinopsida; order Pinales; family Pinaceae; genus Pinus; species Pinus tabuliformis. The sequence continues at coordinate 881,186,804 of CM062820.1, read as the reverse complement.
GCACAAAACAATGCTTCTACATCCTCATCCTTTCTTGAGAGTGCATCTACAACAAAATTTTGCTTCACTTTTCTATAGATGATGTCAAACTCATAACCCAATATATTTGTGACCAATTTTTTATGTTCTTCTATAGATAATATTTGTTCTAAAAAGTATGTAAGACTATCATGATCCATTTTCACCTTGAGGTGTCTTCCCATTCGATAAGGTCGCCATTTCTTAAGTGCGTGTAGTATTTACAACATTTCCTTCTCATAAATAGCTTGCTTGAGATGTAGCAGTAAAAATACCCAATCACCTACATCAAAACATTTTTCACTAAAATGTTGATCTACCTGTTGTTTCATTCGATTTTGCACCAAAGTGGCGTTATCCTTTAAGAGTTGGAGAACTTGTTGTTGATGCTCGATGTGATATTTCACTGCTTGAACCTTTTTCTTCTTGATATTTCCTTCTATGTTTAGAGTTTGAGGAGTGGTAATTTCTTCCAATCCTTTGCAAGATATGGTCGGATTCATTTCTTGATGCTCAATGTGATCTTTCACTTCTTGAACATTTTTCTTCTTGATATGCCCTTCTATCCTGAGAGTTTGAGGAGTGGTAATTCCGACAAATGAATTACAAGATATGGTTGGATTCATTTCTTCTTTCTCGATGTGATATTTCACTTCTTGCACCCTTTTCTTCTTGATATGTCCTTCTATCTTGAGAGTTTGAGGAGTGGTAATTCTTGCCAATGCTTTACAAGATATGGTCTCATTCATTTTTTCTTTCTCTGGGGTTCGGTCCTGGCGTATATCCTCTTATTTTGATGTTTCTTGATCCTTTTATTCCTCCTCTTCATACTCTATGTAAAATAATTTCTTCTCAGGACACTTATGACCTTTAGTGCATTTGCTATCACAATTGTAACAAAGCCCTTTTTCTCCTTTTTCTTCCAATTTTTATGGTGTAACCCTTGTAGGTTGTGGAAGGCTAAGAGAAACAACATTTTCATCTTTATAGTTGTGAGGGGTAGACTTCCTTGTTGCCATAAATTTACTTTCCACTATGTAACAAAGCCGTTTTACTCTTTCCAATTGTTGTGGTGTTGCTCTAAAGAAGGTGGTGCTCTTTATATCCTCATAATGTGCTATCATTTCCTCCGTGAAAATTGACCACGTAACAAGTTGTTTACGAGAACAAAGCCCTCTATACCATAAAAATTGATCCAGTTCTAAATATGAAGATGCAATACATACCTTTTGTAATAGTGGTACACCATGTAGATAAAAATATTGCTCCATCTGAACTATCCAATTTACCGGATCCTTGCCATCAAACTTCCTCATCTTGCTTTTTCTTGATTTTAAGAGCTCGATCTTGAAACAACTATAACTCTGTAATTTCAGTTCTTCCAGTTCTAAAATTGCAACCTACAATAGCCCTCTATGTCCTATTTCCAATGCCACTAGTCTGATCCAAATTGTATTCTCCAGGGAAGAGTTATGCCAAATCTCCCATAGTGGCCTGATTATAGAGTAGTTTAGTAGGGCAAAAATTGTACGACATGCCACGTGTCACTGTTTCAACCTTCGAGTCTAAAAAATATATACAAGAAACTACAGTCTGTCCTCTTTTTGTACCTTCTTATGAAACTTCAATCCAATGCTCAGTGAGAAAGTTATGACAATTTTCCCTAGGTCACCTGTTTGGAATGTAATTCAGGAGTTTGCAAAAAGACCAACTTCCTCAGATCATATCTTTGCAAGTATAGTGCGAAAAGCTCTAAAATTCTTACCCAAGGTTCAGTGCGATTGCGTCTCAAATGGGTCTTTTTTTTGGCTTCTGAAACGTCGCAGAAAAAATGTTATAGAGAAAATACCATGATGACCTATTTGGAGCAGCAAAACCCTAGAATCCAAAGCTCTGATACCAAATGTTATGAAACCAGCTCACAAAAAGATAGAAAAGATAGATCAATGCCTTAGAATTCAACCTCTTCGAGGGGGCAACCTCCTTTACATTACACAAATGAATGATTCTTTGATGATACAAATGACAAGACCTCCTTTCTATATATAGGAGTGGAAGGAGTCATAATATAATTAGAGGAGACATAACAATAATAATATAAGGGCACAATAATAACAATACTGGGCTTCTATGGGGCACAATAGTAATAGTATGGGGACTACATGGGTACAACAATATAATAAGGGGGTTGTACTAATAACTATAAGGGGTTACACTAGTAGTATAGGGGCCTAACATACCACATCTCGGTAGGATTAGCAGCTAGATTGGAGTGGAAGAAAAAAGTCACCCTTGCCGACTCTTCTGTTGTGGATTGGGTTATATGAGACCCAAAGTATCAAGTAAGAAGATATCAAAGAAAAATAAACAAGAAAGTATCCTTTTGACCTCTATAGCTTCAACCCGTATGACCCACATGGCATTGTGAAGGATCACTACACGAGAGTTTAGTTCAACTGGATCCATGGGGCATGTCATTGGGTTGAGCAAGACTCATGGAGGTACTTCTACAATTCCTCCAAACCCAATAACCAGGTTGGCTTCGCCATAAAGTGGTTAGAAAATTAGCATGAAGCAGCACCACGGAGATTATCAATAGTTTTAGCAGCAACAACAGAGGCTGCAGAGGCAAGCATACCTATGCACAACAAAGGGAAGATGAAGATTGTCGGCCGCATGGAGGAGGAGAAAAGATGCAAGTTTTGAGAAGATCCACTTGTAGAACAGGCAGCTATGGCTAGTCAGGCGAGGAGGCAGCAGCACGACAAGCGAATCATGTGAAGGCAGAGGGATAAGAAGAGAATGGAAGAAGAAGAGAAGGAGTTGCATGAGCCAAGGGAGCAACTCTGGAAAGAACAAGAGTTATGCCAATAGGAGCAGGAAGTGCAACAGAAGAAGATTTAGCAAAGGGCACATCACTTGTAGACAGACGAAGCAGTGCCCATACAAGTAGTTGATTTATCTGAATAGCTGGCATTAGGTGAGCATGGTGAACCATCGTAGGAGATAGAACAGGTGCTTGAATAGTTGGATGCAAACATGGAGCAGCAAGAGTTGGAACGGGATACCGACCTCATGCCTCACCACAAAGTGGTCAATTCACCTGCTTCACTGCTTCCCAATGATGAGCAAGTCTTGAATGACCAAGGAGGCACTGAGATCCTTGGTGGTCAACCGGAAGCAGAGATGCACAACATCTCCTTTGATGAATATCATCACATAGTTGTGCAGTCTCAGAGTGTATTGACTCCGAAGGACCAAACATCCCCTATGCAATTTGAAGAGAAAGTGATTGTGACTGATGTGCACAAGCATCTAGCTACTTTTTCTGATGCAACTAGAGTGTATGCCGAAGCCACGAGCTCAAGTATTCATTTTATCATAGATGAGAATGAGCGAATGGAGAAGGAACTATAGGTGGCCAAGTAGGGAGGAGACTCGGTGACAATGTCCGCCCTAGCTGAACTGAAGAAGGAAAAACTAGATGAAGTATTGTCCTTGGATGCAATTATTCAATCGTTGCACTCAATGTTTGGTACCATGCATCAAGTAGTTGTTCATCTCCATGGATGGGAGGAGCGATGTGCGAGAAGAGCATGCATATTGAAGGACATACATACTATTGTTGATAACATGCAAGCATGGACGATGAAGTACAAGGGACACCTACTTCACTTGCCAAAGATGATGAAGGCCAATGTGATCAAATTGCAAGCACGTATATGGAGTCAAATATGGAACTATGAAGACCTATAACAACTCATCACTAGTATATAGGGTTCCCATGCACGAGTATTCAAAAGAATGGAGGTCATAGTGCACACCCATGCATTACCATCACTTGGGACTCTCACCCAGGTGAAGACCAAGAAGCACGTCCGACAGGAGCTTGATGGGTACTTCGACAAGTTGATGTGCACCGCCACCAGCCCAGACTTGACTATCGGTACAGACATCATGTGCAAGTACGTTGCTGGTCTGGCCACACTAAAGACAATGATGTATATGCTCACATACAATTTGGACAGAGGAGCCCGAGTAGTTTAACCAGATGTTATGGAGGCAATGTTCAAGTTTCATACGGATGTCACAACAGAACACACAAACACTCTCAAGGACTATCAATCTTGGCATCAATATGTCACTATTGATTAGCATGAGAATGTCGAGCAGTTGGACTTCTATGGTTGTCTAAGTGCAAGTGATTTCTATTTTGGCTTGTCCAAGACATTGTTCACATGGGTACATGTGCATTGTAATGTTGAGTCATGTCAAGTGTAAGTCAAGTGTCAAGAGTGGACGTAACAGTCATAGAGTAAGTGAATAGTCATGAGGGTAGTTGAATGGTCACAAAGGGGAACATCAAGGGTCCCCGACCCTTTTCTATAAATAGTCTCTCATAACTCATTTTATAGGCTTTTGGTTAGCGAAGATTCTACTAAGAGTATCTTTAAGAAAGCTTGGATAGTATTGTAATGCGTTGTGGCCTCTCCACTACACAGAACTAGTACATCTCCTTGGAGGAGTAGGCAGATGTGGCTATAATGTTCCACTATTGGGACTAGCGGGTTTACATGGATGTATTGTATGATTGTGACTTACACTTCTTTATATAATAATAGCCAACACATTTTCATGTATATGTTGTTATTGTAGTTGGATTTATTCTATTTCCTTAATGATATATTTTTTTAACTTACGTACTTGTGTATGAACTAATTCACATGCAATTATATGAATCTTGTTGTTAATGTGTTGCATATGTTGCTAATGTTGTCACCGTCTATGGCAACTACTCTACCGGACATCAGATAGACATTTCACTTGAACCTTTCCATAACAACCGTTGCACTCGTCTTAGACTCATCCATGAGTGTTGTACATGTTACCTTATCTTATATGATGTGACTGTCACATCCGAGTGGACTGCTCTACCACAAGCTATGCATGTCCTTTGTGTTGTGTTTTCCTAGCCGAGTTGGGACTGATTCCTTTCAACCTGGAACTCACCTTCACCTCCTTCCCCCTTCTAATTGTTGGAACCTCTGATACACCTTCCTTGACTCACTGCATCAGTCACACCCTTGTTGCTGATAGAGTTATTCTACTTACCTCTGTGTGACATCTCATTCTAGGCGTTACCTTACGACCCACTACTAGGACTCCTACACAAAATGTTCTGAGGTCTAATTGGGACTTCTTACTGGGGAGATCCGCTTGACATGTTGGCGGGTCCAACACCGTCGACACTTCTTTACTTAGCTTGAGTTAAAGATATATTTCCTACCATTCTCTTATGGGTGGCACACAAAAAAGGACAAGTCAAGCTTAGTTGTTTTGATTGGGGATGGGGAGTATATAGATACACAAGGGAAAAAGGATTTTCTAAGTATTGGTTTTCATCTTTGGTGTTGCTCTACTGCCAACAGGCCTAGATAATACCCCGACATAATCACTTTAGGGTCATAAAAATTTATCTGCTATCAACGATCCTTAATAGTACCCCTACGAAGTTTCTTGCTTCACCTCCCTACAGAGGAATCCTTTCTCTTTTTTCACGCTTCATTTATTTCTTTACTTATTTGTATCATTTTATTCATAAAATTGTGCATCAACATATTGATTTCATGGGGTGGAAGAGGGATCCCAACTTATTGAGAGTAGAGGAGGTTTCCTCTTTAGAGAAGGATACACCTCTAAAATAAAATTCAACTGTTAAAGTTTCCTCCCCTCCTTACTCTACTCAACTTAGTTGACAAGGAAAAAACAACCAATCATTAAAATTGGTTACAGTAGGTGGTACTAGTTATTGGTTTTGAGCATCATGATTCCACTACAATTCTCTTCGAGAAAGAATGTATTTTCCATCATGGTATAATTCAATAAAATATGCAAAGCCCATGTAAAGAGAGGGAATAAATAGATAAACAGACATTGATAACAAAAAATTCCCTCTTAAAATTCACCATGCTTTCTTCGGAAACCAAACACGGTCTCATGTGGAAATTATTTGCAATGAGAAAGAAAGAAAGTGGCAAGGTGGAAAGAAAATGAAAAAAAAGAAAGAAAACTACCCCTACTTCTAAACTAATTGAGAAAAGGCGAGGCTCACATAAAATTAAACTTCCAATGTAACCACTAAAGTGTTACTTGTTCTGAGCGGGCAAGGGCATCAAGAACAAGCAAGATGTTCAAGAATAACACCAGATAAGAAAGATAAATCATGAAATGCTGCAAATTTTGAAGACTCAAAATGCAAGTAGAAAAATACATGAAGAAATAATATATGAAACATTCTATGGATGCATGATGTGTTCATACTCATCGTAGCAATATGACATGCAAAATAATTCTTTCGAACTTCCAAAAGTGGAAAATAAAGAAAGTAGAAAACTTACATTTCACTAATGGGCTTGCAAGGTATGACTCCTCCAGTGATTGAGAGATAGGTTCATGCAAAATAGATGGAGGATGTGGAAAATATTGATTTTCAATTTGTGTGATCATCTGATGAGGATTCTTAAGAGATAAAGCATTATCCTGATCATTATTGGAACTAGCATGAGTACTGCGAGGACCTAACATAACCATCATCACAGGTTGAAGTTCCTAGACAACTTGCGGTAGTTCCAAGACATCAGAAGGTACATCATCGAAAACTGGTGGTTAATAGTAGAAAATGAATGTTTGTGAGTAGATGGGTTGACGAATAGATCGTGATAGCTAGGATTAGAAAATCTAACATGAGGAAGAAAAGGATCCTCATGATTTGATGAATTGTAGAGCGGGAGATTGAAAAAAATAATTTTCTATTTCTATTTATTCACAAAGATTGGATGATGGATGGGAGAGGCCAGGAAGAGAATATTTCCCCTCTCCAAGTTGAGATGTGAAATAGGCATTCCATGAGTCCTGAGTATGACTAGAATTAACATTGTTATAATTTGATTCTTTCAAAGATACAATAGGAATGATAGAATCGTGGAAGATATTAGGATAATGAGGGAGATGAGATAAATGAGAAACATTAGCTTGGATCACAATTTTTTTTTCATAAATGGAGTCCCATAGATAATCATCGTAAATGGAATCACAAGTTTGCTAGATAACACTAAATCCATCCTGAATTTGATCCTCATGAATATCAAAATAAATGATTGAAATAGGTGGATATAACAACACACAATCAGGAGGACCAAGGGAACCAACAGATGGAGGATGAGGATAAATATCATCACGAGAAACATTTGATCCGTAGTCCAAACTTGCATTTAAATTTTGAATATGTGCGGTGGGAGAGGATGGTGGTAGGTCAATGGATGGACTCTCAAGTTCTACAACTTCACCCTACATAAATAGAGGTGTTTGATGAGAAAAAGAATAAGAGTCACTTGGAACAACAACTTCCTTTGTCATATATTTAAGATCTCCATAACCAATATATGTTGGGAGACTTTAAAAAGATTGATATTTCGTTGGATTCATTGAAATATGAAATTATCTTTCATGAAAATCCAATCAATATCATCTATTGCAACACCCTCCTCCCACATCTACCTATGCAATCAACTAGTCAGGTTAAGCACGTGACGAGAGGCCACTATGATATGATTCAACCTCCTAAGTCACCTCAAGGAAGCAGAATAGATTGAAAGGCTCCATACAGACATTCAACATCAACAATAGGAATCTTAGGAACCAATCCAACCTTTCTGCCAACCATTCCCTTCGTCCCAATAAGGTTTTGGACAACATGACCTCAGGACATGCTCATGCTATGGGCATGCCAGCGTCTAGGAACCTCTAGATTCTCTCATAGACCTGCAAGCTAGCATTAAGGGGGTATTTTTGTCAGTGTTCTGCCAGCGTCTCTGAGATTTTAGTCACTTTTTCAGGCCCAGATCCTAGGTCACTACCAAATATTGAATGACATCTTCAGAATAGTAAGATAACAGGGAAATGACAGTGAAAAGATAATTACGTGAATAAGACATTGAATGGACCCCTACTAGCCATGATAGGCATTTCATCAAACATATCATGAATATGTAATATACAGGTGTAAATAACAAATATGAGCATAGGGGTCTCGTACATAGTTGAGAATCGCTAGGAGACATTTATGCCTCAACATATTAATTGTTATTTCATCCATTATGACATAGATACATTGATCATTCATTTACAAGTGAAAACATGTTGAGAGCCATACATAGCTTCTTTCATAAAACACATAAATAACCCACATAATAGAAGCATAAATACTCATGAAGTCAAAGCCATATAAATGACATATAATCCAGTATAATACTCATAGAAATGAAAGGCGAAATAACCTCATATTGATATGCAAAATACAAACCCAGTATGGGACTTCCACATTCCAAATGACCGTAGAAAGGCTAAGCCAAATCTATATTCAATCATTCATCGTCGTGCCATATTCCAAGCATGAATGTAGGATCTCATAAATCACATCAAACCAAAACCATCCAGAGTTTCCAAAGGCCATCTGCCTCAACCAATCAAATAGTGATTCAACCTCATGATTGGACATCACCAAAACCATCATCAGGTTGGTCTCTATCCCGGCTATCTAGGGCTCCACAACATTTGTTCCAACCAAGGCTGTAGGACTAGTAACTGAACCCAAAATTGTTGTTGGGCTCCAAATCATTTGTCCAACAAAGGCTCCCGTGCTATTAACTCAACCCACCAAGGTCTCTAGAGCATTTGTCCAACCAAGGCTATGGGACTAGTAACTCAACCCAAGTTATTACAGGGTTCTAGAGCCTTTTTCCAACAAAGGCTCTAGGAACTAGTAACTCAACCCAAGCTAAGGAAAAATGAGAACCAACCAAAACAATGAAATGAACCCAAAATCTCCATGTCTATCCAGGAAATGGAAAGGCTATGTCATGCACTGTCAATCTAGGAAATCCTCCGTGCTAGTGATAGATCATGACCAAAAATCCACATGCATATGACATGCATGCCAAAACTAGTGAAGAAAACATACATGCAACCTGGCAGTTGTGTTATACAAGAAAATGAACTCCTCATCAAATCACAGGAGAAGAGTAAGATGACTGAAGGACTGACCAAGTTCAGAGGCCCATTTGTCAAGCTAATGATGTCTAGGAACTAACAACCTGCCTTATTAAGCTTCCTAGCAAGGAAAAGGCTGTGTTAGTGCCTATGGTAACTCTGTTTTTTACCTCAGGAAAGGCATTAGCCAACCTAATTGAGTTTCTATGCATCAAAGGAACAAGTTGACCAAGAAATATCCCAAGGTTCTCTCCTATGTTAGCTCACAAAAGAAGGGAAACATCAGAACTCAACCTGTTTGAAGGAATTACTAATTCCTAATGGAGTCTACAAACATGAAAGAGCACAAAGGCATGGAAACATCACTTCTTTTTCCTAATGGAACTCATGAGGGATTTGGCAAGGCTTATCCTCTCATGCTATATATGAGAGGCTAGGGCCATTTTGGAAGGGGTCGAAACAATTGAAAGGATTGCTTATTTGACTGTCAAGCATAGTCTCTGACTAAGGCATAGAAAGAGGTACAGAAGGGAGAGAGAGAGAGGAGCTGAATGAGTAAGGGAAGGCTGATACAACTGATGGTTGTAATCATTCTTTTCTACATCAATATAGAACTACAATTGTGTTTTCCACTCTACATTGTTGGTAGTGTAATCTGTTTACATATTTATGCAATGTCGTTATTATGAATGGCTTAGATACATGTAATTAGATATCTTTATATGTTAATGCATTGTTTGTCAAAGTTATATGGTGTGATATTGTGATGTTCTTATCTATGTGCATGTTTTGATCTGGAGCTAGCTAAGGGGTCTTCCGCCTTGCTACTTTGTACTCTCCAGCAACAACACACCAAGACATGACATAATAAGTCCTTCTTCCTACTTTGATTCTCATTTATTTAACATAGATATGCATGCATCTTTATGATAGTTGCAACTAATCTGAAAGACTTCCAAGGATCCCGGGAAGATCCTTGAGGGTTTCTACATCACCAAACACCCGTGCATTAATCCCTATAGCAGAATTGGCGACTCTGCTGGGGACTACACTTAGTTCCTAGTTTTCTCCCAAAGTTCCTAGATCTGTCTTTCTTCTAGGCCTTCCTGTATTTCTTGATCCCCTTTCTGACCACTTAGGTATGTACAACACCCTTCTCTTAGTGCGCAGCCCTAGATCTGATCCCCATGGCCTTCTTTTTTATCATTTTTCCTCACTAACACTGTCTGCTAGTGTAAATAGTGCTTTATAAAGCACTGTGGCCTCAAACATAGTGCGCTAGTGTAGCCAGTAACTCTCTGTACCCTCTATTACAGACAATTAACCAACCATTTCTTGATAAATAGACTACTCTGCGACCTCATGGGCTAGGAAATTTGCTTGTATACTGATCAGGGATATGCAGCTGTGCTTGTTTAATTGATCTGTCTCCTGAACAATTTTTGTTTTAAGAAAATGGCTTTACTTCTTAAATTTTTTTTTCACAAAAGAAAATAACAAAAAATTTAGTGTTTTCTGCTTAGTTGGTTAGATCCACATTATTTGGTTTCAAAAGTTGTTAGTGACAATTGTTAGTTCTGTCAATTGTGCTAGTGCTTTACTGAATTAGATGCATGGTAAATATATTGATGTACAAATGACTCTTGCTTTGTAGAAGCAACTTCTTCAATGAAAATGAAATTTAAAATCATTGTTTTTGCATGATTTGAGTTAGAGTCCCACATAACTTCAGAAGTCAACACCCCCACCGAAGACTCTAAAGAAGTGAATTTAAAATTTTACCTAATAAAATCAATCAACAACTCTTTTTAGAGTAAACACTCATTAGTTTAGGCTATGATCTTGGGTTAGACAGTTGTGAGTTAACTGCCCAAGATCATACACTGAAACTAGTGTCATTAACGAGGGAAATCCTTTTGCACTCATACTATCCAGGACCACTCGAGTAAAAGAAGAGCTAAATACAAGACAACATCGGACTGTAAATGAAGAAAGCTTGCCTTCGCTTACATCTCCTTTGGTTATTCTGTGTATCGGGGCTCCCTTTGAGGATATCAGAGCTGAGTCAGGGACTCAGGTATCCTACCCACACAGCATACTATCTACGACTATGTCCCCTCTAGTAGTGTCTATGATTTGAGGTAACCATAATGGCCATACTTTTAGGGATGAACAAAAGGTGACTGTGGTGGGCTTGCCTAGTACCTAACACAGATGAACCTACTCTGTCTTTGTTTTTTGCGAGGGTGCTCATCTTCACAAGAGTACTTGGCCCCTTAATCTAAGGTTTGGGTGAAGCTCAAGAGTAATTGTAACTGTACATTTGGCTAACTCTCTCTTTTATCCATTGTGATACTGGTTTTCATCTCCAGCAAATGGTGGTTATCAGACAAGGTCATACCCTCTGCTTGTTGATTGATTTCTTTAGTTTTATTTTTTATTTTTTAAGTTCTAGATTGTTATCACCGAGACTTTAATAAATTTCACTCTAAAATATGTTGATAAAATTTATTAGCCACTGTGGCTAAATCTGGTCGTCATTGTCAATCTAGACAGTTGTTAGGTCTTCCCCCACTCATTGTGGAGGATCCTCCGAGCCCCAGTGAAACAGATTACCCATCTTCGGTAAATCAGTGTCTGAGATCTAACATTGAATCAGTTTGGACATCCCACAATTAAAGCTTACCAGAATATTTATTTACTGAAGGTTTCATTCTTCCATACAATCCTCCGATCATGAATTCGTTGGGACCACTCTTGATTCTAGTTGCACTTGTACCCCTTATCTCTTCTATTGGACCTACACCACCGATCCCATCGATGACTAATGGGTTGTGGTCTTTTCTCGACACTTTTGGTCCACAACCACCTCCCCACTCGACAGTCAGTACCACACCTCTAATGGAAAACCTTGCTATCCAACCTGTCCCATGTTCAAACACTATCATGACACCCAATGCCAATGGAACCTAGTATATTCTGGTTTTTTCCCCATTTGTGTCAGCTCCCGGACCTTCGACAAGTGCTACATATAGCGCTCCTTATAATGCTTCATATAGCACGGTTAGCACGAGCAGCTTCAACAACCCCTTTGGTTGAAATCCATTGTTTAGTTCCAACCCCCAGGTTTAGATGCCTGGGGACAATGTTCCTAATATGCATATACCAGTTAGGAACATTACAGTCTCCCCTCTATCTACAGGACAGCAGGGACAGTCATTGATTGACATGAATCCTCCTAATGTTAGTTAAGGACCTATAGTTAATTACATGTTGAGCGGGATCCTTCAATAAGGTCCCACTCAATCCATATGGGCACCCCACTCTCAATTTCAAATGAGTCAAGGGGGAATTCCTTGTCTTGGGGGCACTTACAACCCCCAGTATAACAATCCCTATGGACAATCACAGTACACGACTGTACCCCAAGGAAATTACTATTCCATGCATCCTGTGTATAATATTAGGAACAACACGATGGGAGGACCCCAAGGATCCCCAAGTCATATGTCATCGCCTTGGCCAGCTTCGGGGGCATCAAACACCTTTCCTTTCTTGGCAATGCTTGATATCACCAACTTGTACAAACTCACCAATGACCCTATCTATCACAACTTACTGCAGCCTCCAATCTCGCACAAAATTCCCACAGACATCCAAAAGCTCTGAGGGAAACAAGGGGAGGATCCAGGTACACACATCACCTACTATAATTTATGGTGTGTTTCCAACTCTATGGTCGATGATAGTATTTGACTATGGCTCTTTCCCCGCACCCTTACTGGAAATGCAACCAAGTGGTACATTGAGTTACCAAGCGCATCAGTCAATACCTTTGGCACTTTACCGATGGAATTCTTAAAGCACTTTCAGCTACCCATCAGCTATGAAATTGGGATGAAACTCCTCACCTCTTTATGTCAGGACACCGCCACCCACATCTCTGATTATATCCATGAATGGAGACATAGGCAGAGATTAGTCAAAGATGCCCTCCTAGACTATCTATTAGAAGATTTGTTCTGCAAATCTATGCTCCCTCAGATTACTAAAGATGTCACCTTAGGTGGTGCAGTGTTGGATTGAAGGGGCCTGACCTAGGTTCAGTGTTAGTTAGCCAAACAAATCCCTACACTACTGGCCATTTCAGCATCAGTTCACGGAGTGCATATGGAAGTCTCACCCGAAGTAGTATGGTGGGATGATGGAACCAAGTTTCTGCACCCTTGAGATGGTTGTGATGCCGATTTATTCTACCTATACGTGCTTTCGTGTATGTTTCTTAGCCCTCTGTTCCACCCTTCAGCACCTTGATGAAAGGGTACAATTGGCTTTTGTGCAGCCCTAACCTGTGCTCAGGGACTTTCGCACTACTACGATAGTGAACTGCGATATCTTCCAAACTAGGCTAAGTTTCTTACTTATCTTATTTACCAATCTTAGTTAGCTTCACGTAAATAGATGTTCTTATTTGTGTTCACTTAACCAACACATTTACGTACATTCGCGCATCATATAAGCATTATAAGTGAAATTCATACCCAACATAACAATATGCATAAAAAGGAAATAAAGACGCAGAAATTGTAGAATACTTCTGTTTATTGATAATTCCGGATGATTATAGACTCGACCTGCCCTGTGCACTCAACTATAGGGGTCCACGGACTTAGCTGTGGACTTCTACCCTAGGCCTCTTCACACTCAACTACAGAGCCTCTACCTACGCTACGACCCAAACTTAGACTTCTACCTCAGAGCTATCTTATCTCCATGTGTATATCTTATTTTCTTGCTTTCTATCAAACTACTTAGAGCTTAGCTCTATTTATACAATCCCATGGTCCTTGGACCATGCGTAGATCTTTTACCATCGACACTACATTTCCAAATTAAGGGCGGACAACCCTATGACTCTTTAACACCTACGTTCTCCACGGCCACAAAATGTGGAGTCTTTACACTTGGAATACAAATTTTAACCAAAATATGGGATTTTAGCCCCAAGACTACCCTTGGGGAACCCCGCGCCCAATAGGCCCCCAACACAGACATCATGACTTGCCCTCGAGTCACTCTGCAGGTGCGAGATCTTAGCACGAAGGCAGCCTAGCTCCTTTTGGATGACCACAACCTCGACAGCGCACTGAGCAACCCCCTGTTGGACTTCTTCCATTCTCTACTCAGTGACTGTCACTTAACTACCACCTTGAATCTTCTGCTAAGTTTCCTACAGTGTCGCGAGCTTTCCTTCAATGGAAGTTGTGATTGTATATGCCTCATCTATCCATGGTTGTAAGCATGCTTTTGAGGACTGCTTCTTTGTGCCGATCGGCATCCACCTGTTCCTTAAGCGCCTTTGCCTCTTACATCCTTGTGAGCCTCTGTGTAAGGGAAACCATCTGTGTGATGTCTTTGACCTCATCATATCTTTGTTGTAGCTGGTGCGCCTCTGTCTCCAAGCACTCTACATTCGGGTCCTCCTATAGGGTGGTCAGGACCTCAAATGACTCTTCAAAAAGTCGCGTGCAGTATGCTATTTCATTGTCGACCGTCGCTATTGCTGTTGTAACAGTGGTGGCACGATGTTCCTTGACTTTTGGTGGAGTTGAAGGCTGAGCCCTTAATTGCAATTCTGCGATCTGTAGGTTCAACTCCAGTTGAATCCTAGCCATCTCTCTCCGAGCATCGTGCACCCCTGTCACCAACTTGCGGACACGCGCCTCAACCTGCTCTTCTACCTAAATGTCCAACTCCAGGACCATTCGATAGGCTTCCTCCACTACCTACATGATTTTCTTATTATGTTCCATTGCCTTGTTGCGTTGCAAGCCAAACTACTCGATATTGATGCACTGCTCGCTCATGACCTATAGAGCGTGACTCTCCTAGGCCTTAAGTTCCATGGTGACTCCATCCTACAAGACGTGCAGTGTCTCTCGAGGTAGAATGGTCATATTCAATCCCATCCCTTTCAGGTTGCAAACCATGGGCCTGTCGGCCTCGTTTTCTGTAGTAAGTGCCCCATCTAGTAGCAGTATCGTGTTGGTCACCCATGTGCACAACATCTCCATGGCAGCTGAAGTGTCGATCGTGAGGCTGGTGGACACTGTACCAGCCTATTTGCTGGCTTGAGGGGGCCTGACCCAAGTTCCGCATTAGTTAGCCAAACAAATCCCTACACTACTGGCCCTTTTTCCATCAGCCCGTGGAGCACAGACTAAAGCCTCACCCGAAGCAGTATGGGGGTATGCTGGAACCAAGTTTCCATAGCCTTGAGATGGTTGTGATGTTAGTTTATTCTGGCTATACCTGCCTTCGTGCATGTTACTTGGCCCTCTATTCCACCCTTTAGTACCTTCACAAAAGGCTACAATTGGCTTTCATGCAGCCCTAACCTGTGGCTCAGGGACTTTCACGCTGCTAGGGCAGCGAACTGCGATATCTCCCAAACTAGGCTAACTATCTTACTTATCTTATCAACTAATCTTAGTTAGCTTCACATAAACATATGTTCTTACTTGCATTCACCTAACCAGCACATTTACATACATTCGCGTATCATATAAGCATTATAAATGAAATTCATGCCGAACATAACAAGATCCATAAACCGGAAATAAAGACACATAAGTTGTAGAATACTTCTCTTTATTGATAATTACATACGATTACATACTCGACTCACCCTGTGCACTCAGCTACATGGTCCGTGCACTCAACTGTGAACATCTACCCTAGGCCTTTGGGCACTCAGCTGCAGAGCCTCTACCTATGCTACAACCCAAAATTAGACTTCTACCTCAGAGCTATCTTATCTTCGTGTGTCTATCTTCTTTTCTTGCTTGCTATCAAACTACTTAGAGCTTAGCTCTATTTATACAATCCCATGGCCTATGGATCATGGGTATATCTTTTACAGCCGACATTACATTTCCAAAATAAGGGCAAACAAGCCTATGACTCTTTAACACCTACGTGCTCCATGACCACAAAATGTGGAGTCTTTAAATGTGGACTACAAAATTTGACCAAAATATGGGCTTTTAGCCCCAAAAATACCCTTGGGGGATCCCATGCCCAACATGCGGTCATAGAAGACCAATCCATTTATCGTGCCGACCACTTAGACTTGATTTATTTGCAGTCTAGCACATTATATGACATCATTCCCAATGCCCCTAGAAAATCCAATGCTCCCAGTACTCAGGAACCCGATGTGCACACCAATGGTATTATTAGAGCTATCTCTGTGGTTGCTATAAAACAACTTAGTGGTCACATTTCCCAGCTGTCAATTGACCCCTCTACCCAATCGATTTCCCTTCCTGCCATTGCGATAAACTCTATGCAGTCTACACAAAAACCTAGCTGTAAGAACAAGAAGAATAAGAAAAAGGCGGCTCCTTCTAAAGAGAATTCAACCAAATAGTACAACCCAAAGCAGAAAGATATTGTGCCTCCTGATGATGGAAAGGAAAAACCCACCAAATTCCCTTGCAAAAACTCTATGGAAGACCATATGACATATCATTGTCTGTGTCTCCAAGAATGCACAGATTTCATTGCTAAAAAGGACACTAGTAGGACCCCTGTGGTCCTAAACAACCCTTTCCTTACTCAGCAATAGTATCACCTTATTGCAAACCAAACCCAACCCCCACAAGGGGGCAATGATGATTCGCATCATCCTTCAGCTGGTGAAGGACCATCTACTGTTTACACCATTGAAACAGTAGATCTTCAAACCAGATCTAGAACTTATGGAGCTCTAGTGGCTAATCCTGAGGAAGCGTCCTCGAGTCAAAATCCACCACCACCTAACTATATTCATATCAAAAGGATGGTTGTTGATCTTGTGATTCAACCCCCACAAGGGGCACTTCGTCGCACAACACATAATACATCTACACATGATACCTGAATATACACTATTGTAGAAGATTTGTAACAAGCACTGTCAGCTATGTCGATGCTCAAAGTATTGCAAACCTGTCTGACCCAAAGGAAAGCTCTTCTTTTGGAAATTGGTGGGGTTGACCCTCAGGCTTCCATGCTTACAATTTTCGACATGCACAAATGTAAACCTCCCCTTTCACACCATCTTTCATTTCAGGTGCAAATATTTTCGAAAGGGCGAGAAATACATAGAATTATCATTGACGAAGGTTCTTCAAACTACATCATGTTGCCTTCATGTTGGCTCAATTTGGGTTCTCCAACCCTATCCCAGTCGTCGAATTTCCTTAAAGCTTTCGAAGGCCACACTTTCATCCCAAAAGGTTACTTAGCGAGCTACCCCATCACTTTGAGTGGGAAAATGGTAATGGTGGATATCGAAGTAATGGATCAAAAATTCGACTATAATATATTGTTGGGTCATAGTTCGACTTACGTGATGACATCCATTGTGTCTATTATCTTTTGTGTCATCCTATTTCCATTGGATGGAAGGACAGTCACACTGGACCAGCTATCCTTTTTCACCCCAGATTACTCCCCGTTACCTGGCGGCTATGTACCCTTAGTGGGTGGTGTACCTGACTCTTACATCAGTATGTGTACCAGTCTATTGAAGGGCTCTTCCATGATGGGTTGTTTTCCCTTCCCGGTGCCTGTGATTCCAAAGACAATCTCTATGGTTTCATCGATTCCTCATGATCGGGCCGATCCTTAGATCCTCCCAGCCCCTTCAAATATTGACGCTTACGGAGAGAAAATGACATTGCCACCAGCTGAATTGGCCTACCAAGCCATTCAGTATTCATCTGAATCTCCCATCACTTTGGTGATGACCAACGTTACCTCCTCGCCTCCCATAAATTCTTCTTCTTACGATCTCCTCAATCAAGTCCTACCTTCAGATGAAGCTATTCGAGAGATCATGTGTTTTGATGAGAGACCTTGGGAGGACTTTCACCATCGTGTCTCGATATCTAATTTAGGCACAATGCCCATTCAAATCCTGTCTTATGGCTCACCTGAAATCGTTCCCTCACCTTATATGACTATCCAAGTTGTCGATTCAGAAGGCAACATGGGCAATATTTCAAGGACATTTCTCATCGATGTTTCTGTCAAGCATGAGATCAAGAAGTATCGAGCATTCTTTTTATGGTATTTTTCTTTCTTATTAATCTGAAAAAACGTCGAGTCTCCTTCTTTGTTCTCATTAAACTACCATGAGGAATATTGAGCATTCTTTTTATGGTATTTTTCTTTCTCGTTAATCCGAAAAACCTCGAGTCTACTTCTTTGAGCTCGTTAAACTACTATAAATAAGATCTGATCAACTCTTTTTCTGTCTTTTTCTAGCTCATTAAATTGAAAAAGATAGTCTGAGGATTCTTTTTAGGGACTTTTTCTCACTTATAAAATCGAAAAAACCCCTGAGTTACTTCTTCAGTGTTGTTATAATCTTATGAAGAAGTTCCGAGCATTTTTTTCAAAACTTTTTCTTGCTCGTAAAATCGAAAAATTCCTGAGTTTTTATCATTGGGCTCGTTGAACTCCCACAATGATAGTATGAGCGGTTTCTTTTTTGGGACTCTTTGTTTCCCTTAAATTGAAAAATCGGTGAGTTTTTCCCTTCTTCGGGCTTGTTAAATATATGAAGAAGGAAGGAGCAGTTCTTTTACCTCTTTTTCCTTGCTCATTAAATTGAAAAAGGTACCTTGAGTTTTCTTCATTTGACTCATTAAAATTTGATGAAGATCTATTGAGTTCGTCATCACGTGACTCATTTAAAATTCACGACGAATATCGAGTTTAGTCAGTCTCCTCATACTCGTAACAAAATGAGGCAAACATCTATTGTGTAGTTTTATCTCCTTATCCAAACTCAGTAGATTAACTTACAGAAAAGGCACCCTTTCAGGTATACTATTAGAACTTTGTCGCACCCGATTAAAAATTATGACAAAGGGACCACCATGGAGTCGTTCTTTATGATCTTTTCAGACCCTCGAAATATCAAAAGACCATCGAGTTGTCCTATTTGGACTCATTAAATTAAACAGATCAAGAATGGATTTGCTATTTATGATATTTTTAGAGTCTTGGAACATGAAGAGACCAATGAGTTTTCCTTTATGGACTCATTAAACTAATCATATAGGGAATAGAGTCTCTCTTTACGATCTTTTCAGACTCTTAAAACATGAAAATACCAATGATTTTACCTGTCTGGACTCACTAAATTAATCATATGGGGCAAGTGCACAATGCAATTTCTTTGTGTCAGTATTTTCAAAGGATTTTTTTGGCAACAATCGCTCCCTTGAAAATGGCACCCCCTCAGAAAAACCTTCCTTATGATGGCCTCTCAATATGAACCTTACCATCCTATGAGTTTAGCCTACATGCCCCAATGTTCTTGCATATTTGTATCCTAACACTCTTTGATGTTCATGAGTCTAGTGTTGCATGGTTAAAACCATTGTGTCGTGCCTTCTATTGTTTAAGGGAAAAACCTGTATCTTCTATTTCCTCCATCAAACTATCAAGCATATTAATCCATCATGCCCTTTGTCATTTTGACACAATGGTCAAAATATTCTTCAAAAAATAATCATTCTTGTCTTGTTTCCTATCAACTGATGTAGGACACATTAATACCTACCTTTTGAGAGGTCTCTTCCTATCAACTTCAACACTCTATCTAGGAAGTAGACCCAGAGACACTTCAGTTCCTTGGAACTTGCAGACATCAGTGGCAGGTTACCTTGTGTTTAGTCAAGGGTTTTCATTATTGGCTCCTGGTTAAATTATTCTACGAGTGTTCGAAAACAAAAGCATTATTCACACTCACTAGATTGTATTGGGTATCTTGGAGACCATCACCATTATCAGTGGCCATCCTCGCATCTGTTACCGATCTCCATTATTGACTATTAACCAGACGATTTCGTACATGTTCAACCTCGACACCTTTATTCACATGTATCAAACTATGTTGTTACGGTGAAATGGCAATCAAGACCTTGGGTATAGGCTTACATCAATCAACCTTGTTTCCTCTCCTAAGTTGCATTTATTGTTATTTGGAGACATCTCATCAGAATGGTCTTATTATGACACAGGTTCTACATTGTGCTTATCGGCTGCCACGATCGGCATATCTCTTTGTTGAGAAATCACTCTTACATAGATACTAAGCATGGGAATGCCTAACATAGGACATTATTTTAGAAATTTTATATATGTGTTGTATCAGGTTTCTCGTATTCCCAAAGCTCTGATCCTCTCTCTCTTCTTTCCAAAGAAAATGACAGTTATATATAAAGTATTCCAGCCATTGTCACTACCTCTGATATCACTCTTTAAGGGGCATCTGTTATACAAGAAAATGATCTCCTCATCAAATTAGAGGGGAAGAGCAAGATGACTGAAGGGCTAACCAAGTTCACAGGCCCATTTGTCAAGCTATCATTGTCTAGGAACTAACAACCTGCTTTATAAGGCTTCCTAGCAATTTTTTGTACTACAAAACAACCCCCCCATTTATAAAAAAACAATAGATAAGGTTAGAGTTATAAATGGGGACCCTTTTAAATTTTTAGGCTTAGGATAATAATACCTAACTCTAAGAAAATACCTAGAAAAACCTTGCAAAATGAACAAAGGATGAAATCCACATTGCAAATCGCAAATAAGACTTTTTCGCATGACCATTTTAAAACACCTTCACAAAATTGCAATATGCAATTAGGTCTCTCATTGCAATAACATCACCTTGTCATTTCGCAATCACATTTCGCACTTCCCATAGTTCATGAGAAACTTAACCATGCCATTAGAATGACTATTAGTGATTTGAAAATGCGATATTACGATATCCACAATCGCAATTCACTTGATGCATCTGTATCCCTTTAAAGACCACAGTGCATGATTAAGAGTGGTAAAACGTGTGTAATAATTATGTTTTAAATACCAAAACAAATGAGTTGACAACTACCCGAGTTGACAACTTCCCAAGCTATTGCGGCCCGAGGAAGGATAATCATTTTCCAAGTTATGGGTAGTTATAATTGAGTATCCCATTAAACCTTTCTCATGATCCAAATTCATTTCAGAGAACCTTTCAATCTTAATTACCTGATATCGTTTGTGCTGATATATCTTGTCTATTTCAGTGAAGTGAAAAAAGACATGTCACTAAGAAAAGTGATGCAGAAACAGAGCAAACATACCATTGTTGAATCTGATTTTATAGTGATGGATCCTATCTTCACTGTTATAGTCTGTGATGCTACCGGAGGCACAACAGCTTGGAAAGTGATTTACAATAGGCTAGAGGATGACCATCCTAAAATCATTGTTATGAGAGCAAGAGGTCACTCAACAAGGCCTTCAGGACTTCAATGCAGATATGCTTCTTGTTCTTTCCTTCATAGGATAGGAGCAAGAGATAAAATCCTCCCCTATACAGATATGATCAGGTGGGTGATCAAAAACCTTATCATTGAAGATAGGTAGTTCAATAATTCAAGGATGGAACTCATAGGGTCATTCAGAGCAGAGGACTTGAAGAAGAGGTGCCACATACCTAATCCATGGGATAGATATGACAACACATTTGTGGCTAACTTTGCAAACAAGAACTCAGACCCCTTTAAGCTAATTCAGTGTTGGAGAGTGTTGGACAACAAATTAAAATATGACAAATTGGGTATGTATGCTATAGCCTCTTTGGCAAACCCCTAAAACTATGTAGTAGCCATGTTATGTAGATTGTATGGGCTACCTAGTAATACTAGGTTTTCAATAGAATGGATTCTTCTAATTGATTCCTGTGTTAATCCCCATATCATGAATTGGCTTTCCATCCTATATGACAACCTAGCCACCACCATTACCAAATATACACAAAAGAAAGCCTCCTCTTCTGATAACCTCCCTCCCTTCTATTTTAGTGCCTACATTATGGATGTTATCTGTTTTTGCGTGACATTTCCAACCATGGGTTGGAAATGGACCTTACAATATCCTTACCCAATCCATCTTAATCATAAACAAATATGGGAATCACATTACATAGCTCACTTCTATAATATATTTCATGTTGTCGTGTTGCCCCTACATCAAATAATTTTCAAAAAAAAAAGCCCGTAGATTTTCCCAGGGAGCCTCAATAGACTTGCTTATTGTCAGCAAGTATTTCATTGAAGAATGGTTCACCTACATTAGGGTTTTTGGTAGCACAGCCGATCCACAAGTCCTTCCTTTATATGTTTCTGATAAGTTATTAGAAAGAGAGATTGCCTACCAAACTGTGGGAAGGGACTTGACTAAAGTTCTCAAAAGATGGAAAGAAGTCATTATGGCCCACTTTCCCTGTCAAATTCGGTTCTTTTGCTTTAGCCAATTTTGTTCATGCAACTAAGGAATCATCACATATGGAAGCCCTCAGGATTCATACATTTCCTAAGATGCAATTTGATCCAAACAAAGTGGCACATAATGTCACTACTGGAGTAAAGCTCAAGCCATACAATCATGAAGACAATTATTTTGAGGATTTGTTATAGCTGGTTGTATGATTCGAACAAGCGTTTGAATGGGAAAAGGAATCTAAAAACTAAACATTTTCAAACATTTCAGCAATTCAGAGATGAGAGGCTCTAGGTGATCCCAATTCATCTATTAAAGCTCAAGGATAACTCTACACCAAGTGTCACTATTGATAGTGGAGGTCCTAGCTCTCAAATAGACTCTTAGGTAAACACTCATAAGACACTAGATACAAGGAAACCCCAAGACACAGACAAAACAGCTGAGTTTAGTAGGAAGTCAGTTGAGAAATAAGCGATGAGCACCCCGACTATAGAGATTAGGTGAGAGGCCAAGGCCACTAGTTTGGAGGAGGAGTGGGATCATTTTAATCAAAAATTGCAAGGCACTCCCAAAGCCTAAAATACCCAAGAAATAGAGAAATGTAAAACTCCTCTGCATGTTCGTAAGGATAAAGAGCCCAAGTCCATCGACAAATAGTCGACACCTGTGGAAGAGCAAGAAAAAACATCCCACCATACTGAAATTATCCCTGCTCTGCCCACATTAAAAATTATTCTAAAAGTAACTGAAATACCTGCACTTGATGTGTTTTATAGCCATCTCCACAAGGTTGTAGTTAGAAGGACAAGAAAAGGGAGAAGGGTAGATACACCTGAATTCCCACCTGGAAACGAGCCAATGAACATTGTTTGGAAGGACATTCCTTTCAATGTGGCCGAGAACTTGAATATACCATCATAGTTCATGGGAGCATACACATCGGCCACTATGGAAAAGGCTATTCACGCCTCTACTTTACTAAGGGAGAAAGAGGAGAGAATTGTGCATCTAGAACAAGAGATCAAGGCAAAGAAAACAAGTGCAAACAGGCAGGTGGTTAAGCAACTGGCACAATTGTAGCAAGACATGGAGGTCTTGAAAATAAGCCATGAAGCTGATATATCGGCCAAAAATATGCAACTCTAAGAAATGCAGCAATCCATGGAAAGATACAAGGATGTTCCCACTACTGAGGAGTTCATTAAAGGGGCCTTGGAATTAAATTCCCTTTTGGTGGAACAACAAGAGTATTTGTGCCAGAAGATGTCACACATGACTCCATATATGACTACTAACAACCAGCTGACAAATAAGGCCATTGACCAGAGAATGGAGTTTAACGATTTAAACACTAGAACCTTTGAGTTCATCGAATGGCAGGAAACTAAAGATGGAAGGAAATCCAATCTACCCAAGATTGAGGAAACTCATAAAGACATTCTCTTGACAGATTAGGATGCAAGAATAAAATAGGCCAAGCTAGCAGTCATAAGGGAAGCCGAAGTATCAAAAAATATCATTAAGGTAGTGAATCACATCCTGTTCACCACCAATCTCATTAAAGAAGGCAATAAGAAAGAAATGCTTGATTTAAATGCTCTGTGTAAAGGTTGGCAAGAAAAGGCGGGGATTCAAAGAGAGGTAATTACAAAATTGACCACGACGAACTAGGAGATGTAGTAGCAGTATCTTGTTAAACCACATCGCCAGATTATGACCCTCAACTATTCCCTTGATACGACTCAAAGGATGCTGCCACCGCTCACCAATGCGATCTTCACAGGATAGCACAAGACGCATTTCAGGGCACCTCCTCAGATTCAATAGATGACTGATAATTTTGATTTAAAGGAAAAGCTCGAAGATAGCAAGTCGTCCTCTTAGTTCTATTTATTTAGCCTCTATTTATTTTTGGAGTTAGTTACCTAGTTAGGAGGAAGGTTGTTTGAAACATCCTGAAATTTTGTATAATCTATTTTTGCACATTTAGTTAGAATAGTTTTTATACCCTTCTCATGCATCGAGAGAAGGGTCGAGAATTTTATCAAAAACATTTGGAAAGAATGCACTATTGTAATTTTGTGAATGCTTTGGTGAAATTATGGAACATGATCGTTTCTTTTAGATATCCGACTACTTTCCTTTGTTGATGCACTTTTGTATACCTGGGAGACAATTTGATTTGAGGAAATAAGTTGGTCTATGTCATTTGTCAAATGTGTAGGACTTCACACATATAGTACTATTATCATGTATGCTTGATTATGTTTCCATTTAATTAGTGGCAAAATTTTACTTTCATGCATTATATGTGAGATTCATTGTTTCTATTAAAGTGTTAATTTCACTTTTGTATGATGCCTAGCTCAAGTTGTGATTTTCATATATAACTCATCATATATGCGATATATTTTATAAATTCCTTTGACTAAATATTTAGTCAAAGGAATTATCTTTTATGTTATCATCTCTGTTTAGTTGTGTTCAATTTTTATTATCACATGTTAAACATATATCCTTGTAGATTGCATACCACTCAGGAATACCTAGGTTTATATTAGAATAAGTTAGTTAGGGAAATTGCATTATAGAATAGGTCACTTATATTATCATTATTCTATTGAAAAACACTCATGAACCACCCACTCTCATCTTAAAACCCACACTGGGAAAATTGTCCCATTATCCCCAGTCGGAGCCACCACTTTAAACAGAAAAGGAGTTGTCTTAAGGTCTGGACCGGGTGGTTATCCCCCATGTTTTGGCAGCAGAATTCTAAGGCTGCAACACAAGGCAAAGGATGCATTAGTTCCTAGGGTAAATCTATTTGTTACCTCAGGAAGGGCGTTAGTCAACCTAATTGAGCTTCTATGTGTCAAAGGAATAAGTTGACTGAGAAATATCCCAAGATTATCTGCTATGTCAGCTCACAAAAGCAAGGAAACATCAGAACTCAACCTGTTTGGAGGAATTACTAATTATTAATAGAGTCTACAAATGGGAAAGAGCACAAAGGCATGGAAACATCATTGCTCTTTCCTAATGGAACTCATGAGGGATTTGGCAAGGCTTATCCTCTCATGCTATATATGAGAGGCTAGGGCCATTGTGGAAGGGGTCAAAACATTTGAAAGGATTTCCTATTTGACTGTCGAGCAGAGTCTCTAACTAAGGCATATCAAGAGGTTAAGAAGGGAGAGAGAGAGAGAAGCTGGAGGAGTAATGGAAGGCTTATACAACTGATGGTTGTAATCATTCTTTTCTACATCAATATAGAACTACAATTGTGTTGTCCACTCTGCCATGTTGGTAGTGTAATTGTTTACATATTTATGAAATGTATTTATTATGAGTGGCTTAGATAATTGTAATTAGATATATTTATATGTTAATGCATTTTTTTCCAAAGTTATGTGATGTTATATTACACTTGTCTTATCTATGTGCAAGTTTTGATCTGGAGCTAGCTAAGGGGTCTTCAACCTTGCTACTTTTCACTCTCCAGCAACACCACACCAAGAATTGAGGTAATAAGTCCTTCTCCTTGCTTTTATTCTCATTGTTTTAGCATAGATATGCAAGCATCTTTGTGACAACTGCAGCTAATTTGAAAGTCTTCCAAGGATCCCGCGAATATCCTTGAGGGTTTCTACATCACTAGACACCTGTACATTAATCCCTATAGCAACCTGCAAGAAAATGCTATTGTAGCTACTTATTTTGATGTCCTCTTGCACTTTCCTACTCTTCCTTTGCTTCTTCCTCCAAAATTCCATGTATGCCACACCATCCGAGAGTGCTCCAAGAAAACTCTAAGAATCCAACAATATGAGAGAGATAGAGAGAATAATTAGAAAGATCCAAAACATAACTGAAAAAATCTTACCAACTAATTTGAAAAAGCATTATTTATCAAATAGGCCATTATTTTTCTTCTATTCTATTATTTTCCTTCATTTTCCTCCTCACATGCAACCTATGACCTTTCACCTCCCTTTTATCCTAATTTCCATTATTTTCATAACTAAATGTGCCAAAATTCTATTTTTCCTTTCCAAAACCTTAGCCATTGACATTTCTAGTTTCCTTAGCCATTAATCAATCACACGTGATCACGCTCACTAGGATTTTTCCCAACATTCAGCTTGGAATAAGTGTCCAACCAATCGTGGTTATTATTTTTCCTTTATTAACTTTTATTTCATGAAATTTTCACCAAGCTATTACAGAACCCTCCCCCTTGGGGAAACACTGTCCTTGATGGTCAACAACATCTACAAGCACAAAAATTATGTAAGAAAAACTTACGAAGGATGGAGCTTTATAACTTATCTTATTGCAGTATTTGCAATGGTCAACCTCCTAAGAATTAAACCAACATGAAAACATAACAAACATAACATCATAATGACATGACACTGGTACCACTTATTGGAGATTTATGACATATCTCATTGTGGTATTTACATCCATATACATATGTACATATACCAAAACATGATACCAAAACACCATGCCAAAACACCATGCCAAAATTGCTTTGCCTCAACCAACAAACAAGGAAGGATACATAGTGCGCATCTGATCTTCCATCTTCCATATAGCTTCATCAAGCCCAAATTGCTTCCTTTGCACCTTAACCTTCTCGATTTCTCGGTTATAGAGAATGAACACCTTTTTTTGTAATATACACCAAGGCTCCAACTAGAATTCTCCATCTCATTCCACGTATAATACAGACTAGTAAATCACATGATCAACATCTCTAACATGCTTCTTAAGAAATGACATATGGAAAACATCATGGAATTTGACTGTCAGGCGTAGTGTAAGTAAATTAGCTACTGGCCCAATCCTCTCAACAATACTGAAGGGTCCATAAAACCTTGGTGCCATCTTAGCACATGGTTCAATCCATAAGGAGCTCTTCTTTGATTTGATGCACAGGTACACCTGTTCCCCAACCTAGAACTCCTTGAAATACCTATTCTGATCTACATAGCTCTTTTTTATATCCTTTGCTGCCTTGAGATTCTTATTTATAACATGCATCTGTTGTTCCATGTCTGCCAATATGTCTGGTCCAATCAACACCCTGTTAACTTGATCACTCCTACTAAGAGGAGTATTGCAACTCTACCCATGCAATGCCTCAAATGGACTCATCCTCAAAGATTATTGATACCCATTGTTGTAAGAAAACTCTACCAGTGGAAGATACTCCTTCCACTTTTGCTTTTGATGCATCAAATACATCCTCAACATGTCCTCAAATATTGTATTGACCCTCTTTGTCTATCCATCTGTTTGCAAATGATAAGTTGTACTAAAGGCCAACTTTGTGCCCAAACCTACAAACAATGCCTTCCAAAACATGGAAGTGAGCTTTCATCCCTGTCTGACATAAACTTATTCAAAACACCATGTAATATTACCACATCTCTAATGAATGCCTATGCTACATTGCTAGCTGATAATGTACACTTCACTAGGATAAAGTGTGTAACCTTTGTCAACCTATCCATGATAATCATGATGGAATCATGTTGTCTCACTATCCTCAGCAAACCTGTGATGAATTCCATGGAAATTACTTCCCACTTTCGCTCTAGAATCACAATCGTTTTTAGCAGTACACCTAAAAATTTACACTCTGACTCGACATGCTAACAATCAAAACACCTAGCCACAAACTCTGCTACATCCCTCTTCAAATTTGACCAACAATAAAACTTATTTATTGCAGTCAATGTCTCTTGATAACCTGGGTGACCGGAATATAGTTTCGTGTGTGACTCCCTCAAGATCACCTTCTTGAGCTCACTATTATTCGGCACATATATCTTATCTCTAAATATGACCAATCCATTTGTTGTAAGGCAATAATCCATATCATGTGCACCTGCACCTCTACCTCTACCTCTACCTATGCCTATAATATCACATGTACGTATACATATGCTCTGCTGCAACCTGTGCATAATCTCCATATATCTGACATCCTGCTAGCCTCTTTCCAAGATCCTATCTTGTAAGTCTGTCCCATAGGAGCTCATAGCTACTAAGTGATTTACCTGTATCTGCCTGCTAAGAGAATATGCCACCTTTTTCTCTTACCTTTGATTTACCTAATCTCGAAATGGAACTCACTAATCATAGCCAACCACCGAACATACCTACCATTTATATTTTGTTGGTCAAATAGGTATTGCAAATCACTGTAATAAATCAAAAATTTAAACCTCCTACCCCAAAGATAATTTCTCCATATCTTCAATGCATATATAATTGTTGCCAACTCAAGATCATATGTGGGGTAGTTCTACTCGTGCTCATTCATTTTCTGCAACTCATAACATACCACCTGTCGAGAATGGATAAGGAATCCACCAATTCCTTTATTGCAAGCATATGTGCATACCACAAAATATTTGTCTGAATATCCAATATTTAACATTGGTGCATGTGTCAACAACTGCTTAAGCTTCTCAAAAGTAGCCTCCCACTCCTATGTCCATTCAAACATTTTACCTTTCCTCTACAATGATGTGATAGGATAATAAATCTATGAGAAGTTCTTGATGAACCTCCTACAATAGCCTACCAATCCCATGAAAAATCTCACCTCATCTACGTTCCTGAGAGCTACCGATTCCATGATGGCCCTTATCTTTTTTGGATCTACTACAATTCCCACCTTGGACACAACATGCCCCAAATAGTCTACCTCAATCTAAAATAAACTAGATTTGCTGAGCTTAGCATACAACTGATGGTCTCTCAGCAACCTCAACATTGCTGCTAAATGCTTAGAAGGCTCTTCCTCATTTCTAGAATATATCAATATGTCATCAATGAACACAATAAAAACTTATACAAATACGGGTACAACACACTATTCATCAAGGACATAAATGTAGTTAGAGCATTAGTTAATAAAAATGGAACTACAACAAATTCATAATGCCCATACCTGGTCCGGAAAGACGTCTTGTAGATGTCCTCCTCTTTGATGTGTGCCTGATGATATCTGAATCTCAGATAAATATTTCAGAACACTACTACTCCCTTCAACTGATAGAATAAGTCATCAATCCTCGGCAACAAATACCTATTCTTGACGGTCCCTTTGTTGAACTACATATAGTTAACTCATAATCTGGTATTACCATATTTCTTCTTCACAAACAATATCGGTGTGCCCCATGGTGATACACTTGGCCTAGTGTATCCCTTGTCCAACATTTCCTTCAATTGTAGCTTCAAGTCAACCAACTCATGTGTGCTCATACTGTAAGGTGCTTTCGATGCCGGAGTTACCCCTAGAACCAAATCAATAGAAAAGTATACCTCCTTATGAGGTGGAAACTCTAAAATATCCTTAGGAAATATATCCTTGAACTGTTGTAAAATTGGGCACCTACTCAATACATTTTCATCCTCAACTTCCTTACCTTTATAACTAGAAATGTGCACTACAAATAACACACACCCTTTCCTATGGATGGGTGTTTATTACACTGTTGTTACCATCCTAACTGATGTGGCTTTCTTATTACCCTATAAGACTCTTGGTTCTCCATTGTCATCAAAACACTCAATAGCTTTGTCATAACAATCCACCTTGGTTCTATGAAGATACAACCAATACACCTTGGTTCTATGAAGATACAAAGCTTACTGTCCATCTAAATGATATATGCCTAATGGTCTACCTGTTTGTTATCCAATGTTGCATAAATACGAGGAACACTCTTACCAACATCCCCAATAGTATTTGCATCATGTTAACTATATATCCAAGGTCTACCACCCTGATTCTGTGGACAATCTCTCTTGTGATGATCCCCTCCACAAGTCCAATACCACATGGGCTCCTTATTCTACTCCTTGGATCGATCTCCTTGTCCTCTATTTGATGCATTGAACTTCTTTGATGGTGCAACATCCTCTTTATTATCTATACCCTGAGGTCTTGCTCATTTATTGTCCAATTTCCATTTGTTCCTTACATTACCTTTCTAGTCTCGCTTAGTCTCAGATCTATGCTTCTATTATTCATATCAATTCCTTAGCTTTAGAATGGTCTCCTCCAATCATTTAAAGTCATAGAACCCAATCATGTCTTTGAATGTAGCCAGTAATCCACTAATGAACCTCAGAATAATGGCCTTTTCCTTCGTGAGATAAGGCACATACCTCAGTAGCTCTAAGAACTTTCTAGTGTACTCTTCATCAGTCATTGAACCGATGTTTAGCTCATAGAATTATTCATCCCTATCATCAAAATACCACTCTGATAGGCATTTCTTTTTGAATAACTGCTCAAACTCACTCCAAGACGAGTCTTCCTCATGAATACATCTAACATTCCTCACATCTTCCCACCAAATGTCTGATTCACCTTTGAGACTGAATGTAGCTACTTTTGCTTTCATGTTCTCTAAATAATCTTGTAACTTGAACAAAGTCCGCATGCCAAGAAACCATGCCTCTGAATCCTATGGTTTATTCATATCTCCATCAAAAGTAGGTGGCTTTCCTTTCTTAAACTCATCTAGAAAGTATCCCTTATCACTCCTCATGTACAGATGATAATGATCACAATCATAGTGCCTTTTTGAATTAGAACTAGAATAATACATGTGTTTATCCCTTCTCCTCTCTAGAGTATCCAACATTCTTCTATCTCTAACCATGTCATCTCTATCTGACATGTGACCACCATTTAACCTACTACCATATGCTCGATTAATTTTGTCCCCCTGCTCATAGCTGTTGTGATGTGGTCACTATCATTGAAAATCTGACAAACTCTAAAGTATCACTACATTTACCTCTGCTTGTTTCTCTTGTGCCTACATGGTTCTGTCATTATCTACCTTACAGATCCTTATTTCTTCCTTTAAGCTTCTTAGTTTATTTACCAAATCGGGAGAGTTCCCAACACCATATTGGTCTTTTAATTCATAGGGAGAGTCTTTGTAGTCTACCATATTGCTAGCCATTTGATATTTCTTCCTACAAGGTATATGATGTCAGCTAAACCAAATCACAATAAACCAATGTACCTTAATGTAGCTTGGGGAGGATACCTTGTCTACAAGAACACAAAATCAGTGTGATACATGTATAACATAATCATGACAACATATAGAAACATAAGAAATATGAATATAACCATGCAATGATCATTCTAAAAAAGGTACAGACATCAATGCATGACCTTAACAACAACACACACCATGAACCCATTCATGACGACAACCACTACATCAGTGTACACATGACCACATGCAAACATTAACATGCATAAGAAATGCATAACCAACCACACACATGCATCAACACATGTAATCAAGCATAAATGAACAATACTTGAAACCAAACCTACAAGAATGATACATGCAACCAAGCATACAACAGTGATACATGTGAGTGAAATGTAACAATATGTAACAACTCATACAATCATGACGATGCATCCCACAATAAGAACATCAACTTCCACATGGAGACATCACTACAACCATGATCAACATTATGCAAATGCAACAATCACATGGAATGTAAGTGTAAGAGAGACACATGAAACTCACATACATGCATGAACAACACAAAGCCCATACAATCCGAGGGGTTAAGCATTCTCTGATACCAGTCTGTAACACCCTCCTCCCACATCTACCCAAGTAACATGCCAGTTGGGTAAACATGTGATGAGAGGCAATTATGATATTATTTAGCCTCCTAATTCATGTTAAGGAAGTGGAACCGAATGAAACACACCTTACATACATTCAACATCATCATTAGGACCTTCAAGAACCAATCCAACCTTTTTTCCAACCATCCCCTAGGTCCCACTGAGATTTTGGACAACTTGACCATTGGACACTTTCATGCTATGGGCATACCAACATCCAGAGTCCTCTGGATGCTCTCACAAGCCTGCAAGCTAGCATTTAGGGTCTCCTTTTGTTAGTGTTGTACCAACGTCCCTAGGATTTTAGCCACTTTTTCAAGCCTAGAGCCCAGGTCACTACCCAAAATTGAATTACATATTTAGAATAATAATATAATAGGGAAATGATAGTGCAAAAGAAATTACTTGAATAAGACCTTCAGTGGACCTCTACTAGCCATGACAGTAATTTCATCAAACATATCATGAATATGTAACCTACAGGTGTAAATAACAAATATGAGTATAGGTGTCTCATACATAGCTGAGATTCACTAAGATACATTTAAACCTCAACATATTAACTGTCATTTCATCCATTAGGTCATAGATACATTGATCATTCATTTACAAGTAAAAACATTATGAGAGCCATACATAGCTTCTACCATAAAACACATAAATAACCCACATAATAGCAGCAACAATACCCATGAAATCAAATCCATATAAACCACATGTAATACAGTATAATACTGATAGAAATAAAATGATAAATAAACTCATATTAATGATTCGAAATCCAAACCCGGGATGGGACTTCCATGTTCCAACCAACCATAGAATGCTTGATCCAAATATCTCTTAGTCATTCACCCCCGTGCCATATTCCAAACATGAATGTGGAATCTCATAAAACACATCAATCCAAAACCATCGAGAATTTCCAGAGGCCATCCACCTCAACCAATCAAATAGTGATTCCACCTCACGGTTGGACATCACCAAAACCATCATCAGATCGGTCTCTATCCCAACCATCTAGGGCTCTAGAATGTTTCTTCCAACCAAGGCTCTAGGAATAGTAACTCAACCCACAGTTTTTGTTCGGCTCCAGAGCATTTGTCTAACAAAAGCTCTAGGAACTAGTAACTCAACCCAAGATAAGGAAACATGAGAACGAACCAAAACAAAACAATGAAATGAACCCATAATATCCATTGCTATCTAGGAAATGGCAATGCTAGGAAATATGTTGTCAATCCAGGAAATCCTCCATACCAATGAGAGATCATGACCAAAATCCCACATGCATATGTCACGCATGCCATAACTAGTGAAGAAAACATACATGCAACTCAGTACCTGCAAGAAAATCCCATGGTAGCTATTGTTCCCGATGTCTAGTTGCACTTTCCTACTCCTCCTTTGCCTTCTTGCTCCAAAATTCCAAGTATGCCACACCCTCCAAGAGTGTTCCAAGAAAAATATAAGTCTCCAATAATATGAGAGAGAGAGAGAGAGAATAATGGGAGAGCTCCAAAATAGAACTCACAAAAAGTTACCAACTGATCCTCAGAAGCCTTTTTATGAATGAGGCCATTATTCTTCTTCATTTTACTCCTCACATGCAACCTATGACCTTTCACCTCCCTTTTCTACTAACTTCCATTATTTTCATAACTAAATGTGTCAAAATGCTATTTTTTCCTTTCCAAAGCCTTAGCCATTTCCTTTGCCAATTTCCTTAGCCATTAACCAATCACAAGTGATCACCAATATCGCTAGGATTCTTCCCAACATTCATATTGGAATAAATTTCCCATCAACTGTGGTTATTATTTTTCCTTTATTAACATTTATTTCATGAAATTTTCACCAAGGTTGTTCAATCTTTAGAAAATTCATAACAAAAATGAATGAAGCGATCGTGAAAATAATTAAGATATTCATCAAGTAATTTTATTAAATACATGATTTTTATATAAACAGATTGATAATCATCCCTGTTAAAGGCACAATAGATCTCCTTGACAAGATGTTTGAAATAGTAAATCGAAGTGGTTGGCAATGTGTAACACTATTCTTTTATGTGTTCTTCAAACATAAGGATGAATAACCTGCAAGCAATACCCTCACAATGAATTTCATGATTAGTGCAAAATTAAAGAAAGCGAGCATTGTGCTCAAGAATGGTTCTTCTACCATTTCCATTAAAATTCATATTTGAGAAGTCATTAATTATCCCCTTGGGCACTTTCATATTTTTAATTTTGGAAAAACATGTTGAGGTTAAGATATGGGAAGCAATTGAAATATAGGGAAGATGACAATAGACTTCATGATCTCAGCTTGTCATCTGGGCCTCCTTCTAGCACCATAAATGTTTATGGTGTTGGAACCACAAACATTTACGGGGTCTCCCTGATATCAAGTCCCAATTAGACTTCACACCCTTTTGAAAAGGAACCCCATCTGAAATAGTGGGATTTAATGTTATTCCTTGGCTACGATAACCCATATAATGACGTATTCATGACTTTAGTGAAACAAGTGTATATATTTATGAATGGTCAAGTGCAATCCAAGAAAGGTTCTAACATGATGAAGGGATAGTGAGTGGGTCCCTTAGAAGCTTCTAACACAACTTGAAAGGAACATATGAGCATAAAAAGGCATCACAAGTTAGCCTGCAAAATAATTCATAAGTTAACCATGATAGAAATATACAATAACATGCATTCAACAAGATTCATACTAATGCAAACAAAATAGTTCATAAGCATTAGCATAAATGAAATGACATATATTGGAAACACAACAGGAATAGTCCTACGATATTCACAACATATGCATGAAAACGTGACATCTCTTAGATTTTAATAAAGTGAAAGTACCAAGAATACATATACAAATGACGAACCACTACTCCCAATAGTGGAACATGAAGCCAACACCATCTCCTCCAAATAAAGATACTCCCTCAATGATATAAATAAGATAAGGCTCAAAACACCCAACTTTTTGCTCTTAAGGCAAAAGTCGAGCCCAAAAATCCCTTTACAAGAATAATGAGGGCATTTTTATAACAAAAGGGGTCATTATTCATATCGCTTTCTGATATTTTGACTTCCCTCACGAATATTTGACATCCTTCAACTATGACCCTTGGACTTCATTAGAAAATTACTCTTCACATTCCACAATTGACTCTTGGAATTTCACTTGCAATTAACTACAAAAACTATTACAATATCGCTCATACCCATGTAAGACAAAATGTGGTAGAGTCAATTAGACAACCTCATTAGACAAAACAAGTTAATCTTGAGTTTGGAGAAACTCTAGCTTAACCACTTCAGCTTGTAGTTGTTCAGTCACATAGTGGCTCCAAGCCTTGTACTATGCAATGACTTCCCCAAACTGTGCAATGGGATCAGGCAAGAAGTAGACTCTTCCCTCCATTGCATCCAGATAGACTAATTTGGAACCATTTTGAATTTCCTTCTTCAAGAACAGAAACATGGTTTGGATCTAGATAGGGCCACCAATGTACTTCTACATACTGTTTTTGTTCACTTCCAGATCTTCCTTGGTCATGATCTTCTTGAGCTAGTCCAATTATTCTTCAACCTCCTTCCTGACTAGATTCCTGTGCTTGGCTTCAATGAGTGAGAAAAATGAAGGGATATTATGTGATTTCGCCATGAAATTTTCACTATTATATAATCATGCATATGAGGCGAGTTATTTGTTACTCTATATGATCATCTAAACTTGTGCTTTCTCCAACTCTGCTTGTTTCCTTGTTTTCTTTTCCAATTTGGATGGTGCCCCTTTGTGTTGCATTGACCACTCACGCACATAAGTGATAGTTGTATGGAAAACGTTGATGGATTTAGCATTATCTTTACACTTCTATTACATTTCATGCAAGTGGACAACTTCTTTATGCATGGCGACAAGCACCTCATAAAGGATTTTCATTGTTTTCTCCCAATATTGATACATCACCAAGTATGGCTGCCTTAAGTTCTTCTAGAAATACCTATGCGTGAGCCTCTTTCATGACCTCTGCTTGGAGCATGTTAATTTTTTTTCCTCGAAGTTTTCAAGTTATTTTCCATTGACCTATTCTCAGTGATGAGATACTTCATATTTGACTTGGTAGCACCTGTGAAGGCCAAGTTAGCCACAACAATGGCCTCTGGATTTCTCCTAGTATACATTAAACTCACCTTTTCTCTAATGAATGTAGAAGATGTAAGATCGTCTAGAAATTGTTTCTTTCTTTCTTGTACAATCTTCTTATGAATCTCATCATATGTTCGATTATCCATATCCATGATTGGATGATCATCAAGAGGAACGATTTCCTCTTCTTTGCTTGGAGTTTTCTCTAATGTCAGTGGAGGGAGAGACTAAATGGTGACTTGTTGGATACTCAGAATGAGATCAACATCTTGTTTTAGCAGCTCTAATTCCACCTCCATGGCTCGAATCACAATCAGTTCTTTAATTTATTGATAAATTTCCTTCTCCGACAATTATTTTCTCTCCTCTACTAGTCGTTGGTTCTTTTGTTGTTCATCAACCTATTTCCATGCTTCTTCTTCTTCTTATTCTATTCTATGCCTTTCTTCTTTAAATATTTTCTACTCTAATTTCTCCCTTTGCTTCATCTCTTCTTCTTTCTTCTTTTGTTTCCTCCTCTTTGACTCTTTCAGGATGATTGTATCTTCTTTAATCTTATTTCTCTACTCTTCTATTGGACTATGTGAAACTTTCCTCTTTCCCTTTTCACACAATGGGTTGTGCATTTTTACTCATTCTCCCTCTAGAGTGATTTCTTTCTTAGGAGTAATGTTTTATGTTCCTGCAAAGCAGACTGGTTCGTGGGACTTGGAGGCATTGTAACAATTCTTGATCTATTTCTCCTCGAGCATGTAAAATGTCTCCCTTGGCCATTGGAAATTAATCATTGCACATTATTCTTTACAAACATTCTTTGGATCATACTGAATGAATTCAAAATGA
This sequence comes from Pinus tabuliformis, assembly GCA_031772625.1. NCBI lineage: Eukaryota > Viridiplantae > Streptophyta > Pinopsida > Pinales > Pinaceae > Pinus > Pinus tabuliformis. Next base: position 881,149,678 of record CM062820.1, on the reverse strand, counting down.
TCGGATGCGAATTTATATGTCTCGTTTCATTCATTGTCCGCAACCTTTAAATTCTTAATCTTCTACAATCTCTTTTACAAAGGGAGAATGTGCCAAGGTGCATTCTTATTCCTGTGAAAAACTATAAATAACCATGTGGAAAGATGATAAGAAACTTATTGCATGACCAACTTATCGGTGGAATACCTCAACAAAATATGTGGAGACTTCTGACCACCAAACACTCTAAGGAAAGTGTCATCGAGTGAGGCAAACCAATCTACTAATTTTGAGACTTCTCCCATTGCCCCACGGGACATGCAAGGTGGATCTTCCTAAAATACTAACATATACAATGGAATGAGGAAGTGATCAATCATATTTTCAGTTACTCCTTTGTAACTGCACTGCAAAATAAGCTTGCGGTGAATGTGTACCATAAGTTCTCTTGGTGACTAGGTCCAACTCATGCCAGGAAAAGATTTTTGAGTGTAGATTTCATCCAGCAAGTATGCATACATGTAGAATGTGGATTGATCACCCTTGGGATAGTTTTTAAGATTACTTACATGGGTCCTAAATTGTTGAGCCAAAAAATCCAACTAGTTGCATGCTTTTCCTCCATTCACAACCTGATTAAGAAAGAATTAGCAGCCTTATGCAAAGGTCTCAGTACTTTTTTTGCCATAGATCTGACAACATAAGTGTTATAGACATTTTTGTGCCTTACAGCTCTAAGCATGAAATGTCCATAAACCAAGGGATCCTAAGTCCCTAAAATTAATGTTCCGACCCCTAAAGGAACAAAGTCAACAAATTACAGCTTCTCCCAGAAGTTCTCCACTAGAAACTGCTCTGAATCAGTCAAATCAGGATCATTTCAGCTGCTCCACTGGCTAGCTGCGTTGCATAGCACCCAGATACACTAGCTAGGTGCGTTGCAACGCACCTAAATGCACTACCAGGGTGCGTTGAGTGGGAAATGACAAATGGAAGTGTCATTCCGCGAGGTGGAGAGACAATGGAAGCTTCCACAACCTTCCCCAATGACACTTGCCTCACTGAATTCGACCAAGGATGAGTAAGAGGCTCTCAGTCTCCAAGTGGAAGCAAGAACTGACAGAGAGAAGACACTAGTCAAATCATAAGCTGACTCATCTTCCTTGCATACATCTATATATGGATCCCTCATCCCAGAGATCCAGAGGCTGGAATTTTGTACATTGCAAAGAATTGCTGTTGGTTTTGAGATAGATATCAAAGTATTGGGTGATTTATGCTTTGTTGGAGGTGAAGAGGGGCTTCTTTGCTGGGAGGTTGATGGTGGATCAGGAATCATCGGTTGTAACTCCTCTTGGATCTTCTTGTTATATCAATAAAACTATTTGAGTTTCTCCTACATGCTTGTGTATCATTGATGTTTGTTACATTTGTATGTTTAGCTTAAATCTGATCCTAAGTTTTTTATGAATAGAAACCCATGTCTTTGTATAGTTTCCTTCTTCTGTGATCTTACAGGTACTTGGTGAAGCTAGGCAAGTAAGGGAGCAGGTAGCTGGAAGCTGTCAAAGAAGAGAGAGATTGGATCAAAGGACTAGCGCAAGACACAGGTTGGTTCATCCTATTCCTCTTTGTTTATAGTTCACAAAGTAGTTTTCTCTGTTTGTTTCTAAGGTTACTGTCACACCTTAGTGGGATAGGGTCGTTCTGAATAGACACTTATCCCGACAACAAAATGGCGACTCCACTGGGGACGATTGTCTAGTTAGTTTGTTTGTGTTTCTCTTGTTGTTTGTTTCATAAACTTAGAAGTAGCAAATCGAACTGCATTTGCCATTAACAAATGCAAAGTAGACATCTGCTACTTCAATCCATTCACTGGATCTGTTTATGATTTGAACAGCTGATTCACAAATGATCTGATTGCCCTTTGTGATAGCTCTTAGACCTTCTTTAAATCTACCCTTTGATTGTGCATTACCGATTGCTTTTACTCGGCCAAACACCATAGATTAAACTGCAAACCGTGACCCAGAACCCGGATAGAATTCTCATTTTTGCCCCAGTGCAGGTACTGTGAAGAGTTCGTACATTTCAGCGCAGTTCCCGAGAGGGCAACCTGCGTTGCAATCCAGTTTCTCTGTGTAACAGGTGCGCTGATCAGCCTAGCCTTGTGCAACTGAGGTTCTTTGCTTCATTTTTTTTCAGTTTTGTCTCTGATTTTTGCAGCCTGTGATCAATGTATGTGTCTGTTTAAAAACCCATTTTCCTTGCTGTAATTCCGCCTCAGTTGTATAAAAGAAACTGTAGATGTTTTTTATGTGTTTGTTATGTCATTTACAGTTTTCCATTGCAAAAGTATAATAGTCGTACTGTCGTCCTTTGATTTAGATCTGTCGCAAGTGTCGATTTTGATCATAGGAGAAAGTTTATTTGCTGTTGACAGTCGATTATGCTTTTACTTTTGCCTTTGGTTTGAATTTGTGACTTTCTAGTGTCGAAACGAGTATTTATTTCAAAATCATAAAGTGTCGTAATCATCTCTACCTTTTGATTTCGAAAAGAAGCTTGTTTGTGTTTGTCACTTGAAAGCAAATTCAGATTTGTACATAAAATTTCTTTTTAGGCATCAATATTAAGAAAGTGAAAAACAAATACATGCACATGTGCATTTGCATACTGACAGTCTATTTGGCTTGATTTAGGAAAAGTGCATTTACAGTGTGCTCTTTGCTCTTTGCGAAAAGATTGTCTTTCTTTTCCCCTAGTAGCTAGGATTTTCATTGCTGAAAAGAGATAAAAGCTTGTTTATCATCTTTAGATTGCATTTTAGGAATTACATCTACATCTCGTGGTGATCCCAAAAGGCAAACTTCATAAGAAAGATCAACTTAAAATAAACTCAATGAACTTAACAACGCTTTGGAACTTAACGCACAACATTTAGAGGTCTAGGCTAGAGACGTATTCCGGCGTCGTAAAGCCTGGTAACTGTTGTCCTCACTGATGATTGGGTGATTCCTCCACTTTGAGATGATAAGTGCCAGTACGGACTTGTGCTCCCACGTATCGTCGAGTATATATTGGGAGACCCCTATAGGCTTAAAACCTTTTATCCATAGGAAGCCGTGTCGGCCGCCCTACTGATCGCAATGCACTGAACACAGCATTCGGGAAGATTGACTACCGTACCGTAAAAAGTATTCTGCAGTTTTGCGATTGGTTTGGTACTCCCTCTACCTACACCTCCAGAGCAGTCCCTTTCGTTCCTTTTGAGACTCCTTAACGGAAAAGGTCCATCTGAGCACTTGTCACTTCAGGCTCATTAAAAATCGAAGGAGACTAGAGTCATCTTTTGTTTTTTCTCGACTCTTAAAAACTGAAAAAACAAGTTGTGTCAAAGCGTGTTAAAATTTATTTTAAACGGAATATTCATACCCTTTTCCTACATTGATCTTGGGTTGAGAAAATGGAGCCTACCAACCAAGGAATTCCCCTTGGTGGAAATCCTAGTCCCTTCTCCTCTTGGGGAGATGTTGGTGCGCCCCATATGGCCCCATTATCGCTTCCAGGACTGACAATTGGCTTTCCAGTATGGCTCTTCTCAACCAATGTCATTCAGAACACCACCATTCCTGAACAATCGAATTAGCAATTAGACGAGTCCAGAGTTACCCACCAACCTTCTACTTCCTCTAATTCTTCCTCTCCTCCTTCCTCTTCGCTTGATGGAGCTAGTAAAGACAAAAGCCAAGTTCCTAAGGAGAAGAAAGAAAAGAAGAAGAAAGAGAAAAAGAAGAAGGAGCCAAAGGCGAATGTGGGAAAACGAGTGTCGTCTAACGAAAATCCACACACTGCACCGACCAGGCCTAAATCGCCATGTGTCATTTGCAAAGGAGACCACTTTCACAAAGATTGTCCTTGCATCCCTCGGATACTAAGGGACTGGTCTCCTCGTTTTCACAATCCGGTGTCATCAACCTCTAGTGATCATGTTGAAAGCACACCGTCAACTAGTGAAAGTGAAGCCCCAGGACAAAAAGGGAAAGCTAGATTTCCTTGTAAACTATGCGAAGGCGATCATGCCCTCCACCGTTGTCCCTTCTTAGACGAAGCTAAAAGAGTTTTGGATGATAGTCCGGTTTCACTATTATGACTTCCTCCTGGATATAAAAAACTCTTGCCGAGTCCATCACTAGTTGAGAATCCAGCTGGCCCGCTCAGGTGGTCGGCTGAAGCGCCTATCATTGAAGATAAACCAACTGAATCCATACCAGACGAAAGTCAAAAGGTCGAGGCAGCAGTTGACCTGGTCTTGCCTTCAGAGGTTTTATCTTCGGATGATACAGTCACTGAAGAGAACAAGGATGACACCGTCCAAATTCTCTTCATCAACATAGACTACGATGAACATGGGGGCAATCTACCCATTCCTTTACCGTAGGAAGGAAGTTCGTCAGAGCCATACCTGACCGTCTACTCGGTCCCACCTCCAAGCAACCTAGTTGTCTCCTTCGACTGGAATCAACTAGGCAAACCCCGTTTGCCAGCAAGCGTACCATTCCGAATTATCGTTCAAATATAAAGAATGGTCATGGCTAGTACCATCATAGATGAGGGGGCTTCTGTGAGTATCCTTTCCTCTATTGCTTGGAAAGCGCTTGGTTCGCCATCGGTTTCGCCTGAGATGAGAAATCTGACAGGCTTTGATAAAGGAACCAGTCGACCTTTAGGGATCCTTCCCGATGTGCCCATAACATTGAGAGGGAAGACAGTTTGCATGAACGTAATGATAGTTCAAGGACCCTTGGATTATAACCTACTCCTTGGACGAGACTATATTTATTGCATGGGAGCCATCATCTCCTCACTCTTTAGAGTAATGTGTTTTCGCACGAAGGAAGAGTGGTCAAGCTCGTGGACCAGCTTTCATTTCCCGGATCACGCATAGCAAATAGTCATATACCATCCCTAAATGGTCTCTTCACGCAAGAAATATCTCAATCCCCAGTCTGTCCTCCCAATAAGCGCGAGTAATTCGGAGGGATATGTCTGAAACCCAGGGGGCATGCGTCCTGGTCTGCTTCGGCAGGAAAACTTCGGGTATAGGGTAGGTTTCCGTGGGAGAATATGACTAGTCTGTACCCCATCCGTCGGTGGAAGAGGGGTTATTCTAGAATAAGATTCTCTTGTCAAAGTTATGTGAGTTGGCAGACGTTTTTGCTCACCCTTGTTTATCTCGGTAGACATCGCCGAAGAAGTGTTTTGTTTGCGCCATGAATAAAACAATCTTTGGGTAACCTGTAAGAGGTAGGCCTCTCCTGATAGAACAAATGTTTTGTCTGCAAATTGAGGGGTAACCTTGAAACCATATTTTATACCTGGGGGCATGCAAACCTTTTGGAGTGCAAGAAAAGAGCGATTATTTATCTGTTTTTTGGATTAGTCGTTTCCTAACTTGCATAAAGAAAGGATGTGGGGCAAAAATCTAAAAGTTGCTATTTTTATATGAGACATTCTTATCATATGACTGGATTAATTGAGTAGTTTTAGCACATAGTTCAAGCTCGTTAAAAAATAAACATAATACATGAGCAAATGTTTCCACCCGCGTTTAAGCTCGTTAAAAAATGAACTATTCCCCGGTAAATAACCACCGTGAATGTAACATTTCAGCCATTAAAGCCTTGGTCGTGTTTGCACCGTCACCTCCACTTTTCCATTGGCCGATCATTCACCTCCATTTGATTGTTTACCCATTTTGAGGAACAGCTGCGAAGAGTGACTTCACTAGCCATCCTTGTGACACTGTCGTGATTGGAAAATTCCAAACCTTACCTGGAATCAGCTGCTACCCATTTTATCACTCGTTCCTCAAAAGATGAGTCTTCTTTAAGCTCCTTTCAACTGACTCATAAAATATGAAAAGATTGCCGAGTTTTGGCCTTCCAGCTCGTTAAAGCGTCAGGAAGTGCTATCCCTCCTCTAGATTTTAATCTTTTCGGACCTGAGGGATTATTGCACAAAAAGATCAAACGCTTGTTTTTTTTGGCTCGTTAAAGCTAATCGAAAATTCATCCCTTCTGTATTGTTTTATACTTTTTTGAACTTAAGGGATTAGATGACAAAAAAGGAATTTTGGAGTTACCTTTACGTACCTTTTCAGACTCTCTAAAAATGAAAAGGATCGAGTTATCTTTTTCGTTAGACTCGTTAAAAAGATTAATAGCGACAAACTTGTCTTTAGACGAGAACGAGTTTCACTATCTCTAGGCTCGTTAAAACATAGCGATGGGTTTGCCCGAAGGGAAAATTATAGAACAAGCATATGTTATCCTCCTCAAGCTTGACAAAAATAAAGAGGTACTGGACATCAATGACTGGGGAAAAAATTGGGAAGAAAACTCAAAGAATCTTTATTGGTAGCAAGTCGCTCTTGAACATGAAACTTCCACTCCGTGCCCGAGTCGGGTTGGGTTGTTTCATTCACCGGTCACATCACCATGGTCACGCCATACCATCCACATTTTGGGTAAATGCTACCAATCCATCACATAAGTGACGCCGTCATGTTCAAGAGAAGTCATCTAGAGAAGTCACCTGTGTCCCATCCACTACCATACATTATACTTCATTCTTTCATGACCGCCATCCTAAACCATATATCATCAGATCATTTTCACCTCCATCAAAATCATTTGCTCCGTTCCGTGTCATTGATGTGGGATTCATTAAGGCCCTCCTTTGACGGATCACTTCTTGTTGACATCAGCTCATTATCCAAGAAGTTTATCTCGGAACACCCCATTCAGTACTTTGAAGCTTGCATGCCTCAATGGCAAGTTTCTCACTTCCGGCGACAGGTATACATCAATGACCTTTGACTGAAAGATTTTGCGTGGTGTTCGACGCCAAGTCCTTTATTCACACCACGTGAGTTGTACTGCAGTACCTTGAGGGTCATTATCATTATCGGTGATTCCTCTCGCGCTTGTTAACAGTTTACATCATTGACTGGTAATCAAGCGATGTCTTTCCATGTTCGACTTCAAGACATTTCTCGCATGGATCGACTTGTACTTCGAGTGAAGATCGGACGAGATTGAAGACCCCGGATCTAGTTTCATCCATCCGAGCTGCGATATATATTCAGGAAAATAAAGACATCGAAATGTACAGCATTGCAGCACAGATAATCATCCTACCAAAAGGATGATGACTCTATCAGAATCATCAGTCTACTATCAGATGATTGTCTGTCCTATGTACATGAAAATGAATTTGTAAAGCTGGGCATGGGAATGCCCGCCTCAGCTAGATCATGAAAACAGTATGAAGATAATGTATTGTATTATATCTTATTACAGGTCTCCTCCCATCATTGAAAGAACTTTGGATCCTCCTAATAAAGCATTTAACCTGATAAACGGCCTCATACTTTAGGGGGCAACTGTTATAGACATTTTTGTGCCTTACAGCTCTAAGCATGAAATGTCCATAAACCAAGGGATCCTAAGTCCCTAAAAGTTTTGTTCCGACCCCTAAAGGAACAAAGTCAACAAATTACAACTTCTCCCAGAAGTTCTCCACCAGAAACTGCTCAGAATCAGTCAAATCAGGATCATTTCAGCTGCTCCACTGGCTAGTTGCATTGCATAGCACCCAAATACACTAGCTAGGTGCGTTGCAACACACCTAAATGCACTACCAGGGTGCGTTGAGCGGGAAATGACAAATGGCAGTGTCATTCCGCGAGGTGGGGAGACAATGGAAGCTTCCAGAACCTTCCCCAATGACACTTGCTTCACTGAATTCGACCAAGGATGAGTAAGAGGCTCTCAGTCTCCAAGTGGAAGCAAGAACTAATAGAGAGAAGACACTAGTCAAATCATAAGCTGACTCATCTTCCTTGCATACATCTATATATGGATCCCTCATCCCAGAGATCCAGAGGCTGGAATTTTGTACATTGCAAAGAATTGCTATTGGTTTTGAGATAGATATCAGAGTATTGGGTGATTTATGCTTTGTTGGAGGTGAAGAGGGGCTTCTTTGTTGGGAGGTTGATGCTGGATCAGGAATCATTGGTTTTAACTCCTCCTGGATCTTCTTGTTATATCAATAAAACTATTTGAGTTTCTCCTACATGCTTGTGTATCATTGATGTTTGTTACATTTGTATGTTTAGCTTAAATCTGATCCTAAGCTTTTTATGAATATAAACCCATGTCTTTGTATAGTTTCCTTCTTCTGTGATCTTACAGGTACTTGGTGAAGCTGGGCAAGTAAGGGAGCAGGTAGCTGGAAGCTGTCAAAGAAGAGAGAGATTGGATCAAAGGACTAGCGCAAGACACAGGTTGGTTCATCCTATTCCTCTTTGTTTATAGTTCATAAAGAAGAATACAAAAGTAGTTTTCTCTGTTTGTTTCTAAGGTTACTGTCACACCTTAGTGGGATAGGGTCGTTCTGAATAGACACTTATCCCGATAACAATAAGACTATTAAGTACTAATAATCCTTCTTGATAGATTTGTCCTTCTAAGTTTTATTGGGTGTTTAGAGGAATTTGGAAGGCTTTTTCACCCAAATTTTGATCATATCCTTTGTGCTCAGGTAGTTGGTGACTACATAGAAGTGGGAATCGATGTAAGATTCTGGCAGCAAAAAATGATACATACTATAAAAATTATGTACATTAAAAGATGAAATCCTTTGTCCACTCGCACTATTGAGACCACAATATGCAACTAACAATCTATGTACATGGAAAAATTGGGTACCTGCATAGAATCTTGCATGGTCCTGACCTTTGGACATTGATGTAAACCTGTCAGTATTCAAGATCTTCTTTGAAATGTTTTTTTGAGAATATCTCATTCACCTTCTGCTATGAAATGTCTAAAATTTACTTTATAAATCACAAAGTGTCCAAGAAAACTAAAAAACTCACCAAAGTACTCTCAACTAGCTCCCTGGTGTTTACATAGTGACAGTAGCTTATCAAGAGAAGTATTCAAAAGATACAGTACCTGTAGGAGAAAAATGCACTCATGGAAAACATAAATCAGCTCAAGCAAAACAACTCAAAAATGAAGATCAAGGTAGAAACCATAAGACTGAGAAGGAAAATTCTGCAATTTCTGGACTAAGGGAAGAGACTGGCCTCATGAACTGCACATTGTGTAGTCTCAACAGTCAAGGGAGAGGCTTGGGGCTTGAGATTGCACAATGCATAGTCTTAGCCTGGGCAAACTGAGGGAGAGACCTTGAGTTGCAAAGTCTCAGTGGCCAAGGATGGGGCTTGAGACCTGGAACTGTGTAATGTGCAGTTGGGCAAAAAAAGGACTGTGAATTGTGTAGTATTAGAGGCCAATCATGAGACTTGAGCCTTGGAGTTGCTCAATGCACAGTTGATCATGGCAACTGCCGACAATGTAAAGGTAAAATTTAAATGGGAAGAGCATGGGAAAGCGCAGGACCTAAGTGATGGTGTAAGTATGAGTGCAGATCTAACTAAGGGAAAGATAAATCAGTGAAATTCAAGTGCATAGGATAAGCGTGAAAAAGGAAAAAGAATGTGCATAGGGAGTCACTGAAATGATGACCACTAATGGGTAAAACCAAGAATCTTATGTGATATTTGTGAAAATCGAACAAGAGCATGAACCAATAGTTGTACAAGCTAATATAAGATAAATTGTCAGCAACTACGAAGAGAAAGAAGAACAACAGTCCTCACAGAAGTGAAAGACAAAAAGAAACACATCTGAAGCTTACCTAAAAAAGCATTGCAAACTCAATCAAAATTTCCTTAATCTCCTTGGGAAAGCTAGAGCTCCATGATCGAGCATGCAAATGAGCTATAGGGGGATATGTTATATGGATCTACGTCAGTAAGAGTTTCTTATGTACATGCCTAAAATCAAGGAAAAAAATACACTTGTCTTAACTTCATCATTAGGAGCTTAGTGGACTCAATCGGACATCAATTGGGCAAGTCCTTTTTTCTAGAGATGCAAACTCTACTTTTTCACACTAGGAAAGGAGATTGCACAATTCACAGGCTCAAGGGCTTGAGCAATTCCTTACCTCACTGAATTGCACAATTTCTCATAGGATTGCATAGTTTCTGAGCTCAAGGTTAGCCTAGCTTCCAAGATTGTGCCATTTCTGAAGGTAAGACTTGAAAATCTACAATGTCAAGAAAAGGGACGAGTTTTCTTTTAAAAGTTTTCGGTTGGGATCAAAACAAGACATCACACACACCACATGAAAGATAAGTATTTAAGATAACATGAATACTTGACAAACATTGGAGGGTGGTTGTAGCAGCTACAATACCAAGCTATATGAATTTTTATCAAATCTATATTCCTTAAAAGGATTGATAAACATCCGAGAGAGTAATTGAAATGTTTCATGAGTGTATACAAGTTGTACGTTTTTTTATCTGATCTCTCTGCTTTTAAAAAGGTTTGATAAATATTTGAGGAAATGGGTGAAAGTGCATATTTCAGGGAAATCTCTAATTGTTCAAGGATTAGTTAAGGTGTTTTAATTTAGTATAAACATATCAATGATTTATTATTTAAATCAATCCATATGCACGTAGAGCTTCTTGTAAATCAAAGCCACAAATTGTGCCTATAAAGTAGATATTTATATTGAAATTTGGTATTTAACAGTTATATTTTTCGAGTTGTTTACAAATATTGAACAAATGCTTATGTTCCTTTGGGGAATTCATTGACATTTGATTTGTGTCAATATTTCTCGAATAATGGAATTTTTTTAAATCAATAAATATGCACATACAATTTCTTGTAAGACAAAGTTGCAATTTGTGCCTATAAAGTACATATTTATATTGAAATTTCGTATTTAACAGTTATGTTTTTCCACCTTTTTATAAATATTTAACATATGCTTTTGTTCCTTTGGGGAATTTGTTGACATTTGACTTGTGTTCATCTCTCTCCAATAGTGGAATTAGTTGAGGGGAATTAATCAACATTTGATTCGTGTTGATATCTCTAAAACATTAGTGATATTAGTTGAATAAAAAATATATCCTTATAAGAAGTGAGAGTGGATATACTATTGGAGAATTTATGGGGACAGTGGATTCATGTTGACCCCATTGAAAGTAGTAATAGTATATCTATACAAATACTACAAGAGAAGATTCCTTGTTAACTTTTAGAATTAGGTAAAAGTAATAGTATCTCTTAGATTCCATTTGAATTATTTAAGAGTGCCATATTTTTTTATCCTAGTGAGTTTTTAATCAAGGACAAGTCAAGTTAAGTCGTATTAGATGCAGATCCATCTAGATTTTTATTTTATTTATAGAAATAAATTTATGTTATTTTTTTACTCTAGAGATAATGGACGAGTTTAATTTTTAAAACATCAAGGAAAATATTGGAAACATTTGTCAATTCCTTATGTGTGTGTGTGTGTCTGTGTGTATATGTTTTTATACTAATATGGTAATTAAGGTAAATACTTGTATAAATGAGAGACTATAAAACACATTGACATATATTTTTATATACAATTTGTGTTTCTACCTTATATTTCTTTTTTTTGGAATGCATATTGCATGTATGACATATCCCATCAAAGATGAAGTGGGACCCATATTGTCCATCATGTTCATTGGTGTAAGTAGAGGTGAAGTTCACCTTGACCTTCTTCAATGGTTCAGAAAGAGGTGTGGTTTACCTCTATATTCTTTGATATGGATACACTTGATCTTGTATTCACATCAATGAAAGTTCACATTACCAATACCATTTGCACATAACCAATTCCATCTTTATCAACATGAATTCACACCACACAAGAGATTTTGCAATTTTTATATCAATATTTCTTTGAATTTCTCTTAGAATTTTTGTTTTAAGTGTCATCTATATTCATTTAGAGAAATTTACATTTGAATACTTTCAGTTTTATCATTTCAAATTTATTTGGTTCAATTTTGAATTATAATTAATTTTAAAATAATTTTTTAGCTAAATACAATATATATGATTGATTTATGTTTATTTGAATGATGTATTCCAAATTTAATTATAAATTTATTTTTATTATAAAATTTAAATTTAATTTCATCAAATATTCAAAAATTTAAAGTAACGTAAATAGTTTCAAGTAAAGGTAGAGGTTGAGAAACTATTAAAGTCTGCCTTTACAAATATCATCAAAATTTTCAAACAAGGCTTTCTCTTTAGATTTGTTCAACAATTTTGAAGGTATCTTTATTTTTACATGAAGTGAATTGAAACGAAAATTAGAACCAAGGAGCGTGAGCTAACTAATTAGTATCTTTTTTGAAGGAAGTTCAATTTTAAAACTTTGTAACTTAAAAGTGAACTCATGAATATTTTTATTTTTATTTGGAGGCATTTGAATTTCCAAAGAAACTTTAATCACTTATTTGTGGGTTGTTGATATCATCAATTAAAAGGCCTCTTGCATCCTAGTTTGGGAAAGGTAGAGGTTGAGAAAGTATTAAAGTCCACCTTTATAAATCTCATCAAAATTTTCGAAGTGTTTCTCTTTAAATTTGTTCAACAATTCTGAGGGTATCTTGATTTTTACATGGAGTGCTTTGAAAAGAACATTAGAACCAAGGAGCATGAGCTAACTAATTTTTATTTTTTTTTAAGGATTTTTGTTTTAAAACTTTATTACTTAAAAGTGAACTCATGAAGATTGTTATTTGGACAAGCATTCAAATTTCCAAAGAAACATTAATCACTTGTTCGTGGGTTGTTGATATCATCAATTAAAAGGTATTTTGTATCCTAGTCTAGGCTCATAGTTCTTTCTAGGATTCAGATATCAAATTTGTTGATCTTCATTATTCAAATTTACCATACTTATGGTAGAGTATGGTAATTTTAGATTTTCAACATCCCTGAGTTCAAAATTTTATTATTTTGGTTTCAACTTTATCTTCTCATAATTTATCCAAAATCATTTGATAAAGGTCACTATGATGTGGTCCACAAACTGATAAAAAAGAGAATGATACAAATGTTTGCTAGAGTTTGAAGTCGGGGAACAATGTAAATGGATATGAATGAAACCTAATAGAGCTATATAAATTGCAAAAAATCTTGAATCACAAATAAATTTGGCATATACAAATAGGGTGTGGGTAAATTCCAACGATTTAAGTAGGAAAATACTTCAAAGGCAAGTGCTTCCAGTGCAAATATGTATGGATGTTTAACCAGAAAACCAAATTGGGGTCTTATGGTAAATCATTGGTAACGATAGAGATATTTTCTATCTCTAGAGTGCATTCATTAAAAACTAAAATAAATAACCAAAAAGAGATATCTTGATTGTTATGTGAAATTTACAATTGTGGACAAACGTGAATACCCTCGACCTAGTGGACTGGTCTAGAACAAATAAAGACAAAAAGAATAGAGTTTTCCTTAGATAAATTAGAGAATAGAAAGAGGAATACCATGAATCTTTAGCAAGCTTTCTTTTCCTCTTCTCTTGTAAGCTCCAATTGTAGTTCCAAGTGCCATAATTAGAACCTCCCCATGTGACTAAAATAAGAAAGGACCTACAACAACCAAGTAGCATGATCTAAAATCTCTATTCAATGAATTAGCAAGGAATTGAAATACATGGGTTTAAAGATAATACAACACATATAGGAAAACAAGAGACTCTTTGTATTAATAGAAATAGGAGACATCTTACAACCATAAATAGTAGTTGATAATGTAGATGTCTCCCCTAATTGACTTGTCCTTACTTTTCACAAAGAACACCTCAATATGAACCCTAATGCATGAATGTGATGACTCCTTTATATTCAAGGTAGCAACATAAGGGTACAATCAATCTACAAAAGCCAACACTAATGCTATGGATGGTTGTAAATATATAGGAGAAGGATGGTAGTTTAGGATTTACAATTATGAGTTTGAGATCCACATATGATGGGAGCATGAGATCAAGGGATAAGAGATGAAGTCTCCCTGGTAGGATTAGATATGATTCAAGCTCTTATCCATGGTGAATAGTTAAAACAACCCTTGGAAGCTTCTGGAAGAGGAAGCTTTGTAATATTTTTTTATTATCCCTAATTTCTAGAGTCATCGGACCTACGAAAGGGAGAAACAGTTGTTGACCAAGGCTAGTACAGAAGGTAGAAACCAGTGTCCAAAAACATGTGGCTAAAGGGATAGGGTGCGCTAGGGATAAAAACATTGATTTTAAACAATTAATCCCAGATACTCATACTTTTTCGAAAGGTCATGCTTAGGGATTTGTGAAGGGATGAAGAAAACATGTTCACGAATGTTGATTGATCTAGTTTGTAGGCCTATTGACTAGATGTGACAAGACGACCTATAACATATTGCCTACTAAAGTGAAGAATCTGAAATGGAAGTTGATGACAAAAGTGATTTACCTTGTGACATTTCTGGATCAAGGAAAATGGGTCCAGATCATCATTTATTATAATACATTTTCATCATAATATATGTGCTGAGGTATGCATACCCATGCTCAACATATATGCTAACATTACATGTAAAATGATCAATAATTTTGTTCACTGATGATAGAGAGTGGAACCATGCCTGGATGATTATGTGTATGATCATGACCATCATGCTTTGTAATATTGCATTAACCCTTAAATCACATCCTTGATGGATGGAACTAGATTCAGGGTTCTTTTTATCTCATTCAGTCAATCATCCAACAAATGAGCCTAACCATGTGAATAAATGAGCTGAAGTCAAGCATGGTAGACACAATAATATTACCACATAATGATGTAAGTCATTAGCAAATGTGAGAGAAACCATTGATGATGTTAATGGCTATCAAAGTACCATAGTACAATATGTATGGTGTTAATGAATGAGTTGAAATCAAACACCACATATAATCTTCCTGTCAAAGGCCAATGATGAAAACCTATCACCAAGAGTGAGGAGACTTTCCATTAATGTGTGTAAGCCCCAAGGTACCAAAGGGAGTTTCTAATTGAACTTCTTGGATAATGAGTTGGTATTTATAGGAAGAGACATGTGAGGGTATTTATGTATCCCCCATCAACGATATGAAATCAGTATCAAGGTTTTTGTGACATAATGATGTTGATGTGGAATTGGTTCAGGAACGGTAGCCATGAATGAAGGCTTACAAGTATCGTAGAATATATCAACTGAGGACCTTATCTTAAGCATACCAACAACATTGAATGGAGTCGGTATCATTGACCCAAAACTCAATGCGGAGACTTTGATATGTTGTGATGAACCAAAAGTCAAGCATATTTCCCAATCCAATAGTCAGGAAGATGAAGTGACAGAGTGTCATGTTCAAGACTGAGTCACTGCCATTACTAGGTCAAGTATCCTATTTTCCCTATTTCCCCAACCATTTCTAGTCAGTACCTTTTTATTTTTTGACAAGCTTGAGGAGGATAACATACGTCTAATCTGTAAGGTCATCCTTCGTATGAATTTGTCCGGGGCCTTTTTAAAAAATTTGAGATGAAGTAGTTTGTTGTTGTCATGTTTGGAAATTCCATCATTTTTGGATACTCTTACGAGTCCATCGAAGGTGTAAATTGACTCCTTTCTCACATTTAGAGAGTTTGAAAAAGAGGATAAAACAAAAAATCCAAAGCTTCATTTTCGTAAATCGTCTCCTAAGTCTTAAATGGTAGAAGATAATACTAAAGAGAACCTCTTAGCCATTTTTGACTAAAGTATTCATTTTTCATAAATAGTCCATCCCAGTCTAGAAAAGGGTTAAACTTATATTGGCCAGACTTCTTTTCATTTACATTAACGAGATTGAAAACACAAGTGATCGGTAATATTTTCCTATTTAGGGAGTCTGAGAATAGTTGAAAGAGCACTCTATGGGGTTCCTTTTTCGTGAGTTTGCAGATCCCAAAAAAGTGATAAAAGTATGCTCCATAGTCAAAATGATCTGTTTTAATTCAAAACGCCATTAGTTCCTTCAAGCAGTTGTTAACCTAGTTAGAACATCACCAAAAGGTTAAAAATATATGATACATTGTAAAATTAGGTCAAATTTATTACAAAACAATAAAATATAATTAAATAATCATAAAAAAGACCACAAAAAGGTGAAAAGTAACTTCATTTTTACCATTTCACATTTTACCTCTTAGTGAGTGATATTTAAGTGCATTTTTTCGCTAATATTCAACAACTAATTATGACCAATCCAGTGTATAACTGTTGTTGTCATCACTTCCAGGAAGGAGATCTTACCTTCCTCTTTCTTTTTACAGTTATGAATTTTCATTTGATTCATTTTTTTCAATTTTTGAGTAATTTAGGGCTTTAATTTTGCACCCTAGTAATGTCAAAAAGTGCACTTGTCCAGTAAAATTTAACTGTGGAGAACATTATAGCGCACCTGGCCCTTTAGTAGGGTGGGTTGGGTGCATTTGGAAAATGTGTTTTTCACTCTTCACTCAAATTTATCTCATATTTTTACATGGGATATATTATAATTATTTCTCTTATCATGCTTCAAGTAGCCATTGAAACAAAATGGCTTTGATTTGGTGAGAAAGAGAACATGAATTCAATGACATGGATGTTGCCAATGATGGAACAACCATCTAGGAATTAAGAAACTATGGGCTTCTTATGTTCTTTTGGCTCCCTCAGATGCGACAATAGACGAAACTATTGGAGTATAATGTCAGGGTATGGGATGTGCATGCACAATCAATGAGGCTTGGAGCACATATGCTCCGTATAAAGGTGTGATACATTTATTTCTTGACAAGATTATTGAGGATAGGTGCTCCTATCTCACTATCCAGTTGAGAATGGGTGGAGATATTGTCAAGGGCTATACTACTGCACACTATAGAGCTCGATCCTAACCAAAAAAAGATGGGAGAATTGAGATAAAGTAAGGTATCCATGTTCATCTTATGATAATCATTTTCATAATTGTTAGATTGGTTGATAGCACGACCTTTCATTTGGCTAAGAGGTCCCAAATGAAATACGCATTAGTGTGCATAGAGTCGACAATGTTCAACTGGAGTGAGGGGGTATTAGCAAACGTGAAGGATCAACTCATCAAGGAAAAATATGGGCAATTGAAAAACATCAAGTATGGCTCCATTTTGATTTTATTCTCTTTTGGAGAGGATTCCATTGCTCCATTACTAACATATCTCACTCGGGCTTCTGGATCTTAGATCTCCATGGATGAGATGATGGCTAGAACTCATGTCTAGACATGTTCGTCCATCTTCCATGAGTTTCACACGCGTCATCCTTCGATGGCTAGATATGCAACTCATTATGGTTGAATAATAGCCATATGTAAAGATGGACTACTATGGAGATCTAGAGCTTGTGCTACCTAAAGGCGAGAAATGGAGTAGCATAGGTAAAACAAGATCATTTTGATTATTTTTTATTTTTGAGTTTTACAATGTGTTTGGTATTTTTCATGTATCTAAGATTAACTATCGATTTTTACATGTAGACATCGAACCTGTTCAACTAGTGGTTTTATCCTATCTTCAACTTTCTAGAGACCCACAATAGGTACAAGTTGGAGTACAAGTTGTTGCAAGGCCACAAGAGATGTTATGAGATCGCAATGTGCCTAAGACTCTTGCAATGTTTGAGTGACAGGTCGAGGTATTGACCTAGGTAATATGTAATAGCACTAGACTAAAATCTCACGTAATAAAGTTAATAAAGGTAAAATAAGACAAAGGTCATGGGAGACATATTATAATTTTAATGTTCTGCAAAACATCCTAGTTGGCATCAGTTGTTGTTTATATAATTATTATGGTTAACGAAAAAATGATAAAGACGTCGGAAAAGACATTGAAAAGGTGAAAATGAATTATTGGTATTTTATTTATGAAAATAAACAAAAATAGGAGAAAAGGAAGGTGAAAGGTCACAGGTTTCATGTGAGGAGGAAATTGAAGGAAAATAGAGGAAAAATGAAGAAATTAGAGGCATTAATAATAAAAAGACATCATAGCATCAATTTGGGCCCTTTTGTTAGTTAAGTTTTGAAATTGGATCCAGAGAGGAGAAGAGCACCAAGAGGAGAAGGAAATCAAGCAAACAAAAGAAGGACAAGGTAAACAAAGGAAGGAAAATGAAAGAAAAGGAAAGCCACGATCAAGAAAATAAAGGTTGGATCCATCGGCTTGAATGGGAATACTCATAGGTAACATGTTGCATATATGATTTCCTAGCTTGTTTTGGCATGCACGGTATATGCATGTCTATATCTAGTTCATTTGTTATGATTGGAATGGGGTTTTTTAGGTTTTTATAGTGGTTTTAGAATTTCCTTTCCATTTCCAAATAGACATGGTGTGAGGAGATTCATTCTTGCTTGAGCTTTAGATTATCTGAAGCTTTTGGATCCAGGTGAGGTAGTCTCGAGAAAATATTAACGGTTTGTGGTGGAGATGGTTTTCTCTAGGAAGTGCTCAAGAAGTGGGTGGAGACAAGAAAATTCCTCAAGGGATGGTTAAGGAATTCTCAAGCATCCAAGCTTAGTTTAGTTTTGTGATCTTGGGATCGGTTTAGGTGAGATCACAATAGTGTGAGTCCGAAAGTGGTTTAACTTATTGATTCACTTGGTTTTTTTTAGACTGGTTTATCCCATGAGATCACACATTCATGCCTAGAATATGGCATGGGGTGATTGGCTGAAATAAAGATTTGGTTCAACCCAATCTATGGTTGACTGGTACGTGGAAATCCTTGACTTGGTTGGATTTTACATATGGTTAATAAGAGCTAAGTTACTCTTATCTTTATGAGTAAATGTACTTGTTATTATGTGGATTTAATGGTTGTTTTATCATTGTTCACTATTTGGTCATATGTTTGTTATAAGCATGGTTTTGTGAGAGATTTAAGTGTGTCTCTTATCAACTTTTCATTGATGAATGAATGGTTATTGAATGCACGACCGAATTGGTATTATAGAAGCTATTGTGAGATGGCATTATTCCTTCTAGTTAAAACTAAAATAAGTTTCATATATCTATCTTTAGATATGCAATCATGACTTGTAGGTTGCATGTTGTCAATGTATTTGATGGAATGACTGTCATAGTTAGACTAGGTTAGATAAAGTTCTTGAGCAAGATTTTTGTTAGAGGATTTGTCACTGTGTTATTTATTATTTCATTAAATTTCATCAAATTATGTCTAGAGGTCTGAATGTTGGCCCTAAAATGGTGCAATACATCTTGTGATCTCTAGAATATGACTACCTGAAAAAGACTATAGTAGTTGGGAAGAATGGGAGTGACTAGAGGGCTAAAGTCACTTAGAGGCCTTGTTAACGAAATGAATAGGGGTCTATATCACTAAAAAGGAAAAATAACTTAGGGGTCGTGCACCTGGAATGGTTGGTTAGCTCCTGTGGGTCATATAGAACTTGAGGGAAGTCAATAAGGTCTTTTTATGTCAGCTCCATTTCCTTAAGGTCATCTAGACGTTGAGTCATGTCATAGTATCTCCTTAGCTCATGTTTATCCAAGTGTTATTGGGAAATCTAGTGTCTATTCAGAGCTGCTAGTCCCACTAAGATGGGTAGCTATCTTAGAAACAAACAGATTAAAGTCACTTGTTTTTCGTTTACGAGAGAGAGATGAGAAAGAAGCAGAGAGTACCAACCTCAATCTTCCACTTGGCTCCTTGCTTGATTCCTTTCCCCTTTGAGAGAATCTTGCCACTGCTTCCTTACTTGTCCAGCTTCAAAGAGCACCTGTAGATTCACAACATCATAATACCATCAAAGCATAGAGATCTTTCACTGTAAACAATATAGGATGAGATATATATTGACCATATAAATGCATATAACAACACAATATTCATAGATACACAAGAATATGGAGGAAAACTCAAATAGCTTTATTAGTAAAAGTCATAGAAGAGAGGATTACAACCACTTGGTCTGACCCACTACCATCCTCCAAGCTTGAAATCCTTCTTCACCTCACATAAAGCAAGATCACCCAACAATGTCTTCAAAGAGAAACTACCATCACCTCTTTGCAAATTACCAAATTCCAACCTTTGGATCTCTTGGATGAGGGATCCATTTATAGATATTTGCAGGGGTGTGAGTCAGCGTCTGGGATTTTGATTAGTGTCATCTCTCTGATAGTTCCTGGTTCCACATGGAGATTTTAGATCTCTTACTCGTCCCTGGGCAAACTGAGAGAGGCAAGTGTCAAATGAGCAGTTTCTAGAAGATTCTCTGGGTTTCCACCTAGCAAACTGCTTGTGCCATTTCTCTACTCTTGCTCATCGCACCCTATAGAAGGGCTTACCAGTATGCATCGTAATTTTTGCATGTGGCAGGTGAGATGCATTACACCTTTAGCACTGGGTAGTCTGTATGGTCCTGCTTTGACTAGTTTTGAGTAGCTTTTCATGGAGAACTTCTGGGAGATGATGTAATCAGTTGACCTTGCTCCTTTAGGGTATGAAACAACACTTTTAGGGACATAGAAGTTCTTGGCTTATGGACATATGTGATTGTGGTTTTAGTGCCCAAATATGTCTATAACAATTGCCCCTTAAAGCATGAGGTTGTAAATCTTTTGATGTCAGGTGAAATGCTTTATAATGAGGATCCGAGGTTTTTCGCACTGGAAGGTGACCTGTAATAAGATACAATACAATACATTATCTTCATAATATTTTCATGATCTAGCTAAGGCGGGCATTCCCATGCTCAGCTTGATAAATTCATTTTCATGTACATAGGACAGACAACTGTCTGTGTGCAGACTGATGATTCTGGTAGAGCCATCATCCCTTAGTTTGGATGATTATCTATGCAGCAATGATGTACATTTGATGTCTTTATTTTCCTAAATATATCGTAACCCGAATGGATGAAACTAGATCCAAGGTCTTCAAAAATCGTTCAATCTTTGCCTGAAAGTACAAGTCGATCCATGTGAAAAGATGTTCTGATGTCGAACATGGAAGGACATCACCTAATTACCAGCCAATGATGTAAGTTGTTAACAGACGCGAGAGGAATCACCAATGATGATGATGACCCTCAAGGTACTGCACTACAATTCACGTGGTGTGAATACATGATTTGATTTCTAACACCACGCAAAATTTTTGAGTCAAAGGCCATTAGTGTAAACCTCTCGCCAGAAGTGAGAAACTTGCCATTGAGGCATGCAAGCTTCAAAGTACTATAAGGGTTGTCCCTAGGTCAGCTTCTTGGATGATGAGTTGATGTTGACAAGAAGTGACCCATCATAGGAGGGCATTAATGGATCCCACATCTATGACACAAGACGGAGCAAATGATATTGTAGAGGTGAAAATGATTTGATGATACAAGGTTCAAGATGGCGGTCATGAAAAAATGAAGCATGAAGGTATTGTAGCGGATGAGACACAAGCTGGGTAGGTGAATTCTCTAAGTGACTTCTCTTGAACATATCGGCGACACTGGAATGGACTGGTAGCATTAACCCCAAAAGTGGATGGTATGATGGACCAATGGTGATATGACCGGTGAACGGAATAACCCAACCCGACTCAATCTTGGTGATGGAGTGAAAGTGTCATGTTCAAGAGTGACCTGCTACCAATAAAGTTTCTTCAAGTTTTCTTCCCAATTTTCCCTAGTCATTTCTGACCAGTACCTCTTTATTTTTGTCAAGCTTGAGGAGGACAACATATGCTTGTTCTATAATTTTCCCTTCGGGCAAACCCACCGCTATGTTTTAACGAGCCTAGCAATAGTGAAACTCACTCTTGTCTGAATGGACAAGTTTGTCGCTATTGTTTTAACAAGTTTAACGACAAGGATAAATTGGTTCTTTTCAATTTTAGAGAGTCTGAAAAGAGACAGAAAGAAGACTCCAATATTCCTTTTTCGTAACATAATCCCTTAAGTCTAAAAAAGTATAAAACAATGTGAAAGGGATGACTTTTCGATAGTTTTAACAAGCTGAACAAGACAAACGCTCGATATTTTTGTGTAATAATCCCTTAGGTCCAAAAATATTAAAATCTAGAGGAGGGATAGCACTTCCAATCACTTTAACGAGCTGGAGAGGCCAATCACTCGACAATCTTTCCATATTTTATCAAAGAACAGCTCACCAAGGTGAAAAATGAAAGATCCAAGAACTTTGGCTATGGTTCTATTCTGACTACTTTCGCCATGGAGAAGATCCCACTGATGTAGCCACAATACATTTCACTTTGCCTACCACCATTGGCTGAGCCACAGATGTAGAGATGGGTCGACCTTATGGCTAGACATGCTGGTCAACCACAGGTTTCATTCTCTAATGCCTTCTTTGAGTGGTTCAACCGTCAGCAGATGGTTTATGCCGAGTATCCATATGCTGGGATGGATTTCTGGGGTGACCCGGATTTGGTGCTGCTGGCTGGCGAGCAGTGGGGTGTCATAGGTAAAAATCTCTGACCACATCTATGTTTATTGTTTTCATAATGTTCTCGTGTTTTCTAAATGTTTATCAATACTAATCAAAACTCATGTGATTATGCAGATATTGGGCCAGTGCGACCAGCAACGCATTTGAGAGGAGCAACTATCGTTCCAGTAGGAGAGGCTGTAGGGAGGGCCATTCTTCGCGACCTGGATGTATCCGAGACCCTTGCAGTGTTGCAGGATTAGATCGAGGGTCTCACCCTTGGTATTCCGGATGTGAGGACCGATGAGCTTCCTATGAGATTACAGCACCATACCACTGGCGTGCCGAGCTGATGGACCAGGTTGTTACGCATGATTGCACAAGCGGTGACTAGTTATCACGAGCACCATTAGACTAGGGTGCCCCCTTGCATTTTGAGCTTTTGGGTCATATGACTGATTTTGTCTTAGACATAGAACACTATGTACAAACTATAAACAATTATATATATATTTTTTATTTTCGGAGCTTTATTTTGGTTAAGTTATATTATCCTGATGCAGTTTAGTGATAAAATGCTTTTCGTTTACAAATGTTGCAAATATCTATCAAACACATAATTTTCTAATGAATCGGTTAATGTGTTTAAGTTTATGGAAATATGTTGATATTGAATAGAATCAAACTGCCTTTCCAAAATCTTGACCCTTAGGAACATACGATAGATGGCTGGATTCCGAACGGAATAGATTCCTGTAAGCTGTAGAATGATGAGCTATGAGTCTAGCCTGACGACAAATTGGCGTATGCCATGCGCGATGGAATCGGAGAGGAGTTCTATCAATGCGCTATATTCAGCGATGTTGTTCGTTGATTAACCAATACACACCCTTCTGAAACTCACTAACTCGCCGCTTAGATCAAAGATGGCCCAAGCTGCAGAAGATAGGTTCCGCATACTACGACTCGCCCCGTCGGCATATCCAACAAATGATTCCAATAGGTTTGACATCTGCAAAAAATTGCAAAAGTGGATTACCCAACCAAAACGATCACTCTTAACGAAAACAAAAATGTAACAAAAGCATATGACGAGGTTACCATGCTGAGTCAAGCATAGTAACGCTTAAGGTACAACCCGTTTCAGGGTTGCTACAGCAGAATCCCATCATAATCTACTAGCTCGTAGGCTCCTTTCACTAATACACACTTAACAATATAGGGACCCATCCATAAAGACTGGAACTTACCTACTCCCATTATATCGGATTCCTGATAATAGAGCAAGACCAGGTCACCTTCTGAGAAAATGTGAGGTTTGATATTCTTTTCAGATTACACTTTGACTCATTTCTTATGTTCTTCATTAGCCAAGGCGGCGTCACAACGAGTTTCATTCAGTTGGATTAATTCTAGGAAACGATCTTCTTCCTCTGAAGTCTCGGAGAGGAGGTCAACTGTGAGCTTGAGAGACGAAATCTCACACTAAACTGGTAAGATCGCTTCCAAGCCATACACCAATTGAAAGGGTGTGAACCCGGTCACATTTCTCACCGATGTCTGATATGACCACAAGGCTGAGTACAGGATTAGGTGCCAACTTTGTTTATGGACTCCAATCATCCTTTGCAGCATGTGTTTCAGCACTTTGTTGATCGCTTCAACTTGCCCATTCGCTTGCGGATAATACGAAGTAGAGCTATCATGGGACAGTCCTAATTTGGTGGCCAATTCAACCATCATGTGATTGCAGAAATGCGATCCATGATCTGTGGCTATAGCTTGCGGAACACCGAACCTAGTGACTACATGATTGAAAAAGAAAAGAGCGGCTGTTTCGCCATTGTTGTTTAATGTAGGCAGTGCCTCGGCCCATTTCGTAAAATAGTCAACTGTGACTATGATATACCCATGCCCCCCAGTCGAGATGGGGTTACATTGCATGAAATCTATGCCCCATTTGGCGAATGGCCCAACAACAACTACTAGTTGTAGAGGTGTGGGTGGTATTTTGGTTTTGCAGTCGAAGATTTGACAAGCATGGAAACTTCTGACTAAAGTTATGCAATCTTTGAAAATTGTTGGCTAGAAGTATCCTGCTCATAAAATATTTTGTGTCGTAGCATAACCAGATTGGTGCCCCCCACATGCACTTGAATGACAATCATTCAGGACTTTTTCAACCTCCTCATGGGTGAGGCACCTTCGCAGAACCGTATCGACACCACGACAGTATAGTGTATCACCGACGATCATGTAGTCTTTTTCTTGGTATCGAGTATGTCGATGTTCTGATTGAGAGTTATTAGACCTATATATTTGGGTTTGGAGATAAATGATTATATCTCCATACCATGGATTGCTTGAAGATATCAAAAACAAAGATTCATCCACGGTTGTTGCTTTGGATGTTGAATCGTTGGACGAGGATGGGAAATCACATAGTAACTCTGCAAATACTAAAGCTTTCTTTGATTTGGATTTTACAAATTCTAGATCAAACTCTTGCAAAATTGCTATCCATTTTGAATATTTGCCCCCAAGCAACTGTCGCAACAAGATGTAAGTCATGGGGTTGCAATCTGACAAAATTGTAGTCTTTTGAAAGATAACATAGTGTCGAAATCTTTGTATTGCTTGAACAGTTGCGAGAGCTAGCTTTTCAACATATGAGTATTTGATTTCTGTATCATTTAAGTTTTGACTTAAATAATAAATAGGATGTTTGATTCCATTGTCTTCTTGAACTAAAACCATTGCAATGGTTGTATCTGCTACAACCAGATACATTTTAAAGTCTCTTTGATAATCAGGAGCGTACATTAATGATGGTTTTATTAGGGATTCCTTTAGAGCATCAAAGGAAGCTTGCGCGGCCTGATCCCAATTGAAGGGTACTTATTTTTTCAAGAGACACGTATAATCTTTAGAAAGTTCGGAATAATTTCGAATGAACCTACTCAGAAAGTTTGCTTTCCCTTGGAGTTTCTTAATCTAAAGCAAATTTGAAGGTGGAGGCAAATCGATGATTGCCTGAACCTTGCACGGGTCGAGAAGAATTCTGTCCCTTGAAACTACAAAGCCAAGTAAATGACCAGAACCGATGCAAAACATACACTTGTGCGGATTGAGTCTTATTTTGTAGTGTCGGCAACATAGAAATATTTCTCTTAAATGTTGTGTATGATTGGTCCGCTTTCACGAGTGAGCCGGAAGATCGTCGAGGTATGGTTGAATGATGTTCTTGATGTCCTGGAAGGCATAATTGATTTCCCTATGAAAAGTTTCCCCTACGTTCTTTAAACCAAAAGGTAGCTTATGGTACGCGAATGTGCCCCATGGACGGATAAATGCAGTCTTTGACTGGTGCTGTGGGCAGATATTTATTTGATTATACCCAGAAAATCCATCCATAAATGAAAATATTTCGCATCCGGCGCATTCATCAATTATCTGGTCGATGAAGGGTGTAGGGTAGTTGTCCTTTGGACAAGCTTGGTTTACATCCCTGTAATCGATGAACACTCTAATTGTTCCTTTCTTTTTCATCACAGGAACAATGTTCGATACCCAATCAGTTAGCAGAATTGGGTAAATGAAACCAGCATGGAGAAGTTTTTCAACTTCTACTTTAATGGTAGCAGCTTTCTTTGGGTGCACCTACTGAATCCGTTGTCTTATTGGTTTGACATCTGGATACATCTTAATTTTTTGTTCAACTATGCTCAAGTCAATGCCTGGCATTTCTTCATATGACCATGCAAAGGCATCTCTAAACTCGCGAAAGAGAGCGTGATATATTTCAAGTTCTGAAGAAGAACAAGATTTGCCAACATGAATATTTTCTACAACATCTGGTTTAGTCGAGATATTTATGGCGACAATTTCTTCAATATTGGACAGATTTCACTCAGAATCCATCGTATTTACAGTATTTAATAGAAAATCAAAAACTGATGGATGATTAAGTTCGTTGGAGTAATATTCGTTGTAATCAGGAAGATGGGAACGATGGTGGTAATCTTCCCATGGTGCCCCCTATATGTTCATTGACTGAACAATTCCTTCGTCTGTAGAATGTACATGCGACCAAGGATTTGAAGTGGTACCATACTCCTTAGGCTTATCTACCCAAACACTTGACGAGTGTTTGTTGGGGTTTGCCTCCCATGTCGAGAATATTGATTGCTACAATATTTCTATTAGGCTTGGAGGCAATACCTGGTGACGATTCATGCTAATATCGTTTTCGGATATCTTCTGAATGGAATATTCCATATTATAGGTTCCCACCATTGCCACTTCCACCATGTTGTTTGGAGGCAGTAGGGCAAAAGTACCCATCAATGTAGGGTCTTTTAGTAGGCCTACTCCAATATTTTGAAGCGACTGAGAGCTTCCGTGGATCATCGGAATGCTTCCCGTAACTTGCGAACTATAGGGGAGGAATGTATGTTGATCGACGATTGTAATTCCCCGTTGGAAGGGAAATGCAACCTTTCTGAAGTACGTCGAAACAATGGTAGCCATAGCATAAATCTAGGGCCTTCCGAGTAAGATGTTGTAATCGAGGTTTCCATCAATAACTTCCACATCAATTTCTACTATTTTACCCCCCAGTTCGACTTGCAAGTTACTTAAAATCCCATATGGAGTGTATGTTCGTCCATCAAATGCTTTTAACGTTTTTGATGATCGTGACAAAGGTGGTGAGCCTAAAGTTTTCTAGCAACTAATTGACATAATACATGTAGATGCCCCCTCATCAATAATTGTTCGATGAACAGTTTTGATGAGGGCTTTCACTTGAATGAGGAAAGGGAGTTGAGCTGGTAACTGAGGTTTGTATCCTTAATGATTAAAGGCCACAAGATTGGAATCTACTGGGTCAATCCCACCTATTGCTGATAATAGAGCCTGCTTTTGGGAGGGGCAATTTTGCAGTAGTTCAAGTGTCGACATAGCGGACAATGACTGGGCCAGGTCCTCTACTATATTATAATTCTATGCCACTCTAGCACGAGGATTAAATGTTTATTTGTATACTACTCCCTTTGCGGCTTTATCGTTAGCTCAGAAATGATGGGTGGCACAACTTCGGTCGAAGTTGTTGTCGAACTACTAGGTTGATCAGTAGCCTTGTTGTTTGACAGTTGTGGATTCCCGTAATCTTTATTCCTTGTCGATATCAAAGCATCATTTTACTATTTTGAAATGGACAACATAAGGACTTGGGATGGGGAAGCATTGTCACTAGCAACCAGATTGGTTCCTGGGTTTGGAAATGGATCAGTCAATACTACTGAGGTTTTTGAATTCCTAAAGAATTTCTTAACTTCGGCTTTATATGGACAATCTTTCGTCCAATTATCCTCATCACATATGAGGCATGGCTGAGTAGGTTTCTTTTTCCCATAAGGGTTTGCAGAAGATTTTTCAGGAGACGAATCATCCTATTTCTTCTTTCTGCTCTTCCTTTTCTTCTTGCCTCATGGTTGCTTCGGTTCTTTTCCTTTGTCAGTTGACACGGCATTAACCTTCGAGGCGAGAATTTCTTCATTTGCATTTTGATCAGAAATCTTATGGGCTTTATTAGATGTAGCATTTGTCGATTTCGTGCTCTTTTTACCTATCAGGCCATCGCCAGCATGAGAGTCTTTGTTTGATTTAGGAGGAGGAGGAACAACAAATTCTGGTCTCGGAGCATCAGGGATTTTGTCATAGAGCGTGCCAAACTGAGTATAGATCAAGTCTAGATATTGCACACGAGCAATCACCTTCTCTTCAGTGACAACCCCTCCCTTCGCCACATCTTCTGTTATAGAAGGTAATGAGGACTTAATAAACGATTCAGCTAGTAGCTGATCAGGGACATATGTTTTTACCATTCTACGACGACATCGCCATTCATGAATATGATCAGATATGTGAGTGGCCTTCATTTGCTCGAAATTGGTAAGAAGATCTATTCCTGTTTCATACCTTATTGGAAATTGAAAATGGGTTAAAAAGGTTGTGGCAAGGGTGCTGAAGCTACCAAATGAAGCTCTAGGAAATTCGATGTACCATTTTGCTGCCGGACCAGTTAACGTTCGCTGAAAAAGGCGAAGCTGAATTGAATCATCATTGAGAGTGTTGGATGAACACCACAGATGAAAGGTCATCACATGATTCGACGGGTCTTCACCCGGATTTCCATTAAATTTAGGAATATCTGACAGAAGTTTATGAGGAATCGTCGGCCACCAAGGGGCATAAGCGATTGGATCGTTTGTTAGCCGATTTAGATCTGGTAACTCTAGAGTCGCCACGAAGGGCAACTGTTGATTCAGGCTCGGCGAAGCATACCCAGGATAAGATGGGAGTGCCTGAGTAGTGGGACTTTGCATACCAGCATAATGCATTTGATGCTGATAACTCTGATAAGGTGGTTGGACATAACCAATTTGAGACGATTGGTTATAACTGTTTTGAATATACGGCTGCCCATTACCTGCAAATTTTTGCTGCTCAGGTCCTTGGTAAGCTTGTTATTATTGCGGTTGTTGATATTGCACCAACCATGGTTGTGAAACCATTTGCTGTTGCCCAACACTAGACATTTGACCAAGATGTGGGGTAATAGTACCTGTTTGAGCCCTAGTCGCTCCAGTTAAGGAGCCACTAACTGGCGATTGTGGTTGTGTCGATGAGACAAGAGGTTGTTGTACAACCACCTGAGAAACTTGAGGTTGGCATGTAACAGGCAATGCTTGTACTTGCGACACTGTCACAATAGCTGGTGTAGTTGGGATATTCGACACAGGTAGACTCGGTTGCATTAAGTATACAAATCTTGGTTGTTGAGACAGTATTGGCAACCAACCACTGGATGTGATTCCAATTTGACCTAAATTCAGTTGTGAACTCACATATGGTTGTTCTCCCGGAGGGAACAATGAGAGGGTGTAGTGCCCCCCATATGGCGGCAATCTAGTGCTCAAAGGAATGATTGTCCTTTAGAGACTAGACTGCCCAAATTGATATTGTTGTGAAGGATCAATTTGTTGAGATTCAACATAAGAGATTCCAGATACTATTCCGGATGAACAAACAGGAACAGACCATATTGTCAAAATAGTCCCTGGGTGGACTCCTTCTAGGGGTTGAGAGCTAGTTGGGACAGATGGTATACCAGCGAACATCGTCAGGGTGGTGGCAAGAGGTTCTGCTACCGCTGTATTGGACAAGACAATCCTAGATGTCAATGGTTGTCCAGCCATATTGAGTCTATCCAAAAGACTTCCCAACACTTCTACAGGAACTTGCGATGAGGGAGTATTAACTTTTGAAGTAGAAGGATATAGGTGGATCTCAGTCCCAAAATGTGATGGAGTACTAGATGGAAGATCCTCCGTAATCTCTTCTATAACAATCAATCTAGGTGGAAGAGGTAGACCGTCAGGTCCGTAAAATATTTTTGGTGCGGAAGAAGGAATAGATTTTGCAGCGACAGATGTTGGAGGGGTAACACCTTCTGAATCAACCCTGGATGGAGCTGGTTCAGGAATAGAAGTGTTTACTGTTACACTAGGATCAGTTCTAATGTCCTCTTGTAACTACGAAACTTCTTCTGTAGAGGTAGAGGTACCAGAAATGGTTGGAGTAACTAGAGTCTCAGAGGATGTTGAAACACAAGTTTCAAACAAACTAGGAGACTTTGACCCAGTTAAACGAGTTCACTTGACCCAGAATGGTTTGGTTTCCAGAGTCAAAGATGGTTGACTCATTAGTCTCTGCAAACAACGGGGTTTTGATTGACTTTCTTCCACGATTGTGGATTATTTGATCAACTCAAAATAAGAGGGGAAAATGTTATTCCAAATTAAATGAATTTTAGATGCTTTGACACAACTTGCTTTTTCAATTTTTAAGAGTCGAGAAAAAGCTAAAGATGACTCTAGTCGCCTTCGATTTTTAATGAGCTTGAAGTGACAAGCGCTCAGATGGACCTTTTCCTTTAAGGAGTCTGAAAAGGAACGAAAGAGACTACTCTGGAAATCTAGACAGAGGGATTACCAAACCAATCACAAAACTGCAGAATAATTTTAACAGTATGGCAGTCAATCTTCCCAAATGCTGTGTTCAGTGCATTGCGATCGATAGGGCGGCATACATGACTTCCTAAGGATAAAGGGTATAGCCTATTGTGGTCTCCCAATATATACTCAACGATACATGGGAGCACAAGTCCGTACTGGAACTTATCATCTCAAAGAGGAGGAATCACCCAACGTACTATGAAAGTGACAGTTACTAGGCTTTACAACACCGAAATACATCTCTAGCCTAGACTTCTAGATGTTGTCCGTTAGGTTCCAAAACGATTTTATGTTCATTGAATTTATTTTACAGTTGATCTTTCTTAAGAAGTTTTCCTTTAAGGTTCACTGCGTCATGTAGATATACAATTCCTAAAATACAATATAAGATGATAAACAATAATTTAATCTTCTTTATGCATTGAAAATCCTAGCTACTAAGGAGAGATAAATGAAATCCTTTCAACATAGAGCAGAGAGCACACACTAGATGCACTATCCTAAATCAAAAGTTAAAAAGCAGTCTAAATGCAAATGCACGTGCATGTATTTGTTTTCCGCTTTCTTAATGTGTGAATGACAAAAAGAATGCTAAATACAAATCTGAATTATTTCTTCTTTCAAAGTGACAGTACCAACTATTTTCTTTTCAGAAAATGACAGGAAGGCAAGATGACACTTTGCAATTTTGAATTGAAAACTGCTTTCGACACTTGAAATACTTATAGATTCAGATCAAATACAAGAGTAACAATGTAATCGACTATCAAAAACAGAAGTATTATTTTCTTTGACTGAAAACGACACTTGCGACACTTCCAAATCAAAAGAAGACAATTCGATTAAGCTACTATTTTGTAAAAGAGAACTGTAAATGGTGCACAATACATAAAAACATTCACAATTCTTTGTACAATAGAGGTTGGATGGTGCAAAGAAGGGGATATCAATAGTGTTCTACTGATCACGGATAGCAAAACTCCCAAATAAAATTGAAGACAGTGAAGAAAAAAACAAAATCTAGAGGCAGATTTAGTCTTGTCTGATCATCGCACCTATAACACAGGGAAATAGGGATGCATCTCACCTACTGCACATGGGAGGTGTGATGCATCCAGATTTCCTAAAGGAGAGGGTGTGATTTTCAAGGAACGAGACTTTAACTTGGTTTTTGGTCACAGTTTGCAGTTTAGTCCGGGGATTTAGGCCAAGCAAATGATAGTCAGTAACTACAAATTATAGGGCTGATCTAATGAGGTTACTCAAGCTACCTCTAGGGCACTTAGGATGTTTGCAAGTCAATTGTTCAGTTCATAAACAAACCCGAAGATTGACTAAAGCAACGTTGATCTACTTTGCACTTGCATAGAAAATGCAGTTCGAAGGTTAGCTAGCTTAACTTCAGGCTCCATCTATGGTTTATGAATCAAACAAATAGAGACAAGCAATCAAACTAATCTCTCCCCAGCGGAGTCACCATTTTGTTATCAGGAAATCTAGTGTCTATTCAAAGCTTCTAGTCCCACTAAGACAGGTAGTTATCTTAGAAACAAACATATTGAAAGTCACTTGTTTTTCCTTTACGAGAGAGAGATGAGAAAGAAGCAGAGAGTACCAACTTCAATCTTCCACTTCGCTCCTTTCTTGTTTCCTTTCCTCTTTGACAGAATCTCGCCACTGCTTCCTTACTTGTCCAGCTTCAAAGAGAACCTGTAGATTCATAGCAACATAATACCATCAAAGCATAGAGATCTTTCACTATAAACAATATAGGATCAAATACATATTGACCATATAAATGCATTAACAACACAATATTCAGAGATACACAAGAATATGTAGTGAAACTCAAATAGCTTTATTAGTAAAAGTCATAGAAGAGAGGATTACAACCACTTGGTCTGACCTAGCACCATCCTCCCAGCTTGAAAGCCCTCTTCACCTCACACAAAGCAAGATCACCCAACAATGTCTTCAAAGAGAAACCAGCAGCACCTCTTTGCAAATTACCAAATTCCAACCTTTGGATCTCTTGGATGAGGGATCCATTTATAGATATTTGAAAGGGGCTGAGTCAGCTTCTGGGATTTTGATTAGTGTCATCTCTCTGATAGTTCTTGGTTCCACACGGAGATTTTAGATCTCTTACTCATCCCTGGGTGAACTCAGAGAGGCAAATCTCAAATGAGTAGTTTCTAGAAGATTCTCTGGGTTTCCACCTATCAAACTTCTTGTGCCATTTGTTTGCTCTCGCTCATCACACCCTATAGAAGGTCTTTCCAATATGCATCACACTTTTTGTATGTGGCAGGTGAGATGCATCACACCTTTAGCACTGAGCAGTCTGTATGGTCCTACTTTGACCAGTTCTGAGTAGCTTTTCATGGAGAACTTCTGGGAGATGATGTAATCATCTAACCTTGCTCCTTTAGGATATGAAACAACACTTTTAGGGACTTAGAAGCCCTTGGCTTATGGACATATGTGATTGGGGTTGCAGTGCCCAAATATGTCTATAACACCAAGGCAAGTCGGTGAAAGTGTGTAGCTATGGGAGGAGGTGTGTTACATAGTGGTATTAGAGTAGGCTTCACTCTCCTTGGGTGGTATGGTTATGGTTAGCCTATTTGTCCCATGTGGCTATATTCATGTGGTTATGCATGCATTTTCATGGTTATGGTTGTCATGCATAAGGTCATGGTATGTAGTTGGTATTTCCATGCATTATGTTGAAATAATGATTTGATTACGAGTATACATGTATCATGCTAATGTGGATTGATTTTGCGGATGAGATAATCCTCCCTTAAATTTCATTGAGGTGTGATTTTGGTTATGGTACCTATTTGGTTTATCTGACATGGTACACTTGCGAGAAGATGAGAATCAAAGATGACAAGAAAAATGGTGGACTATAGTTCACATGACTCTCCTTATATATCAGTTGGGCAGTAAGGATATGTGTATTCTCCTAATATAGTAGACAAATTGATTAGTTTGACAGAAGATATTAGATATTGCAAATAAGACAATGACAGGTTAGTTGAGGCTCATGACATACTTGAAAGAGGTCAGGAAAATAAAGAAGAGGTAAATGCAATCATTCTTTGGAGTTTTTCATACTTGCAAAGATAAGGATAGTTGAGGATCAGTCAAGAACAAGAAGAGAAGACTAATGGAGCCTATGGTAGTAGGTCTCAATTAGGATATAGGTTGGATAAAGGGGACACAGTCAAAGGTGGTAGATCATTGGACACAGATAATAAGAGGACTAGTATGTATGGGTATCACTCTAGTTCCTCATATAGGAGGCATCATCACAGTTGTCAGTTCTATCATCCTTATAGGAGGAGTGAGTACTTCCAAGAGGAGTTCAAGAATGTCAATACACCTACATTTGATGGAGAGATGAAGAAGTCAAAAGATGCAGAAGCATGATTGGTTGGGATGAAGAGATTATTTATATTCCATAACCATTCAGAGAACATGAACGCCAAAATAGCCACCTTCAGTCCGAAAGGGAAATTAGATATATGGTGGGAATATGTGAATAATTTCAAGGGATTCATGAATAAGAGTTGATTTAGGATGAGTTCAAGAGACTCTTCAAGAGCAAGTATCGATCTGAGACGTCTCATGATGCCAGAGCTAAGGAACTGTATGAGTTGCAGATGGGTTCCATGAAAGATGATGAGTATACTAGTAGGTTCTTGGATTTGTTGAGGTATGTGCCTCACCTCAAGGATAAGAAAGTGAAGATTCAAGGGTTCACCAGTGGATTTTCAATGAAATATAGATATTGGATTGAGTTTGATGAGACACAATCACTCGAGTAAGCCATCAGGAAACTGAAGCATTATTATCAGTAGTCAGACTGTAAGTATGAGCCTAAGTGTGAATTGAAGCGGAAGGAGAAATGTAAATGGAAGTGACTACCAAAGTGGGGAAGACCTCAGGATGCAAGTGAGAAAGAGAATGTGGTTCCTTATAAGATGTTTACTGTAGGTTAGAATGGACATGGATCATAGCATAGAGATTAATAGAATAGAGGTGGTTGTAGGGGACTGTTGTACTGTTGGATATGTGGAAAAGATCATTGCAAGGAGTATTTTCTATTGTAACGGGATGGCACGCCTCAGATCCATAGTGCTAAGGAGGAAAAAATAGTTGGAGATGTGGGCCATATCATTCCTTGGATTTATGCAGTTGTGGAAAACAAGAAAGAAGATCGCCAGGAAAATGTTGTTGAGATTGAAGGTAATATCTGTAGTCAAGTTGTTTCTATTTTGAATGACCCTGGATCTAATTATAATTATGTTAATCCTAACGTTGTGGATAAGTGTGGTTTTAGAAAATAAGTGCACACAAAACCTTGGTTGGTGTAGTAAGCTACATGTACTAAGAAGAGAGTTCATCACTAGGTAAGAGGTTGTGCATTTGAGCTTAATGGTATGCCTACAACATTGCATCTAAATGTTCATCCATTGGGATCATATAGTATGTTTTTGGGTATGTATTATGTGTACCTCCACAAGACCAAGGCAAATTTCTACGAAAAATCCTTTAAGTGCTTTGATGGTAATGGAGAAAAGAGAAACTTGTAGGGAAAGAAAATTCCCACATGAGTGAGAATGGTTATAGCTATGTAATCCAAGCATATCCGCAGAAACATATGTGTACTATTTGCAGTCCATATTTCTAGTGACAAGGGTAAGGATGTTAAGGTTGCAGAAATATTTAAGAGGTACCTTATTTTACTATTGGCTTAAGGGGTCCTAACCCATGTTCAGAGTTAGTTGTTCCAACCAGAAAAACCCTACTTGCTAGCCCTTTCGACAACAAATTGCATAACGCAGGCTATAGTGTCACCTGAAGTAGTATTGGGGGATGACAGAACCAAGTTTGTGTATCTAGAGGTCGCTGTGATGGCTTCTACGCTTCCTAGGGATTATTTAGGTCTTCGCAAACCCTAACCCTTAAAATAAAGATAATTGTAGTAACTCGCAGAAACAGAATCTAACCCTCCATAAAGGGCTTTAAACATTCATAACATCAATTAAATGAGATGATCTACTACTTTCGTGCATCAATTAAAAATTCATTCCTCTAAATTCGGATAACAGAGTGAAAATATAGAAGCTTCAGAAGTAAATATAGATGCACAGATATGCAATTATAGCTTCAAAAATAGTCTTTATTGATATAACCTTTCTTGTTACAAACTCTTCTTCCCTCCGCACTCAAATGCATGGGCCCACACACTCAGCCTGTGGACTGATTAAGGTCTCTGCGGAAATAGAAGTATAAGCCTTCCCCTTTGCCTAAGTACAAGAAATAGACTTCCCTGCCTAAGACTACTTGCCCATACAATAATATTTTATTTTATGATGATTGCTTATGACTCACTAAGACTTGTTTATATAGCTCTTTAAATTACAATACCATGGTTTGTGAACCATGGGCAGGCCACAAAACATCCCATCATCTAAAAGTTAAGGGAATAAATCCCCTTTGACTCTATTGTGGTATTCAACAACACCCCCCCCCCCCCCCCCCCATTTATTAATATAATAGCTAATATTCTATCAATAAATGGGGACCCTTAAAAAATCCTTCCAAAAAACAGAGTTATCATTTAGACGCTTTCTTTTAAATTTTTGGAATAAAACAAGATATCAAGGAAAAATCCTTATTAACAAGTAAAACGCATGAAATATGATCTAAAGGAATCACCACGCTTAACCTAGATATCATTAGGATTTTCATTAAAACCTAGGTCCTAAGGCATTTCCTCTCTAAATAAAGCACGTATCGCATATCGTAATTCACAAACGGTGCACCCTCACGAAATATGTTGAATCGTGTGAAATGAGATATTGCAATTCAATGGTTAACCTTATCGCATCGTGTCACAAATACTTAAGAAAGGTTTGAAATCTTGCAAATCACGAAATGTTTCAAAAAGTGATAAAAAGCCTAGACCTGATTAGAGCCTACGTTTTAAAGTAACACTTAAATCTGTTACGTAAATGAAAAAGGCTTTATAAGGTAAATCCCATTAAACAAGCAATGCTTTAATAAATAGTAAAGAACGTCCCACATCTCACATTCCACAAAAGCCAAAGTAAATTTAAAGAAAGTGCATTATTAAAATGTAATAATGCGATTTCCGATATTGCATCGCAATTGCAAAATCCATATTTTAGCAAATCAAAGCTCACAACCTTAAAAAAATTTCTTCCCGTTTTACAATGCGGAACATTAATGAGAAATAAAGGTAGTGATAACAAATCATTAGTGGGCATTTACTATGGGTTAGTGGAATTTATGTTTGAAAAGAGGCTCGATGTGATATGATATCTTTTCATCTGCATTTAACTAAAACTCCTTTCTTGTCACCTTTTCAAGGTTATCTGTATCATTCATTCTTATTTTCATTCCCATTTGTGTCTATCCAGTAGCTTTTGCTTTGCTTCATTTAAGGAAAAATCCACAGCAAGAGTCGTTAGGAGAAATGGTTAAGAAGGGAAACGAAGATGCATCTGAAAAGTGAGAAATGACCCCTCTATTCTCTGATACTATGTGTAGTAGAGACGAAGGAAATTCAACATAGGAAGCCATGTATTATTGTTAGAAGAAGAGAAACCAAGGCCTCTGGTAGCAAAGGCCACAATAAATGCTCATATTTCCTCTGACACCTCTTACTTCGAGACAACATGCTTATTTATGCACCGCATAGCCACAAGGCTGAAGATAATCCCATACACAGATATGGTCAAGTGGATAATTGATGTGGTGGACATCTTAGACAGGGAGCTCAAGAATAACAGGCATGAGGTTATGGGATCTTTTTCAGTAGACAACCTATGGTTTATGTAAAATCTAACAAAGACACAAAATCTCTATAATAAAGAGTTCCTCGAGAAATTTTCTAAGGACAATGAAGACCCAGTAGACGTTACACAGGCCTAGATAGAAAACAAAAGAAATATCAAATGGGATAAGACAGGTATGTATTATGTGAAATCTATTTCTCCCCCTTATAATTTTGCAGTAGCCATGCTATGCACATTTTTCTATGGCCCAAGGATAGATGAAGGTGGTTGTGTGTTGGTCTCTCAAAGGTTTGATAAAAAACTGGTTATACCCCAAGAAGTCATCCATGAAGGAGAAAGATTCACAATCAGTGTAATCATTAATTATTTGGTCAATGAATGAAGTTGGATAGTTGTCTTTGGACATGCAGCATTCAAATCATGGTAGTCAACACATACGTGGATGGTACCTTGTTTTCTGTCTACATGAACCATATTAGAAACCCATTAAGTCAAGGGAACAGGGTAGATAAAACCACAACTTAATAGTTTTTTCACTTCAGTCTTGATAGTTGCTGTTTTGCAACGGTAGATTGGTCAAAGTGTTTGCCAGATAGCCATGGAATTGTCATAAATCTTGATCTCATGCCTGACAATTAAAGTATCTATACTGGGAATTTCCTCATAAGACCAAGTGAAGACATCATGGAATTCCTTAAAAGGGCAGGCGAAGCTCGCAATTTCCTCAGGAGTGCAGTCATCTCCAATCTAAATGTTTTCCACGATACTTGTTTTGACTGAGATATTGATGAACATAGTATTTGAAATATTTCCTTAGTTACCTTCTCAATTGATAGTTTGGACAGTCGTATAAGATGAAGGAACAATCTCAAGTGGGTCAAAAGGCAAGAGTTGTATAGATGTCGCATTTGAATCATATATTGAAGCCTGGTGATGAGAATCATCCCAAGATCGCTCTTCTAAACACATGATCTCTCGAATAGCTTCCTTTGAAGGTAGGACTTCATTGAGGAGATCATTCAAAGGAGTGGCGATGGGAGAGGAAGCAATACCATTGGTCGTAACCAAAGCGTGGAAGAATCAGACACAGATTGAATGGATTGATAAGCCAATTCAGCTAGTGAAACCGACATCCATTCTCCATAGGAATCAATGTTTGAAGGGGTCGAGTGGTGTTATAGACATATTTGCACACTACAACCCCAATCACATATGTCCATAAACCAAGGGCTTCTAAGTCCCTAAAAGTGTTGTTTCATACCCTAAAGGAGCAAGGTCAACTGATTACATCATCTCCCAGAAGTTCTCCATGAAAAACTACTCAGAACTGGTCAAAGCAAGACCATACAGACTGCCCAATGCTAAAGGTGTGATGCATCTCACGTGCCACATGCAAAAAGTGCGATGCATACTGGAAAGCCCTTCTATAGGGTACGATGAGTGGGAGCAAACAAAAGGCACACGTAGTTCGCTAGGTGGAAACCCAGAGAATCTTCTAGAAACTGCTCATTTGACACTTACCTCTCTGTGTTTGCCCAGGGATGAGTGAGAGATCTAAAATATCCATGTGGAACGAGGAACTATAAGAGAGATGACACTAATCAAAATCCCAAAAGCTGACTCACCCCCCTTTAAATATCTATAAATGGATCCCTCATCCCAGAGATCCAAGGGTTGGAATTTGGTAATTTGCAAAGAGGTGCTGCTAGTTTCTCCTTGAAGACATTGTTGGGTGATCTTGCTTTATGTGAGGCGAAGAGGGATTTCAAGCTGGGAGGATGGCATTGGGTCAGACCAAGTGGCTGTAATCCTCTCTTCTACTACTTTTACTAATAAAGCCATTTGAGTTTTTGTCTAAATTCTTGTGTATCTCTGAATATTGTGTTGATATATGCATTTGTATGGTCAATATATATCTGATCCTATATTGTTTACAGTGAAAGCTCTCTATGCTTTGATGGTATTATGCTATTGTGAATCTACAAGTGCTCTTTGAAAAGGGACAAGTAAGGAAGCAACGGTGAGATTCTGTCAAAGGGGAAAGGAAGCAAGCAAGGAGCCAAGTAGAAGACTGAGGTTGGTACTCTCTGCTTCTTTCTCATCTCTCTCTCGTAAAGGAAAATCAAGTGAATTTAATCTGTTTTTTTCTAAGATAGCTACCCGTCTTAGTGGGACTAGCAGCTCTGAATAGACACTAGATTTCCCGATAACAAAATGGCGACTTCACTAGGGAGCGATTAGTTTGATTGCTTGTCTCTATTTGTTTGATTCATAAACCACAGACAGATCCTGAAGTCAAGAAAGCTAGCCTTCGAACTGCATTTGCTATGCAAGTGCAAAGTATATCAATGCTGCTTCAGTCAATCTCCATGTTTGTTTATGAACTGAACAATTGACTTGCAAACATCCTAAGTGCCCTAGAGGTAGCTTTAGTAACCTCATTATATTAGCCCTATACTTTGTAGTTACTGACTATCATTTGCTCGGCCTAAATCCCTGAACTAAACTGCAAACTGTGACAAAAAACCAAGTAAAAGTCTCATCCCTGGACCATCGCACCTCCCATGTGCAGTAGGTGGGATGCATCCCTATTTCCCTGTGTTACAAGTGCGATGATCAAACAAGACTAAATCTGCCTCCATATTTTGGTGTTTTCTTCACTCTCTTCAGCTTTATTCAGGAGTTTTGTTGTCTACGATCAGTAGACCAGTGTTGAAACCCCCTTTCCTTGCATCATCCAACCTCCATTGTACAAAGAATTGTGAGTGTTTTAATGTATTGTGCGCCATTTACAGTTCTCTTTTACAAAGAAGTAGCTTAATCGAACTGTTGTCTTTTGATTTGGAAGTGTCGCAAGTGTCGTTTTCAGTCAAAGAAAAGAATCCTATTGTTATTGATAGTCAATTATACTGTTACTCTTGTATTTGATCTGAATTAGTAGCATTTCAAGTGTCGAAAGTAGTTTTCTATTCAAAATCGTAAAGTGTCGTCTTGTCTCTTTTTCATTTTTTGAAAATAAAATCATTAGTAATGTCCCTTTGAAAGAAGAGATAATTCAAATTTGTATTTAGCTTTCCTTTTTTCATTCACACATTAAGAAAACAGAAAACAAATACATGCATGTGCATTTTCATTTAGACTGCTTGTTGATTTTGATTTAGGACAGTGCATTTAGTGTGTGCTCTCTACTCTATGTTGAAAGGATTTCATTTCTCTTTCCTTAGTAGCTAGGATTTTCATTGCATAAATAGGATTAAATGATTGTTTATCATCCTAGATCGCATTTTAGGAATTGTATATCTACATCACGTGGTGAACCTGAAAGGAAAATTTCTTAAGAAAGGTCAACTGTAAAATAAATTCAATGAATATAAAAATGCTTTGGAACCTAACGCACAACATCTAGAAGTCTAGGCTAGAGATGTATTCTGGCGTCGTAAAACCTAGCAACAATCACTTTCATTGTAGGTTGGGTGATTCCTCCTCTTTGAGACGACAAGTGCCAGTACAGAATTGTGCTCCCACGTACTGTCGAGTATATATTGGGAGACCAAAATAGGCTATATCCTTTATCCTTAGGAAGCCGTGTCTGTAGCCCTATCTATCGCAATGCACTGAACAAAGCATTCAGGAAGATTGACTACCATACCGTAAAAAATATTTTGCAGTTTTGTGATTGGTTTGATAATCCCTCTGTCTAGATTTCTAGAGTAGTCTCTTTCGTTCCTTTTCAGACTCCTTAAAGGAAAAGGTCCATCTGAGCACTTGTCACTTTAGGCTCATTAAAAATCGAAGGCAACATGAGTCATCTTTAGCTTTTTCTTGACTCTTAAAAAGTGAAAAAGCAAGTTGTGTCAAAGCATCTAAAATTTATTTTAATCAGAATAACGTCACTGTTCCCTCGTTGGTCTTAGGTTGAGAAAATGGAGTCCACCAACCAAGGATTTCCCCTTGGGGGAAGTCCTAGTCCTTTCTCCTCTTGGGGAGATGTTGGTGCACCTCATATGGCCACATTGTCCCTTCCAGGACTGACAATTGGCCTGCCGGTATGGCTTTTCTCGACCTCTGTCATTCAAAGCACCGTGATTCCTGAACAATTGAATCAGCAACTAGATGATACCAGAGTTCCCCCCCAACCTTCTACTTCATTTGTCTCTCCCTCTCCTTCTTCCTCTTCACTTGGTGAAGATAGTAAAACTAAAAACCAAGTAACTGAGAAGAAGAAGAAGGGGAAGGAGAAGAAGAAGAAGGAGCCAACGGCAAAAAGGGGCAACCATGCATCGTCTAGTGAAAATCCACACACTGCACCATCCAAACCTAAATCTTCATGTGTCATCTTCAAAGTAGACCACTATCACCGAGATTGTCCTTGCATCCCACGGATCCTAAGGGACTGGTCTCCCGCTTGCACAATCCGGTGTCATCAACCTCTGATGATCATGTTGAAAGTACACTGTCAAATAGTGAAAGCGAAGTCACTGGACAGAAATGAAAATCTAAATTTCCCTCCAGACTGTGTGAAGGTGATCATGCCCTCCACCGTTGTCCCTTCCTAGACAAAGCTAATAGAGTCTTGGATAATTGTCCTGTATCATCGCAACGACTCCCTCCTGGGTACAAGAAACTCCTGCCGAATCCATTGCTAGTTGAAAATCTGACTGACCCACCTTTGGAGTCTGTCGAAACACCTATCGTTGAAGATAAACCCTCTGAGTCCACATTTGACCAAAGTCAACAGGTTGAGACAGCAGTTGACTCCATATTGACATCAGAAGATTTACCTTCAGATGATACAGTCACCAAAGAGAATGAAAACAACATTGTTCAAATTCTTTTCATAAGCATAGACTCTGATGAACATGGAGGAAATCTGCCCATTCCTTTACCGCAAGAAGGAAATTCGTCAGAGTTGTATTCGGTCCCACCTCCAAGCAACCTAGTCATTTCCTTCAATTGGAATCTACTGGGCAGACCCCGTTTACCATCTAATGTACTATTTCGAATCATAGTGCAAACTTACAAAATGGTCATGGTTGGTACCATCATAGATGAAGGGGCTTCTATGACTATCCTTTCCTCAACTACTTGGAAAGTTCTTGGTTCGCCATCGCTTTTGCCTGAGATGTGAAATCTGACAGGCTTCGATAAAGGAACCAGTCGGCCGTTAGGGATACTTCCAAGTTTGCCTATAACTTTAAGAAGGAAAACCGTTTATCTAAATGTAATGGTAGTCCAAGGACATTTAGATTACAATGTACTCCTTGGGCACAACTACATTTATAGCATGGGAGCCATCATCTCCTCACTCTTTCGAGTAATGTGTTTTCCGCATGAAGGCAAAGTGGTCCAGCTCGTAGACCATCTTTCATTCCCCGGTTCACACATAGCTAATAGTCAAATGCCATCCTTAACAAGTCTTTTTGCGCAAAGAATGTCTCGTCAATCTCCAGTTCACCCACCTGATGAGCACGAGTGATTCGGTGGTGAAGACTAAAACCAAGTGGGCATGCACCCTGGTCTGCTTCGGCAGGAAAACTTCAGGTACAGGGTAGGTTTCCGCAGAGGATATATGACTGGTTTGACACACCCGTCCGTTTAGGAAAATGGGATTAGACCGCAATAAGATACCTCTGTTAGAAAGTAGACCTTTGCTGATAAAACAAATGTTTTGTCTGTA
Organism: Pinus tabuliformis; assembly: GCA_031772625.1. NCBI lineage: Eukaryota > Viridiplantae > Streptophyta > Pinopsida > Pinales > Pinaceae > Pinus > Pinus tabuliformis. The sequence goes on along the minus strand of CM062820.1, from coordinate 881,106,634 downwards.
AATTGAAGGGTAACCTGGAGAAGGTAGGCCTTTCCCGATAGAGCAAGTGTTTTGTATACAAATTGAGGGGTAACCTGGGAAACTCTACTTTGCTATACCTGGGCGCATGCAAACCTTTTTGTGTGAAAGTGAAAAGAGACCATTTATTTTCTTAGTTTGTAGGTTCTTAACCCTTTAAACTCATAGGATTAGTCATTCCTAGCTTACATAATAAAAGGATTCGTAGCATAATTTCGAATGGTGCAAGCTCCCTAAAAAATGAACCTATCGATGAGACAATGTTATTATACAACTGGCATGAGCAGTTTTATGTGAATTTCAAGCTCGTTAAAAAATAAACCTTGCAATGAGCATATGTTCCACGAGAGTTTAAGCTCATTAAAAAATGAACCCACCACCGGTAAATAACCATTGAGATCGAATTATTATTAGCTTTTGAGCCTTGGTCATGTTCTTACCATCACCTCCATTTTATTGTAGCTGATCATTCACCTCCATTTGATTGTTTACCCCTTTTGAGGAACAACTACGATGAGTGATCCTATTAGCCACCTTCTTTACACTACCATGATTAAAAAGTTACAAACATTACCTGGAACCAGCTGCTGCCTGAAAACATCACTCGTTCCTCAAAAAATGAGTCTCCTTTAAGCTCTTTTCATCTGACACATAAAATATGAAAATATTTCCAAGCGATTTGCCTCTCTAGCTCGTTAAAGTGATTGGAAGTGCTATCCCTCCTCTAGATTTTAAACTTTTTGCACCTGAGGGATTATTACATAAAAAAATCGAGCATTTGTCTTGTGCGGCTCATTAAAACTATGGAAAAGTCATCCCTTTCGCATTGTTTTATACTTTTTCGGACTTAAGGGATTATATTACGAAAAAGGAATATTGGAGTCTTCTTTCCATCTCTTTTCAGACTCTCTAAAATTGAAAAGAACTGAGTTATCCTTGTCGTTAAACTGGTTAAAACAATAGTGACAAACTTGTCCATTCAGACAAGAGCAAGTTTCACTGTCACTAGGCTCGTTAAAACATAGCGATGGGTTTGCCTGAAGGGAAAATTATAGAAAAATCATAGGTTATCGTCCTCAAGCTTGACAAAAATAAAAAGGTACTGGTCAGAAATGACTGGGGAAAATTGGGAAGAAAACTTGGAGAAACTTTATTGGTAGCAGGTTGCTCTTGAACATGACACTTTCACTCCATCACCATGATTGAGTTGGGTTGGGTTATTTTGTTCACCAGTCATACCAGCGTTGGTCCACCGTACCGTCCACTTTTCAGGTTAATGTTGCCAATCCATTTCAGTGTCGCCGATATGTTCAAGAGAAGTCATTCTGAGAATTCACCTACCCAGCTTGTGTCTCATCCACTGCAATACCTTCACACTTCATTCTTTCATGACTGCCACCCTGAACCTTGTATCATCAGACTGTTTTCACCTCTATGAAATCATTTGCTGTGTTCCATGTCATAGATGTGGGATCCATCAATGCCCTCCTACGACAGGTTACTTCTTGTTGACATCAGCTCATTATCCAAGAAGCCGATCTAGGAACAAACGTTTTAGTACTTTGAAGCTCTCATGCCTCAATGGCAAGTTTCTCACTTCCGGTGACAGGTTTACATTAATGGCCTTCGACCGAAAGATTTTGCATGGTGTTCGACATCAACTCATGCATTCACACCATGTGAATTGCACTATAGTACCTTGAGGGTCATGATCATTATCAGTGTTTCCTCTCACCTTTGTTAACAACTTACATCATTGGCTGGTAATCAGATGATGTCCTTCCATGTTCAACATCAGAACGTCTTTTCACATGGATCGACTTGTACTTTCTGGCGAATATTGAACGAGTTTTAAAGACCCCAGATCTAGTTTCGTCCATCCAGGCTGCGATATAATCAGGAAAATAAAGACATCAAATGTACATCATTGCTGCATGGATAATCATCCAAACTAAGGGATGATGGCTCTACCAGAATCATCAGTCTGCACACAGACGATTCTCTGTCCTATGTACATGAAAATGAATTTATCAAAGCTGAGCATGGGAATGCCCGCCTCAGCTAGATCATGAAAATATTATGAAGATAATTTATTGTATTATATCTTATTACAGGTCACCTTCCAGTGCGAAAAACCTCGGATACTCATTATAAAGCATTTCACTCGATATCAAAAGATTTACGACCTCATGCTTTAGGGGGCAACTGTTATAGACATATTTGGGAACTACAACCCCAATCACATATCTCCATAAACCAAGGGCTTCTAAGTCCCTGAAAGTGTTGTTTCATACCCTAAAGGAGCAAGGTCAGCTGATTACATCATCTCCCAGAAGTTCTCCATGAAAAACTACTCAGAACTAGTCAAAGTAGGACCATACAGACTGCCCAGTGCTAAAGGTACAATGCATCTCACCTGCCACATGCAAAAAGTGTGATGCATACTGGAAAGCACTTCTATAGGGTGTGATGAGTGAGAGTAGACAAATGGCACAAGGCGTTTGCTAGGTGGAAACCCAAAGAATCCTCTAGAAACTGCTCATTTGATACTTGCCCCTCTAAGTTCGCATAGGGATGAGTAAGAGATCTAAAATCTCCATGTAGAACCAGGAACTATCAGAGAGATTACACTAATCAAAATCCCAGAAGCTGACTCACCCCCCTGCAAATAGCTATAAATGGATCCCTCATTCCAGAGATCCAAGGGTTGGAATTTGGTAATTTGCAAAGAGGTGTTGCTGGTTTCTCTTTGAAGACATTGTTGGGTGATCTTGCTTTGTGTGAGGTGAAGAGGGCTTTCAAGCTGGGAGGATGGCACTAGGTTAGACCAAGTGGTTTTAATCCTCTCTTCTACTACTTTTACTAATAAATCCATTTGATTTTTCCTCCAAATTCTTGTGTATCTCTAAATATTGTGTTGATATATGCATTTGTATGGTCAATATATATCTGATCCTATATTGTTTACCCTGAAAGATCTTTATGCTTTGATGGTATTATGCTGCTGTGAATCTATAGGTGCTCTTTGAAGTGGGACAAGTAAGGAAGCAGCGACGAGATTCTGTCAAAGGGGAAAGGAAACAAGCAAGGAGCCAAGCGGAAGATTGAGGTTGGTACTCTCTGCTTCTTTCTCATCTCTCTCTCGTAAAGGAAAAACAAGTGACTTTAATCTGTTTGTTTCTAAGATAGCTACCCGTCTTAGTGGGACTAGTAGCTCTGAATAGACACTAGATTTCCTGATAACAATTGGATCCAGGGATTGGTAAGGAAATTAGGAATGGTAGCGACCATTGAAACCATCTGTGGAACTTCAAGTATCGGGTGAGGAAAGCAAACCGAAAGGGAGGAACCCTTTCAAAGAACGATTCCAACACTGACATAGGATTAAGGTATACCACCCACTAAGGGCATGATGGCGCTAGGTAACGAGGACTAGTTTGGGGTATAGAATGATATTTTATCCATTTTAACTATGTTCCCATCCAAAGGGAAGAGGATGAGATGTAAGACAAAAAAAGCAATGGCAGTCCTAGCGTAAGTCCAACTACGACGCAAAAGAATATTATAGTCGAGATGATGATATATGACTTCAATATCCATCGTTACCATTTCCCTACCCAGGTTGAACCAACATGAAGTGGACATTACATAGGTTGAACCACTGTAGGTTGATTGGAAAGGCAAGGCTTACTTTTTTCCATCTCAAAAATTGCTAGAGTGGAATCTTGAGGGTCAATTCCATGAATTGGTGAAAGTAAAACTTTCCCTTGTGTTGGACATGTTTGTAATACTTCGAGGGTAGACATGGGAGATGTTTCTTGTGCAAAATCTTCTATAATACTATATTTGTGGGTAGTACATGCATAGGTATTGTGTCTCATGCAACAACGTGTCACTTTATGGGGACAGATCACAAGGTCTGTGACATTCCTTTCGATATTTAGATCATCAGGCAGCGGTGGATTCAAACTTGAGGAATTTTGTAGAGCATTAGTGGCTGGATTTCCATATTCCTTTGCTCGCATTTGTAGATCAACTGTTTTAAAGGTGTAAATAGTTGATGATCCTTCATCAAAGGAAGGAGGATATGAACCCTCATTTCTCCCTTGCGGGTGTTGCGGTGGGTTCAATATGAGGTGTTTCTACTACTAAGAAGGGAAATGGTTGTTGAGGACTGTAGTGTTTTGACTAGTGTCCTTTTGCATAAGAAGGTCTTTGCATTCTTGAAGGCAAGCAAATTTGTAAGTCATGTGGTCCTCCACAAAAATTGTGCAAGGGAACTTGATAGTTGTTTCCTTTGTGGTTGGCATTGTTCTGTGTAGCAAGTTTCTCCTTAGTAGAAGAGGTACTCTTCATATTCTTCTTATTCTTACCAATGGACGTTATAGACATTTTTGGGCACTGCAACCCCAAGCATGAAATGTCCATAAACCAAGGGCTCCTAAGTCCCTAAAGGTGTTGTTCCAACCCCTAAAAGAACAAGGTCAACTGATTACAGCTTCTCCCAGAAGTTCTCCATGAAAAACCACTCAGAACTGGTCAAAACTGGACCATTTCACCTGCTCCATAGGAAAAGTGCATTGCATCCCACCTTAATACACACAGTAGGTGTGTTGCATGTCAAAAAGCCCTTCTATGGGGTGCGATGGGCGAGAAGGGACAAATGGCAGGGTCAATCCGCAAGGTGGAGAGGCATGGAATCTTCTAGAAACTTCTCCTGTGACACTTGCCTCTTTGAATTCAACCAAGGATGAGTAAGAGATCATCAATCTCCAAGTGGAATCAAGAACTATCAGAGGGGAGACACTAATCAAATCTAAAAAGTTGACTCACCTCCCTTGCAGACATCTATATATGGATCCCTCATCCCAGAGATCCAAAGGCTGGAATTTTTCATCTTGTAAGGAAGTGTTGTTGGTTTCTTGAGACAACATCATAGTGTTGGGTGATATAATATTTTCATGAGGTGAAGAAGGGCTTACTTGCTAAGAGGATGATGCTGGGTCAGAACAATTGGTTGTAATTCTCTTGGCTCTTTCTTGATTATCAATAAAGCTATTCAAGTTTTCCTCCATACTCTTGTATGATTTATGTTTTATGCATTTGTATGGTCAATTTACATCTGATCCTATATTTCTTATGATAATAGATCTACGTTCTCATATAGTGTTATGCTGCTTTGATTCTACAGGTACTCTGTGAAGCTGGGTACGCAAGAAAGCAAGTAGGAAAGGACTATCAGAAGAGAGAGGAATCGAGCAAGGAACCAAGCACAAGATAGAGGTTGGTCTCCTTTATTCTTCTCTCATCTATCTTTCATAAAGGAAAACGAAAGTAGTTTTAAGTTTGTTTGTTTCTAAGGTAGCTACCAACCTTAGTGAGATTAGCAGCTCTACATAGACACTATTCCCGGTAACAAAAATGGCAACTCCGCTGGGGAGCAAGTAGATTGTTTGTTCATCTACATTTGTTTACTTTATAAACTTACAGACAGAGCTTGAAGTCAAGCCAGCTAGCCTTCGAACTGCATTTGCTATGCAAGTGCAAAGTAGATCAACGTTGCTTTAGTCAATCTCTGGGTTTTGTTTATGAATTAAACAATTGATTTACAAACTCTCTAATTGCCCTTGTGATGGCTCTAGTAACCTCCTTAGATCTATCCCTGTGATTGATTTACTGATTACCACTTGCTCGGCCAAAATCCCTGAACTGGATTGCGAACTGTGACCCAGAACCCAATCAAAGTCTTGTCCCTGGTCTACCGCACTGTCTGTTCTGTGAACTTCAAATGCAGTTCACTTATCGAGTGTAGTAGGTGCGTTGCATTTCAGTTTCACTGTGTTACAGGTGCGCTGATCAGACAAGGCCTTGTTCCTAAATTTTGGTTTCTGTGTTCACTCTTTTCAAATCTATTCAAAAGTTTTGCTGCCTGTAGTCAGTACACCTCTGTTTGAAACCCCTTTCCTTGATGTTATTCCGCCTCCATTGTGCAAAGAACTGTAAATGTTTTTATGTATTTTTTGAGTCATTTTCAGTTCTCCTTTACAAAAAGTAGCGTAATTGTACTGTCGTTTCTTGATTTGAAGGTGTCGCAAGTGTCGTTTTCAGTCATAGAAGAGAATCTGATTGTTCTTGATAGTCGATTACCCTGTTACTATTGTATTTGATCTGAATTAGTATTTTTTCTAGTGTCAAAAGCAAGTTTTCAATTCCAAATCGCAAAGTGTTGTCATTGTCCTCATTTTGTCTTGAAAAGAAACTTGTTAGTAATTGTCGCTTTGAAAAATAATTCAGATTTGTGCATTAGCTTTCTTTTTATCATTTACACATTAAGAAGGTTGAAAACAAATACATGCATGTGCATTTGCATTTAGACTGTTTGTTGGTTTGATTTAGGACAGTGCATATAGTGTGTGCTCTTTGCTCTTTGTTGAAAGAACGACATCTCTCTTTCCTTAGTAGCTAGGATTTTCAGTTGCAAAAACAAGACTAAACGACTGTTTATCATCTTAGATTGCATTTTAGGAATTGTACATCTACATCATGCAGTGAACCTGAAAGGCAAATTTCTTAAGCAAGATCAACTATAAAATAAATTTAATGAATCTAACAATTCTTTGGAACCTAACGCACAACATCTAGAAGTCTAGGCTAGAGATGTATTCCGGCGTCGTAAAGCCTGGTAACTGTTGTTCTCACTGTTGGTTGGGTGATTCCTCCACTTTGAGACGATAAGTGCCAGTATGGACTTGTGCTCCCACGTACCGTCGAGTATATTTTGGGAGACCACAATAGGCTTAATCCTTTATCCATAGGAAGCCATGTCTGTTGCCCTCTCGATCGCAATGCACTGAACACAACATTCGGGAAGACTGACTGCCGTACCGTAAAAAGTATTCTACAGTTTTGCGATTGTTTTGGTAATCCCTCTGTCTAGATTTCTAGAGTAGTCCCTTTCATTCCTTTTCAGACTCCTTAACGGAAAAGGTCCATCTGAGCACTTGTCACTTCAGGCTCATTAAAAATCGAAGGCGACTAGAGTCATCTTTTGTTTTTTCTCGACTCTTAAAAATTGAAAAAAAAAATTGTGTCAAAGCGTCTAAAATTTATTTTAAATGGAATAATTATCACCTTTCCTACGTTGGTCTTAGGTTCAGGAAAATGGAGTCCACCAACCAAGGAGTTCCCCTTGGAGGAAATCCTAGTCCCTTCTCCTCTTGGGGAGATGTTGGTGCACCCCATATGGCCACATTGTCGCTTCTAGGATTGAAAATCAGCTTGCTCGTATGGCTTTTCTCAACCTCCGTCGTTCAGAACACCGCGATCCCTGAACAATCGAGTCAGCAACTAAACGATTCCAGAGTTACCCCCCCAACCCTCTACTTCGTCCAATTCTTCCTCTCCTCCTTCCTCTTCGCTTGACGAAGCTGGTAAAGCCAAAAATAAAGTACCTGAGAAGAAGAAGGAAAAGAAGAAGAAATAGAAGAAGAAGAAGGAGCCAAAGGTGAAAAGGGGCAACCAAGCATCATCTAGCGAAAATCCACACACTACACTGACCAGGCCTAAATCACCATGTGTCATTTTCAAAGGAGACCACTATCATCGAGATTGTCCTTGCATCCCTCAGATATTAAGGGACTGGTCTCCTCGTTTGCACAACCCGATGTCGTCAACCTCTGATGATCATGTTGAAAACACATCGTCAACTAGTGAAAGTGAAGCCCCTGGACAAAAAGGAAAATGCAAATTTCCTTGTAAACTGTGTGAAGGCGATCACACCGTCCACCGTTATCCCTTCTTAGAGGAGGCTAAAAGAGTTTTGGACGACCGTCCGGTTTCACCATTACAGCTTCCTCTTGGATATAAGAAACTCTTGCCGAGTCCGTCACTAGTTGAAAACCTGGCTGACCCGCCCTTGTGGTCGGCCGAAGCATCTATCATTGAAGAAGAACCATCTGAATCCATACCAGATGAAAGTAAGAAGGTCGAGGTGGAAGTTCACCCGATCTTGCCTTCAGAGGTTCCATCTTTAGATGATATAGTCATCAAAGAGAATAAGGATGACACCATCCAAATTATTTTCGTAAGCACAAACTCCGATGAACATGGGGGCAACCTACCCATTCCTTTACCGCAGGAAGGAAGTTCATCAAAGTCATATCCGGTCGTCTATTCGGTCCCACCTCCAAGCAACCTGGTTGTTTCCTTTGACTGGAATCTACTAAGCATACCCCGTTTACCGACTAGCATACCATTTCGAATCATTGCTCAAATATATAGAATGGTCATGGCCGGTACCATCATAGATGAAGGGGCTTCTATGAGTATCATTTCCTCAACTGCTTGGAAAGCACTTGGTTCGCCATCGCTTTTGCCTGAAATGAGAAATCTAACAGGCTTTGACAAAGGAACCAGTCGACCATTAGGGATCCTTCCCAATGTGCCCATAACATTGAGAGGGAAAACCGTTCACATGAACGTAATGGTAGTCCAAGGACCCCTGGATTATAATCTACTCCTTGGACGAGACTATATTTATTGCATGGGAGCCATTGTCTCATCACTCTTTAGAGTAATGTGTTTTCCGCAAGAAGGAAGAGTGGTCAAGCTCGTAGACCAGCTTTCATTCCCTGGTTCACGCATAGCAAATAGTCATATACCATCCCTGAATGGTCTTTTCGCGCAAGGAATGTCTCATCAATCCCCAGTCCGTCCTCCTGATGAGCACGAGTGATTCGGGGGACATGACTGAAACCCAAGGGGCATGCACCCTGGTCTACTTTGGCAAGAGAACCTTGGGTATAGGGTTGATTTCTGCGACGGATATATGACTAATCTAGCGAACCCGTCCTTACAGGAAAATGGGAACAGACTAGAATAAGATACCTTCGTTAAGGTTATGCCGGGTGACACCACTCCCCTTTGCCTATTTCGATAGGCATCGCCGAGAAAGAATTTTATCCGCTACGCGGATGAAACTTTCTTGGTAACCTGGAAATTTTTCTCTATACCTGGGGGCATGCAAACCTTTTGGCGTGCAAGCGAAGAGTGACTATTAATTTTTTAAATTTGTAGGTCCTCTAACCATTTAAACTCGTAGGATTAGTCGTTTCCTAACTTTCATAAAGAAAGGATCCGTAGCAAAGCATTGTAAGGTGCAAGTTCCACAAAAATGGCATCTTAGATGAGACATCCTTATTATACGATTGGATCGAGCAGTTTTAACGTGGAATTCATGCTCATTAAAAAATAAACATAAGCAATGAGCAAGTGTTTCCCCCAGCGTTTAAGCTCATTTTAAAATAAAAATGAACCAATTTCCAGTAAATAACCATCGTGAATGTAGTACTTCAGCCTTTGAAGCCTTGGTCGTGTTCTCATCATCACCTCCACTCTGTATTGGCCGATCATTCACCTCCACTTGATTGTTTACCCCTTTTGAGGAACAACTGCGAAGAGTGATCCTGTTAGCCATCCTTGTAACACTGCCATGATTGGAAAATTCCAAACCTTACCTGGAATCAGCTGCTACCCGAATTTATCACTCGTTCCTCAAAGACGAGTCTCCTTTAAGCTCTTTTCAACTGACTCGTAAAATATGAAAAGATTGTCGAGCCATTGGCCTCTCCAGCTCGTTAAAGTGACCAGAAGTGCTATCCCTCCTTTAGATTTTAATCTTTTTGGACCTGAGGGATTATTACACAAAAATATCGAGCGCTTGTTTTGTTCGGCTCGTTAAAAGTACCGAAAATTCATCCCTTCTGTATTATTTTATACTTTTTCGGACTTAAGGGATTAGATGACGAAAAATGATTTTTGGAGTTTCCTTTACGTCCCTTTTCAGACTCTCTAAAATTGAAAAGGACCGAGTTATCTTTGTCGTTAAACTCGTTAAAACCTAATAGCGACAAACTTGTCCATAACAGAGAAGAACGAGTTTCACTATCACTAGGCTCGTTAAAACATAGCGATGGGTTTGCCCGAAGGGAAAATTATAGAACAAGCATATGTTATCCTCCTCAAGCTTGACAAAAATAAAGAGGTACTGGTCAGCAATGACTGGGGAAAATTTGGGAAGAAAACTTGAAGAAACTTTGTTGGTAGCAAGTTGCTCTTGAACATGACACTTTCACTCCACGTCCAAGTCAGGTTGGGTTGTTCCATTCACTGGTCACATTACCATGGTTCCATCACACCATCCACATTTGGGGTTAATGCTACCAATCCATCATGTCAATGTCACCGATATGTTCAAGAGAAGTCGCTCAAAGAATTCACCTGTGTCTCACCCACTGCAATACATTTACGCTCCATTCTTTCATGACTGCCACCCTGAACCTTATATCACCAGAATGTTTTCACCTCCATTAAAATCATTTGCTCCATTCTGTGTCATTGATGTTGGATTCATTAAGGCCCTCCTATGACGGATCGCTTCTTGTCGACATCAGCTCATTATCCAAGAAGTCGATCTAGGAACAACCCTTTCAGTACTTTGAAGCTTGCATGCCTCAATGGCAAGTTTCTCACTTCCGGCGACAGGTTTATATCAATGGCCTTCAACCGAAATATTTCCCATGGTGTTCGACGCCAAGTCCTTTATTCACACCACGTAAATTGTACTGTAGTACCTTGAGGGTCATCATCATTATCGGTGATTCCTCTCGTGCCTGTTAACGGCTTACATCATTGGCTGGTAATCAGGCAATGTCTTTCCATGTTCGACTCCAAGACATCTCTCACATGGATCGACTTGTACTTTGAGTGAAGATCGAACAAGATTGAAGACCCTGGATCTAGTTTCATCCATCCGGGCTGCGATATATATTCAGGAAAATAAAGACATCAAATGTACATCATTGTTGCACAGATAATCATCCAATCTAAGGGATGATGGCTCTAGCAGAATCATCAGTCTACACTCAGACGATTGTCTGTCTCATGTACATGAAAAATGAATTTATAAAGCTGAGCATGGGAATGCCCGCCTCAGCTAGATCATGAAAATATTATGAAGATAAAGTATTGTATTGTATCTTATTACAGGTCTCCTTCCAGCTTGAAAGAACCTCGGATACTCATTATAAAGCATTTCACTCGACATCAAAAGATTTACGACCTCATGCTTTAGGGGGAAACTATTATAAACATTTTTGGGCACTGCAACTCCAAGCATAAAATGTCCATAAACCAAGGGCTCCTAAGTCCCTAAAGGTGTTGTTCCAACCCCTAAAAGAACAAGGTCAACTGATTACATCTTCTCCCAGAAGTTCTCCATGAAAAACCACTCAGAACTGGTCAAAACTGGACCATTTCACTTGCTCCATAGGCAAAGTGCGTTGCATACCACCTAAATACACACAGTATGTGTGTTGCATGTCAAAAATCCCTTCTATGGGGTGCGATGGGCGAGAAGGGACAAATGGCAGGGTCAATCCGCAAGGTGGAGAGGCATGGAATCTTCCAGAAACTTCTCCTGTGACACTTGCCTCTCTAAATTCGACCAAGGATGAGTAAGAGATCATCAATCTCCAAGTGGAATCAAGAACTATCAGAGGGGAGACACTAATCAAATCTCAAAAGCTAACTCACCTCCCTTGCAGACATCTATATATGGATCCCTCATCCCAGAGATCCAGAGGCTGGAATTTTGCATCTTGTAAGGAAGTGCTGTTGGTTTCTTGAGACAACATCATAGTGTTGGGTGATCTAAGATTTTCATGAGGTGAAGAAGGGCTTACTTGCTGAGAGGATGATGCTGGGTCAGAACAATTGGTTGTAATTCTCTTGCCTCTTTCTTGATTATCAATAAAGCTATTCAAGTTTTCCTCCATACTCTTGTATGATTTATGTTTTATGCATTTGTATGGTCAATTTGCATCTGATCCTATATTGCTTATGATAATAGATCTATGTTCTCATATAGTGTTATGCTGCTTTGATTCTACAGGTACTCTGTGAAGCTGGGTACACAAGAAAGCAAGTAGCAAAGGACTATCAGAAGGGAGAGGAATCGAGCAAGGAACCAAGCGCAAGACAGAGGTTGGTCTCCTTTATTCTTCTCTCATCTATCTCTCATAAAGGAAAACGAAAGTAGTTTTAAGTTTGTTTGTTTCTAAGGTAGCTACCAGCCTTAGTGGGATTAGCAGCTCTGCATAAATCCTATTCCCGGTAACAATGGATTTTTGTTTATACTGCACAAATTTTATTGCAATAGTTGGAAGAGAAGTTGATCGAGAAGTAGGATCGATATTGACATATAATTGGGCATCTTTCCCGCTGATTTTTTTTATAGCAGCCCCAAAGGTAGCGTTGATGAGGCCGTCAGCATGCGCACTGGGTTGATGAGTAGCGGGAGAATTGGAAATTCGAGGGCCATGGGGGTTTATATCGTAGAGTGTGCCAGATTGACAGTAAATCAAATCTAAATTCTAGGCATGATGAATTGATTGGTCTTTCGTGGCCATATCATCTGTGGCAATGTCCTTGGAAATGGGGGGAAGAATTGACTTGTAGAACCAATCTGCTAACAAGTGATCCAAAGTGGGGGCTTTTACAAGCCTCCACCTATGTCTCCATTCATGAATATTATAAGATATGTGGCTAGAGGTGTCTTCACATAAAGTAGTGAGGAGTTCTGTTCTGGTTTCATAGCGGATAGGAAGCTAGAAGTTCTTTAAGAATTCCATTACCAGGAAACCAAAGGTATTAATTGACACACATGGTAACTCAATGTACCACTTTCCAGCATTTTTAGTAAGGTTGTGGGTGAAGAGTCTGAGCCTGATACTTTCATCAAACATGGAGTTCGATACACACCATAAATTCCAAGTGCTTACATGCATAGCTAGATCATCCCCTTGGTTCCCTTATAATCTCATAATGTCTACATGTATCTTGTGTGGGATTGGAAGCCAATGTAAGTTTTTATATATGGGGTCATTATTCAACTTATATAGATTGGGAACATCAAGTGTTTCCAGAAAATAAAAAGGTGTAGGCACCCTCGAATATGACCAAGGTGGTGCAGGATAACCTAAAGGTATAGGAGGTCCCCCCACCAAGTTGTTTCCAAAAGGATACATTGGAATCATTGGATAATAACTTCCTAGTTGTGGTGGTGTAGTCACATAAGGTGGCATTCCATATCGGATATTAGGCTGGGTGCAAAAAATCTTGGTTTTCCCCCTGGATAGAAAGTTCCCCCATCACTCAATTGTGGTTGAGGAGGCAGTTCCCAAATGCATGTAGCATGACCGGGTTAAGGGATACCGCTGTGCACATAGTTTCCAGTAGGCACATGAAAGACACTGGAATAGTGTCCACTCGGAGGAGGTAAGTTGATAGCAAAAGAAAAAGGTTTTCTTATAGGTGGGATGGGAACATAAATGCCCCGTACCGATATATGAATGTTGGTAACATTACCCCTAGGAATTTTCACTTGGGGGTTAGAACTTAGAAATGGGTTCTAACTAAAAGGGTTGTTGAAGGTAAATGTGCTAACGAAACTACTAGGATTGATAACTCATGGTCCAGTAGTTGACATGAAAGGGGTGGAGACAGGGATATGTTGGACTACACTCATAACTAGTGTAACACGATTTCTATGACTAGGCATAGTCTAAATGGAAGGGTGACGAATCAACTATGTAGTACTAACCATAGGCATGGGAAGTGATGGCAGAGTGAAATTGTCCACAAAGGACCATAAGTCATTAGTTGACAGACGAATATTAGATGTGGGAAATGATGAGGACATAAGACGTGTAGGTGCTACCTGAGCCAACACTGGACCAAGAGGATTGGTGAGAAGAGGATTGTAAGGAGGTACAACCCCTTCATGAAAAAATCCCTCAAGAAGTAAGGTTTCTTGGGAAGTGTTATGCGATTAAGTGTTGGACACTCGAGACTGATTTCTAGAAAAGGGAGAATCTGACTCACCAAGGCTTGGTAGGTCCTCCAAGTTCAATGTAGGAAGACCTCATTGTCATCTAGATAGACAACAAGGACCCAATGTAGCCACAGTGACATATATATTTTATAAATAAAAATTTAAAGTGATATTTGTTATAGTCTCGGTGTCAACAATCCAGCACCTAAAGATAAAAAAAGTACTCTAAAAGAGATCAGCAACCAGCCAATGAACATAACTATGTCTTATAACAACCACTAGATAGAGATGAAACCCAATATCACAGTGGCTAAAAGAGAGAGTCAGGAAGATGTACAATTATGATTGCTCCTGAGCTTTGCCCAAACCTTGGTAATAAGGGGCTAAGTACTCTCGTGAGTATGAGCACCCTCTAAAAAAACCAAAGACAGAGTAGGTTCGTATGTATAGGTACGAGGGCATCTTTCCCTAGTCACCTTGTGTTTGTCCCTAGAATTTCTAGCCACTAAGGTTACCTCAAATCATAGACACAATCGAGGGTGTCACAGGCATAGACAATACATTATGTGGGTAGGAAGCCTGAGTCCTTGACTTAGCTCTCATATCCCTGAGGGGATCCGCAATACACAAAACACCCACCGAGTTGCAATCAAAGGTGGTCTACTTTATCTCACACTCTGATGTTGTCTAGTGATTAACTCCTTTGTGATGAGAGTGGTCCCTGATGATATGAGTGCAACAGGATTTTATTCTCATTAATGACACTAGTCTCAGTCTCGTGATCTTGGGTATTTTACACACCACTTCCTAGCCCAAGACCCTACCTTCAAATAATCTATGTGTAAGATAAAAAAGAGAGTTGTTAATTACTTTTATTAAGAAATTTATTTTATGTTAACTTGTATTAGTGTCTCGGGAGGAGGTGTTGACATATGGAGTTCAATGAGACTTTAACTCAAAGCATGCAATAAAAACGCTTTAAGCTTTTCATTCGATGAAAGAGAGCTTCTTACAAGGATAGATTATACATCATTTTATCCATACACATAAAAATGGAGTAAAAAAGCAGGCACAAAATGTAGACATACAATTCTCTAACAACTAACCCAATATAATCAGAAACAAACCAGCTAAAGCAACAAGCTAAAGTAATTTTTTCATTTTACTTTTCTAAAAATTGAATGCATTTAAGTTATTCTCTAAAAATAAAAATGACCATGCAAGCAAGAAACCAATAAAACTTCATTGTTGCAAATCCCAAGCCTAGACCACGGGCAACCTATAAACCCAAGAATCCACAAAATAGGGTGGATGTGAAGATAATGTTTAGTAATCCATCCCAGAAGGACACTCAGAGCATTAGCAATAGAACTAAGACATTGTGCCAGAGACTAGGAAGTGTTAAAATGATCTTAACTAAACAACGAGGTGCGTTATAGAGAATCGGGGTGCACAAAGGGTCTGGTGAGGGTCTGAGTAGAAATTGTGAGTACCAGAAGAGGTTTCGAAGCACATAGGGTGATCAAAATATGAATCTAGAAGAGAAGGAAAGCCTAGAGAGAAAGAGAGATTTAGGAACAAGAAGAAATAAGTTGGGAACTAAGAGTGTTCCCCAGTAGAGTCACCAATTTGACTGTAGGGATTAATGCATCGATGTTTGTGGATAGAAAAACCCTCCTGCATCTGCCATGACCCAAGGCAGACATAATTAGATGATGTTCAACTGCTGAATGATACATGCACTTTTCCATGTTAATCTAGAATCTACAAAGTACAAGAGATGAGTTACCTCTCAATCTCTAGTGTAGCTCCACCAGAGATCTCAGTGTGACAAAGGGAGAACTGCTTTGTTTGCTCTGAGAGCAGAACCTGAACATAGAAAAGATAAGTAGTAACCTTCAGAACATATAAACTTGACAATTAAAACATTAACATACAAGAGAATATAAAAATAGCATGCATCTAATAGGACCATCAATCTCAAAATCATATCAACATATACAAAAAATAAGTCTCAACATCATCAAGTAGAGAGAACATTAGCATATCTTAATTATTTGATGAAAGAAGAATGATTAAAACCATGGTTATTGAATCAAGTCTTCCCTTAGCTCCTTAGCTCCTTTCCCTCTCTCTCTCAACTCTTCGATAGCAGAACAATATTGATCTCAATATTTGGATCCCTATCACAATGGTCGAGACTCAAATGTCTAGATGATGAGAGGCTCCCTCCTAGCCAATTTGTTCATGATCTCTAATGAGGAAAAAGCTTGGATGGTTCATTTCTTTATTTATCTTTCCCTTCCCTTCTAGCTTTGTTGTGATTAGCAGTTTCCTTAGTTAGGACTAAGGTGGAATTTTCCTACTCTTGGAGCTGACATTTGAGTGAAAAGAGGAGTGTCAGTCAGGAAACTCATGCTTTGACCTCCAGAATCCCACAAATATCTAGTGATTCTTCCCTTTATGAAAAAAAAAAATTTAACCTATGGAATAACTCTCTCTTTTGAGTCATGGAAAGCATTATAAATACCTTTGTCTATTTCTAGGGTGTGCTACCCTAAAAAATGGGCCTGCAACTTAGTGTTTTTCTTCCACTCGAAGTGTCCTTCTCCTATGAGCTGATGAGGAGGTCATTTTGTGTATAACACCTTTGAAGGGTCTAGTTTGGGAACTAAAAGTGATTCTAATAGGAAATTCCAACCAAGTAATATTCCCTTTGCCACGAAGATCCAACCATCAAAAACATCTAGCCTTTAGCCATCTAGGGCCACCTTTAGAATATGACCTGTCACCCTGAGAAACAACTTCCAAATTTTGACCCAGAAGAGGGAACCATGATTGGGAACCATATAAATAATTTTTACATAGCCTTGCAAATGATAAGAATGCAACATGATGACGTGGCTTAGAGTACTTTTCCTCAGATCCTAGAGAATAAGGCCACAACCTGCTATCACTCCTTTCCTGTGGCCTCCATACAAACTTGGGAGGAATTCCAAAAAAAATTTATTGAGAAGTTCTCTGAAGAAAATACACCATCAATGCTCCTCATTGGATTGAGAACATTAAAGTGCCATAATAAGGAGAAGGTCAAGCAGTTTAACCAATGATTTACTACCATCTTGAATAATTTCCAACATATGTTTCTCTTGATAATTCTATCACTGTTTACTATTATACTAGAGCTCTCCTACATGACATCATTGTGTTCATAAAGCGTGAAGCCAAAGACACCATAGTGGAGAAATTTGTAGAAGTTATTGTTGTGGAGAAGGATTTTTTGTCTATAGGAGATTTTGAGCATGAAACGCGAGAAGAGTCTAAACCACCAAACAAGAAAGCCCAAGCCTCAACTAGAAAATCTAGTGATAAGGATGAGGATTCCTTTGATTTCGAGGGTTTCACCAAATCCTTAAAGCAATTGACGAATGAGGTCTCTGAATTGAAATGGAACCCTAGCGAGACCTCTTCGGGAGGTAAACTGGTGAAACCTTTCTTTCAAAGGAACAATAATACCCTCGCAAAGTCATCTCAAAGCTCTAATATGATTTCAGCATAGAATAGTTGGGTAAGGAGAATTTCTGCACTTTTCACCATTCCTTTCATTCAGAAAAGAATCATCCACAATGGATACATAACATGACTATGATAGTTATCCATCTCCTTGAGGATCAAGCCATTGCAAATGATGAGGAAGAGTCTAATGATCCTCAGGAAGAAACCACACCTCTAGATGGAAATTTTGGTTCCATTATCCTAACTTTCAAAGTCATCAACATGAGAAAGGTCTTATCCCTCAAAGAAGCCAACATAGGTGACACCCGCCCCCCGCACCAAGCCTTTGAATACTTATAATATTAGGAGTAAGGGGTCGATATCAAATTCTACACTAGAAGAGGAAAAAAAGGCATTACTAAGGAGGATCCACCCGCCTAAAAACTCATGTCAACCATCGATCCCTACTCCTAAGACTCAAGAGTTAGTCTATCCAAATATCGAAGGATGCCTCCTCAAGTGGAAAGGAAAACTCATATGCTCCTGGAACCTTAGCTAAGTCTGCCTAATCCCCTTCAATTCTATAAACATCCTCAGAAGGCACTATACCTTCGTACTTGAGATATAACATCATCGAAGACATGAAGGATATGCGGGCCAACATTTCACTCTATGAACTCGCCAATGTAGCTAGCCAAAGTGAACTAATTTTCAAAGCCTTCACTACCTCATCTTCAACCAAAAAATCTACATATTCAACAAACACAAGCTTTCCCAGTGAGTCCCGGAACTCAGTCAACCTCCAATCTATTGTTAACGTTGTAAATGAACTTTCAAGAGGCTTGACTCCCCCATTCCTTTTAACTTTCAAAACATTCAACTACAATGTGCACAATTTCACGGTCAATTCTCGTGTGTCATCTAATGGCATGCCTTTGTCGGTGTGAAAAAACATAAACATTCAACCTAAGAAGACCGATTCCAAAATAATCCAATTGGATAGATCCCAAGTCCCTACCATGGGTGAACTAAAAAATGTGATAAACAGGTTGTCTTCTAACTCTAGGGTTCATCAATGCATTGACATAGTTATTGTTAACATTCCGGAAGTGTATGCCATGTTTCTTAGTAGAGACTGGTTCAGAAAACTCCAGCGGTATTTCACCACTGATTGTTTCCACCTATTGTTTCTTTACAAAGGCAAGAAGAACTAGATCAAAGTCAATAGTGAACCCTACATGAAGCATATTTTCACGGATGTTGAGGCCCCAAATGAACCAATTATTGTTTCTTATGAAGACTTGCAAATGTGTTTTTTGGAAACCAATATTAGGTGCTATTAAGCCTTTCCATCACAAAATAAGTTAAGCATAGACATAACCATCAATGAAGTTTGGATTGTATATTATGATGGGTCCAAGGCTCAGGATGGAGCCGGTGTAGGTTGTATCCTCATGGACCCCCCAAAAAATAATTCTTGTATTTCTTGTAGGTTAGAATTCTACTGCACTAACAATAGTATGGAGTATGAGGCGTTGATCCTTAGGCTCAAGAAATATATTGACATAAAGGTTGAATGTTTGAAGGTGGGGAGTGATTTTGAAATCATCATGACGCAGGTACAAAATACAATTCATTGTCTATAACCACACCTAAAAATTTATCAGTTGGAGGTATGCCAATTAATCTCTTCCTTTAAATATTTCAAAATTAATTTTCTTCCTAGGGTTAGTAATTTTGTCGTTGATACTTTAGATAACGCTATAGCTAGGTTTACACCTTTAAGGGATGGCTTTTATATTGAGATTGTTTATAAACCTATTGTACCTGTTAACGTAACTAATCTATGCAATTTCAATGATGATCAATAGATACTCAATTTTATGGAAAACACTAAGGTATTTAAAGATGAAGCGATAGAGGAGGAAAAGCATGAAAGGGCCTTTCAAGATGACGAAAATGAGTGCAAGGGAAACCCCATGCCTAAAGGTGTTGTTATTCTTGAAAAAATATTTGATCTGCAGAACCGTTTCCATGGCCCACCGAACACCAAGGAACAATTTTCCACACACTCACATGAGAAAATTAATTTTCGGACTAAGGCTAACCCCAAGATTATCAATTTTAGTGCCGAGTGTTCTCCTAATCAAGGGAAGTCCTTCATTAGCTTATTCAAGAGGTATCAAGATGTATTTTCCTTGACATATGATGACCTGAAGACATATGATACCCAAATTATTCAACATGTTATACCTATAAAATATGGGGTTATACCATTCTAGCAGAAACTAAGAAAAATACATCCTACGCTTCAGCCCCTCATTCAAAAGGAGTTGAAGAAATTTCTTGATGCACGTATTATTTTTAAAGTCATGAACTTTAATTGGGTCTTGAATTTGGCTCTTCTACGAAAGAATTCCAATGAAATTTGGTTGTGCGTCGACATTCATAATCTCAACCAAGTTTTAGATAAAGACAATTATCCAGTTGCCTCTATGCCGCAAATTCTTCAAATGGTATCTAGTTTGGAAATTTTCTCCTTGCTGGATGGTTTCTCTCGATACAACTAGGTGCTTGTTTCCAAACTAGATCATTTAAAGATGACCTTCAAAATGAAGTGGGGAAAGCTTTCTTATCAACGCATGCCCTTTAGCCTTATCAATGTTGGAGTAACATTTCAAAGGGCGATGGGAATTGCATTCAGAAGATTAATGGGTCAAAGTGTGGTCGTTTGTCTAGACGATCTCATAGTGTTTTCGAGGAAGATGTCAGAACATATTCACCATCTAAAGAAAGTATTTGAGTGGTGCCAAAAATACAAGATTTCGTTGAACCGCAAGAAATTATATTCGTTGTACCAGAAGGGAATCTCCTTGGGCATATAATAAGAAAAGACATAATTATTGTCGATCCTGATCACGTAAAATCTATTGTGTAAATCCCTCTCCCTAGTGAAAAAAAAGTTATGCAATCTTTCTTGGGTAAAATCAACTTTCTCCACAAATTTATTTCCTATTTTTCTAAGATTGTTAAGCCGTTGTATAATATGATAAATATGGATTCAGGATTTAAATGGAATCAAGATGAAAAATAAGAATTTGATTGTATCAATAAATCCATCATGTAAGCCCCTTCTCTACACAACCCAAATTTCAATAAGGACTTCATTCTATACACTTTCACCTTAAACTCATCCTTAACTTTCATGCTTACATAGAAGGATGAGAATAATGATGAGAAACCCATATCCTTCATGAGCATGGGACTACAGGGTGCAGAGCTCAACTACCCAGGCCTAGATAAATAGGCGTGTTTGATAGACAAAGAAGTGAAAAATTTCAGACTCTACATTGATCTCAAGAACCATGTGACGGTGTTTGTCCCTCATCCTATGGTGAGGTCACTATTCGTCCAACAAGAGATAGGGAAGAGAAGGGCTAATTGGATGACTTGCCTCCAGGAATATGGCTTGGAGTTTAATCCCGCTCACATAGTTAAAGGACATGGCCTTGGTAAACTAATCGCTAAAGCTACAAACCATGAAAAGTAAGAATTAGAAGGGTGGGATCACGAGATCGAGATGTACCAAAACAAATTCACCACCTCACATGACTCTTCACCTTGGTATGCATATTTGAAGTAGTATTTAGGGAACGGACCTTACCTCCTACCTTATCCGTGGGACATAAAAGGGTCGTGAAACTCAAAGCTAAATCGTACTAATTAATACAAGGTAATCTATTTTTCAAACACCACCATGGTCTGTTACCCAGATGTTTAAAATTCGACGAAGCCCATTGGGTGTTAAAGGAACTACACGATGGGATGGTAGGACTCTATTGTTCTGGTGATACAACTACACATAACATCATGAGGGAAACATTTTATTGTCCTACCCTTTTCAAATATGCACATGCTTATGTTAAGAAGTGCCCCATTTATCAAAAGTCCACTAGAAAATAATCTTGGTTGGCCACCCCCTCCAGTCTATAGTAGTAGAGGAACCTTATCAATAGTGGGGATTGGTTGTCATTATGGAGATCATGCCACACTCACCAAAATAGAATAGGTATATACTCATAGCTACAAACTATTTCACAAGGTGGGTGGAAGCTGTTCCATTACGACAAATCAAGGATGAAGAGATAATATATTTTTTCAATCAATCCATGGTGACTAGGTTCAAAGTTCCAACCTCCCTTTTTTTTAATAATGCTACCTATTTCTCTGTTTTAGCGTTATATGATTTTTATTTACAATATTATTTTGAAACATTCAGCTAACTATTACCCCTAATACAATGGGCTATTATAATCCACTAACAAAACCCTAATATCCATTATCAAGAAAACCTTGTCGTCACACTGAAGGAACTAACATGGTGCCCTAAAAAATGCCCTGTGGGCCAACCGTGTGACCCTGAAACCATCTCTCGGAACATCCCCCTATTTTTTGGTCTATCGGAAAGAGGCCATCTTACCACCCAGCTGTTGGATTTAGGTTGGGCTGACTCAGGCTTGATCTTTTACTACGTAACAACAAAAGCCGAAATCACTGACCCTTTCGGCAACGACCTACAAGAAGATTGTAGTCTCACCCAAAGTGACTATGGGAGGGTGAATAAAAAGGTTTCTATAGCCTTGAGGGATAATGTGATGTGGTATTTTTATGTTCTTTTCTTCTTAACATACATATATTACTTCACATTCATATATTACCTCACCACATTACATTCATCACTTAAAACATATGATATAATCCATAAGACTTTATTGTACTTAAATAAAGTACAACTTCTATGCTACAAAAAATAATAACCAAATAAACACACGAAGAAATAGATTTTACCATGGTTCATCCCAATGTGGGACTACATCTATGAGAACGATTGCTTATAATAGAGAATTTGTACAACAAATAGTACTTAGCATGCACACTTAGTTGGAGACAATCCAAACACTTAGTTGTGGACTCAAGCCTCTGCGCACTCAACTATAGAGCCTCTCCTTCCTTCCCAAGTACAGATCAACAAGATGCACTCATAACATAGATCTAGATCATAAGATGATGCTTCTCTTATTTATTATTCATCCCTATATATACTATTACATAGAGGGATATATCATCGCAATACCATGGTCCATATACTATGCACTCCCTTAATACAAGCTACTATGGTCCGAAAACCATTCATCCTATACAAAATTATTATTTTAACAAAAGGGATGGCCTTCGACCAACTTCAAAGCCCATATACCACGTGGTATATCTACTTCGCGGTCCACTTTGGTGCTATGGTGCTCCACTAAGTGGTCCATGTTTCACTCCCTTGCATCCTTTTCTTCACACTCTGCTCCCCAAAATGCGGATTTTTCATCAAAATCTAGGCGAATCTGGGTTGTGCCCAACAAGCCTCCAACACTCACATGTTACTCGTCTCGAGTCACTCAACTAATTTGCCTCTGATTTTTGTTGTTATGCTATTGTAAGCCTAGTTGAAGTGTTTCATGTTTTGTTCCACTTGCATGTCCTCATTGTGTGCTTCCTCCAATAACACCTCTGTAACATGTTATGTGACATTTTGTGCCAATGCAATTTCCTTTTATCGAAGCTCTTGAATCTTATCATTCACTTCCTGTGATAACCAACGGGCCTCATCCTGCCAAGGCTGAGTCCTCTCTATGATAATTTTATCATCCTTCTTCAATTCCTCAATGCTCTTCTCGAGGGCCTTACTCTCATTAATTTTTATGAGCTTCTACAAGATTGGTAAAGTCTTCATAATTGCACAAACTTCTTCTAACTATTGTTGCTTCTACTGAATTTTCTCTTGTAGTTTCTGTACATTTGGATCCTCCTACAGTGAAGTCCAAATATGCAAAATTTTATCTAATAACTTCCCATAGTTTTCCAATATTACAGAGATGCTAGCCATTACAGTCTTAAGGTCAGTCTCCCTCCGATCCCATACCTCTTGTGGCATAGCTGGCTGCAGCTTCATTTGTATCTTACTAATCTGCATTTCATACTTAAATTGCACTGCAAAATTTTGTCCTTGTACCCCTTCATTGCAAGGCCACGCTTCACTAACTTGTCTTATGCTGCCTCTTTTTCTCGGACCTCAAGGTATGGGATTTCATTTCACGTTACCTCCACTATCTCCTTGAGCCTCTGGTGGTGGTGTGTTATTTGATCCCTTTCTTGAATCGCTTATTCAAGCTTCTGCCACATCGAAACTCTCTCTTTTTCCACTTGTATATTCAGCTACACTATATGTTGTTCACGCAGCTTCAATTCTTTAGTATCTCCATGTGTAGTTTGTGTAGTATTGGCAAAGACACTGCTATGTTCATGTTGACATGCTTACATTCTTCAGCCTGCTGTTGTAGTTCGATAGATTAAAAATCTAAATCCCCTACAGGATTCTGCGCTAGCCTCACTACAAGCATAGGCTCTATCTACGTGAGCTTTCTGATTATCTATGTCAGTATATTAAATTATGCGATCCACTCTACGACACTACTTAGAAGTGCATCGTAGTGATCTTCTACTCTATTCCAGGATTGTTTTTTTCCTTCGTGTATCATACCGCCTATTTAATCTAATTCCTCTTCAGTAAGGACCATGACATCCTTCATCTTATCAGCCTTCTTTCTCTTCTTTTTCTTTGAGGGAGCTTTACCCTCTACCTTCCTCTTCTTCATGGAAGTTTTTTATGTTTCCACTTTTTCTGTATTCTTAGTCTACTTATCTTTCTTAAGAGGATCCTGCTAACCGCCATCATGGTTCTCTTCTTCCTCTAACTCACATGCATCATGCTCCTTGTCTCTCCCACTAGCTTCATAGTGCTATGAAGTGTCCACCTCTTTCCCTTCTATCTCACTGTCTCATGTTACCTCCAACGAAGTCATCCATTTTTCGAGCCATTTTTGTATTTGCACCACAAGCTCATCTCCAGTCACCATATATGGAAAGGAATACCATTTGTTCTTTGGATATCTCCATGCCTGTATGTATACCTTGTGGAAATCTACTTTGAACCTTGCGATAGAGCTATACTACTCCTATAAGCTCGGTGAGAGTCTGGGATGTTGGTTCACTAGCATGTGTAAATCCATATGATAATTTACAAAAAAATATTTGGTTATCTTGTGTGCACAATGCCTGGGTTGTAAACCACAATGAAGCTTACCTTAGAGCTTCATAGGTATCTGTAGGTACTTGAGGGAACTGCAACTCATCTAGTTCCCTCTACACTACCAAAGTAATAATCATAATTAACCAATCATAGTGGAAGGTTGTACCTTTCTCCTCTACCTCATGACAGTCATCCAAGAACTCCTTACATAGGTATTTGGCCTAGTTATATTGAACCCAGTTAGCATGCTACGCGACTGGCGATACTTCCAACACAGGGACTTCTTTCGCGGGACATTTCCTAATAATATTTCTGGCCAATATGTGTAGTGCGAAGTGAACTTCTTTGTCACTGATTGAATTTATGTCATAACCTCTTTCTCCTTTGACCAACCTGTTTTTGGGAAAAGTGTTTATTCAGAACGACCCTATCCCACCGAGTTGTGACAGAGACCTCAGAAACAAATAGGGAAAACTACTCTTGTATTCTCCTTTATGAACTATAAACGAAGATGAATAGGATGAACCAACCTGTGTCTTGCGCTAGTCCTTTGATCCGATCTCTCTTCTCTTTGACAGCTTCCAGCTACCTGCTCCCTTACTTTCCCGACGTCACCAAGTTCCTGCAAGTTCACAGAAGAAAGAAACTACACAAAGACATGGATTTATGTTCATAAAAATCTTAGGATCAGATTTAAGCTAAACATACAAATATAACAAACATCAGTGATATACAAGCATGTAGGAGAAACTCAAGTAGTTTTATTGATCAAACAAGAAGATCCAGGAGGAGTTACAACTGATGATTCCTGATCCAGCATCAACCTCCCAGCATAGAATCCCTTCTTCACCTCTAACAAAGCATAAATCACCCAATACTCTGATATCTATCACAAAACCAACAGCAATTCTCTGCAATGTACAAAATTCCAGCCTCTCGATCTCTTGGTGAGGGATCCATATATAGATGTATGCAAAGAGGATGAGTCAGCTCATGAATTGATTAGTGGCTTCTCTCTGTCAGTTCTTGCTTCCACTTGGAGACTGAAAGCCTCTTACTCATTACTGGTCGAATTCAGTGAGGCAAGTGTCATTGGAGAAGATTCTGGAAGCTTCCATTGTCTCTCCACCTCGCGGAATGACTCTGCCACTTGTCATTTCCCGCTCAACGCACCCTGGTAGTGAATTCAAGTGCGTTGCAATGCACCTAGCCAGTGTATTTGGGTGCTTTGCAATGCAGCTAGCTAGTGGAGCATCTGGAATGATCATGATTTGACTAGTTTTGAGCAGTTTCTGGTGGAGAACGTCTGGGAGAAGCTGTAATTTGTTGACCTTGTTTCTTTAGGAGCTGGAACAACACTTTTAGGGACTTAGGATCCCTTGGTTTATGGACATTTCATGCTTATAGCTGTAAGGCACAAAAATGACTATAACAGTTGCCCCCTAAAGTATGAGGCCATTTGTCGGGTGAAATGCTTTATTAGGAGGATCCGAAGTTCCTCTAATGCTGGGGAGGAGACATGTAATAAGATACAATACAATACATTATTTTCATACTGTTTTCATGATCTAGCTGAGGCGGGCATTCCCATGCTCAGCTTTATAAATTCATTTTCATGTACATAGGACAGACAATCGTCTGATGGTAGACTGATGATTCTGATGAAGTCATCATCCTTTTGGTAGGATGATTATCTGTGCTGCAATGCTGTACATTTCAATGTCTTTATTTTTCCTGAATATATATCACAGCCCGGATGGATGAAACTAGATCCGGGGTCTTCAATCTCGTCTGATCTTCACTCGAAGTACAAGTCGATCCATGTGAGAAATGTTTTGAAGTCGAACATGGAAATACATCGCTTGATTACCAGTCAATGATGTAAACTGTTAACAAGCGTGAGAGGAATCACCGATAATGATAATGACCCTCAAGGTACTGCAGTACAATTCACGTGGTGTGAATAAAGGACTTGGCGTCGAACACCACGCAAAATCTTCCGGTCGAAGGTCATTGATGTATACCTGTCGCCGGAAGTGAGAAACTTGCCATTGAGGCATGCAAGATTCAAAGTACTGAATGGGGTGTTCCTAGATCAACTTCTTGGATAATGAGCTGATGTCGACAAGAAGCGATCCGTCAAAGGAGGGCCTTAATGAATCCCACATCAATGACACGAAACGGAGCAAATGATTTTGATGGAGGTGAAAACGATCTGGTGATATATGGTTCAGGGTGGCGGTCATGAAAGAATGAAGTATAATGTATGGTAGTGGATGGGACACGGGTGACTTCTCTGGATGACTTCTCTTGAACATGTCGGCGACACTTATGTGATGGATCGGTAGCATTTACCCCAAATGTGGATGGTATGGCGGGACCATGGTGATGTGACCGGTGAATGAAACAACCCAACCTGACTCTGGCATGGAGTGGAAGTGTCATGTTCAAGAGCGACTTGCTACCAATAAAGTTTCTTTGAGTTTTCTTCCCAATTTTTCCCTAGTCATTGCTGACCAGTACCTCTTTATTTTTGTCAAGCTTGAGGAGGATAACATATGCTTGTTCTATAATTTGCCCTTCGGGCAAACCCATCGCTATGTTTTAACGAGCCTAGCGATAGTGAAACTCGTTCTCGTCTAAAGACAAGTTTATCGCTATTAATTCTTTTTAACGAGTCTAACGACAAAGATAACTTGGTCCTTTTCATTTTTAGAGAGTCTGAAAAGGTACGTAAAGATAACTCCAGAATTCCATTTTCGTCATCTAATCCCTTAAGTCCGAAAAAGTATAGAACAATACAGAAGGGATGAATTTTCGATAGTTTTAACGAGCCGAACAAAACAAGCGCTCGATCTTTTTGTGCAATAATCCCTCAGGTCCAAAAAGATTAAAATCTAGAAGAGGGATAGCACTTCCTGTCGCTTTAACGAGTTGGAAGGCCAAAACTCGGCAATCTTTTCATATTTTACGAGTTAGATGAAAAGAGCTTAAAGAAGACTCGTCTCTTGAGGAACGAGTGATAAAATGGGTAGCAGTTGATTCCAAGTAAGGTTTGGAATTTTCCAATCACGACAGTGTCACAAGGATGGCTGGTGAAATCACTCTTCGCAGCTGTTCCTCAAAATGGGTAAAAAATCAAATGGAGGTGAATGATCGGCCAATGGAAAAGTGGAGGTGACGGTGCAAACACGACCAAGGCTTTAATGGCTGAAAATGCTTCATTCACGGTGGTTATTTACCGGGGGATAGTTCATTTTTTAACGAGCTTAAACGTGGGTGGAAACATTTGCTCGTGTCTTATGTTTATTTTTTAACGAGCTTGAACTATGTGGTAAAACTGCTCGATTAGATGGTCTTGTTTTGATTTTTTACCATAAATAGCTTCGTCTTTCCAAAGATAGTACTGTATTTTCAACTGCTTCATCAAACTAGTTAGAAATGAACAACATTTGCTTGAAAATGAGATTAAAACGTTGATATTTTACTTTGAACTACGTAAAAAGCAATTAAAAGGTGTTTTTACCTCTCATTTTACCATTTCATTTGAACTTGGTTTGTTGGAGCTTTGGAGGTGCCTTTTCCCCCTTGATTTTCATCAGCTGATTTCGGGAGATTCTGTGGACGATTCTCGGCGCCGTCTGGACCAGGTAGGAGCTAAACCCGAGCTCTTTCATTTCATGGTTTCCTTTTTGCATTCTGTGCTTCATTCTCTGCTTTTCTGAGCCCTTGGGGTTTGATGGGTTCGTTCTGCCATCAACGCACCCTAAGTACATCGAAACCTGCGCTGAATGTTGGCCAGTATGAAGGCAGTTTGACATTCAACGTAGGTGGAACACTGCTGCAGGTGCGTTGGGCGCAGAAAAGGAATTTGTTGCACAGTTTTTTGATGAAAATTTTTGCCTGTTTCTCATCAAAAATCAGGATCTAACTCCTCACTTGTTTGTTTTTCAGAGATCTCGGAGCAAGATTACCCTTACATGGCGAGAACGAGAACATGAAGAAGAGGACATGATTGCCCTACATGATGAAGTTACAGTGAACGCACTGCGGAACTGTGGATTGCTGAAGTTCTTCCGCATCTCTAGCATGAGACAGCAGATCAACCTGCTGCAGTATTTGCTCGATGCTTGGCATCCTATCAATCAAGTTTTCCAGATTAGGGGCAAATCTATCCCCTTGACTGCAGTAGACATTTACTTCTTGACTGGCTTGTCGAGGTGGGGTACCCCTATCTCTTTGTTAGGTTCGGCCCGAGGAAGTGACTCTGTGAGAGATTATGTCCGCCAGTATTGCAGGGAAGGATCTCAGCCGAGTAAAGACGGCAAGATCATCATCCATGATGTCACTGACAGGTCCCTTAGGTCTATCCTGTTTACTTTTGGTAGGATGGCCGGTAGTGCGTCTCTTCACGTAGCCAACAGATCCTATATGCAGCATGCCTTGGAATGCCTCCAACTGAAAATATTCAACTGGTGCGATGCAGTACTTCTTGTGATGAAAAGTCAGTTGACCAAGATAAAGGACGGGAGGTTGAAGAACTTTGGGTTCGGTTCTATTTTGACCGCCTTTGCCTTGGAGAAGATACCATTGATGCAGCCGCAGTACATTGCACTCGACTTACCTTCTCCTACTGAACCACGTATGCAGAGATGGGTTGACCATATGTCTAGGCATGCTGGCCAGTCTCAGATTTTGTTTTCTGATACCTTCTTCAGGTGGTTTTATCGTCAGGAGATGGTTTATGCCGAGTATCCATATGCTGGTATGGACTTCTGGGGTG
Source organism: Pinus tabuliformis (assembly GCA_031772625.1). Taxonomy (NCBI): domain Eukaryota; kingdom Viridiplantae; phylum Streptophyta; class Pinopsida; order Pinales; family Pinaceae; genus Pinus; species Pinus tabuliformis. The sequence goes on along the minus strand of CM062820.1, from coordinate 881,077,309 downwards.
GTCCAGATTTAGTACTGCCGGATGGCGAGCAGTGGGGCGCTATTGGTAAAATCTTTGACCATATCACTGTTTACTGTTTTCATTTATAATGTCCTTGTGCTTTATTCTATCAAGACTTTAATCAAACTCATGTGTACATGGAGATGTTGGTCCTGTTCGTCCAGTAGTTCGCCTGAGAGTGCTAGCCATTGCCCCAGCAGGAGAGGCCGCCGGGAGGGTTATTCTTCGTGACCTTGATGTGGTCGAGACTCTCACAGCTGTGCAGGAGTAGGTTGAGAGCCTTACTCTCGGTATTCCAGATGTGAGGATCGACGAGCTACCTTTGCAGTTACAGTGGCATACTACTGGTGTGCCCAGACGATGGACTCATCTCTTACGCATGATCGCACAGGCTGTGACTTTCTATCACGAGCATCATTAGACTAGGGTGCCCCCTAGCATTTTGAGTTTTGGGTCGTGTGACCGATTTTGTCTTGGTTAAAGAACATTATATGTAAACCATAAACAGCTATATATATATTTTTGATTTTCGGAGTTTTATTCTGGTTGAGTTATGTGATCCACTTGTAGAACATTGATGATGTGTTTCTTTTTATAAATGTTGCAAATGTCTATCTAACACATAGTTGGCTAATGAGTTGGTTAATGTGTTTAAGTTTCTGGAAATATGCTGGTATTGAATAAGATCAAATTGTCTTTCCAAAATCTTAACCCTTAGGAACATGCAGTAAATAGCTGGGTTTCGGACGGAATATATACCATTGAGTTGCAGTATTACGAGCTGTGAGTCTAGCCTGACGATTAGCCAGCGTATACCATGAGTGATGGCATCAGAGAGAAGTTTTATCAATGCGCTATATTTAGCGATATTGTTCGTTGATCGACCAATACATACACCTCTAAAACTTACTAACTCGCCGCTTGGATAAAAAATGGCCCAGGCTGCGGAGGACAGGTTCCGCGAACTACGACTTGCTCCGTCGGCATATCCAACACATGGTTCCAATGGGTTTGACATCTACAATAAATGTAAAAAAAGTGGATTACTCGACCAAAACAAACACTCTTAGCGAAAACAAAAATATAACAAAAGCACGTTGGTTACTACTAGGCGTAGTAACGCTTGAGGTACAACCCATTACGGGGTTGCGCCAGTGGAATCCCGTCGTAATCCATCAACTCGTAGGCTCCTTTCGCTAACACTCATTTAACAATATAGGGGCCCATCCATAAAGAGTTAAATTTATCTGCTCCCAATTTATCGGATTCTTGGTCGTAAAGCAAGACCAAGTCACCTTCTGAGAAGACACGGGGTTTGACATTTTTGTCGAACTGCGCCTTGACTCGTTTCTTATGGGCTTCGTTGACCAATGCGGCGTCACGACGGGTTTCATCCAATTGGATTAATTCCAAGAAACGGTCTTCTTCTTCTGAAGTTCCAGGGAGGAGATCAATTGCGAGTTTGAGAGACGAGATTTCACACTGGACTGGTAAGACTGCTTCTAGGCCATATACCAGTTGGAAGGGTGTGAACCCGGTTGCATTCCTTACCGATGTTCGGTAAGCCCACAAAGCTGAGTACAGGATTAGGTGCCATCTTCTTTTATGAACTCCAACCATCCTTTGCAGCATGCGCTTCAGGACCTTGTTGATCGCTTCAACTTGTCCGTTGGCCTGCGGATAATATGGAGTAGAGCTGTCGTGAGATAGCCCTAGTTTGGCAGCTAATTCAACCATCATGTGATTACGAAAATGCGATCCATGATCTGTGACTATAGCTTGTGGTACGCCAAATCTGGCGACTACATGATTGAAAAAGAAAAGGGCAGCTGTTTCACCAGTATTATCTAATGTAGGCATCGCCTCGGCCCATTTGGTAAAATAGTCAACTGCGACTATAATATACCCATGCCCCCCGGTCGAGGTGGGGTTACATGTCATGAAATCGATGCCCCATTTGCCGAATGGCCCAACAGCAACTATTGGCTGTAAAGGTGTGGGTGGTCTTCTGGTTTTGCTATCAAAAATTTGACAAGCATGGCAACTTCTGACTGCGGTTATGCAATCTTTGAACATGGTTGGCCAGAAGTATCCTGCTCGTAAGATTTTTTGTGCTATAGCATATCCAGATTGATGCCCCCCACACGCGCCTGAATGACACTCATTCAGGGCTTTTTCGACTTCCTCATGGGTGAGGCACCTCCTCAGAACTGTATCAATACCACGACGGTAAAGTGTATCACCGACGATCATGTAGTCTTTTGCTCGGTATAGAATACGTTTTTGTTCAGAGTGAGAGGTATTTGGCCTGAATTTTTGTGTTTGGAGATAAATGATTATATCCCCATACCACTCATTGCTTGTAGATATCAGAAACAAACTTTCATCCACGATTGATTCTTCGGATGTTTCATCATTGGACGACGATGGGAGATCGCATAATAATTCTGCGAAAACTAGAGCTTTCTTTGAGTTGGATTTTACAAATTCCAGATCAAACTCTTGAAGGATTTCTATCCATTTTGAATATTTTCCCCCCAGCAACTGTCGCGACAATATATAAGTCATGGGGTTGCAATCTGATAGAATGGTAGTTTTCAGAAAGAGGACGTAGTGTCGAAATCTTTGTATCGCTTGAACCGCTGCAAGCGCTAGTTTTTCAACATAAGAATATTTGCTTTCTATATCATTTAAGTTCTTACTTAAATAATAAATAGGGTGTTCTATCCCATCGACTTCTTGAACTAAAACCATTGCGATGGTCGTATCTGCTGCAGCCAGATACAGGTTAAAGTCTCTTTGATAATCAGGGGCGTACATTAATGATGCTTTCATTAGGGAATCTTTTAAAGCATCAAAGGAAGCTTGTGCGACCTGACCCTAGTTGAAGGGTACCCCCTTTTTCAAAAGACGTGTATAACCTTTAGCAAGTTCAACGTAATTGGGAATGAACCTCCTCAGAAAGTTTGCTTTCCCTTGGAGTTTCTGAATCTGAAGCAAATTCGAACGTGGAGGAAAATTTATGATTGCCTGGACCTTACAAGGGTCGAGACGAATCCCATCCTTGGAGACTACAAAGCCAAGTAAACGACTAGAACTGACGCAAAATACACATTTGTGCGGATTGAGTCGTATCTTGTAGTGTCGGCAACGTAGAAATATCGCTCTTAAATGCTGCGGATGATCAGTCCGCTTTCACGAATGAGCTGGAAGGTCATCGAGATAAGGTTGAACGATGCTCTTGATGTCATGAAGGCATAATTCATTGCCCTTTGAAACGTCGCCCCCGCGTTCTTTAAAACAAAGGGTAATTTTCGATATGCGAATGTGCCCCACGGACAAATGAATGCAGTTTTTGACTGGTCTTGTGGGCGGATATTTATTTGATTATACCTGGAGAATCCATCCATGAATGAGAAGAGTTCACATCCGGCGCATTCATCAATTATCTGGTCAATGAAGGGTGTAGGGTAGTTGTCTTTTGGACAAGCTTGATTTACATCCCTATAATCGACGCACACTCTAATTGTCCCTTGTTTTTTCATAACCGGGACAATATTCGATACCCAATCGGTTAGCGGAACCAGGTAGATGAAACCAGCATGGAGGAGTTTTTCAACTTCTGCCTTAATGGCAGCGGCTTTCTTGGGGTGCACCTGCCTCAGCCGTTGCTGTACTGGTTTAACATCTGGATACATCTTAATTTCGTGTTCAACGATACTCGAGTCGATACCTGGCATTTCACTGTATGACCAAGCAAAGACATCTCTGAATTCGCGAAAGAGAGCGTTATATATTTCCAGTTCTGAAGGAGAACAACATTTGCCGACATAAATATTCTCTACAACATCTGTTTTGGTCGAGATATTTATGGCTATAGTCTCTTCGATATTGGATAAGTTTCACTCGGAATCCATCGTATTTAGAGTATTTGATAGAAAATCAACTACTGAAGGATGGTAGAGGTCATTTTGAGTATCTTCTTCATAATTCGGAAGAAGAGAATGATGGTGGGAATCATTCCATGGTGCTCCTTCATCTACCATAGCTTGGAGAATTCCTTCGTCGGTGTCATGTACTTGCGACCAAGGATCTGAAGGGGTACCATATTCCCTAGACCTATCCATCCAAATGCTTGATGAGCGTTGATTTGGGTTTGCCTCCCATGCCAGAAACATTGATTGCGATAATATTTCTATTGGGCTTGGGGGTAAAACCATCGCATGATCCATGTTTATTTCGTTTTCTGAGATCTTTGTGGAAGATATCATGTTGCAGGTTCCTATCGACGCTACTTCCGCCAGATTGATTGGAGGTGGAAGAGGGAAAGTTCCCATTAGTATAAGATCTTTTAGTAGGCCTACTTCGATATTTTGAAGCGAATGGGGGCTTCCATGGATCATGGGAATGCTTCCCATAACTTGTGAACCATTGGGGAGGAAGTTTTGTTGGTCGACGATTGTAATCCCTCCCTGAAAGGGAAATGCAATCTTTCTAAAATAGGTCGACACAACATCTGCCATGGCATATATCCATGGTCGTCCTAGTAGGATGTTGTAATCAAGATTCCCATCGATGACTTCAACATCTATTTCTATTGTTTTCCCTCCTAGTTCAACTTTCAAGTTATTTAGGATACCGTATGGGGTATATGTCCTTCTGTCAAATGCTTTTAATGTTGTCGCAGATCGTGACAAGGTTGGAGATCCTAAATTTTTCCAGCAACTCATCGACATAATACATGTAGATGCTCCCTCATCAATAATCGTTCGGTGAATAGTTTTGTTGAGGGCTTTCACTTGAACAAGGAAAGCTAATTGAGCTGGTAACTGAGGATCATACCCTTTGTGGTTGAAGGATACAAGATTGGAATCCTTTAGATCAATCCCACCAATGGCCAATAACAAAGCCTGCCTTTGGGATGGGCAGTTTTGTAGTACTTCAAGAGTCGACATAGCGGATGGCGGTTGGGCCAAATCTTCCACTATGTTATAATGCTGCGTCGCTCTAGCGCGAGGATTAAATGTCGACTTGTGTACTACTCCCTTCGGCGGTTTTATTGTCAATTCAGGGATGGTGGGCGGTACAACTTCTGTCGAAGTTGTTGTCGAACTACTTGGTTGATCTTTATCCTTGTTGTTCGACAGCTGCGGATTCCCGTAGTCTTTGTTCCTTGTCGAAATTAAAGCATCATTCTGCTGTTTCGAAATCGACAACATTAGCACTTGAGATGGGGAAGCACTTCCACTCTCAACCAGATTTGTTCCTGGATTAGGAAACGGATCGGTTAACACTGCTGAGGTTTTCGAACTTTTAAAGAATCTTTTAAGCTCAGCTTTGTATGGACATTCTTTCGTCCAATGATCCTCATCGCATATCATGCACCCTGAGGGTGGTTTCCTATTTCCAGGAGGGTTTGAAGAAGATTTTTCGGGAGATTGCTCATCCTGTTTCTTCTTCTTCCCTTTTCCTTTCTTCTTGCTTCCTGGTTGTTTGGTTTCTTTGCCTTTATCTGTTGATATGGCATTTACTTCCGAAGCAAGAAGTTCGTCTTTTGCATTTTGACCTGAAACCTTACGGGCCTTCTTGGATGTGGCCTTTGTCGATCTCGTGTCTGTCGTGCCAATCATGCCATCGCCGGCGTGAGAGTCATTGTTCGATTTAGGAGGAGGAGGAATCGAAGATTCCGGTCTAGGGGTGTCAGGTATTTTGTCGTAGAGTGTGCAGGACTGAGTGTAAATCAAATCCAGATATTGTGCACGAGCGATCACTTGCTCTTTTGTTACGACTCCCCCCTTTGCCACATCTTCCATGATGGAAGGCAGTAATGACTTGATAAACCATTCAGCTAATAGCTGATCGGGAACGTACGTTTTTACCATCCTACGACGACATCGCCACTCATGTATATGATCTGATATGTGAGTGGCTGTTGTCTGTTTGAAGTTGGTAAGCAATTCTGTTCCCGTTTCATACCTTATTGGTAATTGAAAATGGGTTAAAAAGGTTATGGCTAAGGTTCTGAAGTTGTCGAACGAAGCTCTAGGCAATTCAATGTACCATTTTGCCGCTGGACCTGTTAATGTCCTTTGAAAAAGGCGAAGTCTTATCAAATCATCATTTAAAGTGTTTGATGAACACCATAGATGAAATGTCATCACGTGATTCGATGGATCTTCACTCGGATTTCCATTAAATTTAGGAATATCTTATGGAAGTTTATGCGGAATCGCTGGCCACCAAGGGGCGTAAGCAATTGGATCGTTTGTTAACCGGTTTAAATCAGGTAACTCTAAAGTTGCCACGAATGGTAACTGTTGATTCAGGTTAGGTGAAGCATACCCAGGATATGATGGAATCGTCTGAGCAGTTGGTCTTTGCATACCGGCATAATGCATTTGATGCTGGTATGTTTGGTAAGGTTGGTGGAGTTGACCATTATAAAATGGTTGATTTTGACAGTTTTGAATGTACGAATGTCCACTATTTGCAAAGATTTGCTGCTCAGCACCTTGGTATACTTGTTGGAATTGTGGTTGTTGGTATTACACCAGCCACGGTTGTGAAGCCATGTGCTGTTGCCCGATACTAACCGTTTTACCAAGGTGAGGGGTAATTGTACCCGTCTGGGCCTGTGTCGCCCCACTAGTTGGCGATTGTGGTTGAGTCGCAGGGTCAATGGGCTGTTGCATTACAACCTGAGAAACTTGAGGTTGACACACAACAGGCAGCTCTTGAACTTGCGACACAGTCACAATAGCTGGCGTAGTGGGTATGTTCGACACAGGTACACATTGTTGCATCGAATATACAACTCTTGTTTGTTGAGGTAGTATAGGTACCCAACCACTTGAGGTAATTCCAGTATAACCTGAATGATGTTGTGAACTCCCGTATGGATATCCTCCTGAAGGTGGCAATGAAAGGGCGTACTGCCCCCCATACGGTGGTAATCCAGAACTCAAGGGAATTGTTTGCCCTTGGGGACCGGACTGCCCAAATTGACCTCCAAACGGATCAATTTGTTGAGACTTAACATAAGAGTTTGCGGATATAATTCCAGATGAACAAATAGGAATGGACCAGAGTGTCGAAATAGCCCTTGGATGGGCTCCTTCTAGCGGTTGTGAGCTAGTCGGGACAGACGGTATGCCGGTGAACATTGTTGGAGTGATAGCACGGAGTTCTGCCACCGCTGTGTCGGAAGACACAGTCCTAGATGTTGACGGTTGTTCAGACATTTGTAGTCTATCCAAAAGATTACCTAGCAATTCTACAGGAACTTCCGCTGGTGGTAGACTAACTTCTGATGTCGAAGGAAATAGAGTGATCTCGACTCCAAAATGCGTTGGAGTACTTGCTTGCGGATCTTCTACAATTTCTTCTATTGCAATCAGACCAGGTGGAAGGGGAAGACCGTCAGGTCCATAAAATATTTCTGGTGCCGAAGAGGCAGCGACAGATGTTTGAAGAGTAAGACTCTCTGAACCGGTTATGGATGGAACTGGTTCAGTAACACAAGTGCTTGTTCTCAAACTAGGATCAGTGTCACTGTCCTTCTGTGGCCGTTGAACTTCTTCTGTTGAGGCATGGATTCCAGAAATGTTTGGAGTAACCGGAGTCTCTAATGTCATTGGAACACTTGTTCTAACTTTGATAGGAGACTTGGATCCGGTTAAACGAGTTCACTTTGTCCATACTGGTTTCGCTTCCGGAGACAAAGATGGTTGACTCGTAAGCCTCCGCGAACGACGGGGTTTCAATTGACTTTCTTCCACGATTGCGGATTACTCGATCAACTAAAATAAAAGGGAAAGTATGTTTCCGTATTAAATGAGTTTTAGACGCTTTTGACACAACTTTGTTTTTTCAGTTTTAAAGAGTTGAGAAAAAACAAAAGATGACTCTAGTCTCCTTCGATTTTTAATGAGCCTGAAGTGACAAGTGCTCAGACGGACCTTTTCCGTTAAGGAGTCTGAAAAGGAACGAAAGGGACTGCTCTGGAGATCTAGGTAGAGGGAGTACCAAACCAATCGCAAAACTGCAGAATACTTTTTAAGGTACGGCAGTCAATCTTCCCGAATGCTGTGTTCAGTGCATTGCGATCAGTAGGGCGGCCGACACGACTTCCTATGGATAAAGGTTTTATGCCTATAGGGGTCTCCCAATATATATTCGACGGTACGTGGGAGCACAAGTCCGTACTAGCACTTATCATCTCAAAGTGGAGGAATCACCCAACCATCAGTGAGGACAACAGTTACCAGGCTTTACGACGCCGGAACACGTCTCTAGCCTAGACCTCTAAATGTTGTGCGTTAAGTTACAAAGCGTTGTTAAGTTCATTGAATTTATTTTAGGTTGATCTTTCTTATGAAGTTTTCCTTTTGGGTTCACCACGAGATGTAGATGTAATTCCTAAAATGCAATCTAAAGATGATAAGCAAGCTTTTATCTCTTTTCAGCAATGAAAATCCTAGCTACAAGGGGAAAAGAAAGACACAATCTTTTCTCAAAGAGTAAAGAGCACACTGTAAATGCACTTTTCCTAAATCAAGCCAAACAGAGTGTCAATATGCAAATGCACATGTGCATGTATTTGTTTTTCACTGTCTTAATATTGATGCCTAAAAAGAAAGTTGTTTTACAAATTTGAATTCGATTTCAAGTGAAAAACACAAACAAGCTTCTTTTCGAAATCAAAAGGTAGAGACGATTACGACACTTTATGATTTAGAAATAAACACTTGTTTCGACACTAGAAATTCACAAATTCAAGCCAATGGCAAAAGTAAAAGCGTAATCGACTGTCAACAGCAAATAAACTTTCTCCTAAGATCGAAATCGACACTTACGACAGATCTAAATCCAAGGACGACAGTATGACTAGTTTACTTTTGCAATGGGAAACTGTAAATGACGTAACAAACACACAAAAACAAATACGTTTTCTTTTATACAACTGAGGCGGAATTAAGGCAAAGAAAAGGGGCTTTTAAACAGACAAACACGCTGATCACAGGCTGCAAAAATCAGAGGCAAAACTGGAAAAAGTGAGCAAAGTACCTCAGCTAGACAGGGCTAGGCTGATCAACGCACCTGCTACACAGAGAAACTAAATTGCAACGCAGGTAGCCCTCTCGGGAACTGCGCTGAAATGTAGAGTCTCTTCATAGATCCTGCACTGGAGCAGAAACGAGAATTCTCTCCGGGTTCTGGGTCACGGTTTGCAGTTTAATCTATGGTTTTTGGCCGGGTAAAAACAATCAGTAATGCACAATCAGAGGGTTGATTTACAAGAGGTTTAAGAGCTATCACAAAGGGTAATCAGATCATTCGTGAATCAACTGTTCAGATCATAAACAGATCCAGTGAATGGACTAGAGTAGCAGATGTCTACTTTGCATTTGTAAATGGCAAATGCAGTTTGATTTGCTACTCCTAAGTTTATGAGATGAACAACAATAGAAACACAAACTAACTAACTAGACACGTTCCCCAGTGGAGTCGCCATTTTGTTTTCAGGAAAAGTGTCTATTCAGAATGACCCTATCCCACCGGGTTGTGACAGAGACCTTAGAAACAAATAGGGAAAACTACTCTTGTATTCTCCTTTACGAACAATAAACGAAGATGAATAGGATGAACCAACCTGTGTCTTGCGCTAGTCCTTTGATCCGATCTCTCTTCTCTTTGACAGCTTCCAGCTACCTGCTCCCTTACTTGCCCAGCGTCACCAAGTTCCTGCAAGTTCACAGAAGAAAGAAACTACACAAAGACATGGATTTATGTTCATAAAAAGCTTAGGATCAGATTTAAGCTAAACATACAAATATAACAAACATCAGTGATATACAAGCATGTAGGAGAAACTCAAGTAGTTTTATTGATAAAACAAGAAGATCCAAGAGGAGTTACAACCGATGATTCCTGATCCAGCATCAACCTCCCAGCATAGAATCCCTTCTTCACCTCTAACAAAGCATAAATCACCCAATACTCTGATATCTATCACAAAACCAACAACAATTCTCTGCAATGTACAAAATTCCAGCCTCTGGATCTCTTGGTGAGGGATCCATATATAGATGTATGCAAAGAGGCTGAGTCAGCTCATGAATTGATTAGTGGCTTCTCTCTGTCGGTTCTTGCTTCCACTTGGAGACTGAAAGCCTCTTACTCATCACTGGTCGAATTCAGTGAGGCAAGTGTCATTGGAGAAGATTCTGGAAGCTTCCATTGTCTCTCCACCTCGCGGAATGACTCTGCCACTTGTCATTTCCCGCTCAACGTACCCTAGTAGTGCATTCAAGTGCGTTGCAATGCACCTAGCTAGTGTATTTGGGTGCTTTGCAACGCAGCTAGCTAGTCGAGCATCTGAAATGATCCTGATTTGACTAGTTTTGAGCAGTTTCTGGTGGAGAACTTCTGGGAGAAGCTGTAATTTGTTGACCTTGTTTCTTTAGGAGCTGGAAGAACACTTTTAGGGACTTAGGATCCCTTGGTTTATGGACATTTCATGCTTATAGCTGTAAGGCACAAAAATGTCTATAACACAACCCTAACTTGCTCTTGATCCTCTCTGCTATAACGTGGTCCTGATCTTTTCTGACGAACTCCTCTACGGGGTTTTTTCCTTTGTATGGTAATCACGTGATCCTCCAAAGTAGCATAGGGTCTATGAGGATGTTTTCCACCATCCATAGATTCCCATCCTAAACCAGCATGAGAAACTTCTCACACTTCTGCTGAAGTGCAGTAAATTGAACATATTTAACATCCCTGATTGTGGAAACCTATTTGCCCATCACTACAGTTCTAACCTTGTCACTCTGTTGTTCAAGTAGTATAATTTATTTAGTTAATGTTCTAGTGTGAATTGAGGGTACTTGTTTCTATCGTTAAAATCACAATCCACGAAATTGAGCTACATAATTTTTCCTAAAACCTCTCCTATAAAGGGTACTTCTTGCGGCAAAAAAAGTGTAAATGGGCCATACTTCACATCTTTTGCTTCTTGGTTGAGTTTGGAATTTTGTTTCCTCAGCAGGATATATCCTGGTAGGGATGATAAAAATATTGCATCGCCTTCCTCTTCCTGTATTTCATCCACTTCCTCGTCACTGAATTTGACTGGCTCAGGGTTTTTCTAAGGTTTAGCAGGTTTGTTATCCTATTTCTTCTTACTTCTTACTTCCTTAGGGAAATTATTTTTCAGGGATCTCCTCTACTTCTATGGTGATGGTCCTATGGTTGGTGTTACTTGGGGTGATGCTACTATAGGCATCTTGGTTGATTGTGCAAGCATACTAGTGGCGTCCATGATTCTGAATAATCCTTTCTCTTGAAATTTTTGCACAATTTCCTCCCAATAGCGCTCAGATGACATACATAGTGAAAATATCTACAATCTCTTCACACTATCAACACTCTAACTCTCAATTCATCAAATTTCTTAATGTGAGTGGGAGGTAGCTCTTTATAATAATTCTGAATTTGAACCCCATCATTAGATATGATTTTGTCCAGATTGCGTTTAGATTTTCTAATTAATTGCATATCTATCCTTAGATTTTGCCAATCTCTCATCATAAATGTAATTCTCCATGTATTTTTCCCTTTTAACAGTCATATTTATGTTTTCTAGTGGACTTCGATGCATTGCACACTATAGCGCACATCCCATCTTCCGTCACAGCTTCTGCGAACTTCTACATACTCTAGACTATAGCGAAGTAACTTCCTACATGGAAGCTCTCTACAACATAGTTTAGAGTCGAGTGCCCACTTTCAACTGCAGGTGGAACTAAGACTTTTCTCCTTTCTTCTTAAGAGCAAAGTTGTACGGGTAGGCTTGTCCTCGTACAACTTCAACCTACTAACATTTACTTTTCCCTTAATCACTTCTCCATTTAACTTCGCTAACTAAATTGCGCCTCCATTAGTAATATACTTGATAACATATGGGCCTAACCAATGCATTTTGAATTTCCCTAAAAATTTCACAAATTTACTGTCAGACTGGAGAACAAGGTCTCCTACCTGGATCTTCTTTTGCTTAATATGTCTATTAGGTTAGGACTTTACTCTTACGTTTTGTACTTGTTGATTGTTATAGGTCTATTTGGGCACATCACTTCCAACATTCAGATAAGTACTATTAGGGCTCATCAAACCCTAATGTAGTTGCTACATGCCCTAGACAAGTCATCACATTGAATGCCATCATTCTTGAGAGTTTCATGACCAGAAGACATTGTGAAATGACTTCTTGAGGGACCAGCGATGCCTTTGTTAGGGATAAATGCACTGCAAAAATCGTAGGCCCATTCAAGCCTCCTCTGCAGATCACCCAGGCCCACTTTGACCTATGTTGGGCGAGATTGAGTGAAATATTCATAGGGTTCTAGGAATATTCCTACATTCTAGACCATTCTAGAAGATTCCCACCTCTTATCCTCTCCTATGGGCTTGAAATTGGATAGGGAATGAATCAACTAACCTCCTATCCTCTCATCCCTTCCTCCATGGAAACTATTTCCCAAATTGGAAAGCCATTCAATGCCCAATTTATGACAAAACTACCTCCATTTCCCTATAAATTGAGCACTCGTCATAGTGATCAGGGGCTGGATTTTGAATAATTGTAAGGAGATATGTTGGTTTGAGGTTTGAGAGCATAAGCAAGTATTTTTGTGTTGCTGAAGTGTTTTTCTATTAGTGTGATGAAGGATGGAACTCAAGCTAGATGAGTGACATGGGATCAGAGTTCTTTGGTTGTAACTCTTCCTTCTACTTAATAAAGTTTCTTACACCTTTTCCCATATTCTTGTCTTTATGTATGATGATTATATGTGTAAATTATTTCGATTCCATTTACTTATAGTAGATAGATCTCTTGACTGGATTGGTTTTTGTCCTCTGTTTATGATTGCAGGTACTGATCGAGTAGATTCAGTTCAAGAAGGAGCGATGGGAGCTATTAAAAGGAGAAAGAGGGAAGAGAGATAACAAGTAGGTCCCTTGTCTTATTCATCTTTTATAGGAAAAGGTTAAACTCTTTAATTCTGTTGTTCTAAGTGTAGCTACCCGCTTTGGGAAGTTGTGTTTATTCGTAAATGAAAAATTCCACATAAAAAATTGGCGACTCAACTGGGGAATGATCTTTGTTTCGGGTAGTTTACCTTCATCCTAGTACACCCTAGTAGACTTTACTTGCCTCCATTGATCTTATTTCAGCCTTTTTGAAGTGTTTTTTGGTAAAAATTTGTGCTTGAATGTCCCTTGATTGGCCTCTCTGGCACTAGCGCAGGCTTGGTCAAGGGATAGTTCTTTGCAGAGGACCCTCATCTTAGAGACAGTTCTCTATAGTGTAGTTACTCCCACTCTGACCTGTGGTGATCCTCCTTAAGCTTAAAAACCCATCTTTGGCTTGGATTTTTCCAATTTTTCTTCTGAAGTTGTTTGTTTAAAGATCAATGTTTCTATGGTTTTGAAATCGACTTGTATCTCTTCTCCTAACCGTAATTTGACCTTGATTGTTTAGTGTTTCTTTAGAGTTTTCTTTATCATTATCAATTCATTTTCAAAGTTATTTTATATCGATTAGTGTTTTCTGAAGAGGAAGTTTCGTAAAGTCTTCATTTCTTTGAAAAAGAAATTTTCGTAAAGTCTTCGTTTCTTGTGAAAAGCATTGATTGATTGTTTTTGTATCTAGTTCCCTTTTTTTCATCTAAACAATACAAGGATTAAAAATAAAAACTTGCATTTTGTATATTGTAGTTTTTGAATGCTTGATAGGAATAGCTAGGGAAATTGCATTAGGTGTGCTCTTTGCTCTTTGTCAAAGATTTGATTGCTCTATCCCTTACTGGCTATGGTTTGCATTGTTAATTGAATGAAAGAATGTTTCTCATGTTAGTTTCATTCAAGGAATTGCAAACATACATCACGTGGTGAACCTTGAAAGGAAAATTCTTAAGAAGATCAACTTAAAAGTTATCTCAATTAACCTAATGGAGCATTGTAACTTAACGCATAACATTTAGAGGTCTAGGCTAGAGATGTGTTCCAGCTTCATTAAACATAGTAGTTATCGATGACTTGTTTGCGATACATTCTGAGTGTGATACCTCATTCCACATACATAAGTATATCATAGCTCGTCCACATCTCTTTGGGTATATAAGGCGGTGTTACAGTACATAAAGTATAACGGAATGCTCTCACTGTGTGGTTTCGCATTAGACAACGCTAACACGGATTGGACCTCCACGTACTTTCACGTATATATGGGATGACTACATGAGGTTGCTATCCATCCTTAGGTAACCAAGTTAGCCACCTTGTACACTGTGATACACCAAACACAACATTCGGGGAGATTGCCTGCACATATGTTAAGTCCTTGGTTTATTGAGGTAGTATATTGTAGTTCACAGTTGCTTGGTAATCCTTTTTCCTAGATTATCCCTCTTTTGTTTTGATATGTTATTTTGGGTAAAATAAAATTAATTTATTGTGGATAACATCTTCCACGCTCACTCCTTAATTGATCTTAGGTTGAGACATATGGCAACAACTTCGAAGTCCATCGATCAAGGAATTCCTTTTGATGGGAATGCTAGTCCTTTTTCTCCCTTCAAAAATATTGGTGCTCCTTATATGGCTACATTGTCCCTTTCGAGATTTACCATTACCTTTCCAGTATGGTTTTTTTCAACCTTATTGGTTCAAAATCTCATGATTTCTCCATAATCGAGTACTCCTTCAACTAGACAAAATCAACCTCCAGTTGATCGTAAAGTTTAACCTTTGCCTTCTTCCTTAGTTTTTTCTTCCTCCCCTTCTTGCTCTTCTCCTGGTGAAAGTATTGACACTAGTAACCAGGTGGCTAAGAAGAAGAAGAAAGGGAAGAAGAAGAAGAAGAAGAAGAAAATTTAGCAGGGGGGAAACCAAGCAACCATTTCTTTCAATGCAACCTCTAATGAGAAACTATTTTATAAGCCTCACAAAGTACGATATCCATGCAAACTTTATATGGGAGACCATCCTCTTCGAAATTTTCATGATATTCCTCATATCTTAGAAGAATGGTCTACTCGTTCACATCGTCATGTGTCATCGACTTCTGGAGATCATGCTAGTGACACACCATCAACTAGTGGTAGTGAATTTCATGGAAAGAAGGGTAAATTTAAGTTTCCTTGTAGGTTATGTCAAGGGAATCACCCCATTCACCTTTGTCCCTATCTAGATGAAGCCAAAAAAGTGTTAGATAACCATCCTACTTTTCCACAGTGATTTCCATCTGGTTACAAGAGATTGTCCCTTAATCCTTCACTAGTTGATAAAGTGACTGACACAAATCAACCATCGGTCAAACCCATTCTCTCTGAATGTGAATCCCATGAGTCTATACCTAACCAATCACAAGTCGAGGAAATAGTTGACCCAATTTCACCTTTAATTAATTGTACCTTTCCTGAAGAGAGTGAGTATGATACCACTAAGGTTCTTTTTGTTTCTTCAGATTCCAATGAGCTTTGGAGAAATCCTCCTATTCCATCAAGACATGAGGAAAATCCTCCCACTCTCGTAACTCAAGGGGCTAATTCTCCCATTTCTACAGTACCCCCTCCAAGTAGTCTGGTCACTTCCTTCGATTGGAATCGACTGACAGGATGTCTTCTTCCTTCTTATGTGCCTTTCTAGATCATAGTAGAGGTTTGTAATATGATTGTACCTAACACTATTATAGATGAAGGTGCATCTGTGAGTATCCTTTCCTCCACTATTTGGCAAGTGCTTGGTTCACTGCCACTTGTGCTTCTTACCCATAATCTATTGGGATTTAACAAAGGAACCAATCAACCATTAGGGATCCTTCCTCGGTTGTCTATTACTTTAGGGGGGGGGGGGAATTGTTTATCTAAATGTGATGGTAGTATCAGGCCCTTTATATTACAATTTACTTCTCGGGCGTGACTATGTTTATGACATGGGAGCTATTGTTTCAACACTCTTTCAAGTGATGTGTTTCCCACAGGAAGGAAAAATTATCACCATTGAACAGCTTTCATTTCCCAATCCAAATATGGCTTCGAGTCAACCATTTTCCCTAAATGGTCCTTTTGTCCTAATGGAATCTTCCCTACCACGAGTCAATTATGTGGCAACCCATTCCATTCCTACATCAACTGACGATCAATTCTGTGATTTTTTACATTATGTACTAGGGGCATTGGAACCAGATCTCAGATTCCTTGTTACGGATCCCTTCCAGAGCATTGTTCTCCCATCTGATGAGAACCTATCGGAATTCATGACCTCTTACGGGTCATGAACAAGGAATATGAGGATAGTTCCTGGTCTTATGTCAACCTCATTAAAAGATGAAACAAAGGGTATGAGTATAGTTCCTTGTCTTGTTTCAAGCTCGTTAAAAAATGAAACAAAGAATATTAGCATAGCTCCTTGTCTTGTGTCAAGTTCATTAAAAAATGAAACGAGGAATATGAGGATAGTTCCTGGTTTGTGTCAAACTCATTTAAAAGATGAAACAAGTCCATGAGGATAGTTCCTTGTCTTGTAAAGCTCATTAAAAAATGAAACAAGATCCCCTCGAACAAAGTTCCAATTCAAGTATTTGAGTAGATCTCGTAAAATTGAAGTTGAGTCTTTCACTTGATCTCGTAAATGAACCTTCATTCCATCCACCTGATAGCAACGTGTAGTCTTCTTAAGTGAATGGAATGAAGCTTGGGGGGCATGCACCTAGAATCAAGTCATCATGTTGGGGGCATGTAAACTGAATCCAAGCATAGTTTTTCATTTCAAGCTTGGGTAAACATGAAACTGAATCCAAGCATAGTTCCCTATGGTTCAAGCTTGTGTAAAAATGAACCATGATGGGGGCATGTAAACTGAATCCAAGCATAGTTTTTTGTTTCAAGATTGTGTAAACATGAAACTGAATCCAAGCATAGTTCCCTATGGTTCAAGCTTGTGTAAAAATGAACCCATTTTCCATTTTAACACTCATGATTGCCATTCTATCAGCCTCTTTCGTCAGATGAGCCTTGGTTTTTCTCCTTCCATCATCACTATCTGCTTGGCCGATCATATGCTTTCAGTTGTTTAGTTTACCCCTTTTGAGGAACAATTGCAATGACTGGTCTTATTAGCGAGCCTCTTCACATAAATCAACATGTTTTGTGAAGTTCCAACATCACCGAAACCAGTTGCTATCCTAGGCACCACTCGTTCCTCAAAGTGGAGTCCTTTTTAAGCTCTTTTCAAACTCTTGAAATATGAAAATATTACTGAGCCCTTGTCCTTTTTAGCTCGTTAATGGATTGGAAGTGATATCTACTTAGTATAAGTTTAACCCTTTTCCAGACTAAGATAGATTATTTACGAAAAAGGAATATGTTGATCGAACATGGTCAATAGGTTTTCTCTCATATTATTTTATGCTTTTTCAAACTTGAGAGACAAATCTACAAAAAAAAACTTATGGAGTTTTCCTTTTATCACTTTTCAAACTCTCTAAACATGAAAAGGACCGAGTTATCATTGCCGTTAAACTCATTAAAACATCAAATAGCGACAA
The DNA here is from genome assembly GCA_031772625.1 of Pinus tabuliformis. Classification (NCBI taxonomy): domain Eukaryota; kingdom Viridiplantae; phylum Streptophyta; class Pinopsida; order Pinales; family Pinaceae; genus Pinus; species Pinus tabuliformis. The sequence continues at coordinate 881,059,695 of CM062820.1, read as the reverse complement.
ACTTGTCCATCATGACAAGACCGAGTTTCACCTTCGCTAGACTCATTAACACATCACATAACGATGGATTCACCTAAAGGGTGGAATTATAAAACAAGCATATGTTATCCTCCTCAAGCTTGATTAAAAATAAAGAGGTATTGGTCAACAATGACTGGGGAAATCGGAAAAGGGGTAAATCACTTTATGGTAGTAGGTCACTCTTGAACCTAACACTTTCATTTCATCTCTATGACTACTTGGGTTGGGTTATCTGCTTGATGGTTATGATACCTATGGTCTATCATACCATCCATTACTTTGGTTTTGGGTCAATGCTGCCAATTCATTCAGTGTCGCCAACATGTCCAAGAGAAGTGACTCAGTTAAATTCATCCTTTGGAATACTCATAAACCTTTGTTTTCATGACTGCCATTCCTCAACCTTGTGTCGTCAATCACATTTTGTCTCCTAAAATCATTGCACTTGTTTTGTGTCATTGATGTGGGATACATCAAGGCCCTCCTGCGACATGTTGCTTCTTGTCAACGTCAGCACATTATCCAAGAAGTTGACATAGAAACACCCTTTCAGTACCTTGAGGCTTGCATACATCAATGGCAAGTTTCTCTCTTCTGGAGATAGGTTGACATCACTTTCCTTTGACCGAAATCTTTTGTATGGTGTTTGACATCAAAACATCCATTCACACAATGCAGAATGTACTGTAGTAGCTTGAGGATCATTATCATTATCGGTGATTTCTCTCGCATCTATTAACAACTGACATCATTGGCTGGTAATGAGACAATGTCTTCCCATGTTCGACTCCAGATCCCATATTCACATGGTTAGAGTCATACTCGAGCGAATGATTGAACAAGGTAGAAGACCTTCGATCTAGTTTCATGCATCTGGGTTGCGAGTGCACGAGAGTACTAAATCATCTATATGATGGCTTTACACAGATGGTCCTCCTATCATGGGTCTATATCTGTAGATGGCTATCTGATTTATGTACATGTAATGAAAAGTTTGTATGTCGAGCATGGGTATGCCTTCCCTCAACGATTCATGAAAAATCCAAAATATCATGATATTATGTATTGTAATTTATGCAGGTCACCATCCGCTTCAGAACCTCCACATCACATCGTAAAGCATATCACTCAACATTATCATTTTCGACTTCATGCTTTGGGGGCAGATGTTACAGGTCTATTTGGGCACATCACTCCAAACATTCATATCAGTACTATTAGGGCTCATCAAACCCTAATTCAGTTGCTACATGCCCTAGACAAGTCATCACATTGAATGCCATCATTCCTGAGAGTCTCCTAGCTTGAAGGCATCCTGAGATGACTCCTTGATGGACCAGCATAGCTTTGGTCAGGGGTAGATGCGCTACAGAGCACTTAGGCCCATTCAGTCCTACTCTACAGAGCACCTAAGCCCACTTTGACCTGAGTTGTGTGAGAATGAGTGAAATCTTCATAGGGTTCTAGGAATATTCCTACATTCTAGACCATTCTAGAAGATTCCAACCTCTTATCCTCTCCTATGAGCTCGAAATTAGATAGGGAATGAATCAAATGACCTCCTATCCTCTCATCCCTTCCTTCATGGAAACTAACTCCCAAATTGGAAAGCCATTCAATGCCCAATTTTTGACAAAACTACCTCCATTTCCCTATAAATTGAGCACTCATCATAGTGATCAGGGGTTGGACTTTGAATAATTGTAAGGAGATACTGTTGGTTTTAGGTTTGAGATCATAAGAAAGTATTTTTATGCTACCAGAGTGTTGTGATTTTGGTGTGATGACGGATGGAACTCAAGCTGGATGAGTGACATGGATGGTGGGCTCCAGTATTGCAGCAATAATGCTGCAACTCTTGGGACTCCCTTCTTTACTCTTATCAACTCGGTAGTTCATAACAAACTTGGAAGTGACGGTGCTGTACGCACAAGTACTAGCTCTTACTGCAGTTGTCACTTGGTTAGCTGGCACAAGTCCGCTAGGAACTTTGGTCAACTTCTATGATCTTTGAGAAGAAGCTTTCTAACTGATGGATGGAAGCTAACTCAAAGGAGGCTAATCTATTTGCAGAAAGAGACTGAAAAGCTAAAAGGAAACACAAACCCTAGCAAACCCTAATTTTACCAGCTAATCCTACTGATGCGGGAAAGAGGATGAAAGCTACTGAAGGAGATGCCATTGACTTTTGAGAAGGTGAAATGCATGTGTCTAAGCTACTTCTACAGTAAAATCTGGAAAAAAACTTCTTTTTTTATTTTTGAGTAAAGTGTCAGAATTGTCACGCATGTGCTTTAACTGGTTTTTGACTGTGCAGAGGTGGATTGGTGAGAGGAAATGCTTGCAAGAGGTTGGGAAGGTTAGAAGAGGGCCTAAGGGGTCCCTAGCACCCTTCCAGAGAGTTTCACCGAGTTTGGCTATCAAGAAATCGCTTCCATGAACTTCTACAGGAAGTCTGCAGGGGTTCTACAAGATGTTCTGTATTTTCTACAAGATGTTCAGAAATGGGATTTTGGAGGGTGGATGGAGAGAGAAAGGTGGAGAAGTGAGTATGGAGGTAGGATAAGGGTTTGAGGAGGTTCAGGACTTGGTGGATGGAGCTGAGGAGAGATGAGGATGGCTAGATTTGTTCAAGGAGGAGTGGAGCAATGTTGCACAAAAATATGGAAACTAGGTCAAAGTGAGGGAATGTAGCAAATGTGAGGCAAGAATCAGAGTTAGGGGATGGAGCAGATGGGATTGATGGAGTACGGGTAGATGGAGAGGTGTTACAGGTTCTCTGCAAGTTACTTCTCAAACTGAACAAACAATGACTTGGAAAACCAATGACCTAGCTACTTTATTCTAATCTGGCCTAAGTAACAGCAAAGGAAATGAATAGAAGTTTATTTGCAATGAAATCACGTGAAATAGTTATGCAAACTGAGCAATCATGAATCTGAACGCTTAACCACAACTGGTATCAACTTCTGCAAATGAGAATCTAACACTAATGATTGCATGGTGAGGCAAAGATAGTGTTTTTGTTGGCAGCAAGGTCACCTTTGTCCCAGCTCATGATCCCACTGAGAAAGAGGTGAGATCAGAGGTGCTTGATGGCCTTTTTCTGAAGATCTTCCCTATTAATAACCTATCAACTCAATCTGAACATAAAAAGCCTTTCTAATCATCAACAATGACCTAGGTAACCAGCAAGATTTTAATCTACTTAACAAAAATTATTTTGCAAAGACATAAAAAGCAAATAACAGTACATAAAGGAAGCCTTGGCACTTGGGTTGGGCCCAACCCCAAGAGCTATAGGCTCCTAAGAAAAACTCAGAACTAATGCCAAGTAAAGCTGCTCTTCATTACTCAAAAATAATCATGTCATAAGAAAGTTATACAGCAGTAGCTACAAAAATGAGCTGAGACAATGATAGCACTATAGTGCAAAACCCAACAGTTCCAAAAGTAAACTATGAAGGCTGAAGCCTTCCTATTTATGCACTATGAGGGTCCTAGAAGCCCTCCTTAACTCAAGGGGCTCGGCTGTTCAAACTGCCAGTAAACAGTCACTCTTCACAAAGCTGCTCGGCTGCCTTTAGGATTCGTTTTGGTGACCTGCTGAGCTCCGAGTTGATGGTGGAGATTTCGAGGAAGGGCCATTTAATGCAAGAGACACCCTTCCTACGAATCCTCACCCTTGTTCCTTCATGCTTGGCTATCACCTGGGTCATAATTGCTTGGCCTTGTTCCGAAATTTGTCCAAAAACCCTGAAATAACCACGTATTAGCCTCCTTGGTAAAGTGACCACCCTCATTCGTTCAAATAACATAAACATACTCAAAAAACATGCATAATCTATGAAAAATAGTGAATTGATGAAGAACGGTAGGCAAAATGAGCCCAATAAGTTACCCATTTTTGGGGCTCATCAATGGGATCGAACTTCTTTGGTTGTAACTCTTCCTTCTACTTAGTAAAGTTGTTTACACCTTTTCCCATATTCTTGTCTTTATGTATGGTGATTATATGCGTAAATGCTTTCAATTCCATTTACTTATAGTAGATAGATCTCTTGCTTTGATTGGTTTTTGTCCTCTGTTTATGATTGCATGTACTCATCGAGTAGATTCAATTCAAGAATGAGGTTGATGAAATGGGGTGGTAGTCAGGATTTTGACTACTATTTAGCTTTAGAGCCAATTAGCTGCACACTAACAAATTTTGTACATGGATTTTCCCCCTGAGGGTCCCGCTTATCTGACTAATCACTGTCAGTCCCTCATTAACTTCTCCTTATATCAAGCAGTTCAATCCGTGTCATTGATCTCACTTCTCCAAATCCAACAGATATCGCATCGTTTGCTCACCAACTAACCCGAACAATCTCCAACGTCGATGTGACCCGTCCAATCAAATGACTGTCGCGTAATCTCACACAGATTCTTGCACGACCAATATCAGGTCGAGAGCGCGCAAGAAAATTAGTTTTCTCATGCTACATGTCACCTACTTAGGCTAATCGCGTGAAATTTAGGAATACCTCTTACCACCTTTAGGGCGCACGAGATACCACTTCCCACTTATCGAATACTACCACATGCTTAATTCAAAATCTTAATAAATATGCTTAAGGAAATTTTAATGCTTAAGCTCAATATTAATCATTAACATTAATTGACTGTGATATTCAATAAAATGTATGAACAAAGAAAAATACTCGAATAGGGTCTAGAACGCTGATACACAACTACAAATGAATTTCTACACCAGAACAATACATCGACACCACACTTCGATCAATTATTAAACAAAATGGAAATTACAGAGTCTTGGACCTCTCGGCTCGATTACAACAGTTTGTATGACCTCTGTTTCAATCTCAAACCTTATCTTTCACTCAAACTCTCGCTTATTCTCTCTGTTCTCAATCATCTAATCTCTATATCATTAGATTCTTTCCTCTTTTATGAGTCGAATCCTATCCTAATTACATTGATAACTCAATCTCTATTTTTATCAACTCAACCATTAAATCCCTATTCTCAAGCTCTGATACACACCTATACTAACAACTTATCTCCTATTCTAAAAATAATACAATATTCTAATTATTACAATAATTGGAGTAAGGATAATTTTCGAGAGATACAACCGTCTCTACGAAGAATTGATTTTGACCACTTAGGTCCATAAAACTCATCGCTTGTTAGCCACAACATGTGAACATACAATCACATTGTTGGCTAAGTCCCAATGCTCCTACATCAGATTCCAGGGGAGGAAAAGAATTCTTCATCAAACTTTCAGGATTGACTCCATACTTCTGTAATTCTGTTGTCGTTATCCAACTAGCATCCTCCACTGGTTGTCCCTTCCATTTGACTAGATACTGAAAATAAACTTGTCCTCTGGTTCTTTTGGATACTCTTTTCTCAAAAATAGCTTCCACTTCTTTTTTGATTGTCTTTGGCATTTGTTCTTCCCAATTTAAAGTTTGAACTTCATCTTCTACAGGCTCCTTCTGTAGCTTTGCTCTATCTCCTTGTATGGATACAAATCTGCAACATTGAAGATAGGAGATATTCCAATCCCTTCTGGAAATTCAATTTCATAAGCATTAGTTGAAAACTTCCTCACAATTCTACGTGGTCCTATCTTTCTCATCTTTAGTTTATTGTAAGTCCCAACAAGAAATATTTCTTTTCTCAAGTATACCATCACTAGATCTCCCACTTGGAATTCTTTTTCTCTCCTCTTCATATCAGCTCTCTATTTTTATTTTCCATTGCTTTCCTGTAGTCTGTTTTTGACATCTTCTTGTAGTCTCTACATCTACTCTATAACTCTTCAGCTTTTACACTTCTTGTCTCTTATTTACCCAAATTTCTAAGTTCATACACAACTCTTGGATTCATTCCAAAATAATCTGAAATGGACTCATCCCAGTACTTCGGTTTGGAGTGTCATTATAAGCAAACTTAGCTTGAGTAAGCACTAAATCCCAATGCTTAGGATTGTCATACTACTAAAATTCTCAACATGTTTCCCAAGCTTCTGTTTACCACATCAGTCTGTCCATCTATTTGAGGATGGTACGCTAAATTGAAACTAAGGTTGGCACCTAGTTTATTCCAAAGAGTTCTCCATAAATTCCCAAAATGCTTTGTATCGCTATCAGACACAATACTTATAGGCAATCTATGTAACCTTACAACCTCTGAAGAAAACAGATTAGCAAAATGTGTTGCATCACTAGTCTTTTTACATGCAATGAAATGTGCCATTTTGGAAAATCTATTTACCACAACATAAATGGAATCATTCCCTCTTTGAGTTCTAGGTAACCCCAAAACAAAGTCCATACTAATTGAATCTCATTGTTAGTTTGGTACTAGCAATGGCTAGTACAATCCTGTATTTTGGCTTCTCCCTTTAGCATGCTGACAGATTCTACACTTCTCAACAAATTTCTTAACATCAATTTGCATCTTTGGCCAATAGTAAACAACATTTACCTAAGCAAAGGTTTTATCTTGTCCAAAGTGATGAGATAATCCTCTACTGTGTTTCTCCTTGATTATGTTTTCCCTCATAGAACAACTGGGAATGCACAATTTGTTACCTTTAAATAGTAAACATCCTTGGATAAGATAATCTAACCACTAACTTATGTTATGAACTATTTGATTTTATACAACTGCATAAATATTTTTGAATTCTGCATCATCTTTATACATATCAACCATTTCTTCAAATCCTACAACACCAACTCCTAATTCTTTACAATGAAACTTACTCTGGTCAAAGCATCAACACCTTTTTTCAACTTACCACTTGTGTGTTTTATCACAAAAGTAAAACTCTGTAAAAACTCTACCCCCTTGGCATGTTTCTAGTTCAATTTTGGCTGGTTGTTTATGAACTGTAATGCATGATTGTCAGAATACAATACAAACTCCTTTGGTAGCAAATAATGTCTCCATTTTTTAAAGCTTGCACAATAGCATAAAATTATTTATCATAAGAAGAATACTTCTTCTTAGCTTCATTTAATTTCTCACTAAAGTAGGCTATTGGTCTCTATTCGTGACTCAAAATAGCTCCAATTGCAAATCCACTAGCATCAGTTTCAACTTGGAAAACTTTCCCAGAATTAGGTAAAGCTAAAACTGGGTTCTCTATAATTTTCTTCTTCAACAACTTAAAATTTCGGTCTGCTGCTTCTATCCACTTGAATGGATGATTAGTCTCTTTGATTGTTTCAATAATTGGTGCACAAATCTGACTAAAACTTCTGATAATTTTTCTATAAAAACTTGCAAGACCATGAAAGCTTCTTACCTCAAGTATGTTTCTTGGAGTTGGCCAGTCCCAAATTGCTTGGGCTTTCTCTAGATCCATTTTCAAACCTTCTTTAGAAACTACAAATCCCAAATAGATTAATTCTTCTTTCATGAAACTACATTTCTTCAGATTTATCAGTAGTTTCTCTTTCTGCAGAGTTCTTAAAACCAACTTAAGATGCTCCATATGTTCTTCTTTTCTTCTACTAAAAACTAGAATATCATCAAGATGAACAATGACAAAATTTCATGCATATTCCTTCAAGACTTCATTCATTAATCTCATGAATGTGCTAGGTGCATTAGTGAGTCCAAAAGGCATCACTAACCATTCATACAATCCACTATTTGTTTTAAATGCAATCTTCCATTCATCTCCTTCTCTAATCCTTATTTGATGATATCCACTCTTCAAATCTATTTTAGAAAAATACTTTGACCCACTTAAACAATCCATCAAATCATCCATGCATGGTAAAGGAAATCTATACTTGATAGTAATCTTGTTTATGGCTCTGGAATTTGTACACATACGCCATTCACCACCTTTCTTTGGACTGACTACTATTGGTACAACACATGGACTAAGACTCTCTCTGATTAATCCCTTATCCATTAGTTCCTGTACCTATCCTCCAACTTCCTCATTTTCTTAAGGCATTAACTTGTATGCTGCTTTGTTTTGCAAACTTGCTTTAGGTATTAGATCAATATGATCGCTAATACTCCTGATGGGTGGTAATGCATTTGGAAACTCATCCACAATAATATCAACAAAATCATTCAGCAAAGTTTTGCTTTCTTCAGATAAATCATCTAAGTTTGTGGAAGTTAAAATTACCTTAGGTCTCCTTATGAGAAAAAATTGCATCTATTCATCCTTCTTAACTTCTTGCAGCAATTCTTTCCCACTCATCAGCATAACACTATTTCCAGGCACTTCTTTGCATGCTTCATCCTTCAATGGCAGCAATGTGTGTTTATTTCCATCCTTCTCCAGAGTGTAAGTATTTCTTCTCCCATCATGAATAGCTTTCCAATCAAACTGCCAAGGTCTTCTCAACAACACATGGCATACATCCATTGGCATTACAGCATACAATATCACATCCTTATAAGCACCAATCTATATCTCTACCTTGCATTGTTCTCTCACAATAAGATGATGTCCTTTTTGCAGCCATGATACTTTGTAAGGAGTAGGGTGTGTTGTTTTCACTAGTCCTAACTTGTCCACCATTTCTGTAGAAACAAGGTTATCAGTGCTTCCACTATCAATTATCACTTTACAACATTTTCCTTTGGACTGGCATGTAGTTCTGAATAAACTCTTTGTCTGAGCTGGTTCTCCCGTCTCTTTCTCTGCCTTAAGAAATACCCTTTTCAAAAACAAGGATTCTCCTAATTCAGGGGATTCTTCCTTGTTTGCAATTTGAGGTTTTTATTCCCTTGCCTCAGCCACATTGAAATTCCTCTGATTTGTTATTTTATTATGAGGACAGTCCCATGATCCATGTCCCCATTCTCCACATGTGTAACACCAAATTTCTCTTCCTCGACCTCTTCCTCTAGGTGCAAATGTCCCTCTACTAAATTATCCACTCTGTGGCGGTCTATTACTTGAACCTACTGCTTCACCCTAATGGTGCTAAAATCTTGATCTGGTAGTTCCTCTACCTCTTTCTGAACTTTTTCCTCTATTCCTCTTATTTTTCTTTCTCAACATCTTGTCTTCTTCCTTCAAAGCTGCTTGATAAGCATCTTCAATTGTCTTCAAACTCAGCAAGCTGATTTCATCCTGTATGTCATATCTCAACCCATTTATGTATCTTGCTACCTTTTCTACATCATCCTTTGCATGTCCTGCTCTAATGCTCAGCTTATAAAACTCTTCTGTGTATTCTTTGAAAGTCATTCCTTTCTGCCTCAAATTTTGTAACTGCATGAAAAGATTTAACTAATAATATTTTGGCATAAATTTGGCTTTCAATCTACTTACCAATATATCCCATTGTTTGATCTTGGACTTCTCTTTTCTTGCTCTGGATGTTTGTAATTCACCCCACTAGATAGTTGCATGACCCTTCAATCTGGTAACTGCAAATTTCACCTTCTTTTTGTCATCAACCTCCTCATAGTCAAAATACTTGTCTAATGAATAGATCCAGTCCATCAATTCTTCTACATTGAGATTCCAGTCATACAAAGGTATTTCCACCTTTGATCCTCCACTTGCTTTGGCCAATATCTTGATAACATTGGTAGCTTCACTTTCATCCTCTTCTTGTTCCTAAGAAGATTTGTTTGTAGCACTGGCATCTCCTTCAACAAGTGCTCTCCTGGGAGCAGTCTTGATCATCTCCATCCTTGTATGCAGATTTTGGATTTCATCCAGCAGAACTGCATTTGCTACAAGTCTCACCCAACCTATGCCTCATTTTCTCCTCGGTTTCATGTTTACTGTAGAAAAACTTAATCTTTGTGCTCTGATACCAAAAATGACGTAGGAGGTGGATGAAATGGTGTGGTAGTCTGGAATTCGACTACTGGTTAGCTTTAGAGCTAATCAGTTGCGCACTAACAAATTCTGTACGTGGATTTTCCCCCTGAGGGTTTTGTTTATCTGACCAATCACTGTCGGTCCCTCATTGACTTCTCCTTATATAAACTGATCTAATCTGTGTCCTTGATCTCACTTCTCTAGATCCAACAGATATCACGTCGTCAACTCACCAACTAACCTCGACGATCTCCACCATCGATGTGACCTGTCCAATGAAACGGTTGTCATGCAATCTTGCAGAGATTCTTGCACGACTGATATCAAGTCAAGAGCGCATGAGAAAAGTAGTTTTCTCATGCTACATGTCACCCACTTAGGCTCATTACATGAAATTTAGGAATACCGCTTACCACCTTTAGGGCACGTGAGATACCACTTCCCACTTATCGAATACTACCATGTGCTTAATTAACAATCTTAATAAATACAATTAAGGAAAGTTTATTGCTTAAGCTCAATATTAATCATTAATATTAATTGACTATGATATTCAATAAAATGTATGAACAAAGAAAAATACCCAAATAGACTCCAGAATACCGATACAGAGCTACAAATGAATTTTTGCACCAGAACAATGTTTCCACACCACACTTCAACCAATTATTCAACAAAATTAAAATTATAGAGTCTTGGCCCTCTCAACTCAATTAAACCATTTGTATGACCTCTGTTTCAATCTCAAACCCTATCTCTCACTCAAAATCTCGCTTACTCACTCTGTTCTCGATCATCTAATCTCTCTGTCATTACATTCTTTCCTCTTTTATGAGTTGAATCTTATCCTAACTGCATTCATAACTCAATCTCTATTTTCATCAACTCAACCATTAAATCCCTATTATCAAGCTCTCATAAACACCTATACTAACAACATATCTGCCATTCTAAAAATAATACAATATTCTAATTATTACAATAATTGGAGTAAATATAAGTTTCGAGAGATCCAGCCCTCTCTCCTAAGAATTGATTTTGACCACTTCGGTCCATGAAACTCATCTCTTGTTAGCCAAAACATGTGAACACACAATCACATTGTTGTCTAAGTCTGGATGCTCCTGCGTCAAATGAGTGACATGGGATCAGACTTCTTGGTTGTAACTCTTCCTTCTACTTAATAAAGTTGTTTACACCTTTTCCCATATTCTTGTGTTTATGTATGATGATTACATGTGTAAATTATTTCGATTCCATTTACTTATATTAGATAGATCTCTTGCTTTGATTGGTTCGTGTCCTTTGTTTATGATTGCAGGTACTGATCGAGCGGATTCAATTTGAGAAGGAGCGACAGGAGCTATTCAAAGCAGAAAAAGGGAAGTGAAAGATAGCAAGTAGGTCCTTTGTCTTATTTATCTTATATAGGAAATGGTGAAACTCTTTAATTCTGTTGTTCTAAGTGTAGCTACCCACTTAGGAAAGTTGTGTTTATCTGTAGATGCAAAATTCCATATAACATTGATGGAATAATGTTATAAATTTGTCTTCTTCCAAAGCAATCAACTATGGTATTCTTTCCTCCATTATGTCATAGTCTTCCATATTTGTAAAAGTTGCAATCCTTAGGCTAGGAACAATGTATTCCATGGGAATAACAGCTTCTTGCCAATAAACCAACGTGAAGGGTGTCTAACCTGTCAAGTTATTGCATGTAGTCATATAAGCCCATAATACTCCTGGAATCGTAAGGTCCCAATCCTCTTGGTTTACATTGCATACCATAGTTGGTGCATTCTCCAAAATATTGTTAAATTCTTCCACAACTACATTAACCTGAGGGTGATAAGGAGTACTTTTTGGTGATAAACATGGAATTCCTCAGTCAATGATTCAATAGCATTATTTAGGAAATTTGAACCTTGGTCACTCATCAAGATCTTTAGACACGCAAATCTAGACAGTATGTATTCAAAAATGAACCTCGCAGTAGTCTCTACACTAAAACCTCTTACTGGTTGTGCTTTGGCCCATCTTGTCAAATAATCAATTGTGGTAATGATGCACCTCGCACCAGTCCTCTTTCCAGGTGGATTAATAGGTCCCACAAAATCAATAGCCCATTTTTTAAAAGCCTGCAATGTAACTTGTGGTATTAGTGGCATCTAATCTCTTCTTGAATGTCTTATTATTCTTTGACACACATCATAAGCTTGGAAATACTCCTTTTCATCATTGTGTAATGTAGGCCAACATAATCCTTCTCTAAAAACCTTCTGTGCACTAGCCTTTCCTGCATAATTTCCACCAATTGTGCGCTCATGAGCCTCTGATAAAATTATTTGTCTTTCATGTTCAGGAACATACCTTCACAATATCTCATATGGTCCCATCTTATATAAGTGTCCTCCTATCAATGAAAAATCATTTTTCCTCACCACTAATGCCTTCTTCTTCTTTGTAGTATATTCTGAAGGAGTCATCCCTATGTTCAAAAACTGAATAATGTCTACAAAATGATAATCTGCAATTATGATTTCAAATAGCTACGCATTAGGGAGATTATCTTCTATATTGGTTGGTTCTTCACTTGTTTCTAATCTTGACAAATCATCATGTTCTGCATTCAGTCTTCTTGACGTAACAAAATTTCAAAGTCATATTCTTGGAACAACAATAACCATCTACAAATATTCCCTCCTAAAATAGGCTTATTAACGAAATACTTTAATGAAGAATGATCTATAAACATCTTGAAATGTGATCCCAACAAATAATGTCTAAACTTTTGCAAGGCATACACAATTTCCAATCCTTCCCTTTCTGTAGTTGTGTAATTGTTCTCTACTTTAGATAGTTTCCTACTTTATAAAACTATAAGATGATCAATTTTTCCTACAACAAGTTGTGCTAGTACTACTCCTAAAGCTATGCAAGAAGCATCCACATGTACATGAAATTCTTTATTCCAATCAGGGAATACTAGGATAGGAGAAACTACTATATTTTCCTTCAATATTTCAAGACTCTTTTTACATTATTCATCCCATTGAAAAGTGATATCTTTCTTCAACAGCTTTTTCATAGGTGCAGTAATCTGAGCATATCCTTTGACAAACTTTTTGTAATTTCCTGTATATCCCAATGTAGTATGAAGCTGACTTACTATCTTTGGTGGAGGTAACTTCACAATGATAGAAATTTTTTTAGGATCCACCATCAATCCTTGCTTGCAAATAATATGTCCTCGCAATATACCAAATGTACACAAAATATACACTTTTTTAAGTTCAAGGAGATCTGATACTATCTACATGTATCAAGCATAAGTATTAAACTTCAAGTATGTTTTCTTAACAACCCAAATACTGTTCAATCATAAAAGTATACCTCTAGAAATTTGTGGATATATTCTTTGAAAGCTTCGATCACCACCCTTAAAAACATAGCAGGGGCATTCTTTAGTCTAAAAGGCATTATTGTGTATTGATATGAACCCCATTCTATAACAAAGTTGGTCTTAGGTCGATATTCAGGTGAAATTCTTATCTGACGATATCCTGAAAATCCATTTGTGAATGAATAAAATTCTTGACCTCCCACATTGTCTAATACTTCACCTATGAAAGAGGTAGGGAAAGGATCATGTAAGCATGCATCATTCAACTTCCTCAAATCAACAAAGATCATGACTTTTCCTTGAGTTTTCTTTTCTTGTACCACCATAGAACTTACCCATTCTAATTCTTCCACACGTTCAATGACTCCTGCTACTATCATCTTATCCAACTCTAATTTTACTTCCTCCTTATACTTTGGATTAAATATGTAAGGTCTTCGCATGACTAGCTCTGCATCAAGCTTAAGAGGTATCTTCATAACTCGTAAATCTCCTACTATACCCTTCATTTCTGAAAACTTAGTGGGAAACAACTCCTAATATTCATGAAGTAATTAAGTAAAGTTACTGACTCTTTCTTCATCCCAATAATCTCTTATAGTTGCAAAATTTGGTTCCTCTTCTGGTCCTATATTCACCTTATTTGTATTTATTATATCTGGTATCTCTAGTTTAGGTCCATTTACTTTGTGGTGTCCTTTTGATTCTGCTATGTCAATGTTGTGAGTATCTTCTTCTTCTTCTGCAATAAAGTTGTATCATTCTAGCGCATGCTCTATATGTGAAGCCAAATTAGGTTGCTACCAAGTCCTTGGAATTTTATTTTCAAAATATTCTTCTTAACTGTTTGAACGACTGAATCTATATATGGACAATGATCTTCAAAGCTAAATTTCAATATAAACCCATCAATCATTTCTTCCCAATTCACAGTACAATGCCAAAGCTTTGTTTCCAAGTACCAATTGTGAGGAATTTTTTCTAATGTATGAATCAACCCATGTACCCATTCCTGTTGTGGAATCTCCCTCCATGTTGTAGTACATAACCAGATATGCTCCCTGGGACTAGTTTCAAAATCATATTTAAACTCTATTTCTATATTTCTTTGACCAAATATTATCCACATCAACCTTCGACATTCTTTCCAACCTCCTATATTATTTTTATGGGTACCCCACCATCTAGCAAGAGTAGTTCTTAGGGTTATGTCCAAAGCCAACAATCTTTGAATTTCTATAACTTGTTCCTCATAAGTATTAAGAAAAACATTCACATCACCTAAGCCATCATAAGGATGTAGGTTACATACCTCAGATGTCATGCAATTGATTGATTTGGAAATTATTGCACAACACCTTGTAGATACTTCATGTAACCTGTTCTACCAATTTTCCAATTCTTCTTCTGAATCTAATGCACAAGAACTATCATGTTCCCAAGTTAACTTGCCCTTTGTAGTAGGTTTAAAAAAATCTCATTCCTTTGTTGTCAATTGATAAATATTATCTATATCAGTTGTACAATACTCTTCTCTAACTGGCTCTATATACCTTTCTCTTTCTGATGGATCCAAGGGAACAAGTACCCTCATATTATTCCCTTCAAATGTCATTTGCCTATTTTTTAGATTAACTATAGCCATGTTATGAAATTCCCAGTCAAGTCCAAGTAATTCATGATAGGGGTTACTGTCATCTACAATTTCTATTACTTCAAAGTCAGCAGTAATGAGAACTCCTTCAATATCTATTGTTAATCCTAATAGCCTTCCTGAGGGGAAGATCTTCTGATGATTTTCCATTCATAGGTAAATAGGTGACCATTGAAGCTTTGAATTACCCATTAAATCCCATGTCTACTTTGTCACAACATTAGCTTTAGAACCTCATCCCTCTTCCTGTTCTCTTCTGTTGATGGAAACTGTTAACTGCGCGCAACTCACTCAAGTCCCTCTATAGCATTTTGATCTCTTAATAACTTCATAAAAGTTTGCAAAAAAAACATTAAAATACCTTCTTGGCTTGCTGAACCTTGATTTTGTGTCAAAGCTTGCTCTTGTGTCGAAAATGATGCTATGTCACAATTACTATTTTTTTTCGTCTGTGCACTAGATGTGGAAGCTCCAGAATCTATAAAGCTTCACTTGGATTCCATAAACAACTTTTTTTCCTTCTAAATATCAAAGACAAGGGATTTTTTGGCAGTATTTCTAACCCATACAGTTTCAGATTCCTTCCTTTCTTTCACTTTGTCATCACCAGTCGCAACTCCACTCTTAGTAACAATACTGATCCGGGTTTCATAGATTATTCTTTCGGAAATCATCATTTAGATGTTTTGTGTCAGATGATGGTTTCTATTTTCTCTTATTTTTTCAATAATTACCAGGAATTCTTAAATTATATGATCAAAGGCTTTACAATACCTACATGTCATAGTGGGATTCTCACACTCTCTCGCAAAGTGTCCTCGTTTGCTGCAGTTATAGAAAATATTTTTTCCTTTTCCTAGACTAGCTCCACCACCTCGGCATCTTCCATGATAACCACCTTGACCACTGTGTTGTCCATTATCCTCATTTCCATGTTCTTTCACTTGCATTCTATAAGTGTCAAAATTGTGCTCCATCATTAGTTCATAAGCTTGACAATGGTTCTCATCATGTCCTATTGATTTACAGAACTTGCAATATAGCTCCTAGGAATCTACACATATTCTTGCAACAAATATCAATGTTTTGATCGATGTTCACCTCCAGTTTTAAATATCCTGCACCATAGGTTGGATCAAGCATTCAAAGGATTTGGTGCTCCACTAGCCACATAGTTTCTGAGGAGAGGACATTTCTCTTTAGAATGGCCTTCTAAGTTACACTTTGTATATCACACTTCTTCTCTGACTTCCTTACTTTTCTTCATACCTTGTAACTACAGAGTCAAATTATCCAGCTCAATTTGAATCTGATGCATACCTACATTGGTATCCCCTATAGGCGAGGCTTCTAATTTCATTGCAGGTTCTAAAGATTTGGCTTAATATGTTTCTATCTTCTGTTGTGTCAAAGGAAATATTATATGTGAAAGCATGACAACTACGAATCATTCTTTATGTTGTTGTGGAGCTATCTCGAAGCTCACCTGATCTAATAATAACTTGAATCTCTGGTCAAATTCCCAAATAGACTCAATATGAATTTGCTTGCTTTCTTTCAACTTTGTGATTCGCTGTGAGTTCGACTTCAACTTCCTAAATTATTTTACCAATGTTGCTTTAATGTCTATGAATGATCTGATATGATTGTTTGAATACTTCATGTACCATGTGAACTCTCTGTCTCGTAATGTCATGACAAATTGAACTTTCTTTATATTTTCATCATGGACCTACTTCGTTGTCCATACTGCTTATCATAAAGACCAGAATCGCTCTGAATCCTCTCATCCCGTTCCTTTAAAAATAGGTAGCATAATATCATCAGCCATATTTCTTCTCGTAGGTGGAGGGGGAGGGGGAGGAAGAGGAGGAGGGGGATTCTTAAGGGGAGGGGGATGGGCAGTAGGGAGGGTAGGGAGATAGGGAGAACCAAAAGCACCCTGATTATTACGCGATCCTACCTTCGGCGAACTTTTAGGGTGGAAGGGTGAATACTGTGGAGTTACTTCAAGGTTCTCAGGGAGGATTTCTTCACTTTCAAATTCACTTAAAAGAGGGCTATAATCAGTTTCTATAAAATTCTTCAGACCTTGGCCATGAGATCTCTTCCTAGTGTCTCTTCTTTAGATCTGATCCCAAACATAAGTAACTAATAATCTGACCACATTCGTAAAATTCCCTTTTTGCACAAAAGCATATAAACCCATATTTTCAAAGATCTTAAGTACTGACCTCATGGCCCTTTGAAGAATCATCATTCTTCTTTTCTATAGTACATAGTCAAGTCTACCACGAACTTAGTGATGAATCCTCCAAAGATGTTATTAATCTAGAAATCAACAACTCTTGAGATCCTATTGTCGATAATCTTGAGTCGTTGTATCAATTTAGGAGTCCACTCCTTAGATTCATCTCCTTTAAAATAGTTCTTTCTCTTGGTCAACCTTGATATCCACTCGTATAGCTCAACATGGAACGAACCAAAGAAAATTTCATAATGATCTTCAAAAATATACTTTTGTAACCACCTTATAGATGACAGGCAAGGGCTTCTATTCTCTTTCTCTACAAATTCTCGTTCCTACCCAATCTTGAATTTCTTTCTTCAATGGATTCCAAATATATGTATCCCTCAAACAGATCCCGATCCCATCAATGGAACCATTTGTTGGCTTAAGGTTTGGGTGACCCAGGTTCGATGTTTTACTGCACCAACAAAACTATAAATCACTGGCCCTTTCGACAATGACCTGTAAGTAGATCGCAGTCTCACTCGAAGTGACTATGGGAGGATGCAGAACTAGATTTTTGCAGCCTTGAGGGATTATACTATATGGTATTTTTATGTTATTTTATCCTTAACATACATATATTACTTCGCATTCATATATTACTTCGCCACATTACATTCATCACTTAAAACATATCATATACATCCATAAAACTTTTTATTGTACCGAAATAAAGTGCAATTGCTATTCTACAATAGATAATAAGAAAATGAACACATGAAGACATAGATTTTACTATGTTTCATCCCATTGTGGGACTACGTCCACAAGAATTATTGCTTATAATAGAGAAATTGTTTAACAAATATTTCTTAGCCTACGCACTAAGCAGCAGGGAATCTGCGTACTTAGTTGTGGACTTAGGCCTCTGCGCACTCAACTACAGAGCCTTTCCTTCCTGCCCAAGTATAGATCAACAAGATACACCCATAGCACATATCTAGATCATAAGATGTTTCTTCTCTTCTTTATTATTCATCCCTATATATACTATTACATCAAGGGATATATCATCACAATACCATGGTCCATATACTATGGACTCCCCTAATACAAGCTACTATGGTCCAAAAACCATTCATCATATACAAAATTACATTATTTTAACAAAATGGAGGGGCTTTGACCCACTCTAAATCCCATATACCGAACGTTATATCTACTACGTGATCCAATTTGGCGCTCCGCTGCATCCTTTTCTTTGCACTTCACTCCCCATGCAAATTTTTCATTAAAATCTAGGCTGAGTTGGGTTGTGCCCAACACCAAATTGTACCTACACACTCTCCTATTGTTGCAAGAGTCGCAAGGCACCCGTTGCCCTACCGTGTAAAATGGAATCAACACCCTCATCAAATTGGAAGAGGAAAGACAAAAGGATAGGGAGAAGTTTGATGTTCACCAAAGCTGAATCAAGAGATGGTTTGATAGGAAATCCGTAGGGAGTAATGAGTTCAATGTGAGTGACCTAGTCCTTAAATGGGATAAGGCTTATGAGGATAAAGGTAAGAACAACAAATTCTATCCCTTGTGGATTGGTCCCTTTCAAGTTAAGGAAAATATTGGCCAACATACCTACATATTGCAAACTTTAGAAGTGAGGGTTGAACCCCTTCCTGTAAATGGACACGACCTCAAAATTTATTTCACCTAAAAGGTCCCGTAACTTCTTGTTCGCCCCTACACTATAGTTTCCTTCTTTTCATTTTCCACATTTTTCTTATGTTAGCCTCTCCTTTTTCCTTTACCTTTCACCTTCTTTACACCTTTTATTTTTGTCCTTTAATAATGTTTCTACCTTGAATAAAATTTATGGAGCATCACCCTAGTTGGACACCCTAGTGTTGAGGTAGCCTCTATGTTGGTGGTTGATCAATATCTCTTTCTTCGCCTGCACTTGATCAGCCTTAAAGTCATGACCAAGGTAGATTGTTTAAATCTATTTTAGTGGGGAACTCTAGTCATCCATGGTACCCTATCCTTCAATAGTTAGCCTCTGCAATTGATGTCGTTGTAATTTTTTAATGAATTGCTTTATCTGGATGGCTCGAGAAGGGAAAAGGAAAAACCTTAATGAGCAACAAATATTTAGGGAAAATAATAAAGTCTCAAAAAAAAAACAACCTCTCTTGCAAGTAAAATAAGTTGGGATCCCTCATCCTCCTAGGCTAATAAATTCCATATAAATAAGTGTTAATGAGCACATGTGAATAAGTTCTAATGAGAACATATATAAAATAAAATAAGGGTAAAAGGATTGAGAAAGTCTTCCTGTGCGAAGAGGTGATGCAACCACAAGACTGGGGTACCTTCCAAGCTCCCTCGGAGTGGAGAAACATTTGTGATTTCTAGGTAGTGACTTCGTCGAGTTACTATTCAGGTTCACTAGAAGCAGAGCAACATGAGAAATCTATAACTACTATAAAGAAAACCTTTATAGCTCATATCACTATTTGTACCCCTATATCAAGCCATAAGGAAGGTATTTACTATGTGTGGTAACAAGCCAAGTCTAAGTAGGTAGGGACTATCGATCAATATTATGGGAAACTTGGAGGCATTAGTCGGACCCATAATCTTGAAATGAAGCACTCATAAAGGTTTTCTTCATCCTGAGATTGAGTGTAAGCAGAGATCCTTAGGTTCTACCAGTGAATCATCAATTGTTGTAGTAGCTGCAACAACCCTCCAAAATTCCTGACTTTTCACAATTTCAAAGCTCCTGTACTATGTCCCTATCTATCACTTACTTCCAAAGAATCATGAGTTAGGCGAAACTATGGGTACCCCATCGCAACTCTAACTCTTGGAGACTCAAAAGTTTATTTTTCTACCTAATTCATAGGACACATCAAGTCAACATTCATAAGCCTAAAACGTGTGACCATGAGACCTACTTCATTTTGGCCAAGTCAAGTCGCTAAGTCGCAAAAAACAAATTGTGACCTTTCACTCTTCTTGCGACTTTGCGACCTTGCGCCTGATGAGGTTGATGGGTCGTAAGGTCGCAAATCCCCAAAATGGCCACCCAATGACCTTATGACCTCATGCGAGAGATCCCTAGGTCCCATGGGTCACTAAGTCACAAAAGGGTAAATTATCTCCCCATGCGACTTGGCAACCTCTACGACCCCACACGTGTGATATTTCTAATAAATAGGCCAACCTCAACAGTAATTTAGTGATTTTGTTTTGGTCACTCATGAGACAAAGAGGATCGGTGATTTGGAGAAGCATACAACCCTACTAAGTAAGTGACTCTTCCTATTCTCGTTTATCATTACTTACTGCCATTTGTCCCCTTCTTCTACCATCACCTTGTATCTTCCTAATCTAGGGATTTTTATCCAAGGTTAACAACCCATTTTAATCCTGAAACCCTTAGCCAACCCATTCTTCCTCCAAAACTCATTTATGCCTGGTCACTCAGTCCCATCTATTTCCTAAGTAAGCTTTCCCCCTCAATAATCAAGTTGTATAGTCCAATAGGTCACCAAGGACTCATTTTGAGCCTCTCCTCCTTCATCAAGCCGCACTAAGGAATAGGTCACATGGCCAAAAGTCGTGATAAGAAAAATATGAAACCTAGCAACCCTCACAACCTCATGACCTCCCTTCACTGTGACCTTGTGACCCATGCGACTTTGCGACCCCTGTGACCTTTCCTTAATTGTGACCTATGCAGCCGGACTTACCTTCCAACCTACAACCTTGAGACCTCTCTTAATATGTGACCTACCCTAACCTAGTCACTAAGTTTCATTGTTTATCTTCGCGACTCTCTGATCACATGACCTTTGCTACCTTGATACCTCTCTTAGGCAGAATTCTTCCTCAAGAACTTGCTAAGAATTTTAAAATTGTGATTTTTGTTTATCTCCTAAGTTTAATTATTCATGCAACCTCTCTCATCGTGGGACTATTTGTTTGACATGCAAGGTGATGTCAATCTCAAGTCAATCTTGATCTCCTCTTTCTCTAGTGTGATGGGACATTCGGTAGTCAAGCCTTCTAGGAAGAGCTCTGGAAGTAGCATACAAGAGAAATATTGGGTCCCACCACCTCTTGTTTCCTCTTGTTTCCAAGGACATAGTATGCAACCTAAAAAGGAGCACCAAGCTCTCTTGGTTTCATATTTATGTAGAGTTTTCTAAACAGGACATCACTGAAGACTAGGAGGATTTCCAGGTGCATATCAATGTCAAGAGATCTAGGCTCCACAAAGTGGCCTCGCATCCCCATATCTTTCCATGCATAGAAACCATCAACAGAATTATATAGAACACAAACACATATTGGTGGGTAGTGAGGAATCACATAGGTGAACCATTCGTAGTTATCTATTCGGCGAACATTGCTTCTTCTTATTATAGGTTTCCATAAAATGAGGAATCATTTAACACCTGATGGTTGTTAGCTTTTTCAATTCCATCTTAGGACATTCTGAAGAATTGTTGGCAACACCCATCTAATTTTTGAGTAAATAATTACCAAGTATACAAGAAAGAGGGTCTAAAAAAGGTTAACTAACTCAGTGTCACCATGATGAGTCGATTTTACAGAAGGTCTGACATCGATACCTTCCATGGGACACGGGTTCCTATCATGTATTTCATTGCCACTGGAGGTACAATTTTCAATTGGGCAAGTATCTTAGTTTCTACATTGAGGACTAATATATTTGCAGCCAAACATCTTGAGGTAGACCAACCATTATAATTCTAAATGGCCCCTCACCTATTGGATGTAGTTTTCACGAGATGCCATTTCAACTATTGGAGCTACAACTACCCTATAGCTGTAGTGGAGCCTATACACCATCACTATAAGATCATTTTGTACCGAGTATATTAGAGTGTACATGAGTTCACCTCTAAAATTCTCATTGACCCATTATACTAATTTATTTTTGGAGAAGAACCCCCTTGCATGTTGAAGAGGGCCATGGAGACTCTCTCTAAAGTGGCAAATTGGTTCCCTATCTAGGAGGGCACATTCATCAGGGTATTTGGCTCATACAAAACCATTCATGTGCTTCCTATATTTTCCACTAATAAACTACTATTGTAGGAGGTATGATTCAAATGACCCAAGGATTTTCAATGACATTGAGTAAAGGGAAGAAGAAACTTTGGCCCACCTTCTCTCTCACTATTAGCGCTTACATAGTTGAAAACTTCAAAGATGTGGAGGTGGAAGATGATGAGATAAAGGGGTTCCATTTTGTGACTCTGAATCGACGTACCTATGAGCCTAAAAGAATAGTAGTAGCTCAATCCAAGAAGGCCAATTTCAACTAGTCATACCCGCACACCAGGCATTCTCACAAGGACAAAGTTAGAAATTGGTACAACACAGTGAGGGAGTTCATCCAAAGCGAACAACAATAAAAATAGGACAAGCAAACAAGGAATTCCCAAAAAATGTGAGTCTGTAAGAAAGGTCCCCTTCACTTAAGAGCAAGAAAGTTCAACAAAAGACAGTGGGAAAACTAAATAAGCACAAAGGAAAAGAAACAAAAGATCCCCTGAGCGACCAATATGAGGATGAATATGATGAAACATTAGAGTAGATAAATGCAACCTTAGCATGGCAAAATCAACAGCTCAAGAGGAAAAGGGAAAAATAACTAAGATGGTCATAGAAATGAGGAGACTAGCAGCTCAGAGACTAGCATGAGAATAAATGACACGAGGAAGAAAATAGGAAGAAAGAACAAGAGGAGGAATGGTTGAAAAATCAAGAGGAGAAGAGGGTCTGAGAGGAAGAAGGTATGAAAAGACAGGAAAAAAAATAGAAAGAGGAGAAATGAAAACATGTGAAATAGTTCAAGAAGAAACAAGAACATGAAGAAAAAGAAAAGGAGATATTGTAGGAGGAGCATAGGAGGAAGGTAAAGGAAGAAAAGAAAAAATAGGAAGAAGAGGAACTAAGAAAACAACAAGAAGAAGCTCACAAGAAAGCTCAGCAGGAGTCCAAACAACAACCAAAAACTCAATGAGTAGTTTGGACTACACCTGCTAGATGTCCCCCCATCCACTCCCATCACCTGAGGGAATCTTTCGATCAAGGATATAGGCATTCTTGATAAGGCTAAGGAGGAAGTGCTATACCTAACTAGGCTTACCTTCAATTAGTTCAATTTCATGATCATGCAAGAAAGAAGGAAATATTATGCTAGGAACCTTCTGCAACCATTTTCTGTGACCATGAATAACGAAATCGTCCTAGATACTGCATTTAACCTTGATATGATCACCTCCGCCAGGACCGCCTTGGTGACCGCAACTGAGCTGAATGTTCAGGGAATGAGTAACCAAATAGAAGAACTCCAAGGAAAACTCTATGCATATGAACAAAGAGCCACCAGAGTAGAAGAAGATAGAAAGAGGCTAGAAGAAGAGATTGCAACACTTATTTTTGCTCACTCAAGCACAAAGCAATTCCATGCCACAACCAGGGAAGAGGCTGAAACCCTGAGAGGATCCATGGAAGTGGTTTATGAAGAGATGTCAAAGTTGCATCATACTGTGGCCCCTATCCTAGCCATACAGGCCAACATGAAAGAAAAATACTCCATGTTGAAAGAGGCTATTAGAGCTTTGGAAAATATTCATAAGTGGACAAACAAGTATCCAATGACACCAACATTTCTCCCAAAGAAACATTGGATCACCACCCAGAATGATAAAGTCCATTAATGCATGAAGGTACAAATATGGAATAATCTAGCTAGAGATGCTGACAAGGTTCTTTCTTTTTACAAACATCTTTTGAGTTGATTGGTGTCAGTGATCAAAAGCCATGGGGTTCCTTCTATTGGGGAAGTTGGAGAAGTGGGGAAGAAAGAGGAAATTGTACATTATGTTAAAGAAATTATCAAAACTTTCACGAAAGCTTCCAACACAAATGACTTTTAGGTCACAAAGAAGAACATTACACAGTCTGTGGTGGAACCAGTGAGGATGTACACAAAGATAATGACTCTAGCGAATCAGATCAAGGTCAAAAGAAACAATATAACTCCAAATGCCCTTTAATCCCTCCACAGACATGATGAATATCAACCAAAGATAGCTCCAATAGTTGTTGAATACAAGCTCTAGCACACCTACCTTGTGTAGTAGTCGGACATAGATGTTACAAAATTATCTATCACTAAATTGATAGGGTAGAATTAGCTTATTTTGTTGAGAATAACAAGATATGATAGAGTAGAACAAAGTAGGAATTTGAAGAGTCATAAGGAAGTATAAACGTCATGAGGTATTCAAAATGTCATGGGGAAGTATAAGAGTCAAGGGTATACCAAAAGTCACCCTCTTTTCTATATATATGCCCTCATGGCATATTGTAAAGGACTTTTAGCTTTAGACTTATTCTCATGCATATTCTTTTGAGAACTTGTGTTCTTGTAATAAATGCAAAGACTAATAGTAGATTTCCACTCTTGGATTGGATGAAGGCTATGTACTTTGAGGCCATGAACATTATTAGTAGCTTGATAAATTTGAAGTTCCTATGAGATTTGGTGTACTATCTCCTCATGTATGCTCTGGTGCTATGAGTTTTCCTTTGCAACACATGGATGGTATATGATATGCAGACCTTATGCTTATGTTGATAAGTTGGTTTATTGATATTGGCATAGTATTATTATGGATTGTGTACTCACTTGTGCTTTTAAATGCTTGACCATATTGAACTCATTCTTGGTTTTTAAGTTTATCCTTTATCTATGCGTGACCTTATTTGAAGTCTTTCTAATGATGCTTTGCTTAAGATTCATGTTTTGAAGTTCTAATATTGCTATTTATGGTATCTGTTTTATGGAGCATTCATATCTTACTCACTTGTGTTTGTTGAAGTTTATATGCTCTGTTTAGCCAATATTCCCTTGTCTTAATCCAACTTCAATCAACCATATGACAATCGGACCTACATACTAGACGAGATCCCTAAAAAAATGGTGTAGAGTCTAATTGGGATTCTGCACTGCGGAGATTCCCTAGTTGTTGGCAGTAAATTCCAACACTTCAACACAACCATAAAACCAAAAAAATGGAAGCACTAAATCTTAGACACTGTCACACTACAAATAAGTTAAAATTATGAAGCATCAAGTCACTGAATGAAAAACCCGACAAATATAAAATTTTGTGTGTGACTGTTTTGAATAAGAGTTCTGCATCTTCATGCTTTCTTTGTATAACACCTACATACAGATATCAGAATACTGAACACTAAATTGTTAATCACATAGACCATTTCACCAAATACAGATCACTGAACCAATCACATAGTTTTGAACCAACTACAGATCATATACCATACACCTAGTCAAACTTCTATACCATTAAAACTGATCAATTCAAGCAAGTCACCTCAATTTTCACTGTCACACATAGATCATCATGATAGAAGCATCATTGAAACACAACAAGAAGTAAAATAAAATACATCAATTGTAAACATCAATCACCATATCAAACCCTAGTTTGTGTACATGACTTCCACAAGGAATATCAACATATGTACATGCTTACCATGTATAACACTTGTGTATAGATCTACGCATATAAAAAATTATTTCCAAACAATATATGGGACTGTACAAAGATGGATCCACATATGTACATAACTATTCCCAAATATACATTCATACATATCTATTGGCATTATGACATAAGTTTGGCTCAATGGCATAAGTGTTGTCCTTGATGGCAACTCACTCAAATAGCAGATCACAGTTCAGGCTCTCAGAATGGTAGAAAATGAGACACCCGCAGGTTCCTTTTCACAAAGTTGTGTACATACGCAGGTGCACCGAACAAAAGGTGCGTACATATACGTAGGTGTACCGAACAAAAAGTGCGTACGTATAGTACACGCACTTTCATGCAGAGAAAAGTGCGCACACGTGGGAAATCTTATGGTTGGTCCATGGTATTTAGTCCAAAATTTTTGAACCTATGGTTTTGGTCTGTGGTTTTGTATCTAAAGTATTGAACCCAGGTATTGGGTCCCTAGTATTAGATCTCTATGGTTTTGGACCATGGTTTGAGTAAGGCCTAGACTATAAAAAGGAAAGGAGATCATTTGGCTTGGGTAGACTGTTGTGTCGAATATCTTAAGAAGAGCAAGATCTAAAATACTGGTGATCGGTTGGGAGTTATAGCTAGACCTGAATCAAGGAGGAACCTGAGCATTACAAGATGGTTAAGATCTACTGATGGGTCGAGATCTCTTTGGAACATGATCAGATCTATAAATCTGATAATCTGGGTATAATTGAAGTCTGATACCCACAGGTTTGACACAGCAGAGGCGCGGATACCCGCAGGTCCGATACAGCAAAGGCGCGGATGTACGCGGGTTTGACACAACGTAGGTGCTTATTCCGCAGGATCTACATAGCAGTGTTGGACACCTAATCCTAAAGGGTTAGTGTGGAATTCGAATGGACAAAAGCAGTCCAAGAGACCTTGGGATCTGAATCCCAAGAGTCACGTATTGTACTATAAATGTGTATCTTATGTTAATAAAAAATGAACTGAATGATTTATCTTTCACATTGTTTTCCTATCCATGTGTGTTTAACATGGTATCAGAGCCGCTTGTTTTTCTGTGGCCTGTTGTGTGCTTGTCAGTCCTGCACCTTTGCCCATAATTCTGTGTCTGAGCTCCCGTGAAGAGTACTGGCCTAGTCTTCATTACCTGTAACGCTCCTTTAATTGTGCCTGCCTGTTCTTCTGAATACAGAGCGTCATTACACCTGTCATTACACCTGCGCCTCTACTGTCTGACAATTCTCTGCGCTCATCATCTATGCGTTTTTCTGCCATTCTCAGTCTAATGAGTCTAACGCTCACCCTGCTCTCCCCATCGGTTCCGCTGGTCGCTCTGCGCTAACTGTTCTTACGCCTCTGTCATCAATGCCTCTATCCTCTACGTTTTTTCAGTGAATTGCATTGCTGCATGCACAAAATTACCAGTGTGAAATGCATCGCAGGAATGAATCTTTGAGGTCCTGAGAAATCCACCAATCGTTTAGACCTTGAGAAATTCGTATTAAAAAAAACATGAAATCGATTTCCCAGGGTTTGCAATAAATGAAATGGAAGCCTTTTTCCTGGGACTCCCGTCAATCTAGGCCAAAACGAGCTGATTACCCAGGAAATGGAATTTGTCGGTTCAGTCCCTCAAAGACCATGAATATTCTCAAAGGTCTCTGCTCTTATCCTCAGATTTGAAGGGTGGCTTCACAGTTTTTCGCAGAAAGCCATTGCATTTTAATCTGAATTGATATTTCCTGACGAGATGCTCGATTGCAGAGACTGCAGGTGACAGGAAATCCACCAAGAAACCTCAGAGGCGTATAAAGAAGAAAACAAATTCCTTCATTTAATGGAGGCGGAGTCCTAGAAAGCCCTAAAGGGACGGGGACCGCGGTAGTGAATAAAGATTTTGTGAATAAGGAGGCTTTTTACTAGAATGGAGATACGTTGCGGTGCAAAGAGCTTGGCAAGCATGTAGTGAGATGAATAGATCAAGGCATGACCGAAATGGCCTCTGATTTCTGCGCTGCCGAGGAGCCAGGCGAAGTTGGAGAAGCATCGAAAGGGTCGTTCTAATGAAGAGCCATTTTTTACTGTATTGAAACGATCATTTGGTCGGTTGTTGTATTGAAAGGAGAGTTTGGTTGCAGCAACTGCTTCATCAATTTGGTTGGAGTGGCATTCCATAGCCAGTGCAACAATTCGCAATAAGATATCTTGATGTTGACCAGGCAACTTTGAAAGACCATTAAGTAATTCAGGAGCAAAATTTATCTTCTCCTCCATGTGCAAGCGATCAAAAGCCATCTCAATATAAACAATTGAGAAGTTCTTGACCATTGGTGAATCAGTACTCTGATATAACTTCCACAAGTCCCATACGGGTAAGTGTATTGCCGGCTGGTCTTTTACCCGTCTATTTATGTGAGTTAGCATCTCCATTACCTTTTGTCTGGTGGATGGGATTTCCTGAGGAAAGCGTATTCAATCTTGAGCACGCAATTGTTTTTGACCGTAATTGTTGCTGCAGCCGTGGTTTTGTATGGCTTGAAGAATCTCGAGATTCCAATTTCTGCCTTTTGAGCACAGGTTCTGCATCAGGAGATTCTCTTGAAGGGAACAAAGACGGGATGGACTTCATTGCATTAGCAGATCGTAAACAATCTCCACCTAAGTTTGACGGCCCTGCTTTCTCTTCTACGTACAATTGTGCAGCTCCTTTGGACTGATCTTCACAAATGCTCTTCATTCCCAGTTCAATTTTGTATGCATTATCCAGATGATCACATCCTTCGTTACCAGTAGGAATAATCTTTGAATGATCGGAAGGCAAAACATTCACAATCCCATCTCGGGAAAAAGATTTCTGGGAACTCCCTTGAAAGAATCGATCTACTCGTGCTTGGTGCTGTACCCGGGATGCATTCGTAGATATCACGGGTTGCACTTTCTGGCTCTCGGACCGTTGGTTGAGTATCCATTCAGTGGCTTTTAGAGTAGATTTCCCCCAGTAGCAGCAAGAGCCTGAGCTGTCAAGATCTTCCTGCATGTTGAAGGCCTAGTACACTCCCGGATTAGCAGACATAAAAAAACTTGTATTGCGGTATTCAACGACATTTTTAACAGCTAAGTCTCAATGTTGAATAGTGTGAATGGGAACTGTGAGCAACAAACAGTGGCATAATATTATACCAGAAGTGTTGATGGTTCTTTGCAACTAGAAGAAAATCAGAATAGCTTCTGAAGATTATAATTGGTCTCTACAGTGTGAAATTTCGGTTCTATTTGTATTCTATTCTACCTTGCTGCGATAAAGAATAAAGTACACGGGTTCAGCTTACAGTCATTGTGTGTAAATATTCTGATATATTTGGTACATTTGAGTCTTTGACGGCATGACTAATTTCTCAAGCACAAAATGTGTAAACCAGAGAACTGTAAACGTGAATGATGTTCTCATCTAAAGGGTGCCAATATGTAGCCTTGGTAGTTTTACCAGTGAAAACTTGATAATTGAAAAATCTGTTAGTGATTGGCTAAATTCTTAGCTGGAATTAGTTGAGTGCCTTTTTCAAACTGATTTTTTGAAATCTTCAATAGCTGGGGTTTGTCTAGACTTGCTGAGTATTCATTTCTTTGTTGAGACAATGGCTAGATTTCATGATGTATTAGAGTTACTGAATACACTAATACACTCCACTATTGGTGGGAAGGTAAATGTTAGCAAAGACACTCTTTGTGACATTCAGACCTGCCTGTATGATGCACAAGAAAAGATCAATTTTTTGCAGCTTGAATCATAGCTACAGCAAGAAGAGCTACATCAAAATAGACACCATTCTGAACCTGTTTCTGTTCAGAACATTGAGACAACCACCCATCAGCAGCATGTCAATAATGTTACTGTTCATTCAAGTAAAGAAGCAATTGTAAATGCAGATGCAGAAACTCAGTCTGCACTCCCCAAGCCCATCATCAGACCTTGGGAACAGCTTGTCCACAACAAGCACAGAACTGGTCTTGGATATGACAAGGACTTGTCCTTTCATATTCCAGACTATGCCAAGCCCATTCAGTTTCAGAGTGCCGGATTCATTCATGACAGTTCACCTGCTCCTTATGACAGTTCAGTTTCAGCTGTTCCAGTTTCTACTCCTCTTCCACCACCACAAAAACAACAACAGATCGTGAAATGCCAACACTGTGACCGAGTTGGCCATCTGAAAGATCACTGTTTTGATCTTCATCCATGTGAGCACTGTCATAAAACCAGCCATTCTTCACACATATGCTTCAGAAACAAACGTCCTGCAAGAACAAAGATTCATCTTGGATGGATCGCTTCTTGGCAATGGGCATCAACAGCCAAGAAGATATTCCAAACACATGTTAGAACTTGTTCCAGAGTATTGAACAGTCTTGCAGTTGAGTTTTCTCCATCTTCTCACCTTGTATCTGACAGGGGGGGAAATGATGGTCATCTACAAGCTTCAAAGTCACATCAAGCGAGCCTGAGCCACAACCTGCCACACCAGTTTCAGAGTTGCAGCCAGAGACAAAGATGCCTGAACATGCCTTCAGTTGGCAATCTGGGACACTTCCTCTAGCAGAAGACTCCAGCTTCTTGCCAGTTTTGGAAGAGTTCCAGGAATTACAGAGTTGTTGGTCATCCTTAAACCATCACAGATTGAGAACACTTCCTCTAGCAGAAGACACCAGCTTCTTGCTAGTATTGGAAGAGTTCCAGGAATTGCATTAAGCATTCCAGAGTTGTTGGTCATCCTTAAACCATCACAGATTGAGAACACTTCCTCTAGTAGAAAACTTCAGTTTCTTGCCAGTTTTGGAAGAGTTCCGGGAACTGCACTAAGCGTTCCAGTGTTGGTGGTCATCCTTAAACCACCGCCCTTTTTTACCAACATTTCATAGAGCACATTCAGCCTAGTGCTGTCATGCATTTTTGCACATTTTGTATTACAGCTCTCTTCTTGGACTCATACATAACCCTTCGAATTAAGGGGGGGAATGTTGGACACCTAATCCTAAAGGGTTAGTGTGGAATTCGAATGGACAAAAGCAGTCCAAGAGACCTTGGGATCTGAATCCCAAGAGTCACGTATTGTACTATAAATGTGTATCTTATGTTAATAAAAAATGAACTGAATGATTTATCTTTCACATTGTTTTCCTATCCGTGTGTGTTTAACAAGCAGAGGCGCGGATACCCGCAGGTTCGACACAGCAAAGATGCAGATACCTGCAGGTTAAGGAAGTGAATAATGCATATACACGCAGGTTCACTTTGACATATATGCGTATGTACATAGATTTCTATTGGTGAAGTAGCGAACTTTTCTTGAAATATGTTTTAGCTGCTTTTGTTTATTACTGCAGTGTTCCAGGTTCTGAATTGGTGTCTGGTTACTGGTACTATGTTCTGAGAAGTTATTGATTCAGTATTTGTACAAGGAAGTTGGTTGATTGCAGATCTATTTCATGTTTGATTGATATTCATGGATCCAATCTGAAAATTTATGAAACATGATCCCTGGAAGAAGAGAGAAGTCTTCTGTAAGTCAGCACCTACGTACTAGTACCTCAGCTAGTACAAGAGCTAAGGGGGTTGTAGCTCCCTTCCAGGAGAGTCTGGAGAATGAGAGAAGGTTGTAGCCTTGTGTAGGTTGAAGCTTGTGTGCTGGTATAAGACTGCACCCGTACATAATCATTGTAAAAAGAAGTTTCTAATTGAAAGAAGATAGAGAAATATTGCAGCAGGTGGTTTTCACCCACATTGGGTTTCCACCTTATATCTTGTGTTCTTTTGTGTGACTGTCTACTCTACTTTTCTGTTCCTACTTATTGTTATATGGTTCTGACACACAGATTAATGATCAATATCTGAAGAATAAATTAAATTATAAGTCTGGAAGGTATATGCAAGTTTCATTAGTTAGATCTGCAAATCTTTGTATAAATTGAAAAAGAATTTGATAATACTGATTCACCCCCCCTCTCAGTATTATTTTCAACAATTGGTATCAGAGCAGGTCCTTCAGGAGAAGCTTGATCGCTTGAAGGAAGATCTATCATCATGGGCAACTAAGAAAAGGAAGCATCAATGAGGCCACCAATTTTTGATGGGAGCAACTTTGTCTATTAGAAGGTAAGAATCACTACGTATCTTCAATCTCTTGGTACAAAAGTTTGGGATATTATGGAAACAGGATACACATTTCCTTCAGCAACTCCTACAGATACGGCTGGTAAAAGGAAGTATGAAACAAATGCAAAGGTTGTCAACACCCTATTAGGGAGTCTATCTCAATCAGAATTCGTGAAGGTTATGCAGCTCAAAACCGCAAAAGAAATTTGGGACAAGATTGTTCTGAGCTATGAAGCAGATGATTAGGTAAAATGAGCAAAACTTCAAACTCTCAGAATTCAGTATGAAAATCTCAGAATGTACAATGATGAAAGCGTGGCTAACTATTTCCTTCACATAGATGAGATTTTTAATTGTATGAAAAACTTGGGTGAAGAAATAAAAGAAGTTGTTTTGGTTGAAAAAGTTCTAAGATCTTTGTCTCCTAAGTTTGATTCAAAAGTTTCTGCCATAGAAGAAAAGTAGAATCTACAGAGCCTTACCATGTCACAGCTGCACGGAATGTTAACTACTCACTAAATGAGAAAAGGTGGACCATTAGATAGGAGAGAAGCTCCATTCAAAGCCTTAAGAAAAGGAGATTACAATGACTCAGGACATATGTCGGAAGAAGAGGAAGAGTCAAATTTTGTCAAGAACCTTCAACGAGGTTCTGGAAGATTCAGAGGTAAGCTCCCTTTCAAATGTTTTGCTTGTGGAAGAGTCGGTCACTATGCTGCCAAGTGTCCTCATAAAGATAAGCTTGACAAAGGTAAGGAACCAGTTAGATGGAACAGAAAACAGAATGTAAGTAAGAAAAGTTATTACACACATGAAGATAGTGATGGTCTTTCAAATAGCGATGAAGATGAACAAGGTAATGATTATAGACTTTTGATGGCTTTTGAAGATGATGATTTCTTGGATGCTATAGATGAAGAAAGTATTTATGAAGAAATTTCTAAACTCAAAATTTTCTTAGAAGAGAAAAATATGATTATAGATACTCTGACTTCCCAACTTGCTGAAATGGAGAAACACAATGAAAAGTTAGAATGTGAAATTGTGGGGCTTAGAAAGGACATTGAGAAAATGAAAGCTCTTAATCTTAGATTTTCTAAAGGATCTAAAACTTTAGATGAGATTATCAAAGTGCAGCGTTCTCCTCTAATCGAGATAGGTCTTGGTATACCAAAGAATCATCTCAAGCACAAAATCCATCTACTTCCAAAAGTTATCTTGAAGATGCAAGGAGAAGTGAACAGGTTAACAATCCTTAGCAAAAGCATAATTTTGATCACCACGTAAGTCAGGGACAATTTACCTCAATAATCAACAAAGACTACCAAGTAAATCAACGGCAAACTACTTCAAGGATGAACAGAAGCTACAACCAACCACAGGTAAATCATTTTGCCTCAAGAATGGATAGAAACTACAATCATTTGGTTGGTAGACTTGATAATCGCAGGAGCTTCTTCAATGGCCAATGTTTCTCTTGTCATAACTTCGGTCACAAAGTAGCTCAATGTGTTTCCTACAAGACAATCATGATTAGAGAAGCTTAAAAACAAAGGAGTATGACTGGGACCATGAACAGGACCTACAATAACTTTGCTGCTCTTGAGAATGAAGTAGAATGTTCTATTTGTAAAAATTTCGGTCATGAAGATTCTGAATGCAGGGGTAGGTTTCGGCAAACAACTCAGAAGGAGCATGTTTCATTGGTTCCCAAAACATGGAAAAAGAAAGAATTGCAACCAGAAAGATATGGGATAGCCTTATATGCAGAAGGACAAGAAAATCAGTGGTACATCGATAGTGGATGCTCAAAACATATGACAAGTGATAAAGATAAACTTCAGTCATATAGTGCCTTAGAAAAGGAAAAGAAGGTCTCATTTGGAAATGACACCCCTGCACTCATAAAAGGTAAAGGTTCTGTTCTTTTGAAAGAAAAGGTCAAGGCTGGAAATGTTATGTATGTTGATGGCTTGAAGCATAATTTATTAAGTGTCAGTCAAATGTGTGATCAAGGAAATGAAGTAATATTTCAATCAAATGGATGCATTGTTCATGAGCTTGATAGAGGAGAAACAATGATCAAAGGCATAAGAACTACAAATAATTTATATATACTCAAAGGAGGACAACAAAAATGGTATCTAAGCAAGAATGATGAACACTGGCTATGGCATAGAAGATTGGGGCATCTAAGCTTCTCACAGATAAGGAAAGCATGCAAATATCAGGCAGTTCGTGATCTACCTGACATCAGAATTCCAGACAATACAATATGCAAATCATGTCAGTTTGGTAAGCAAACCAGAACTAATTTCCCTGAGAAGGAAGGATCAACTAGCATGCCACTTGAACTTGTCCATACTGATGTATGTGGTCCATCTAGGAAAATACCACCTCGAGGAGAAGAATATTTTATATTATTCATTGACGACTTTTCAAGGATGTGTTGGATAGGACTTATGAAGCATAAAGATGAAGCTTTCGAAAAATTCAAATCATTCAAAGCCTTGGTGGACAATGAATCAAATCGCAGAATCAAATGCCTCAGGTTTGATTGAGGAGGAGAATTTACCTCGAATGAATTTTTCGATTTTTGTGAAGAACATGGAATAAGAATGGAATTCTCTACTACTAGGACTCCTCAACAAAATCGAGTAGTGGAAAGGATGAACAGAATGGTTCAAAAAATGGCTCGTGCTATGCTTGATGAGTCTGGAACTCTCGCAACATTCTGGGGTGAAGCCACATTTTTTGCAGTTACTATTCTCAATAAGACAAATGTCCGAGTAAATAGCACTCAGACTCCTCATGAACTTTGGTATGGTAAGACTCCCACAGTAAATTACTTCAAAGTTTTTGGAAGCAAATGCTACATCAAGAAGACTGATGAAAATCTTGGCAGGTTTGAACCTAGAGCAGATGAAAGCATTCTCCTTGGTTACTCTCCCCATAGCAAAGCATACAAGTGTTACAATAAAAGACTTGGAAAAATTGTTGAAAGTATTGATGTAGTGGTTGATTAAGAAGGAAACACTCCTAGGAAGGTAAAATCTGAAGATTTCGAAGATGATGAGGACTATCCATCGACATCAAATTAGATTCATGAGAAAGAAGAAATCCATGAGGCACCAGAAGAACAGATAAGGATAGAAGAAAAGACTCCATCCAGGTACATTCACAAGAATCATCTAGAATCTCAAATTTTAGGGCAAAAAGAGGCAGGTGTACAAACAAGAAGAACCATTTCAGAAGCTTCAAGCTATCTAGCATTTCTCTCCTCCACTGAACTACAAAATGTAAGAGAGGCATGCAAAGATGAATGTTGGGTAAAAGCCATGGAGGAAGAACTTGAGAAGATCGAAAAGAATAACACTTGGGAGTTGGTTCCTAGATCAAAAGATAAAAATGTCATAGGAACAAAATGGATATTCAAAAATAATTTGAATGAAAATGGAGATGTGATTAGAAACAAGGCCAAACTTTTTTGCAAAGGGTATGATCAACAGGAAGGCATAGACTTTGAAGAAACTTTTGCACCAGTTGCTAGACTAGAGGCCATAAGGATGTTCCTTGCCCTTTCTAGCTTTCAGAAGTTCAAAGTATTACAAATGGACGTGAAGTCTTCTTTCTTGAATGGAGACTTGGATGAAGAAGTATATATTGAACAACCAGATGGGTTTATTCTTGGAAATGATCCAAAACTTCTATGCAGACTCAAAAAGGCTCTCTATGGCCTTAAACAAGCTCCAAGGGCATGGTATTATCGGTTGGATAAGTACCTCCATCAGTAAGGTTTTATAAAAGGATCAACTGATAGCAATCTATATATAAAAAATGACAATGATAAGTTGTTAATACTTGTTTTGTATGTTGATGATATCATCTTTGGTAGCAATAAAGAAGACATGAGTCAAAATTTTACCTTGGTGATGCAGAAAGAGTTTGAAATGTCCATGCTTGGTGAGATCACATATTTTCTTGGTTGACAAGTCCAACAAAACAAAGATGGCATTTTTCTATCACAAACCAAGTATCTCAAGCAGATCTTGAAGAAATATGGGATGGAGGATTCGAAACCAGTATGTACCCCTATGGTGAGAGGATGCAGCCTCAGTGCAAATGATGAATCGGCAGCAGTAATCAACCAACCTATAGATCCATGATTTTTAGTTTGCTCTATCTAATAGGTACCTGACCAGACATTATGCATGCAGTGGGAATAGTTGGAAGGTTTAAGGCAAATCCAAAGGAAAATCATCTTCAGGCAGTTAAGAGAATTTTCAAGTATCTTCAACGTACTCAAAACTATGGCTTATGGTATCCTAGAGGTACAGATCTCACACTTCATGCATATACAGATGCAGATTGGGCAGGAAGTGTGGATGATAGAAAAAGCACTAGTGGTGGTGCATTCTTCATGGGTCCTAGATTAGTATCTTGGTTTAGTAAGAAACAAAGTTCTATTGCATTATCTACAGCTTAAGCAGAATATGTAGCTGCTGCATCTTGCTGCACTCAACTCCTTTAGATGATGCAAACAATGCATGATATGCAAATCACTTGTACTCCTCCTATATCCATTTTCTGTCATAATACAAGTGCAATCAATATTTCAAAGAATCCTGTCATGCATTCAAGGACTAAGCACATACCAATCAAGTATCATCTTCTCCGAGAACAAGTGCTTGAACAAAAGGTCAAATTGGAGTATGTTCCCTCTAAGGAACAAGTTGTTGATATTCTCACCAAACCACTGCCCAGGGAGACCTTTAAATACCTCAGACAAAAGCTGGGGGTAGTTGATGCATCATCTTGCTGTTGAATCTTGTCTGTTTCAGAGATTGTTGGTTGTACGTGAGTTTCATATGGGGTATACGCATACATACATTGGTTTATGTGGGTATAGTCGTGTATATGTTGACTTGAAGAAAAGCAAGGATGAGAAGAGTCCGATATGGGTTTTTCAGAGACCATCTGGCACAGGTTAAGGGGGAGCATATATTCTTCTAATAATGCATTGTTGGTATTATCATAGAAGATCTTGGTTCAATTCTTCAGTTGTTTTAATTTCAGGAGGAGCAAGTGCAGAAGGAGAACATGGATACTGATCTGAATAATGATTGACAAATGCTGCTGATATTTTGTCTCTATATTTCTTTTGTCAAGGTCATGTATCGGTCTATCATGGTTGGGCCACTATGCCTGGGATGGATAATGTAATATGCTTATTATATCATGTATCCCCACTTGGTTGGGAGTCGTATGTATGAGTCTTTGGTGATAGGAAGGTCAGTTATGATGTATAATGTCAGATTTCTTTTGTAGAACATCTTCTTGTAGATCTTGCCTATATGTCAGGGGGAGCTTGGACAGCACAGTAGAGCAGAGATTTTAGCATGTACTTAGGGGGAGAAAAACCCTTTTCCCTTGCTGTCAAAGGGGGAGAAAAGACTTTGAGTGACTTTGGGTTGCCATCAAGTCCAAAGGGGGAGATTGTTGGCATTATGACATAGGTTTGGCACAGGTTTGGCTCGATGGCATAAGTGTTGTCCTTGATGGCAACTCACTCAAATAGCAGATCACAGTTCAGGCTCTCAGAAAATGAGACACCCGCAGGTTCCTTTTCACAAAGCCGCGTACATACGCAGGTGCACTGAACAAAATATGTGTACATATATGAAGGTGTACTAAACAAAAAGTGCGTACATATAGTACACACACCTTCATGTAGAGAAAAGTGCACACACGTGCGAAATCTTATGGTTGGTCCATGGTATTTAGTCCGACATTTTTGAACCTATGATTTTGGTCCGTGGTTTTGTATCTAAAGTATTGAGCCCAGGTATTGGGTCCCTAGTATTGGATCTCTATGGTTTAGGACCATGGTTTGAGTAAGGCCTAGACTATAAAAAGGAAAGGAGATCATTTGGCTTGGGTAGACTGTTGTGTTGAATATCTTGAGAAGAGCAAGATCTGAAATACTGGTGATCGGTTGGGAGTTATAGCTGGACCTGAATCAAGGAGGAACCTGAGCATTACAAGATGGTTAAGATCTACCGATGGGTCGAAATCACTTTGGAGCATGATCAGATCTATAAATCTGATAATCTGGGTATAATCGAAGTCTGATACCCGCAGGTTCAACACAGTGGAGGCACGGATACCCATAGGTCCGATATAGTGAAGGCGCGGATATACGCGGGTTTGACACAGCTCAGGCGCATATTTTGCAGGATCTACACAGCAGAGGTGCGGATACCTGTAGGTTTGACACAACAGAGGCGCAGATACCTACATGTTAAGGAAGTGAATACTGCGTATACACACAGGTTCGATTTGACATATATGCGTATGTATGCATATTTCTATTGGTGAATTAGCAGACTTTTCTTCAAATATGTTTTAGCTGCTTTTGTTTATTACTGCAGTGTTCTGGGTTTTGAATTGGTGTCTGGTTACTGGTACTATGTTCTGAGAAGTTATTGATTCAGTATTTGTACAAGGAAGTTGGTTGATTGCATATCTATTTTATGTTTGATTGATATTCGTGGATCCAGTCTGAAAATTTATGAAACGTGATCCCTGGAAGAAAAGAGAAGTCTTCTATAGGTCAGCACCTATGTACTAGTACCTTAGCTAGTACAAGAGCTAAGGGGGTTGTAGCTCCCTTCTAGGAGAGTCTGGAGAACGATACAAGATTGTAGCCTTCTGCAGGTTGAAGCCTGCATGCTGGTATAAGATTGCACCAATACAGAATCATTGTAAAAAGAAGTTTCTAATTGAAAGAAGATAGAGACATATTCCAGCAGGTGGTTTTCACCCACATTGATTTTCCACCTTATATCTTGTGTTCTTTTGTGTGACTGTCTGCTCTAATTTTCTGTTCATGCTTACTGTTATGTGGTTTTGACACATAGATTAATGATCAACATCTGAAGAATAAATTAAATTATAAGTCTGGAAGGTATACCCAAGTTTCACTAGTCAGATCTGCAAATCTTTGTATAGATTGAAAAAGAATTTGATAATACTGATTCACGCCCCCCTCTCAGTATTATTTTCAACAGTATCTTAGAAACTTTCACTGCATACACAATTTCACTTTCTACAACATTTACTATCAATACTAAAGACTTCTAAATAAATCATTTAGATCACAATATCATAGTTTCATTAATATTAGAAACATTTGCAGCAAGTAAATCAATCAAGCATATATGTGAGAATATTTCAAATCTTTGATATATGAATCTTCTCCTTGCTCCCTTGTGCACACTTTTTTCAAATCAAATCATTCATAGACAACTCAATACTTGCACACCTAACACTTTCATCTCCATCTTGTTATATAGCTTTGGCCTTAGCCAATACCTTAGGCCAATCCCTTAGTAATTTCATTGTTATTCTTTGATGGGATTAAATAACTATTGTTTCTTCCATTACTATGGGCCAATACCATGGTAAAGACCCCTCATACCCATATTACCATGGTGTGAATTTTGTTCGCGACTTTTCTTCCCAATT
The DNA here is from genome assembly GCA_031772625.1 of Pinus tabuliformis. NCBI lineage: Eukaryota > Viridiplantae > Streptophyta > Pinopsida > Pinales > Pinaceae > Pinus > Pinus tabuliformis. The sequence goes on along the minus strand of CM062820.1, from coordinate 881,020,244 downwards.
CTTGTGTATGTACATGACATTCCTTCTCAGGACCCGCGTATGCTTTTTAAAAGGTTTTATTTTATCATCCATATGTCTTTGAACTAATATTCCTTTGTCTATACCACCTATAACATTTGTACCAGTCTACATAATCATTTGTTATCACAATGTTGACATCTTTTTCAATTAAGTTTCCATCAAGGACAACACATTAGCCATAATGCCATCAATCTCCCACTTTGGACTTGATGGAAACCATTTTGGTGTGTGGTCACCATGTGTAAACGCACCTGCAAATACCAAGAATTCTTATCAAGCTTCTCCAAACATTCTTCTCCAAACACCAATCTTCTCTCCCCCTTTGACATCAAGGGCAAAGGGCTAACAATTGAATAGTTCTTTCCCCTTTTGTAGAGAGGATGGTCTGATCTGCTGAATATGAGAAATGCACATTGAATATGCTCCCCCTAAGCATATGATAAAACTTCTAAAGATATTCAATAGAGTATAAGACTTTATGACTCAACCAAAGCTAACCTTTCCTATGACAAATGACTCATGATTACATTAATCACCCAAGAGTGTGGGGTTACATATTTGACCCAACATTACATTAATTTCCCAAAATAGTGTGATTACATACAAAGCATGACTTGATCACAATTTCCCATACAAGAATGAATATTACAATGACTACAACATGGGTGTTTACATGACCCTTACATCAAGGGACATACAAGACATATATAACCAAAACCATGACCTCAACAATGAGGTTGTAAGATCATGATAGTCACCAACAACCACCTTATACCATATAGGAACCTGCAACATGAATATTTGATAGTAGCATCATAGAAGCAACATGAACATCCTTCTCACCAAGAATTAAGATAACGCAATGGAGAATAAAATTCTTCAGTGTTATCACCAAAAAATTGAACATCTAGCCTAACTTACTATATGGATCAAAGTATACCATGTAAAGCCAATTTTACCATAGTAAAATTGCTTTCACTATGAGAAATTAACTAATAAACCACATTTATTAAGTAATTTGTAGTTAAACCCATGAATAATATTTAAATAAATCATTATTTTTTTTATTTTCTTCTAGAAGTAATTAATTAAACTGTTGTTTTATTATTATTCCTTGTTAAATTTGACCCAATCATGAAAAATAAATAGATAAATCATTATTTTTCTTATTTTCCTCTAAGAATAATTAATTAATTATTATTCTTTGTCAAATTTCACTAAATTCCTTAGGAATAATTAAATAAACCATTATTTGTTTATTATTCCTTAACTAATTCCTTGAGATGATAAATAAATCATTTATTTATTTATTATTTCTAAATAAAAGTTTAAATACTTTTTCCCTCCTAAACAAATATAATAAAATATTCCATGTGGTTATTCCAATAATGGGATGAGTAATATTTTATTATTGCTTGTTATTCAAGGATATCTCAACATTTTGTTATAAATAGAAGGTTTTTCAATTCATTTATTCACTATTGATTTTTTTCATTGTTGCACTCGTTGTTGTAACTCTAGTTATTTTCATTGTCGCACACCATATTTTTGTTGGGTTTATGCATTATACAGGAGAGAAACTCTACAGAAGCTAAAGACATTTGAGGATAGCCATGAACCCATCCCATAGAGGGGGACTTGTAACATTTATCTGTTCTCTTCACAGGTATTATTATAAAATTATTTTTTACATATCCGGTTTCCATTGGCTTATTAGGGTTATTACTCTTTCTTTCACTATTTAACTATGATCATAGCATAGATTAGAATTTTGGAAGGTTTTTTTTCTATCAATCGCTGCAGATCTACAATGTTTAGTAACCATTTATATTGTTGAGATTGTTTGGCATCCACAATCTTAAGTAGGTCCTTTTTGTACATCATTGAGAAGAAAACACTACAACAAATTGGCGACTCCACTGGGTTTTATACTTTAGATCCAGAAACCTACGTGACCTTTGGCTTTCAGCTTAGGGTTTCTTCTTTTTTCAATTCTATTAATGTTTCCTACTTTTTTAACACTAGATCTGATAAGTTTCTAACTTCTGCAAGATTTCTAGTCATTTCCGCAAGTCACAGGAACCAACCCTAAGAAAGGTAGTGCTTTTTTCTGAAATTTTTAGACCAGGAGCCTCAGAATAGAAATCGCAGTTTTCAACCAAAAAAGGTGATCTATGCTTCATAACTCACATTTCAACCCAAAAAATGTGATTTCAGCAGAAAACAGGTCAGTACCTGCGGTTTATGGGTTTTAGGGCTTTTCTCAGATCTGTTTCTAGGTTTTGCTAAGAGCTATCTATTTGGTGTTTGACCTCTGTCTCATCCCACTTAGGCCTTGATCCACTTTGTTTTACTTGTCTAACTCGAATTTAGCCTTCGCCAGGGCTTCTAGTACACTTCCACCTTTCTACGAGGAGTTTAGCTCAGTGAGAAGTGTGAGTTTTTGCAGCGCTTTCAACCACATTTTCTAGATCTATCACCTTTTGTTTCATATCTTTTAAGATAGGTTTCTACCATCCATAGTTTCACATTTAAACTTGTTTGGTCATTCCCTCAAGGTCCCATCGGTTGCCTTAGTTGTTTCACCCATCTCCCTATCTTTTTGCAACAATCTTTCTCTCTGGTTTTTTATTGTTGCTACACAACTTTCTTGCAGCTTAGAGTCAATTGATCCCAGTCATAGTGAAATTCAGATCTCTTGACCATTTTTGTGTATATCCCATCGGTTTAGCCACCAAGCAGTACAGTGTTTGCAAACCCAGTTTGGGTGGGATTTAGTTATATGTTTTGCTATTCATTTTTTGTTATTTATTTTAGTTTATTTGCAACAAGCTTTTTTCTTTTTTAAAAACATAATCTAGTCTTAATCAATTAATATGCTTGCACCCAAAAACACACCTTAAGTGAAGGGAGCTTAGTTTACACCACAAATTCGAGACTTAACATAATAAATTTATATCCATGCATCAGAGACAAAATATATATTGTTGATCTCCCTTCACCATTTCTATGTTCTATGTGTCCTTCCATCATTGCGCCACTAAGGGATGTGTCATGGCGACTATTAGGCATTCATCCCTAGTTTCCACTTGGGTGTATTACTCCTCCCCAATGGCTTCAAGTTCATAGCCCTCCAAGTCCCCATACCGACTCTTCTCCTAGATCTTCTGATTTCTAACCTCCTTCACCGCATATCGTCACCATGTCTAGACCCATAACTAGTGCAGGAACCCAACCTGGTGGTGGCTCTAGTTCTACACCGATGGTCACATCAGGTGGAACAATATCAGGAACAATTCTGGCAGCCCCCATGCACCCCTTTACATTTGGGTTAAGTCTACTGGATCTTAACCAGTTGATAAACGACCCCATACACCATGATGCTAGTTGGCCCCCTATGCTTCCTAAGATGCCCTCAGACATCCCAAAGTTCGAGGGTATTGCTGGAGAGGATCCTACCAAACATGTTCGATCCTTCCACATGTGGTGTTCGTCTAACTCCATAACTGATGACTCCATTCGTCTTCAACTCTTCCAACGCACACTCATTGGAGATGCTTCAAAATGGTATTTAGACTAGCCCTTTGCATCTAATTCTATTTTCGCGATGCTTGATAAAGCGTTCCTTTCATATTTCCAGTTACCTCTCTTGTATGACACTGGTACTGAGTTATTGACCAAATTTCGTTACTCCTCCACCAATCGCCTTTATAACCATGTTCAAGAATGGCGTCGAAGGAGGAGCATGTGTTGTGCCCCACCTTTTGAAGACCGTTTCCATCTAGATTGGTTTCTTAAGAGCCTTTTATTCCCCATTGGGAAAGATGTCGCATCCCATTTTCCTCAGATTGAGGAAGAAGCTCCCCAAACCTCTTTGAGGTATGATCTAATTTATGTACAATTCGGTTATGTCTATACCATCATTCTAGACCTTCCTCGTCTTGGAAGTGCTAATGCATTAGGGGCATCTCATGCCGCCGACAATATCATTGATCCCTTTCACACTCCTCACCATATTCTCAGTAGAGTTATGGCTATCTGCAGGGGGGCACTAGTTTCTCCAACATTTATTCCCCTCCTGCCAATAACATGTTTCCGGGGCCCCAACCCATCTACAAAACTATCACTGCTTCTTATGCGCAGCCTGGCACTCCAGCACCTCAAGCATTAGTGCCACAGCATCCCATGAATCCTCAGCCCCAATAGCCACCGCCCCCTTAGGGTGAGGTGTTTTCATAGCAGAGTGATACCAATCCCCAAAATTCAAAGAAAAATAATAAGGGGAAGGGTAACAAGGGTAACCAGGGTAACCAAGGAAGCCAACCTAGTGAACCCCATGGGAACTAGTCTAACACCAACAACCAGCAACAAGGCAACTAGCCCAAGCAGAACAAGACTATTCGTATGAATAAGCCTTGTGCATGTTGTGGTGTACATGGCCACTGTACACATGAGTGTCCTCTTTTACCCCAAATGCGCCAAACGTGGAAATCTCGAGTAGCTTCTTGAGGTCAACAATAACCTCAGAATCCTGCGCCATCTCAACTGGCCGTGCTCACAAATCCTTTCGCTCAGCAAGGATTTATTGCTACTCAACCTTAGCCAGGTCAAGAAACCCACCTCCCCCAACCTTCTGGTCCCAGTGACTACTAGATCCTTATGATGAACTATGATGATGTTAACCCCTCCAATATCAACCTACAAACTCGGTTGCACCAATATGACAAGCCCTCCACTTCTTTTGCTACCGAGTACAAAACCAAAGTATCTGCTGAGCTTCTTACGACACCAAATGGTCCTTTACAGATCCCTCAACCCAAACTTGAGGCCACTCCCAAGATCCCAAAGGGACCATTACGCTGTAATGCAGCTTCTAATAGAGCTACCCATACATATAATATAGTAGATGACTTGGCTCAATCACCTACCACCATGTCGACAATAGAAGTCCTCCAGTCGTGCCCTTCGCAAAAGAAAGCTCCACTAACTCTCTTGGGTGCAATGGATCCTTTTGACGATCATTTGATTGTCTTCCTGGTTGATACATTAGAGCACCCTCCATTACCTTCATTGGTTTCTTTCCAGATATTAGTTAGAATACATCCAAATGCATTACTAATGAAGGCGCATCCACCTGTGCGATGTCTGCTATTGTTTGGAAACAACTAATGTCACCTGAGTTGTCCCCCTCCACCATCACTTTGTGAGCTTGGGATGGACACTCCTCCCAGCCCCTCAGCATGTGCCGCAACTATCTAATGACTCTTGTGGGTAAGACTGTCCATGTCGATATCGAAGTCATAGATGCCCCTTTGGATTACAATATTCTCTTAGGTCATAGTTACGGATATGCCATGTTAGTTGTGATGTCTGCGGTGTTCCACAAGATGTGTTTCCACAATGAAGGGTAGATTGTTACCATTGATCAGTTGACTTACTACGAGCCAACATTCATGACCTCCCTCGAGTCCATCATCTCGTCAATGTTTGTCAACCGATCTTTAACTCCTTGCACCAATATTTCACCCAGAGTCTATAAAGACTCCTCATTGTTGGGTTCTTTCCATAGTCCTCCCCCCCATCTCAGAGATTAATTTTATGAGCATTTGCATGCTACAGGCATCATCCTTGAGTTCGTCACAGGCCAACCTCTTCGAGCTTTTTGGGTGCACTCTTGTCGAACCTCCTTTAGCAGAATCACAGGTCTCAACATCCATAGACCCTCTATCTACCAGCTCATTGTCTACCATTTTAGACAATGCATATGTGAACCTTCTTTCTCAGGATGGTGTACCAGTTAACGTCACCACATCATGTATTTAGTCTTCCTCCTGTCTGCTCATCTTCCATTCCAATGAGGATATCATGGAAGCTATGTCTATCGCTAACTACCCTTGGGATGATATGCACCACCACGCATACTTCTTGCCACAACAGTCCCATGACTAGTATGTTGTGCAATCAAAAGAATTCATCGACAGTGAAGTCGATTGGTTTTGGAATCCCATACCTACCCTAGATGGTTTCGAAGAAGGGAACATGGCATACATATCTCCTACTATCAAAATCAACATTTCAAATCAACTAGCGGTCAAAGAAAACATTACCTTGGGGGCACAGTGCACCTTGGAAGAAATTTAAGCTTACACCAAGCTCTTCAAATAATTCCGTGAGGTTTTCATTTGGTCCTATTATGAGATGCCCAGACTTCATCCCATCATTTTTGAACACCACATCGACACATGGCCTGATGCCACCCCTGTCTGGTAGAAGTTTAGACCCATCCACACTTCTCGACGTGAGGCCATAAAAGTCAAAATCAACAAGATCAAGAAAGAATATTTCATCTATCCCATTGAGTATACCACATGGGTATCCAACCCGTTCCTATTCCCAAGAAGAAAGACACCATTACGGCCTGCACAGATTTTCACACCCTCAACAAAGCTTGTCCCAAAGACAACTTTCCCACACCCTTTATTGACCAGATCATTAATGAGTGTGCGGGGCATGAGGTTCTATCCTTTATGGATGGGTTCTCTGGGTATAACCAGATCAATATCCGTCATGCTGATCAGTTAAAGACAACATTCGTTAGTCTGTGGGGAACCTTTGCATATCAAGTCATTCCATTCTGTTTAAAAAATGATGGAGCCACATTTCAGTAGTTCATGTCATACTACTTTCATGACTTGGTGCAAGTTGTCCTTGCTTACCTTGAAAATATCACCACTTGTTTGAGGTCTCGGGCACAACATATTCACGATTTCCAGACCATTTTTCTCTGATGTCTTAATCCGTTGAAATGTGTCTTTTGTGTTCCTTCCAGCTGTATATTAGAATTCATTGTGCCGAAAGACGGTATCACTCTTGACCCCTTGAAAGTTCAAGCCATTCTTGAACTACCACCTCCTTGTACCTTGCGCCAGTTACAAAGCCTTCAAGCCAAAGCCAACTTCCTTCGCAGGTTCATGACTGAATATGCGACCACCGCGCATGGGTTTCATAGAATCCTACACTCGACCATTCCATTTGTTTGGGATGACCATGCTCAACAATATTTTTATGCCCTGAAGCATCCTATCACTTCTGCACCCTTGATTAGTCCCGCCGACTTCAACAAGGAATTCATCTTATACATCTCATCTTCTGCCCATTCGGTCACTAGGTTTCTTATTCAAGAAGAATTGGATAAGAATGGGCATGTTATCTATTATTTCAGTAAGAACTTAATAGGTCCCTCTGTGAGCTACTCCCATGAAGAGAAGTTGGCACTGATTCTTGTGTTTTCCATCCAAAATCTCTGCCAGTATATCCTCACGCGTACCACCATGGTCGTAACAAACTCCAATCCCATGACCTTGCTATTGAGTCAGTGGATCATCGATGGGAAGTATGCATGTTTGAGTGTCATCCTCTAGGAATTCTATCCAAAGTTTGTTACACCTAAGAGTAAGAAAGGTTTAGCCCTCGCTGAACGCATTTCTAAATTACCCATTGGCGCATGTGATCTACCATTAACGGTGAGCTCCTGGATGAACACTTGCTTTTCATCACTTTAGACGATCCATGGTACGAATATATTATCACACATTTGTGAACCCAAAAGTTCCCACCCCCATCTTACCTGTGATGATCGATGATGGATTCTATACCATGCCCTTCTCTACCTCCTCATCGGTGATGACCTTTATCATAGCGGTGTGGATTCTATCCTCCATCATTGTCTCACCCATCCTGAAGCAAAGCAAGTGCTAAATTCTTGTAACAATGACACTTGTGGTGATCACCTCTCCAGTATGGCCACTGCCCAAAAAGTCATGCGTGATGGGTAATTTTTGCCTTCTCTCTTTAGTGATTGCATTGAGGTAGTCAAACACTGCCCCAATTATCAACATTTTGACCCAAAGTCAAAAGCCCCACCAACTCACCTCCATCCTCTCATTGCATCTAGTCCTTTCTATAAATGAGCCATTCACTTTATGGAGTATCAACCACCATCTATTAATAACCATAAGTATATTATCATGGTGATTGATTATTTCACCAAATGGGCTGAGGCCATGCCAACCTTTAATAACACAACGACTACCACAACCCTTTTCTTCTTTAACCATTTTATCGCTTGTTTTGGGGTTTTGAAACAATTAATCTCTGACCATGGCCAACATTTGAAGATGAGGTATGGCATGAACTATCCTCATTGTTTGGCTTCCAGCACTAGTATTGATCATCTTATTACCCCAAGGTAATGGACAAGTTGAAGCAGTCAACAAGATTCACACGATGATGCTTCAGTGCACGGTGAATAAGAATAAGACCAACAGGCACTTTATGCTCTTCCCAGCTTTGTGGGCCTATAGAAATTATGTTAAAACCACCACCAGGTTTACTCCTTTCCACCTTGTCTTCGGCGAGGAGGTATTCTTACCAATCGTGTGTGAGATCCCTTCCCTCCACCTAGCGATCCAACTCCTCCCTCACACCCAACCATTAGAACAAAGACTTTTCATGCTTGAACATGCCTATGAAGATTGTTGTGTTGCTTTGCAAACCATTGAAGTAGCCAAAAAGTGCACCAAAGCTCAATATGACTAAAAATTCAACCCTCGTGCCTTTCACGAAGGTGATTTTGTTTTGTTGTATGACCAAGCCCATGATACACTAGGGCATGGGAAGTTTAAATTATTATGGCTAGGACCTTACATCATTCATAAGGACTTAGGTAAGGGAGCATATCTCCTAGAGGATTCCGAAGTCCAACTCCTTCCCAATCCTCGTAATGCACTCTACCTCAAGAAATTTTACCCATAACATTTCCCATTGATCTGCGTGTATTTGTTTTCATCATGCATTTAGGTGGGTTGCACCACTTCATTTAATGATTTGACACTTCACTAAGAAATCATTTTTCCATGAAGGGTCACATCGCCGTCTCTCAAAATCGAATTTTTCCATAAGGCTACACTTGTAGTTTGAGGTCCACATCCTCTTAATATTCATCGCACCATATGTCGATTTTCGTCACGAGTAACCATCATTTACTCATGTTTTCATGTTCCCCATTAGGCCTACTCTATGTGGCAGAATCATCAACTCAGCCTTGTTCATAGCATCCACGATGAGTCACCCATTGCATTCTTGGAGTCTATTTCATGTCCCACTATATCATGTCACAATATTCCATCCATATTTGGATACCGTTCATCCTGTGTTGCCCATTTTGGCCTCCAGTCATACTGTCCACATCCCCTCTGGAGTTGAGTGAGTCGCTGTGAGGTCAACCATACACTTTATGCTTTGACTAGGAAAGTTGTCTTTATATCCCTCAGTACCACTTTACCATTATCCCTGGTGTCACTCCATCAGTCACATTACTATTTCCCCTCATGCTTTAGTTGAGGATCCTCATTGCATCATCTATCACGGGCCCTATTCTATCGACATCAACTCATTTATTCCAGAAGAATGACCTAGAGGGCAATGTATCTTGGTTCCATCTTCCATTCCTGTTCAATGCCTTTGATCAAGTAGAGGGTCTCATTATTTCCCTTTGACTTGATCGTTTCATGATCGTGATCCATACACTAGATGGTCCAATGATGCAGAAGATTGTACCAGTGATTCCCGGGCGTGTGTGAGATGTTTTAGACCTCATGAGGGGGTGGCCCTTCAGGTAGGCCCCCGCATGCCCGAATGCATACCTACTATGGTACAACCTTAGATGCAGTTCCACAGAGTTAATTGGTTCGGTTCCTATCAATCGTAGTGTCCATAGCATGCATGTCTCCTTCAGATGATCCGTTCAGTTTTGCAAAGCCCTTCCCTATTCAACAGGGCTTCTCCAATTGTCCTACCCTCCCTCCTATTAGTCCCTTAAAATTTCCTAGGCTGGAAAGGAGATCGAGAAGGGTAACCGTAAACCACTTTAGCTTAGTAGTTAGCCCTACTGAGCAAGAGAGGGATCTCTCAAAGTATTTTATCAATGAAATGACTTTAAAGCAAATAAGTTTTATGCTAGATATGTATAATTTTTTGTGTTTTGGTGAAATTAAGAATTTAGGGTTTTCTAGACTAAGGTTTGGAGCCACAGATAGGTCTAGGCTATAGGAGTGCAGAAGAAAATATGGAAAGGAGCTAGATACCAAAAGATCATGGTGTATTTGGAATATTTTCAATGTAGTATAGAAGAGATAATGTAGAAGAGACTAATGAGCATAAGTAAGCATGAGTTCGTTAGCTTTTAGAAGACATAAACATAACTATGAAAACCATATAAACAAAGCTTGAGATCAAGAATTATGTCTATTTCATTGTAAGACATCCATAGAAAGAAGAGATATCATGTAGATAAAGATGTTTAAACCATTAGAAAACAAATAAAAAGAAGAACAAACACCATGAACTCACTGGGCTAGAGTTCCTTAAAAATCGCTGCAACTTTCTTTGTATTAGCTTAGAAGATCATTACATGCAAGCCTCCTCCATAAAAAGTCCAACCCTTCTCTCTGAAAGAGAAATGATCCATATAGACTCTCTTAAACTACTTTCCCACCTTCAGGAGTCAAATTCCTAGGTGGTGGAACTGACTCCAAGATTCTCTCAACCAACAAGTGAGAGAGAGAAGGAAAAACTCAAACACTTCTTGGATAGTTTGTTTAGCAGTTTTCTTCCTGAATGAGGCCTATTAAACATAAAAAAAAACCTATAAAGTACATTTATTCATGCCTACATCACCTAGCCTCGAAAAGCATTCCATTACATAAAGAGTTTTGACTTTGGCTAAGTCAAGCTGAAAGCTAGAAATTTTACAGAGTGAAATTTACAATTAAAAACATAAGAAATTGCAGAAGCGCAACGCTGAATTTGAGCTCACATTTAGGTGCCTTTCTGAGCTCGAAATGAGCATCTGAGAGAATGGCCAACTATATCTTTCATGTATAGTTTCTAGAACACTTTGAATTTTTGAAAATGACCCATGGGAATGCCTTCAAAAATCCATTCTCCCAAGGTCAATTCAAGAGTTTAGCGCCTGTCAAAAAAGGGTTTAGAAAGCTAGTTTTTGCCCACTTTGTTCCACTTTTCTCAAAACCTAAGCCCCCTCTAGAAAATATGAGGAAATGGATTTTTATAGGATGGCAAGAGATTTCCAAATATATGGATTTGTCCTAAAATGGATGCCTGAGGAAAAAGCAGAACACCAAGGCATTACGCTCCTAGAATCACTGAACTTCTGAATTAGGCCTCAAAATTTGCAAAACAAAAATTGCTTAGAATTTGCTCAAAATTGGCCAAGAGGAGTAAAATGATTCATGTTAAGCCCTCATAGATTCTTCAACAAACATCTCTAGGTTTCCTTCATCTTTTTGGTCCTTTTGGGCTTCTTTGAGCTTGTTCCTCCAACTGCTTGATCTTCACATTACAAATCATGTTTGGGGCTTTGTAATGGTGAGCCATATGCCTTAATAGCTAGTTGTCTCTATTTTCTTTCTCTAGAATCTTCTTCATGTGATAATTTACCTTGTTGAGTCAATACTCTTTATCTTGATTGACCACTAGAACAATTTTGTCCTCTAGGTCTAACTCTTCATTCAACAAAATGTGTTCCTCTTCTTCTAGGCCCTTTTATCTTACCCTTCCCTTGTGTTCCTTCAGGATCACTTGTCTCTATAGCTTATTTCCCCCCACCGACATACTGCAATAATTTAGTTTTCTCTTTCTCCATGATTAATTGCTTTTCTTTCACCTCACTATTTTCCTGTTCTAGGAATGAAATGATGTACCTTGCTCTTTCCATGTTAACTATGAGTTCCTTGATCTGATAGTATTTATCTCTAATCATCTGCTGCATGCTTGAAGTTTCATCCTCTGCCTCTAAATCAACCAACTCAAATTCATGCTCAACCATGTCTTTATCTCGCACTGTTGATCCCTATTTTGCTGATGTAGAAGGCTTGGCCCCTTTCTCACCATGAGAAGCAAACACAAGCCTCTTTCCTCTCTTGTACATCCTAGTCACCTCAGGCTTAGGTGCTTTGGTTCTTTCAACTGATTTGCTAGAGGACCCCACTTCCATTTGTTGTGTTGGCATGCTAGAAGGTTGAGATGCCACATTGGTTTCATGCCATTTTAGAGCTGTTTCCAAAAAATATTCCCAAGTCATATCTTTCTCTGCAAGTTGATGAAGGACTATAGTCTTGATCAGACTATGATGAAAAAGGCTAGGGTAGTGCTCCTTGTTCTTCATCTGAATCCTCTCTGACATTTTGGCAATGCTCCTACATAGGTAGTTGCACATATTGAGTGGCTTCTGAGATGTAAAGTGCATTAGGAGGTGAATATGATAGGCATATAATCTGGAGAATCTTCCTTCACATGTAAAGAACTTCATGACAATCTTCATCAAGGGGGCATACTTCTCCAATAAGTACCTGAAAGGCATAATATGAGCATGTTTTTCCGAAGGGTCTATAATTCTCAATATCTAAGCTCATCCCCTTGAACCAATATTCACCATTATCTGGTAGCCCTGTTGATCCGGATTTAAATGGGAACGCAACAAATTACAGAGATAAGCATAAAGACAAATATGTAGTGGAAATAATACTTCATTTCATTACTGTAAAATACTGAAATTTGCTTACAAATAGAAAAGGAAATAAACCAGCTAGGGTGATGGTAGCTTATCTCTAAGAAGAGATGTGGCGGCTACATGCCTCTGAGCTATGTTACAATGAGGCTCGAAGGACTATTTATTGTTGAGAAACAATGGAAAACCCTTAACATCCCAAAACCTAACCCTAGAAGATGAAACGCCAAATTGTGGGCCCCTTTTGGGTAAATTGGTACATCAATTTCTCGGGGTTGTAACTTTGACACCCGATCTCCGCTTGATTTGTACAATAGATTTTTAGAAATATCTACCCATGTTGCTCCCAGATTTCCCAAAAAACGTCGTTTAGGGCCTCAAAATGGCTCCGGAAGTTCAGGACCTCAAAAACTGCTAAAAGTAGTAAATTTTGCTACAATTATGGAAACTGGAAAACTGAAAGAGATAGTCATGGGGGTCCAAATGGGATAGGTGGGTGACCACCAACATCCACCTCGATCATTCCTTCCCCCTTAGGAAGCAATGGTCCCCATTGCGTTGAGTTCCTCCATTTGCTGAACTTGGTCCCTAGTGAGTTGTTTTGCAATCTCGGATGTGTCCAGTAATGGTGGGAAGCATGGTTGAGGGTGATACACATTGAACACTCAGTGCAGGCAAAGGAATGGAGGAATGTTGAGCTCCAAAGCATTATTTCCCACAGCCTTAGTAATGGTGTAAGGACCATGTTGGCGTGGTCGAAGCTTCTGATGGGCTCTTATAAGGCATTCTTTCTACAGATGCAACCAAAATTTGTTGCCCACCTGAAGCTTGTGTGGTACCCCTGTGGGTGAGGAGAAGTTGTTCCTATGTTCTTTCATGACCATATTCCTTTGCTGCTATTGCTACATGGAGGAACCCTTCGCGGGGGTCATGGATGTGGTGACGATCTTCCCCTTACTTTGGGAGTGAATTAGACAGAAAATGAATTTCCTAGTCTGGGAGATGAGCTTGCTGCCTTTCTTAGTAGAGATCAAAGAGGTGGTGGTAGGTGGGGCTACCTGTAGTATCCTATATAATGAATTATCCAAAGAAATAATGACAATGCGAGGCCTTGACTCATGCACAGCATATTGCCTCCACAAGTATGGTTGGCCTAATAATACATCACAAACATCCAGAGGTGTAACATCACACAATACCTCATCTGTGAAGGGCTTGATGCTGTAGGGAAGGTGGCACTACTGACGAACATTGAGATCTCGTCCTTCATGAAGCCACCCAATACTGTACAGCTGCGGGTGTGGTGTAGTTGGTAGGCCCAATTGCTTTACAACCTCTGTTAAAATGAGGTTATTTTGGCTGCCACTGTCGACATGAATTGCAGCGGTGAAACCTTCACCCACATCTGTGAGTGGAAAAGATGTTCCCCCTCCACTGGATCTTTGGGCTCATTCTTCTAGATCTTGGTGGTGGCAACAGTGACGCTGGGCTCCGCATCAATGTTCTGCTTTCCTTTGCCATTCACCTTGTTTGGTTCTGACTCAGGGTCAGAACACGCATTTGATTCTAAAGCCTTCAACTTGGCCAACAGTGACTGCTTTGTCCGACACTCACTTATTTTATGAGTGGGATTCTTGTGGAACTCACACCACTTTCCCGTGTCCTTCTTCAACTTTGTGGCGTTGTTCTTTTCTTGTGGCTTTGACGAGTTGTCTTGGGTCACCTCGCCTTAGCTTTGTCCTTTGGTCTTCAGATTCGCAAATCCAAAGTCTCGCTTCTTTTGTTTGAAATTTTGCTTGATTTTAACAGCGTATCGGTACGCCATGCCAAGCGAGGAAATGTTCAGGAACTCCATCTCTTCCTGGATGTATTTGTGTAGGTAGCTGTAGTATTTGACTACTAAATGCAGCTTAGAGTCCTTGATACCAAACTATGTGCAAAGGGTATGAAAATTGTTTGTGAACTCCAGCACATCTTGGTCCCTTCCCTGCCGTAGTGTGGTCCATTTGATGTATTTTCCTCATAGCTTTTGACAGGGTAGTACTACTCCTTGACGGCATCCCGGAATGAATCCAAAGTGGGTGCGGCTGAAAATAGTGAGCCCGCACTTTCATTCTTCTGCTCGCAGTAGGTTTCCCACCAGTCCTTGACATGGGAGGCTACTTTGAGAAGAGCGAAAACAATCTTTTCTTGACACGAAAATTCACGAACAAAAAAATATCCATCTAGCATATTTAACCATTTATCTACAGCATCTGCGTCTATTTGAACCTCGAAGATGGGGATTTCAAAATTTAGTTGTACTTTAAATAGTGTCGCATTTCCAAAGTAGCTGTTGGAAGTCGATGCATCGCCTCTGGGTAGCCACTGAAGAATCTACGCAAAGCTATCCATCACTGCGTTCCTTTGCCGCTCGAGGGGTTCTTCGAGCAAGATTTTGATAGGATCTCCTACCCCCTTGTCTCTCTTTTCATCCGCCATGGGAGGCCATCAGGATTTGAGAGGCTGGTCTTGCAAAGCTTTAACTAGTTCAAGCCCTAACTCCCTATATCCCGACCTCGTTGGGGAGATGCAAAGAAAAATAGAGAAAAAGAAGACTACTCTGATACCACTGATCCGGATTTATACCGGAATGCAAAAAATTACAGAGATAACCATAAACAAAGATATGCAATGGAAATAATACTTCATTTCATTACTGTAAAATACTGAAATTTTCTTACAAATAGAAATGGAAATAAACCAGCTAGGGCGATGGTAGCTTATCTCTAAGAAGAGATGTGGTGGCTACATGCCTTTGAACTATGTTACAATGAGGCTCAAAGGCCTATTTATTATTGAGAAATAATGGAAAACCCTTAACATCCCACTACCTAACCCTAGAAGATGAAATGCCAAATTGTGGGCCCCGTTTGGTTAAATTGGTACATCAATTTCTCGGGGTCCTAACTTTGGCACCTGATCTCCATTTGATGCGTACAATTGCTCGTTAGAAAGATCTATCTGCAAACTATAACTTTGGGAAGAGAAAAATCGGTCCATGGAGCCATGTTGGTCCTAGATTTCCCAAAAACGTCATTTAGGGCCTCAAAACGGCTCCAGAAGTTCATGACCCAAAAAACTGCTAAAAATAGTAAATTGTGCTACAATTACTGAAACTAGAAAAATGAAAGAGACAGTCATGGGGGGTCCAAATGGGATAGGTGGGTGGCCACCAACATCCACCTGGATCACCTGTAGCAGGTGAAATGGAGGCCACTGAAAAAGTGAATTCAACGCTAGCAATAATAACACTTTCAGCTTTCAACTGAGTTGCAACTCAATTTGTCAATTTCTCATTGAAACCCACTTCACTCACCCTTTTGATGAAGTCCAAACAATTCACATCTTCAAAGAACTGTTTGAGAAAGGGAGATGAGTTTATTTCATTGCAATTTGATGGCTCATATCTGAGGATTTTTCCTCCCTTGTGATGTCTCTTCCTCTCTAGTGAACATTCTCCTTCCATGGTGACAGAAACCCTAGTAGCACGAAAATGAGAAAAACAATGAGGTATGAGTGAAAAGTGGAATGATGGGTAGGGTGAGTTGATAAAATGGTAAAGGAGGTTTGAAATAGGTGGATATGGATTATGGACAACTGATGCAAATGAATGGAAAATAAATGGAGGAACAATCTGCTTGTGAAAAGGAAAAAACAAAGTTTTTAAGGAAAGTGCCCAAAACCCATAGGAGTGAACTAGGGTTTCGCTTTTAGTGAGGTAAATTTATGTTTTGATGTTGATTGAGAGGTTTAAATAGCATATCAAACATGTATATAGGTGTAGGGTAAGATTTTACATGTTAAAAATAAAGAGAGGAAAATGGCCATCATCAACCCTATCATTTTTGCATGAGAAAATCACTAAAAACCCAAATTGAAGATATATTTGGCATGAATTGATTTTTCAAAAAAGAGAGGTAAGTAAAATGGTGTACTTGTAGCTCAACTTAGGATGTAATGAAATGAGGTAATCAAGCTTAACAATTGATTTTGGGAGAGTTTCGGGCGATTTCTAGCACCGCAGTTAGCCTGAGCGTAGCGCCTAAGCACAACGCAGTGTTCCTAAGCACAACACGGTCTTCTTGAGTGCAACACAGTCTTCCTGAGTGCAACGCCTTGAGGTTTTTGCCAATTCTACCTATGTAATGGAGCTCGATGTGCAAGAGTGAATGAGAGGTAAATAAGACAAGTTTGGTGCTTTTTAGTTTATATATGAAAATTAATTTCTCTTTTGGAAAAGAAATGGGACCCTCAAACCTTTGAAAAACTAAATTTTCACTTTTGAAAATAGAGTCACCTTTAAGGCTGAAACCTAAGATGTCTTTTAACTTTCCTGAGCACTAAAACTTCTTCTTCTGGAGCTTTCAAACTGAAAACATGATGAATTTGTCATAACCCAACAAATCAATGTCAAAGAGTTGCTTGTGATGCTTTATTCACTGCTGGATTTATACATGGTAATGGTGGACCTTGGAAACCCTAATGACCTAATGGAAGACCTAAAACTGAATGGAATGATGATGATGACTGAATTTTTTTTATCATGACACCTTCATAGAAATGAGATAGGTGACCAACATAGGTGAATTTTCCAAAAGACAGAACTCATTCCTAGATTGACCAAATAGTGACCAACTTTTACTGTGTAAACTCAGTGACATGAAAAAATTTGATTTTGAGACTCCTGAAAAGCCTAGTAAAAGCACATTTGATCCTGGTGACAGACAAACAAGATTGACACTAACACTTCCCACCCATTTATTGAGGGAAGGGGATTTATATCTCATGTACTCATATATTATTGTATCAAGTCCTGGCTCACATTTTTTCTAGGTGCATTATGTCTATGGGACAGATTGTATTATTTTTTGGCTCTATTATGCCAACATGTCATGTACCATTCAACATGTACTTTATTGCTCAGTTCATATTTATGGGCGAATAATTATTTTTGTACTAAGTTATCTTGGTGAGTATGGTTATGCCTTCCCCACCTCATTGAGGTCCGGTACTGCAGAGATAAAAGGAGACTTGCATTAGCCTTACCCCCTCTGTCACTATCCTCTCTCAAATTCAACGTCACTGGTCTCTCTCTCCCTCCTGGACTCCCCTGTGTTTTCTAAGTGATTGTTCCTTACAACGTACTTCAGTCATATGTTTTAATCCTAACACTCCTACATTGGGGGGAATCTGTTATCACCAAAAAATTGGTCATCTTGCCTAATTTATGAGATGGATCAAAGTATACCATGTAAAGGCAATTTTACCATAGTAAAATTTCTTTCACTGTGAGAAATTACCTAATAAACCACCTTTATTAAGTAATTTATACTTCAACGCATGAAGGATAATTAAATAAATCATTATTTATTTGATTTTCTTCTAGGAATAATTAATTAAACCATTCTTTTATTATTATTCCTTCATAAATTTGACCCAATCATGAAAAATAAATAGATAAATCATTATTTTTCTTATTTTTCTCTATGAATAATTTATTAATCACTAATTAATTATTATTCTTTGTCAAAATTGACTAAATGCCTTTCTTTTTTGTAAGCTACAGTAGGACCCTTCTTTCTCTATTTATACCAAAAACAGGTTGAACCAGATACAACATTTGGTGGCCTCAACCCACCCAAATGGGAAACCGGATCTGTTGGCCACCTTAAGTTTTTATAACCCGTCCAATAACAAAAAAGAATAAGTCTACTAATCCATGCTAGATAAACTTCACAACAGCAGCTACTAATCTGGTTCCATACAGTCATTAAAAACTACTAACAAGAAAAAGAGATACTATTCTCAAGGAACAAACATGGCAAGCCATTGACTCTAACTAAAGGATTAATCTTCCACAATCTCAGGAGGTGCTTTTACATCCCTCTTTTCTAGAGCAATCTTCTTCAACTATTGCCGGATTTCGTCGAGCATGCTGTCCTACATGAGCATAGTGATTTGGAGATTCTTCATTTCTCTCTTCATATTGGGCTTGCCCTGAGCCAGCTCAGCCATTTCCCCTACTACCTGCTCCATCGTCTTGGCAAGTAAATGCTTCAGCACCCAATAAACATCTAAGGCCTGCTTATATAAGGTCATGCATCCCCTAGTGTTTCCTGGGTTAGGAATGAGGTTACACCATTCTTCCATTTCAGGTTCTGAATCTTCTTCCATTATATTTGCCTCCAATTCTTGAATAAGCTTGCGAATGTCCTCGTCAGTTCCTTTTTTGTATGCTTTTTCTGCTTCTTGCATAGTATGTCTCATGGTTTTTTGGCTGTGTCTCTAACATGCTAGAGAGGAGGGATTTGTTTCATGTCTACCTATTATGTCTTCCTCTGCCCCCACGCCCTATTCCTTGACCTGGGTGTGCCGTTTTGTTCTTAATTGCCGCCTAACTACACTGGCCAACAAAAAATGTTATATTCTCTGTAATGGCTTCTATTCCAGTCTCCTTTGCTTCCTGCTCCCAATTCTTACCCTCCCCCTTCTGCGTTTTTCCAATGGTTGGGTTATTCCCCAGCTTTCCTCCCCTTAGATGAGGTTGGTGAATGTTCTCAAGAGTCTTCTCTACCTCCTAGACCACCTGTTTTACCTCCTCGAACTACCCCTGATCACTATCTATACAGAATCCCTGCATGCATTTACCTTGGCCTGAATGGCTCCCAGCCTTACTAGATTCTTCCCCAGCATTTCTCATCCTACCACCCTCTACCTTCTGACTGCTTGTAGCAAGAAATAATTCCAATTCCCTCTCGCTTTTCTTTCCCTCTGTTGCATCTAGCTCTCCCCCCTCATCCTTAATATTACTAAAGATTGAAAGAAATGCAGGGATTGGATTTAAGAATATGTACCCAGTCCTATGCCAAGTTGCAAAGAACACCAGTTCGCACCGAGCTCTCATCGTCTCCTTCCTTTGCTGCATAATAACCTTGGTTTTGTTCTTCGCCACCTTTGTTAACCTCCTCCCACCTACCCTACGTCTCATCATCCTTCCGCCACCGTCGTTTCCTCCTGCTTCTTCCCCCACTTCCCTGTCACCTCTTCGCCTCGAGATTCTACCCTGCCTACATGTTGCCCCTGCATCCTGTGGAATTATGAGGATGTATGGTGGCTAGCTTTGTCACCCTCTTCCCTTCACCATCTTATCACACGTCCTTTCCAATTATTTCACCCCGATTGGGGGCCATCTGTAACCCTCATCTTGAGTTTGTAATCTCATTATTATCCTGGGTAATGATTCAATTGAGGGGCTCCCATTGTTGTTCTTCCCAATGAATTGGTCATATACTATCTACCTTTCCTCCTTGTTCGTTGCAACCCCAGTTAGCAAGGAGATCCGCTGCCTTATTACCATCCCTTCTAACATGGTTTATGATCTTGTACTCAATGTGTTTCATTATTTCTGCCAGGTCCTAAATTAGTCCTGCCATCCTCCAACTCTACGCTACTTTTTCCCAGTCCTTACCATTATTCAGTTTCCTGAGCATCTCTATCACTAGGTTTGAGTCTCATTCTATTTCCAAATTGGTGTATCCATTTTGGATTGCTATTTTGATGCCTTGATAGAATACCATTAATTCAGCTTCATTATTACTCATTATACCACCCCGATCAGTGTAAACCCATCTTGTCCACCCTTGATTATCCATGAAGATGCCTCCAAACCCTGATGGCCGCGGGTTTCCTTTTGAGGCTCCGTAAAAGTTTAGTTTCATGAAGCCATCACGTGGGCATTTGAACTTGGTTGAGCTCTGATTATGATTTCTCTAGTTTTTTTGCTTTTGGGGATACACCATGCCTTGTTCTATATTTAGGCATGTGAGGATCCTTCCTTCTTCTAGAGTTGCTTTCCAATCTTCTTGAGTCCAAGCTTCCACTAGGATAGTTTCCCGTATAAGTTTTTGGGTTCCCTTCCGGATCGTCTCTGGGGAGTTGTCTTTGTTTTGAAATATTCTTCGATTTATTTCTTTCCATATTAGCCACATGTTAAAACCCATCGCTAGACTCTAAGCTCTTCTAACCATCGAGCTTGAGAATTGACCTCACCCCCATTGATTAAAGGTTTGTTTAATGTTATGAGGGCCTCTGTTTGTCCTCCGAAAGAGTTTCCTTATTTCTTCCCATTACTGCTGAGCAACAGGGCATGTGTTCAAAAGGTGTTCTTGCATTTCTTGGTCCTGCTTGCATAGGCTGCATCTAGGAGGTCCATGGAATTCACGCTTCTGAATCTAATCCCAAGTCAAAATTCATCCTTTTCCTACTAACCATGAGAAAAAAGTTACCTTCGGCCACAAGTTGCTCTGCCATATTTGTTTCCACATGGGTGCATTTTCATCATCCTCCTATTGAATAGTTAGATAGTAGGCTTCTCTAATCATGAAGGTTCCATTTGTGGATCTACCCCACCATAGTATATCTGGACCTCTTCTAATGGTTATTCTTCTTGATTCCATTTCTCTTACATATAGATCTCTTTGTTCAGAATCAATGTGACTATCCCATTCTTCCGATTTCTTCCAGGTTCTCCAGGTCTCCACTTGACTTTCTTCCTTCCAGTATTCACTTACATAATTTAGCCCTTCAACTTTAGCCTTCTGACATGTCTTTTGCAGGCCTTACATCTCTATCATTCTCTCTCTTTGCTGCGAGGCTTCCTCCCAGAATTTAGTTGAATTTCCATTTCGTATTTCCTAGAATGCATGTTTGGATATAATATTGTTGTTTTGACTAGCCAAGTCCCATATTGTGGAGCCTCTTGGAATTTCCTCCAGCCTAAGAATACCTTCAGTGGTTGTGGGCATATTGTATTTTTGAGTCCATATTTTTTTCCATAGATCATCTCCACCCCTCATCCATCTCCACCACAGCTTCGCCCCCATAACTTGGTTCAGTGTATATGGATCTCTAAGACCCAGTCCTCCTTCTTCTTTATTTTTTATCAGTCCCTTACAAGATATTAGAGCCCATTTCTTTTGTTGCTTTAGTCCTCCCCAGACGATTTTTTTGAATATTTCCATCATTTTTGTGCATACCCCTTTAGGAACCACCATTACTAGGAGAGGGTAGATAGGAATTGCTTGAAGAATCGATTTGAGAAGCACTATTCCTCTCGCTATATTCAAAGATCGGAAAGACAAATTAGCTAGTATGTTCTTGAGTTTCTCAATGGTTTGATGCCAATTTGCTATCTTCAAAGGATTTAAAGCTAATTGATTTCCCAAGTAGTTTGTGGGTAATTCACCTGTGAGGAAGCCCCAAATTCTAGTCAGGTGGGATTTGACCATGTATGGCGTGTTGAAGAGGAATGTATAAGATTTATCCTTCTTAATTTTAGTTCCTGACGCTTCCATAAAGAGGTCAAGGATTCTTTTAAACCTTTTTCCTTCTCTTAGGGAGAGAGCACAAAAAAGCATAATGTCATCTACAAATTGTTGATGAGTAATCAGTAAGTTACTTCCCCATAACCTTAGCCCTTTGATTTTTCTCTCTCTCAATTCTTTTTTGAGGTATCATCCCAGGCCTTCCACTGCTATGATGAACAGGAAAGGGGATAAAGGATCCCCCTGTCGTAATACTCTTGTGGCATTGAAGGTTGAAGTTGGCATTCCATTCAAGAGAATGGAAAAATTAGCAGTGGAAATCATATCATAGACCCATTTTACCCAGCTATTGCCGAAGCCAAATGCTGTTAATTTTTTGTTAAGGTAATCCCAATTTAGATGGTCATATGCCTTTGAAAGATATAATTTGATCATCATTCCCATTTCCTTTTTATATTTCAAAGAATGCACTACTTCCTGAGACACTACCAAGCCATATAGAATTTGTCTCCCTTCCACATACCCAGTCTGTTCCGAGGAGATAATACTAGATAGGATTGGTTTCAGCCTCTTAGCCATCAGGGTGGCTATAATCTTATAGATTACATTACAAAGAGAAAGAGGTCGAAAACCTTGAGCGGTTTCCGATTTAGCAGACTTAGGAACAAGAGACAAAAGGGTTGAGTTGGGGCCGGGACATACCTTCTAATGTCTACGCGATTCTTCTACCACCTCCAAGATGTCTTGCCCCAAGAAGTGCCAGCTTGCTTGGTAGAATACCACTGTGACTGGAGCTTTATTTCTCTTCATTCCTTTCACAATTTCTTCCACTTCTTATAGGGTTACTGCCCTCATGAGAGCTAAGTTCTCATCCCTAGTAATCATCCTTAGGATTTCATTTCATATCCTTCCTATAGCCTCTTCTCTATTCACTTGAGGTTCTATAAGGATATCCTTAGAGTGCCCAACTAAAGCCTATTCCATTTCTTCATGCTAGGTTAGGCATTGCCCCTCCTCATTTTTGATGGAGAATATTCTATTCCTTTGTCGTTGTTGGATCATGGCTTGGTGGAAGAACTTCGTATCCCTTTCACCTTCATGAAGCTAATTTATTTGAGACTTTTTCTTCCATAGTATCTCTTCCTGTTTTCTTCATTCTTCAATTTGGCTTATCACTATGCCTTCTTCTCTGGTTCTTTCCTCGCTTCTGCCTTCTGTTATAATTTCTTGCTGCAGTATTCTCATTTTTTGTTCTAAGCATTGCTGCTCTTTAAATATATTCCCAAATTCTTCTTTGTTCCATTTTTTAATTTTCCCTTTGAGTTCTTTTAATTTTAGTTGAAATGTCTGCATCCTACTTCTTCCTCTTTGTTGGCTCTGGTTCCACCACTCCTCCACCTTTGACATGAACTGTTGATCCCTGAGCCAGAAGGCCTCAAACCTGAATGGTCACTTCTTTGGGCTTGCTTTGATGTCAATTTCTAGCCTAATCAGCCAATGGTCTGAACCCATTGCTGGGAGGATCATTGTTTCTATGAATATATCCATGTTTGTAATTTGTTCAGATATTATAAATTTGTCCAATCTTGATGCAATTTGATTTTCCCCCTCTTCTATTATTCCATGTGTGGATCCCATTTATTGTGGGAATATCCACCAATATTTTCTCCAATATCATATCACCAAAGGCTTCCATGTCTTGGTCTGTTCTTCTCAAGCCTCCTCGTTTTCCCGTCAGAGTTGTAATCATGTTAAAGTCCACTCCTGCATCCATGGCAGATCTAGGTATAGCCTTCAGATTATTCCAATATTTTGAATAAAAATTCTGTGTTTGCCTGTTAAGTGCAGGCCATATACCCCTATGAGGACTATCCATTCCAACCAGCCTATCATTCTAAAAGTGCTTGAAAGAATTCGGGGCATGCTAACTCAATTTACAAACTGAACTTCCTCTGGATTCCATAGAATTGCCAGACCTCCTACGCTACCTACGGCATCCTGACCCATTAGCTCATAATGAGGATTGAATCTCCTCATTATCTCTTCCAGTTTCTGAGTACTAATCTTAGTTTCTTGAATTATCATTATGTTGGGTTTATCTTTTTTCAACCTCTCCCTCAGATATCTCTGTTTCCCCTTGCTATTAATACCTCTGATATTCCAGGTTGCAATTATCATTTTAATAATTTGGAAAGTTGTTGGAATACCTTTGAGAGAGGTATGACTCTTCCTGAATTCACTAGCATCTCCCCAACCATTTGGATGGTCTCACTCATTGGACGTCTACCTTGTTTTCTTCCTCCTTTTCCAGCATTGCCCATTCCTATACTTTGGTTACCTTGTGCTCCTAGTTGTTCTGGTTGATTTTCCATAATTACTCCTACCTTCTCCTTGTATTTTTGAAACATATCTTTATATAATTGCTTTTGTCCTTCCGGTATAAATCTCTCATCCAGTTTCCTCCATTCATGTAACAGTATCCTCATTATTTTTTCCTCTTCTCTTCCTTTGTCTTTTTGTGGGTCTACCTCCATTTGAGTTTGGTCTTTTGGTGAGTCCATGTTGTCTTCTTCCCCTTCCTGTTCTGTATTTATTTGTATTGTGTCATGTTCTTTTGCTCCTTTTGATAGTTCCGCAGGTTCTTCATCACTGTCTCCCTTTTCCATTTCCATTTCCTCTTCCTGAAGGGCCTTAAACTTGTTCTGATTTTCCAATAGTATTGTTTTTGCAGGTGGCTGTAGAGGGTTCGATCCTTTTAGAGATTTCCTTCTATTGAGAACTTCTTTGAATCCCTCTTTGGCCTCTCTATTTGCCTCTGTTACCTTCTTCTCTTTCTCTTTCCTTTCTATTGATTCTTCTGCTGCATTTAAAGGGCATTGTTTAAAGAGATGGCCATATTCATGGCATTTTCTACAGTGAAATGGGATGTGCTCATAATCCATTGGTTGTTGCCATACCTCATCATGGTATTCTATCTCAATAAACTTAGGAAGCAGTTCTATTATATTCATATATACACATATCTTGGCATAAGATGTGTATCTCCCTCTTTTAGGGGTCTCAGCTACATTGAAAAATGTCCCAATTGTATTTCCTATTCCTTATAGGATCTCCAGATCCTAGAACTCAATTGGGAGTGCAAATAGTCTGTCCCAGATAGGTGCCGCTAGAATTTTTTCCTTGTCTGGGTTATAGTAGTCCTCCCAGTGCCTCATGAATAAACTAGCATTATTCGTAAAGTAGCATCATCCCTCAAAAACCCTTTCCTTATCTTCCAAATTAGAGAAGATAACTGTAAAAAAATAATTTGCCCTTAGTTTTAGATCTATATGCCCCTTAGGTTTCCATCTTTGCTGTATCCATTTGGTCAAATCCTTCTCAGATGGCCAAATCCCTACGAACTTACAAATTAAAGCATGATCCTTCATATAACTTTTGTATTCTTCAAGTTTGTTGTTAGGGATTACAAACCTGGGTTTTTTCACTGCCCTTGGTAAACATCTGCCACTTAATCCTACTTGCCAGCGTGCTCCCATGACCAGAATGTCTCTGGAGATTTTTCCAATGCTTCCTTATGCTCCATTTCTGCTTGACTCCCCTGCTACTATGTTTTTGTAGGAGGGGATCTCTCCCCTCCTGACTTCAACTACCATTCCTCTGTCAGTTCCGTCAGCTTTCTATCTCTTGCACTTCGCTCATATCTACAGTCTATAATTCTCTGAGCAAATGCTAATGGAAGAAAGCTTCCCCTGCACCTAGTCCCCGGTTCAGGTCTGCTTAAGGTGGCCTGATCCGAAACCCTAACCCTAAAAAATTGACTAAATGCCTTGGGAATAATTAAATAAATCAGTACTTGTTTATTATTCCTTAACTAATTCCTTGATATGATAAATAAATCATTTATTTATTTATTATTTTAAAATAAAATTTTAAATACTTTTTCCTTCCTAAACAAATATAATAAAATATTCCAGGTGGTTATTCCAAGAATGGTATCAATAATATTTTATTATTGCTCATTATTTGAGGATAACTCAATATTTGTTATAAGTATAAGGTTTTTCCATTCATTATTGACTTTTTTTTATTTTCATTGTTGCACCCACTATTGTAACTCTGATTGTTTTCATTGTCAAACACCATATTTTGTTGGGTTTATGCATTATAGAGGAGAGAGACTATACGGAAGATGAAGACATGTGAGGATAGCCAAGAACCCATCCCATAGAGGGGGACTAGTAACATTTAACTTTTCTCTTCACATGTGTTACTATAAAATTATTCTTTACATATTTGGTTTCCATTGAATTGCTCGGGTTGTTACTATTTCTTTCACTATTTAACTATGATCGTAGCATAGATCAGAATTTTGGCAGGTTTTGTTTTTATCAATAGCTACAGACCTACAATGTTTAGAAGCCATTTATACTGTTGAGATGGTTTTTCATCCACAATCTTAAGTGGGTTATTTTCGTACATCATTGAGAAGAAAACACTACAACATTCAACATCATCAACATGGTCCTAAGTATGCCATGATTCCAAGAATCACTAAGTAACTTCAACAATCAATAGCCAATCATCAATATCGATCATAGAAAACACATCGTCCTCATCAAGCATGTGAATAGATAAACTTTATCATTTGGAATCCAAGTATCATTGACAATTGCTAGAAAAAAACAACATACAAATCTCCATTAGTAATAATAGATACATCGAGACATTAGCAAATATACGCAAGAAGACATGCTTATGAAAACACAATACTAATAAGGGACTTTTGAGTTATAATAGTCCCCCCCCCCCCACACGTGAACGAACAAACTGCAGCAAACCAATGTTAGAAACAAAAGACCAAACATGAAATGGTGATTACATATAGGAGGACCCCCCTTAATCTAAGCCATTTTTATCAATCACTGAGATGTATACAAGTATTTCCAACTCATAAACCATATATATACATGGTTTTCCTTCACGTCATCTGCATATATAATGTAAATTGTAGTAATTTAAAGTCACAACTCCCCTTGAACATGACATGCCTATTAGAATAATTAGCAGAGTGATGAAGTAGGAATCATTCTTAATTTATGTCTGAGATATTTACAAGAATCACATGGAAGTGGCTTTGTAAATATATATGCAACGTGTTCCTTTGAATGAACATAATCCAATTTGACCTTTTCTTCAAGCGCTTGTTCTCTGAGAAAGTTATATTTGACTGGGATGTGCTTGATTTTTTAGTGCATGACAAGATTCTTGGAGATACTTATGGCACTCTTAGTGTCATAGAGAATAGGTACAAGTTCATGGCAAGTGACTTTAATGCCTTCTAATGTTTGGATCATCCGTAAAAGTTCAATACAACAAGATGCAACAGTAACATATTCTGCCTCAGTAGTAGATAAAGCGATGGAGCTTTGTTTCTTTCTGAACCATGAAAGCAATAAGGGTCCTAAATAAAATGCTCCTACACTAGTACTCTTGTGGTCATCAATATTACCTTCCCAATCTACATCTATATAAGCATGAAGTGCAAAATCTACATTTTTTTGGTACCATAGACCAAAATATTGAGTTCCTTTTATATACTTGAATGTTCTCTCAACTGCTTCGAGATGAGTTTCGTTTGGATTTGCTTGAAATCGTCTAATAATTCTAACTACATGCATAATTTCTGGTCTTATACCTGCAAGGTAGAGCAAGCTGCCAATCATATATTTGTATTCTGGTTGATTGGTTGAAGGAGAATCATCATTTTGACTATGATTGCATCTCGTTACCATTGGTGTGCATACCAACTTGTAGTTTTCCATTCCATATTTATTCAAACTCAATTTGAGGTACTTGGTTTGAGAAAGAAATATACCATTGTTAGCTTGTTGAACATAAATACTAAGAAAGTATGTTAGTTCACCAAGTAGAGACATTTCAAATGCTTTCTACATAACTGGGGAAAATCCTTGACTCACAGATTCTAGATTGCTTACAAATATGATGTCATTTACATAAACAACAACTAACAAAAGTTTATCTTTATGAATTTTGATATATACGTTGCTATCTACATAAACCTTTTTGAAACCTTGTTTTTTAAGGTACCTTTCAAGATGATAATACCATGCACAAGGAGCTTGTTTTAATCCATACAATTTCTTCTTAAGTTTGTACACAATATTTTTATCATTTCAAGGAATCAACCATTCAGGGTGGTCAATATAAAATTCTTCTTCTAGATACCCATTTCACAATGCAGATTTAACATCCATTTGTTATACTTTAAAGCTATGAAAAATTGAAAATGCAAGATACATCCTTATGGCATCAAGTCTAGCTACAGGTGCAAATGTTTCTTCAAATTCTATCCCTTCCTATTCAACATAGCCTTTGCATACAAGTCTTGCATTTTTTCAAATAACTTCTCCATTTTCATTCAATTTGTTCTTAAACACCCATTTTTTCACAATAATTTTTTTATCATGTGTCCTTGGTACTAATTCCCATGTATGGTTCTTTTTTATTTGATCAAGTTCTTCATGCACTGTCTTAACTCAACATTCATTTTTTTTTCGCTTGATTCAGGTCTTGAGGTTCCACCAAGATTTATTCCAGTTTGTACTCTTGCTCCCTTTTCACCTATAATTTGAGATTTAAGATGATGTTTTTTAACATACCTCGAAGGAGTCCTTTATGATGTATTTGTAATTTCATTTCCTTCTTCTGATGATTTTGTATTTCCTTCTTCTACAACTTTTTGGCTTGTACAAGGAGAGGTCCCTCATTTGTTAGTGCTTCTATTTGAGTACATGTGGATGGCTCATAATAAAGTTTATGCATTCAACAATATTTTGAAGCACTCTATTATAACATTTACATCCCTTGCTTCTAGAAGAGTATCCAAGAAGGATTCCTTCATCATTTCTAGATTCAAACTTTCCATGATTAATATCATTTTTCTTTATATAATATTTTCTTCCAAAAATTCTAATGTGTTTGACAATTATAGGCTTACAAAATCCTAATTCATATGGAGTGTTATCACCTTTTATTCGAACATGAGTTTTTTTAAGTATATTCAGTTGTATGTGCTCCTTCCCCCCAGAATCTATGATGTCTTCCTCATTCATCAAACGTGGCACGTGCCTTTTTTTGGATTATTCTATTGATTCTTCGTGCTACTCCATTTTGTTGAGGAGTCTTAGCTATAGAAAACTGTCTTTTGATTCCATTCTGTTAACAGAAATTGGAAAACTCATTTTATATAAACTCTCCTCCTCTATCAAGTCTAAGACATTTTATTTTCAATTCTAACTCATTTTCTATGAGAGCCTTTAATACTTACAATTGATCAAATGCTTCATCTTTATGTTTTATTAAGATAATCTAACACATTCTTGTAAAATCATTAGTGAGTAATATGAATTATTGTTCACCAAGAGAAGACTTCTTTCTGATAGGACCACATAAATGAGTATGAATAAGTTCATGTGGCTTACTTGAAGTACCTTCTTTACAATTAAATTGAACTATGTTTTTCTTACCAACTTGACATGATTTGCAGATGTTATTTTCAAGTGGAGAGGTGTTGGGGAGTCACAACCTTCTCCCATTCTGCTTGATTTGTCTAATTGAGAAAATATAATTTGTCCCAACCTTTTGTGCCAAATCCAAATTTCTTCATATTTTCTTAATTAATAGTGTTTTTGGTTGCCTTCCAAGACATAGACATTGGGTGGAGTTCTTGTTCGCTTTCTTATGATCTTACCTATGTCCATATTTCTTACCACACAATTATTTGATCTAAAAACAACTTCATCCCCTTGGTCACACATTTGACTAACACTTAATAAATTATGTTTTAATCCATCAACAAATAAAACATTTCCACCCTTGAACTTTTTCTCTAACAATACGGTTCCTTTCCCTTTAATAGAAGGAGGTGATTTATTACCAAAAGTTACATTCTTTTCTTTATTTATTTCATTAAAATAAATAAACTTACATTTTTCATTTTTCATATGCTTCAAAAATCTGTTGTCAATATACCACAAATTTTCTTGATCTCTTGCGTACAAAGCTAGAGCATAATTTTCAGAGTTTGTAGTTTTATTTTCCATACCCTGGTTGTTATTGTCTTTTATTCATGATGGTACGATGGTCCCATTATGCTTCCACATTCAGTTTCTTTATGACCACTTTTTTTGCGAAGAGAACATTCAATTTCATATTGAAGAGGTGAAAAAACATTACATGAAGATTTATTTTACATAATCTCATTCTTTTGTTTTCTTGCTTCTCTAGTCATAATAGTTTTATAAGAACCACATTGAACAACTTTGTGACCAAAATTGTGACAAGTGAAGCACTGAGCATTAAAGTAGGAATACCTGGGAGTATAATACCTTCTCGAGTATCTTGGCCTTCGATTATGGTAAGGTTGTTTTACCTGAGAGGTATTTGACCCTTCATTATTTTACTGAGAACTATGATTCTCATGTTTGCTTCCTTTTACTGCATTTATGTAGCTTCGTGTACCTATTTCAGAAGTTTTTATAGTTTTTGATGATTCACCATTTGAATTGTATCCAAGACCTATCTTGATTATTGGAGAGCATTACATTTTGATGATTTATTCTAAAGTCTCATATCCTTTAGCAAATTTAAGATTTAGAGCCCTTTTTTTCTCGATTTCCTTTCTTAGGCCCACTATTTCAATTTCTAAATTCTCAGTGTGTCTTTCCTTTTGTCGAACTTGTTTCTTCAAAACTTCTTCAACTAATTTAGTTTCTCCTAAATCGATTTTTAGCTAAGTTATTTCTTCAACAATAGTATTTGCCTTATAGATAGAAATTTCCTTTTCTTCTATAGCATCCATAAAAAGACATCAGAGTCATCCACACATTTTTCATCAAATTCCATAAGGAATTGACAATATTGATAAGATTCAACATCCTCATTATTGGAAGAATATTCACTATCTTCATGAGTATAAAAACTTTTCTTGTTATCAAACCCTCTTTTAACATTACCTTTTGGAGAAATCTTCCCATTCTCATTATTTTCTTTATAAGGATATTTAGAAGAGCAGTGACCAACCCTTCCATAGGAAAAACATTTGAAATGAAGCTTACCTATAAACCTGTCAGTTCCTAATTGAAGTTCCTTCATGAAATTCACTTTTTCTTCGTTTGAAATGTAACCTGTTTCCTTGAGATCTTACATTTCCTTCCCTTTGCATGTAACTTTGAATGTCACTTCTTTGATATCTAATGGACCCCCTTTTCTCATTTTATAATCTATTAAAATCACATGGAGTTGCTCAATAGTGAGATTATTCAAAACTTGCATTTCTTCAATAGCAGAGACATTGAAATCGAGCTTTGACGTTAGAGATCTTAGATTTTTCTCAACAATAGTAGAATATTTTATTTCATCACCAATATATTTCATTGGGTTAATGATATCATCTACCAAAAGGAAAAAAATTTCAATACTTTCATCATTATGCATTCTGAGAGTCTCATGTTGAATTCTAAATGTTTTAAGTTTAGCACCCTTTACCTTAGTGTCACCTTCATAGATTTGGATAATCTTGTCCCATATAGGATTTTATGTATTCAACTACATAACTTTCACAAATTCTGATTCTTCCAAGCTTCCTAAGAGAGAATTGACTACCTTTGCATTGGTCTCATGTTGTTTCTTCTTAGCATCCTCTATGGGAATGGAGGATGGGTATTGATATCCTCCTTCAAAATTTGCCCATATAGTAGCTCCAAGTGACTACAGATATGCTCTCATTATGACTTTCCAAAATACCAAGTTAGTTACATTAAACAAAGGGGGCCTCATAGAAGATATTCCCTCTTGACTCATCATCTTGATGGATCTCCCTTTAAGCGATCAAGCTTCTTCTGAGGGACCTACTCTGATATTAATTTTTGGGAAAAATACTCAGGGGGGGAGGTGAGTCAGTATTTTAAATTCAAACTTCCAAATTTTATATTCTGAAAATATATGCTACTACTATTAAAACAACCTACATATGTACGCGATTTAACACAATGAAACAAACATATATCAAGATGATTATCCTTAATCAGTCAATCAACAGATTAATTAATTTTCAGTATGCAGTAAAGAACATAAAGAAATAAAAAAAACACACATATAACACCAAGATTTTAGGTGGAAACCCAATGTGGGAGAAAACCATTGTTGTTGTTGCCTTTGTCTTCTTTCTTATGATATAAAGAAAAATATTACATTTGTACTCATGCAAACTTTTGGCAGTACACAAGCACCCACCCACAGAAGGATAGAATCTTCTCTTGTTATCCAACAGCCACTCGAAGGTAGATACAACCTTCTGAAGTCGTTTACTGACTCTTGCCAGAAGGGAGCTCCTACCCCCTTTCTAATGGCTGCAACCCTCAGCTCTTTGTAGACCACTTTTCATAATATTTTAGAATGGAATCATGTGTCAAACAATCATCACACAACCTTTAGGCCACCTTTCATCAAATTTTCAAAATGGATCCATATCGGCCATAAACCCAAACAAATTGAAGCACTGAATTTTTGACACTATCACACAACAAATCAACTGAAATTTTGAAGCATCAAGTCACTGAATGAAAAAACCAACAAATATCAAATTTTGTACGCGATTATATTGGATAAAACTCACACATATACACACTTTCTTTGTATAACAACAATGTACAGATCTCAAAATACTAAACGCTAAATCATTATTCACATAGACCAATTCCCTAGATACAAATCATTAAACCAATCACAGATTTCTGAACCAATTACAGATCATAGATCATACAACAAGTCAAACTTCTTTACCATTTAAATTGATCAATTCAACCAAGTCAACTCAATTTTCACTGTCATACATACATCATCATGACAGAAACATCATCGACATAGAACAACAAGTAAGCTAAACTACATCAATTATAAACATCAATCATCAGATCAAACACTAGCTTGTGTATGCAAATTCCACAAGGAATATCAACATATGTATGTGCTTAACATGCACAACACCCACGTACAAATCTGCACATACTGAAATTTATTTCGCAAACTATATACGTAACCCTATAAAGATGGATCTACAATTATACGCGACTATTCCCAAACATACATGCGTACAAATCTGACAAACTTTCACTGCAAACACAATTTCACTTTCCGCAACCTTTATTGTCAATACTACAGAATTCTCAATAAAGTATTTAGATCACAGTATCACAATTTCATTAATATTAACGATATTTGCAACAAGTAAATCAATCATGCATATATGTCAACATATTTCAAATCTTTCAGATCTAAATCTTGTTCTTAATCCATCGTGCACACATATTTTTCATCAAAGCATTCATAGACAACTCAATACTTGCACACATAACACTTTGATCTCCATCTCCTTATATAGATTTAGCCTTATCCAATACCATAGGCCAATGACTTAGTAATGTTGTTGGTATTTTTTGACATGACCAAATAATCATTGTCTCTTCCATTACTCTGGGCCAATACCATAGTAAATTCCACCTCGTATCTAGATTACCATGGTGCAGATTGTGTACATGACTTTTCTTCACAATACCTCCACATCTACGCGACCTTGCTTCTGAGGACCCACGAATATTTTATCATCCATTTGTGTTTGAACTGACATTCCTCTGTCCATATCACTTGTAGGATCCATACGAGTCTTCCTAACCATCATGTTTTCACAATGTTGACATATTTATCAACTAGGTTGTCATCAAGGATAACACATTAGCCATAATGAGAACACCCTTATGCTATGGATGGTTGTAAATTTATAGGAGAAGAATGGTAGTTCAGGATTTATCATTATGAGTTTGAGATCCACATATAATGGTAGGATGAGCTGAAGGGATGAGAGGTGAAGTCTCTAAGTTAGGATTAGATAGGATTTGAGCTCTTATCCATGGTAAATAGTTAAAACAACCCTTGGAAGCTTCTCAAAGAGAAAACTTCATAATATTTTGTATCTCCCCTAATTTATAGAATCAACATACTTGCAGAAGGGAGAAACCAACATTGGACGTAGGTGGTTAAAACAACAGGGTGTGCTTGGGCTAAAAACATTGATTTTGAGAATTTAATCCCCAAAACTGAGACTTTTTGGAAAGATCATGATTAGGAATTTGTGAAGGGATGATGCCAACATTTTCAAGGATGTTGATTGATCCAATATGTAGGCCTATTAACAAGATGTGACAAAATAGCCTATAGCATTAATATTGTGGATACTCCTATCATGTGAATGACATGCCCCCTCTTTAACTAAGATCCAAAATTCTCCTTGGAGCATTTGGCAACATTTGGTGACACTTTCACTACATCATGGAGGAGTAACAATTTAATGCTACTCTTTCCTAAGCTACTACCTTAAGGGGTTTCCCTTGCAACATGTAGTACAATTGCTAGTTGTATCCAAATGGCAATTTTTTTTGGATAAACAATTGATTCAATATAACTTGATTTAATGATGGATGAAAGAGATGAATTTTTCACCATTCCATTTCGAAAGTCTAAACATTTCCCTCATGAAAATGGTATGTTCAATTATTACTTATAAAATATTATATCAATTGTATGTTCAATTATTGGATTTTTTTTATCAAAAATAGTATGCCCAATTATTAGAGGACCTTAAATTTCCATAAATCTAACCAAGACATTTGTGCAAAGAAACTCATGAATGTGGGCCATTGAATTGTTTTAGAGGAGGTCATTGTTATGGGGCCTTCAAATATTTTATGGGAATGATTATTAATAAAATTGATATGAATAGATATTTATTAAACTTAACAATATCATAATAAAAATATTGTTAGATAGTGTAAATTTTGAGATGATGGGCACTTTTAAGTTGTGGTTTGAGAATCCATTACACTTAAGTATTTAGACTTTAAGAAAGTTTGACCTTTTCATCAAGAAATGTTCCAAACATTATACGCTATCACCCTCTATCCTATCCTATGTTATGGGCTAAGAAGATAAAAAAAAATGGAATTTTTTATTGTTTTATTTTTTTATTATGAGAAAATGTTATAAAAAGACTTGCAAAATTACTTTAGTCTTTCAGTTAAAAAACCAAAAAATATGAAGTGTGAGAAATATTGAGTTTGACTATTATTTAAAACAATTCTTTTTTTTTTTATCTTGAACTATCTTATTATAAAAGTAAAAGTAATAGGTATTTCATCTCATGGTCTTTTTTAGAGAAAAGCAACTTGTGGTCTTAATTTCACTATAAAACCCACATCAAATTTTTCTACTTTATTTTAATATTAATTATTTTCTTTTTAACATTAATAAAAATAAGAATAAGAAAGCTTTAATTTTCCATATTTTCTACCTAGAAATTAATTTTTTAAAATAAATTTAAAAAATAGAACAAGTACATCTCAATAAATATTTTAAATACTAGATAATATAATAATTCCCAATATTTTTTAATAATTATTGATAACATTACCGATTGGACAGAGTAACAACACATTCAAAAATATCTAAATCTTAGAACCACTTCACACCTCTCTTCAATAAACATCTCAATCTTAAATAAGTTATATAATACTCAGTTTAGTTGACATGAAACCTACCGACAGATATAATATAATAAATGAGTTAAACGGCTGAATTCTTGGCCCACAAGACTTTTGGATACCCACATCGTACTTTTGGACTTTTGGACAATGTGATGTTATTACATATACATTGTACGTTTTGCCTCAAGCTGGTGGGCTGCGGATGGACCATCCCTTTCACTTACTACATTGTGACTTTTATAAGGAAATAAAATATATAATCGTACACGCTTTAAGACTACAGTTGATTAAAATTAAAATTAACCCATCTGTGGTTGATCAAAATATATTTTTATCTGTACGATAGTCTTAAGAAAGGATGGCATGCTAAAATTTGTAAGGTAAGGGATGGGATGGGATGGTGGTGGCAATTTTTTTTTTGAAGGTGAGAAAATTTATCATGGTTAAATTAGGTTTGAGGATAGTCATTTCTCAGTGCTAAGGGGGAATGCAAGCTCATTTATCATGATTATTCAAGAAAAACCACCCATACCGTGCTAACTATCTCTAAATCATGAATAGTTAAGAGCCTATTTCTTTAGGTAAGAAAAAACTAGCTTTTAACCAAATAAAAACTATTTTAAAACATACTCCAAACCTATATAAATGATAAAATATAATATAATTGTTGTAATTTTAATTAAAATTTTTAAAATAAATAATATAATTATAGCAATTTTTTAATATATATTATATATTCAACTTTATGATTAAACTTATTATTTTATTTTATTAGTCAAAAATATTAAATATAACAATAAAATATTAAAACTAATATTAAAACAGTAATAATATAATTTCCATGAAATGTGGGGTTGGTTTGACACAATATTTGTGAAGAGGTAATCTTTTGACAAAAAGCAAGGAATACCCATCTTTCTGCTAAACAAAACCGATTGAACCCATAATTAATTAGACCTTTTTGATAAGTGTAGGCCAAATATGGTAAGTGAATAAGCCCTAGCCTTAATTATGACTTTAAGTCAAAATTGATTCAAATTTAAAAAGGGTTTTTTCCGTCATTAGAAACTGAACTAGTAAGTTTATCTCTTTTTCAGAGATATCCATACTAGAGCACAATCTCTTCAACTCTCTTATTATTGATTTTAATGAAGTATTTTATCTTTAAATTCCTTTTTTTTTTGAAGATGGATCAATTCTTACTTTTAATTACAATAAAGTAGCTGTCACACTGTTACACAAAAATATCGTCACCATGATTATTTGCAGTCAGTATGGGTCTATCATCACTTGTACTGTCCTCCTAAGCAAGTCTCAGTCCTCAGCTCTTCAAGTCAAGCTTTGAAAATAAGAGAAAGACATTAAAAATCAATGAAACTCTGGTTCCGCACTTTCTCTCACTGTTACCTGCAGTCCCGCACCTTCTGTTTACAAAAACTGCGGACATGCCCGCTCTGTCCCTAAAGGTGTGGGTGTGGACCCCTATGAAAGTCAAAAAGGCGCAAGTTTATTCTAAAAAACTCATTTTGTGTTAATTCTAGATGATTCTAGAAGGAATTTTGACGTGGATTTGCCGCTCTTAGGTGGTTCATGCATCTCAAAAGAGAAGGAGCTAATCCCTTGATGAGAGGAGCTATCCCTTTGAAGGAGGTCTTTATCCCTTTGAAGGAGGACCTAGTAACTTCCCCCCATTGCACTATAAATTCAGGCATTGGGCTAGTTGCTAGGGAGGTTAGAAGCTGAAGATTTTTGAGGGTAAATGTCGGTGAAATTAAGACTTCCTAGTTGAGCTTAAGAGGAGAGATCACGTACCTTTTTGGCTTCATTGGGAAGTGAGTGAAACTTGTCAAAGTAGAGGAGACTTCTTGATGGACCCTGGGAGGAGCTTGTACAGCGTCAAGGCACAGGTTGTAAAGTTCTTCTTATTTTGAATTAATACAATCAAACTCATTTTTCTCAACAAGTATCTCATGTTATTTGTTTCATGAACTCCTTGACTTTCATGTTAAATATGTTTTATGATATTGGCTTTTCAGGTGCTATTTAATTTGGTTGCTTGTTTGTGTTTGCAGATTCGCGACAAAGGAGCTCATTTGGATCGAAGAAGCGAGGGCATCCATAAACTTGCGTTGGACATAATGTAGGCCCTAAAACACTTGTTTTCCTTTGTTTATAAAAGCATATTTAGAGAAAGATAATGTTTGGTTGGTTTGCTTGTCATTAGGTTTTCTTTAGATTCTAGGAAGGTCTATCTTGTCCGCAAGATCGACCTATTCCATGTGACAAAATGGCGACTCCGCTGGGGACTTGATTTT
Organism: Pinus tabuliformis; assembly: GCA_031772625.1. Classification (NCBI taxonomy): domain Eukaryota; kingdom Viridiplantae; phylum Streptophyta; class Pinopsida; order Pinales; family Pinaceae; genus Pinus; species Pinus tabuliformis. The sequence goes on along the minus strand of CM062820.1, from coordinate 880,982,338 downwards.
TTCCTTGTTTTTACTTTGACCTGAGAAACTGTGTTTTTGGCTTGTTGTGTGTAAAATTGGGTAGAGTTTGTAGATCCAGGGTTATTTTTCATTTTTCATAGCTTTGGGAGAGGACCGCACCCTATCCTTTTGACACAGTGCATACCTATCTGCACCTTTGCTTTTAGCACAGAGCGGGACCGCACCTGTGTTAATTGTGGGCCTGCGGACCATGTCAAAATTTTGAAAAACCTAAGATTTCCTCTGTTAGTCATCTTAGTTTTTGTTTAGAAGTTATTATCCACTGCCCAGACCTGCATATAACCTGTCAAAAGCTTTCCTTAGGTTGATTTCATTAGTGTTAGGGTTTTAGGTGAAATTCCTAGGAGTTTTGCTTGTTGGGCTTGTTTTTCATTTTGGTTGTGTAGTGGCTCTGAGCTTAGAAGCTGTAGGGACCTCAGATCACCTTGGTGTCTACCAGCCTTCTTATGAGTCTGACCATTTATGAAATCTCCCCTTGTTGAGGAATCCGCTTTGTGTTTTCTCTTTACAAAACTTCGAAAAGCTTGTGTTTAAAAGTTTGGATTTTCATTTTCAAAAAGAAAACAAAATTGGTTGTTCTTGACTCATTTGTGATTCTGCATAAATTGGTCCTTAGCTTACATCTAGCTAAGTAAAACATCCTTAAAAAATACATCTTGTAGGCTTTGACTTCAAATAGGTTTTTATAATTTATAGATCTCAAAGTTAGTCATTTCCATAGTTTTGAGTGTTTTATAAAAATAAAAATAAAAAATCTCTTTTGGAAAAAATTTGCTTTTTGTAGTGGTTGAGTGCTTTGAAACGAAAAAGGGAAATTTTTGTGAAATAACTAGTTGTCTCGTTTTGAGTGCATTGGAAAGGAAAAAGCTCTTCTTTTAATTTGTTTCTTAAGAAAGATTTGTGTTTACAAAGTATTTGCATTCTCAAACTCTTTCTTAGTTTAGAAGTTCATCGAAGAGAAAAAGGTTGTTTAAATAATCTTAGGTGCATTTTTAGTGATTTTGAGTCGAGTCTTCATACCACGAGTTTCATCTCCGCACCTTTTGACTTAAAGAAAAAACAATAAAAATAACACTTAAAGTAAAATTCATCTAGCAACATTTTTATTTCTAGGGCTCTGATACACCAACTTAGCTTAGGCTAGTGTCTTGGAGTAGGAGAGTAATTAACTCTCGAAGACAGTAAAAACAAACAAGTAGCTGTATCTTGTGGTAGGGAAGAAATCCAATTGTTGCATTTATGCTCTGGGAAAGCTCCTCTTAAAGGAGAAGCACGAGATCGTGTTCGAACCAGTGTGGGAATGAAACCTTCCTCATTGGGAACGACGCCAGATATTCACGTATTAAAAATGGTAAACCTCGGATTAACCATTGTCGAGGAGCCTGGGGTCACTTGTTGGTAAACCTTGGATTATGTCAAGGAGCCTTCAAGGGGATTGAGCTTGCTACTTTGCCCTTGCGTACGTATCGGATCATAGACTGTTCCCCCAGGTGTATTTGTTTCAGTTGGTAACCTTAGTGGCCGTATTCTTTAGGATTCTTCCTGAGGTGACAGTGGTGGGAATATCCCACTATACTTGGAGCAGACGTCGACTAGACTCACTTGGATTTTCTAGGGGGTTCTCTTCACTCGAGATGGTTAAGTGGAGGAACTTGTGCCAGTCTATTCATTAAGCAGGTTGCCGGGGTAACTGTTCCAACCACCATTTCTGTATTGAACTCTGCGACGTTGGATTTCATCACCAACTAGTGTTTTCAGTATGGAAAGTTACTGTTTGTGTGTGTTTGATCTCCTAGATTCTTTAGGCGTGTAATTCAAATTTGTTTGGTTCTTTAGAGCCTTTAGGTGGTTTTCATTGAGATTTTACTTTGTTTGCGTGTGAAGTAGTTAAAAGTTTTTAACCGTGGCTGAATTACCGAGGAAGTCCCGTAGACTTCGGGGCCAACCTCTTGAGTTTTCACCGAGCCAGCTTGAAGGTTTGAAAGTCCTCGTAACTCCAAGAGACAGTAGAGTTGGGTCACCTGAAGAAGGAGAGTCTTCTTTGATAGTACATCCTGATTTTCAAGTGTTAGTAGCAGATTATAATCCACAGTCAGTGTCTATTTCCGAAGTTACTGGTAGCTTTTCATCTACTAGTGATATAGGTGAGGAACCTGAAATATCTGAACCTGAAAGTGAATTTGCTGCTACTCCAACATTGGGGTTTGCTTCTCCAGCTTCTAGTGGTCCTGGTTCACCTAGGGTAGAAAGAGTAATCACCTAAGATCTTCCTTCTGGACTCATAGCTATTGAAGAACTTGCTACTCCAGAAGAAGAAGTAGGCATCCCTATCCCTGAAAATCAACCTGTTATTGAACTAAGGGAGCGTGAATCAATTTTTTACAGTCCACCTAGGAGCAGTACTTGGTATCTTTCTTTGACTAATTTCTTAGAAAACCCAGGGTTAAGTTTTTCACCACCTCGTGTTCCTTATCACCCAACACCTAGAGGTTATTATCCTCCGTTAAATATGTCAAGACAGTCATCCATGTTTACTCAATCGCCCGAATCCTTATTGTACGGCGGTCCTTCTGTTCCCTCTGGGTATCAGTCACTTTCTAGTACTTTTTCGGGAGCATCTCCTCAACCCATTGAGCAAGGGTTATTAACTGGAAGCAATGGTACTAAGCCGTTGAGCGTAGAAGAAATTCTCATGATGTCAGGTTCTATTCCCAATCCTCAACCTCAAGGTGGCCAGTTACCGCCTGGGGGGCAACTTCAATTATCGCCTGGGGGGGCAGCCTCAATTATCGCCTGGGGGGCAACTTCAAGGTACCTAATTTGCGTCTGGGGGGCAACCTCAAGGATAGTACATACCTACGGGAAAGTACGTTCCTCAAGGTAAACCCCAGACTCAATATGTACCCCAAGGTCAACCCCAGTATCCATTGATACCTCAAGGTCAACCCGAGTATCAGTACGTGCCTCAAGGGTATCAACCCCAAGGTCAGTACTCGAACCAAGGTTTCTAACCACCCTCCGGTCAAACGTATGTTCAAGGAACGGGAAATGTACCTTTAAATTATCAATCCTAACCTCAACCCGGTTATGGCCCTCAATATTCTCAACCTGTTATGGGTTCGTACCCCAGAATGAATATAGTGTGGGATCCATTGCAAACTCAACAGGTGTTGCAGCCAAATGTACAGTTGTCATCTCAAACTGGACAACCCTTAGTTTCTGGTACACCCCAGCAACTAGTCCAGTCTAACATTCAAACTTCTGTACCTTCGGTAGTTTCTTAGCCCGGGCCTAGTACGCCTCGTACTCTGCCTCAAATGACTGCTACAACTGCCGCAACATCTGTTCAATCTACCCCACCTACCTCCGAAATATCGACAACTCCAGTTTCTATTGTTCCTATATCTACTCCTCAGACATCTTTACCACCGTCTAGATCTACGATTCAAACTTCGGTTCAGAAGCCTGTAGGACAACCTGGTTCAAGTACGGTTGTCACAAGTCAACCACAATTCACTTATCAACCGTACCAGGGACAATACCAATTCGGTCCTGCTGTGCAGCAGCCAGTCTATCAATATCAACCGTACCCTCGGTACACTTATAAACAACCTCAACAACTCCAGTACGGTCCAGTTAATCCTAGTTTTCCGGGAGGATACAATATCCCAAATGCAATTCCTATTCCAAGTTATCCTGGATATCCTCCTCCTGGGGCTAGTCTCAGGACCCAGAGTTTTAGGGACCCTAATCGTCAGTTACCTTTTATCGCAACTTTGGACTTACCTGACTTGTTGCGCCTAACGAACGATCCCATTAATTATCTTCCGTTTTGGCCGCCAATGCCGAATAAGTTGCCTAGTGACATTCCTAAGTTCGAAGGTAAATGAGGAGAGGACCCGTCGAACCATGTGATGACCTACCACCTCTGGTGTGCGTCTAACTCCATTTCAGATGATTCAATCTGTCTTAGACTTTTCCAGCACACTCTAATTGGTCTCGCGGCCAAGTGGTACATTGAGTTACCGCGAGGCACTTTTTAGAATTTTAGTCAGTTAGCTACCTCGTTTTTAACTCATTTTTAGTTGCCAGTCCGATATGACAATGGCACGGAATTTTTAACTTCGTTAAAACAATCGATGTCCACTTACATTTCAGATCATATTCATGAGTGGAGATGTCGACAGCGTTTAGTGAAAGTTTTTATTCTGGATCAGATCTTGGCTGAGTGGTTTGTAAAATCTTTGTTGCCAAAGATCATTGAAGATGTAGCTAAAGCCGGAGTTGTTACTGAGGAGTAAGTAATTGCTCAAGCACAGTACCTTGACTTGGTCTATACTCAGTCAGGTACGTTACATGAGAAAATCCCCGATCTTCCCAAGCAAAATCAAATCACTACAGCTCCTTCGGGATCTCATGCCACCGATGGTATGATTGGTACGGTTAACACTAAAAGTAAAAAGAAGTCTTCCAAGAATTCTTCTCCTATCATAACCTTGCCTGATTCCCCAACAGGAGATTCTTCTGTAGAGATTTCCGTTGATATTCACATTGTAGAGTCATCTGCAGCCAAATCAAAATCCGGTGGAAAGAAGAAAGGAAAGAAGAAGAATAAAACGGACAAAAATTCAAAGGAGAAACCTGAAAAATCGGAATCCAATGATGAAAAGCGCAAACCTCGTTATCCTTGTCTCATTTGTGATGATGAACATTTTACAAGAGACTGCCTTCATCATGCAGAGGTTGCGAAGATTGTCAATGGTTCCCAAACTCCTGCTGTTTTGAAGGATCCTTTTCCAGCTCAAGACAGTAAGATGATAGGTTCTTCCTCGAGTGCCAATGAAGAACCCATACTGATGATGTCCCATGTTAGGATTGCGACTTGATCGCAAGATTATGGTAGTAAAAGTCCTATTGATGGTAAAGAAGCAGAATCTTCTCATTCTAATCCATCACCCTCAGCTCTCGGTTCCGATCCACTACAGATCGAGAAACCTAATCCAGACTTGGTAATCAAACCACCCGCCAAGGGTATACCTCGAAAGTCAGCTTTCGATCCACATGCGAGAGCGGCTCAGAACTATAACATCGTTGAGGATTTAGCTATTTCACCCTCAGCAATGTTGGCTTTGGAAGTGCTGCAATCATGTCCAACACAACGCAAATTACTTTTGTCGGCTATAGGAGCTGTTGACGTTCAGGACTCGAACCTAATAATTTTCGATGTAGAAAATAGTACACCGTGTTTACCTCATCAAATGGCTTTCCAAATTCCAGTGATAGTAAAAAACAGGCCTATTCATCGGACTGTAATTGATGAGGGAGCCTCAACGTGTATTATGTCAATACAGTGTTGGAGATCGCTTGGTTCTCCTTCGCTAAATCAATCCCCGATGATTCTAAAGGCCTTTGATGGTCGTGGGTTTCATCCTTTTGGCATTCTACATGATTTTCCTATAAGGGTTGAAGGAAAAACCGTTAATCCAGATGTGGAGGTGGTTGATGCCCCTCTAGATTACAACCTTCTCTTCGGTCGAAGTTGGTCTTACACTATGACAGCGGTCGTTTCATCGGTCTTTTGGGTTATAAAGTTCCCTCATAATGGAAATATCGTAACAATAGACCAGCTGGCTTACTTTTCATCTGACCCAGCCTCTTCTGAAAGTATTCAGCATGTCGGTAAAACGTCTATCCCGTATAAGAATGTTGGAGTAGGACCAGTTAAAGATGTCGGTTTATTGGGAACCTTTCCTTTTCCTCCGATCAACGCATCGTCTTCATTTGCAACCATTCATATGATTACGTCAGAGACCATTGTTTATGATGATCCTTGGATCATTCCTTCTGAATCTGAGATAGACTCATTTGGTGATGTCATGCCTTTGAGTCCATATGAAATTGCGTATGAGGCCATGCAATCGTTTACTGACCTATCTTCAACCGAAAATGACTTCATGAATGTGGTCCGTGAGGAATCACTTTTCACATCAAGCTCAGATTGAATCAAATTTTCTAAACTTGTTCACTCTGATGAGAAAATTCGTGAAATCCTATGTGTAGATGATTTACCATGGGAAGATCTCCATCACAGATCTTCGTTTTTACCCGAGAATGATCGTTTTGAAAATTATTTTTCAACAATTTTTACGACTGAATAAGTCAAGGAACCTCAGAATCCACTGAAACATCCAGATTTAGAGTTAAATTTGGGAAACATCTCTCGAACTATTCCTATTGACATTTCGGTTAAGCCTAGAATTGTTGAGAACATTCATATAGGTGCCTCGTGTACAGATGACGAAATTCAAATATATAAGGCCCTATTTCAAGAATTCCGCGACGTGTTTGCCTGGTCCTATGAGGAAATGCCAGGAATTGATCCTGCGATTGTTGTTCATGAGATTAAGACTTACCCAGACGCTAAACCCGTCCGGCAACGTTTGCGTCAAATTCACCCAAGAAAAGCTGCTGCAATTAAAGTAGAAGTTGAAAAATTACTCAAAGCAAGTTTCATTTATCTGATCCCATTAACGGATTGGGTATCGAATATTGTTCCGGTTAACAAAAAGCAAGCAACAATAAGAATATGTATCGATTATAGGGATATTAATCGAGCCTGTCCAAAGGACAATTACCCAATTCCCTATATCAATCAAATCATTGATGATTGTGCCGGCAGCGAAATATTCTCCTTCATGGATGGTTTTTCCGGATACAATCAAATCAATATTCTACCTGCCGATCAACCAAAAACGGCTTTCATTTGTCCATGGGGGACATTTGCTTATTCCAAATTACCTTTTGGGCTCAAGAATGCCGAAGCAACTTTTCAAAGGGCCATGTCTTATGAGTTTCATGACATCAAGCACATTGTGCAACCCTATCTCGATGACTTGCCTGCTCATTCATTACATCGAGCTGATCACCTTGTCCACTTACGAGCAATCTTTATGAGGTGTAGACATTATCGGATTCGGTTGAACCCGCAAAAATGTGTCTTTTGTATAGAAACGGGTCGATTGCTGGGGTTTGTAGTTTCAAAAGCCGACATTCACGTCGATCCCTCGAAGGTCGAAGCTATTGTCAAATTGCCTCCTCCTTCGAGTCTTCGCCAACTCCAAAGTTTGCAAGGGAAAGCAAACTTTTTACGACGATTCATTCCTAACTACGCCGAGGTTACAAAGGGTTTTACCCGGTTGTTGAAACAGACTACTCCATTCTATTGGGATGAGATAGCTCAGAAATCTTTTGATGCACTCAAACACGTGTTGACCCATGCATCATTATTGCATCCTCCCAACTACAACCAGGATTACTTCTTGTATCTCGCCGCCTCTCATTCCACCACTGGAATGGTCTTAGTTCAGGAAGATGAATTTGGAACTGAGCATGTGATATATTACCTTAGTCGAACCTTAAATCCAACTGAGCTAAAATACTCACATGTGGAGAAATTGGCATTGGCAGCTGTTCAAGCTGTCCAACGTTTTCATCACTACAATTTACTACGTAAAACTACCGTGATTTCGGATTGCAACCCTATGATCTACATTTTGACCAAGCAATTGCTAGGGGGCAAGTACTCTAAATGGATCATCATCCTGCAGGAGTTCGACTTGGAATTTGAAAAATCTAAGTCTAAGAAATCTTTAGTTTTTGCGGAATTAATGTGTGATTTCCTGCGTGCTGACACGGAAACTGTGGCGGAGGAGCCCATTGCGGATGAATCCTTGTTTCTAATCAGCACTTTAGATCCATGGTATGGGGATATCATCATTTATCTCCAGACCCAATCCTTTCAGCCGGAAATTTCAAGGTCAGAATGTCGGAAAAAAAGATTCCAGTCCCAACAATATAGGATTATTGGAGATACTCTTTATCGCCGTGGGGCGGACTCTATTTTTCAACGTTGCATAACACACGAGGAAGCTGAAAGGGTTCTAAATGACTGTCACTCTGGAGCGTGTGGCGGTCATATGTTTGGGTATGCCACAGCCCAAAAGATATTGCGCGCTGGCTACTTCTGGCCATCTTTATTTAAAGATTGTATTACTGCGGTCCGAAAATGCCACAACTGCCAAATATTTGATCGAAAGATGTGCGCTCCACCTGCTCCTCTCCACCCTATAATTGCCATTGGTCCTTTTGCCAAATGGGGTATCGATTTTATTACATGTAACCCTCACTCAGCCGGGGGGCATGCGTATATCATCCTTGTGGTAGATTATTTTACCAAGTGGGCTGAGGCGATGCCTACATTTGAGGCAGACGGCAAGACAACTGCAATTTTCATGTTCAATCATATAATTGCTAGGTTTGGTGTCCCACAAGCGATAATCACTGATCATGGGCGTCATTTTCGAAACGTTATTATGACCAAACTTACAGGCCAGCTTGGTTTGTGTCACGATAGTTCAACCCCTTATTATCCACAAGCTAATGGTCTGGTTGAATCCATCAACAAAGTTTTAGTCATCATGATCCGACGAATCATTGGGATTCATCGGTCGAATTGGCATAACATGCTATTTTTCAGTGCTTTGGGCGCACCGAACTTTAGTAAAAACATCAATAGGGTTCACTCCTTTCGAACTAGTTTATGGTCTGGAAGCTGTGTTACCCATTGAATGCGAAATCCCGTCACTGCAAATGGCCATCGAGTTACTTCCAGCCACTTCTGAAGAGGAAAAGCATTTGTTATACTTGGCGCAATTAGATGAGAATCGACATGATGCTGCATTGGCGATCAAGACTCACGCAAAACGTTTGAAAGCTCAGTATGATCGAAATGTGACCCCTCGAAATTTTTCAGAAGGAGATCTAGTCTTAGTTTACGATCAAGCTAATGATAAATTAGGCGCTGGAAAATTCGTTCCTATGTGGCATGGTCCCTATGTTGTCAAGCGAAAGCTAGCAAAAGGCGCTTGTGAACTGGTAGACTTTGACAGGGACTCTTTGGGTAAACCCAGAAATGGTCTTTACTTGAAGAGGTATTATGCTTAAAGAATGGGTATGGAGATTTTTAGTTAGGATAGCTTTTCTTTCTAGCTAGTGTGTTTTAGTTTAAACAGTGTGCTTAGCTTAGAGAGTGTTTTTCGTCATTATTCCTGCTTATCTTGGTTTTACTCTTGATATTGCAGATGTCGATGCCTCTCCAAACATACATTGGTTTCACTAATGGTGCTTGTCGTAATACACGGAACATTTCTTCCGCAACTTGGGTTATCTATTCGCCCTTTGACGAGTTAGTATCTATGCATGGGGTAAGCCTCGGTCAAACAATGAACAACATTGCCGAGTATAGTGCAGTGATTGAGTTATTATCTGAATCTATTTCATTTGGGATTCGGAGTTTGATAGTGAGGTTAGATTCTGAACTCGTTGTTTTACAGCTTAATAGAATGTATGCCATTAGAAATCCAGTGTTATTAAGATTATTTTTGAGAGTGCATCTCTTGGAACGTGAATTTGATTATATTGAATATCAGCATATTCCAAGATCTTTAAATACATTAGCAGATGCAATTGCTTCTCGAATGTTAAGTAGACATTTGCAATAATCATACATGTAAATTTAAAACCATTCCATAACATGATTTACAAAATAAGCCGGTAATAGTGATATATCTATATATATATCTCTATATATATATATATATATATATATATATATATATATATATATATATATATAGGAGTGTGTAAAAAAAAATACATCGTCCTCGATCATAGATTGAAAAACACCTTATGATCGGCAAAAATGATAAGTACAAAAAACAAAAATGTCATATGTGCCCACAATAGGCGATCATCCTATCACTGGTGATGATCTCAATAAGAAACCACTGCACGGGCCACCTTGCAAAGGAACCTCCTAAAAGGTCCTAGGACCCCAATCACATAGCGCTGAAGTCGACAAGGAATGTCATCTATAATGGTCTTCGGAATATCTCCTGTCAAGCGCTCGAGATGACCCTCCAACTCGGCCAAAACCTCTGCTGATTTGTCCTATGGGGCTAGCGCGGCTGCAACTGGTTGTTTCCTCTCGTAAGGCCGAAGAGTGGCTGGTCGCTGTGGACCCACATCTGCATTTGAAACTTTTGCTATCAGTTTTGAGACGATGGAAAAATAATAAAAAAAATTAAAAAAAGAAAAATGTTGAAAATGATTTTACCTGAGTCATCCCACTGCTCTCCTGGTGGAAGAGCCATGTCTGGGTCGCCACGAAAATCTACCCCGGCGTAAGGGAAGTCCTGAATAGAAAAGACCTGGTTTTCCAACCATTGGAAATACTCAGGTTCGAATCAAGCAACCTCTGTCCTCTTGTCCAGGTGACGGGCCATAACTGCGATCCATCGCATCAGTTTGGGCTCTCGAGGAAGCCAAGCTCCAACAGTAAGGTGATGCGGGATCAACATGGGAACCCTCTCCAGACCAAAACTCACAACCAAAGCGCCATAACCAAAGGTCTTTAGTTGTCCGTTCTTGGCCTTGGTCAGTTGGCCTTTCACATTGGCCAACACAGCATCGCACCAGTTGAGGATGGTGCCTCGAAAGCAATCAACTGCCATACGCATCTGGGATCCGATGGCAATATGTAATGTGGCACTCCCACAAAGTCTAGTGACAGTAAACGCGATCACCATGAGTTCAGGATGGGATACGGTTTTTATGTCTATCCCTTTGTCTCTAGCCTGTTGCAGAACTCTAGCCGGAGGCTATCGACAGTCTGGCCACCTAGCCTAGCCCCAAACAGAGTCAAGTCTTCGCCTCTCTTAGGCAAACCAGTCAAGAAATATATGTCCGCCGGCTCGATTTCTAGCTGGTGGCCACCAATGAAGAAGCACTGGTCCTGTATGCTCCATCTGTCAACCAGCCACTGTAAGAAATCCACCTGAGCCCTCATGCCAGGAATGGCCCAGAATTTGTACAAGCCGCACGCCGTCAAAGCATCAAGTGAAGGTTGATGGTTCCATGCAGCAACATCAACGTCCTCATGCTCTCGTTCACGCCAATCTAGCATGATGTACTCTCTGCATCAAGTAAAAAGATAAATTAAAATGCTAGAAATTATTTTGTTTGGTCCAATTTTGAGAATTTTTGGGTTCAAAACCCTTGCGGTGGGGACCGCACCCTCTGGGTTAGACACAGTGCGTGGGACCGCACCTTTTCTACATGGAAGGTGCGGAACCCTGACTTTTTCCCAATGGAGAAAAAGTCGGGGTCGGTAGGCCAGCAGTGGTACACCTACGGGCCCCCGCGCGCGGGTTTTAAGCCTAAAAACCCTCCAAAAAATGAAATGAATGACTAAAACAAAAAAAAATGAAACAATTAAAAATGAAGAGTAGGATGATGTGGATTACCTGGAGAAGACGGCGTTCGATTCCGACGGTTGGATTTTCCGCAATCTTCACGGGAAGTTTTCTGAACAAAAGCACTATTTTCTCACCCAAAACTCAAACGGTAAAAATGAATTGATGAAGGCCCTTTTTATAAGTTTTCTGAGTAAATAAATTGCAAATTTGTTTATGTTTCACTTTGGAAAGCTATTTTTGCAACATTTTTATCCATTTCAAACAGGTATGAGTAATGTTTGCATTTTGTTCAGGATAACAGATTATTCAGGCGAAATCTGTCATTTTCGACGAAAAAACATTTAGAGTCACCTTTAAGCTCTTTTCTGACTCCTAAAACATGAAAAGATCGCCGAGTTTTTCTTTTAAACTCCTTAAAATGGAATTAAAAGACGGTCCACTTACAGCTCTTTTCCGGCCGTAAAAACATGAAAAGATTGCCGGATTTTTGTCGTTTTAAATTCGATATTGGTTATAAAACGATGTGTCATTAATTGCTTTTTAGTTTTTCGGGTCAAGGGCACTAATGACGAAAAGTACTCCTTGGTCGTAAAATATCAAGCGGTTCTCTCAAGTATTATTTTATACTTTTTCGGGCTTGTGTCATGCAGAAAGAGTCAATTTTGCAGACAAAACCAACCTCCCTAGAAGCTTAAGGCTTTCTAGTGACAAACAAGACAATTAAGAACAATCCTTCTCTAAATATGCATTTACCATATAAGAAATCAAGTGTTTAGATCCTACCTGTAGTCCAACGCTATTGTAGTAGTCCAGCCTCGTCGATCTGGATGAGCTCCTCCTTCTCTTCGAAACCTGCATTCACTAACAATCAAACGATTAAATAGCACCTGAATATCTCATAAAACAAAACATATTTAACATACAGACCAAGGAGTATATGAAACAACTCATAAATAACAAATTGTTGAGAAGAATGGACTTATTTGTATTAATAGGAAACAAAAGAAACCATTACAACCTGAGCCTTGGTGTTGTGCAGATCCCTCCCAGGGTCCAACAAGAGTTCTCCTTTACTTTGATCAGCTCACCCACTTCCAAATGAAACAAGAAAGGATGGGAATCTCTCCTCACAAGCTTCTACAAGGAAGTCCTAACTCCAGCAGCATCTACCCTTAGGAATGTTCAGCTTTCAACCTCTCCTCCCTCTGGCCCAATGCCTGTATTTATAGTGCTTTAGAGGAAGTTAATTAGGTCCACCATGAATGGGATAAGCCCCTCTTTCAATGGGATAGCTCCCCTCTTCATGGGATAAGTTCCTCTTTCTTTGGGGTGCATGAACCATCTGGAGGCACTCAATACACGTCAAACCATCTTCTAGAATGCTCTAGATTTGACCACAAGTAACTTTTTTAAGATGAAACTCGCGCCTTTTTACCTTTACAGGGGTACGCATCCACCCCTTTACATACAGAGCATACAAGTACGCAGGTATTGTGAACTTGGGTTGCGTACACGTAGGTAAGGCTGAGAGAAACTGCGTACCCAAAGATAATTGACTTTAAAAGACTTTTCTCTCTTTCTTGGAGTTTGACATGAAAAGCAGAGGCATGAGACTTGCCAAGGAGGATAGTATGACAGTTGATGGAGCCATACTAACTGCAAATAGTCATGGTGACATTTTTTAGTGTAACAGATTGCCCCCTAAAGTGCGAAGCCTGTAGTAGATTAGGGTTTTATATCATCTAGGAAGGGTGAAGTACTTTATCATTTCAAGGATTATCTTGTGGAGAGCCCGGTCAGAACCTGCAAATATTCAACACAAAATACATATATAAGATGATGTCATTGCTGAGGTAGGCATTCCCATACTCAGATTGAAAACTTTAACTAACAATCTAACTACTGCTCTGATACAGGAATGATTTCGCAGTACATTATAATCATAGACTCATGTAGACACAGTATGGACGCAACCATCTGTTTATAGTTAGTCTACTTATACAATGAATACAAAACTCCTCGCAGCCTGGATGGTGGAAACTAGATCCAGGGTCTTCATTTCTACTTCCCGAAATAGTACGATTCTATCCATGCGAATAAATGACTTGATGTCGAGCATGGTAGAAACCACTTGATTACCAATCAATGATGTAAACTGTTAACAAGTGTGAGAGAAACCACCAGTGATGTCAATGGTTCTCAAAGTACCCAGTACAATCCATGAGATGTGAATAAATGTGTTGATGTCGAACATGTCATGGAATCCTTCGATCGAAAGTCAATGATGTAAACTGTCGTCGAAGGCGAGAAATTTGCCATTGATGCATGCGGATGTCAAGGTACTGATGATTCCTAGATCATCTTTCTAGATAATGTGCTGATGTCGATAGAAAGTGACCCGTTGTAGGCAAGCCCAAAACACGAAATCATAGTTCAAGTTGAAGAAATGTTGTTGTAAGGACTGACTCAGGGATGGTCAAAATGGATGACAAGTATTTTACATATGAATGGTTTATTTGCAGAGACCTCTTGAACACATAACGACACGACAGATGGCTTGGCGATGATTGATCCAAAGTTAATACCCAGAAACAATTGAAGACTTTCAAAGTGTTTTAATCAACTTTAAGACAAAAGATTTCCCAACCCAGGTGAATGAAAAGTGTCGTGTTCAAGAGTGGTAATAAGGTTTTTTCTGTGACAAAGGATAACAAATAGGCTCATTTTTCTCTCTTTTCCCCCACCATTTCTGGCAAGTACCTCTTTATTTTTTACAAGCTTGAGGAGGATAACATATGCTTGATTATAAGCTCATCCTTCGGATGAGTCCAACTTAGTTTAGATTCGAACCCTAAGAAGGAGTGGTCCGTTCCTGTTTGTAATCGAACAGGTCCTTTACTGTGAAATTTTAACGAGTCCAGTATAGGAGAAACTCGACGTTTTTGAATTTTAGAGAGTCTGAAAAAACTAAAGAAGACTCCAGGGTTGAACTTTTTCATAAATTTGTGTCTCCCAAGCCCGAAAAAGTATAAAATAATACTTGAGAGAACCACTTGATCTTTTACGACCAAGGAGTACTTTCATGATTACTGTCTTTGACTTGAAAAGTAAAAAGCGACCAAGGACAAGTCGTTTTATTTCCAATATCGAATTTGAAACGACAAAAATCCGGCAATCTTTTCATGTTTTTACAGTCAAAAAAGGGCTATAAGAGGACCGTCTTTTAATTCCGTTTTAACGAGTGTAAAAGAAACGCTCGGCAATCTTTTCATGTTTTAGGAGTCAGAAAAGGGCTTAAAGATGACTCTGAGGTTTCATTTTTTCGTAAGTTTTAATGAGTTTGAAAAAAATGATAAAAATGTACTCATATGGCCGACTTTCAATTTAATTTACGAGCAGGAAAAGACGGAAAGAACTCGACATTCTCATTTGTTTTACGAGAATGAAAGATAGCAAAATAATCTCAGTATTTTCATGAGTTTAACGAGTCTTGAAAATAACTGAAATTGACTCGAGATAGGTTTCATTTTTACAAAAGCTTGAAACAGAGAAAAACTATGCTTCAAGATAGTTTCATTTTTACACAAGCTTGAAACAGAGATAAAACTGTGCTTGATGCCCCCTAAGCATAACTTTTAGAGTGCAAGCCCCCCTAGCTTCATTTCATTCAACCAGTTGGATGACATGAAGGTTGAGTTATGAGATCATTGAAAGACTCGACCTAAAACTGTAAGAAAATTATGCAAAAAGCTGAAATAACTAACCTAAATATACAACTTAACATTTATGAGATCTAGTCAAACTCTTGACTCAATTAGAGGAGGATTTGTTTCATTTTTTAATGAGCTTGACACAGGAAAAGAACTATGCTCGGATTCGGTTTCATGTTTACGCAAGCTTGAAACGAAAAACTATGCTTGTTATAAGTTCACATGCCCCCAGCATAATGACGTAAATCAAGGTACATGCCCCCCAAGCTTCATTGCATTCAATGAGGTGGATGGAATGAAGCTTTACTTTCAAGATCTTGAAAAGACTTGTGGGAGTTGTTTCATTTTTTAGTGAGGTTGACACAGGAAAAGAACTATCCTCAAAACCCTTGTTTCATTTTTTAAACGAGCTTGACACAAGATAAGGAACTATGCTCATAACTACTCTCTACAATCTACCTAACAAAAAACTCTACTCTAAAAACCTTGATTCATTTTTTAACGAGCTTGACACAAGACAAGGAACTATGCTCTTGACTACTCTCTACAATCTACCTACTTAACCTACCCTTGTTTCATTTTTTAACGAGCTTGACACAAGACAAGGAACTATGCTCAAAAAGTTCGCATGCCCCCAGTATAATGATGCAAAGCGAGGTACATGCCCCCCAGGCTTCATTGCATTCAACCAGATGGATGGAATGAAGGTTTACTTTCAATATTTAACTTGAAAAGGGAGTTGTTTCATTTTTAAGGAGGTTGACACAAGAAAAGAACTATCCTCATACTTGATTCATTTTTTAACGAGGTTGCCTCAGTAACAGGAACTATCCTCAAAACCCTTGTTTCATTTTTTAAACGAGCTTGACACAAGATAAGGAACTATGCTCATGTCTATTCTCTACAATCTACCTACATATCCTAAAATCTACCTGATTCATTTTTTTATGAGGTTGACTCAGTAAAAGAATTATCCTCATGCTAGCCTGTTTCATTTTTTAACGAGGTTGATACAGGAAAAAACTATCCTCGTACTCACTGATTCATTTTTTAACGAGGTCGACACAGTAAAAGGAACTTTCCTCATACAACTGATTCATTTTTTAACGAGGTCGACACAGTAAAAGGAACTTTCCTCGTATAACTGATTCATTTTTTAACGAGGTCGACACAGTAAAAGGAACTTTCCTCGTATAAGCCTGTTTCATTTTTTAACGAGGTTGATACAGGAAAAACTATCCTCGCGGTAGCCTATTTCATTTTTTAACGAGGTTGATACAGGAAAAAACTATCCTCATACAGCTGATTCATTTTTTAACGAGGTTGACATAGTAAAAGGAACTTTCCTCACGGACATTGATCATGGCTTCCAACTGGAAGAAAGACATGTCAATGGACACACCTTGATCATGGCTTCCAATAGGTCTTCATCAGAAGGAAGAATACTTCTCTGGAAGGAATACAAGTCAAGGGTCTCAAAAGGGATAAGAACATCGTGTTCAAGTAATCCCATAGAGTTTTCCATGTCAATTACTGGATCTAAATCAATGGAAGATGAGAAAACAGTGAGAGGCTCACTTACATCGGTAACTGAAAACATGGGACCAATTGCAACATAATTAACCCATGGCAGGGTAGATACCACTTTAGAATTAGGAACATTTAGGGGTGTCATATTATTGGTAGTTGAAACAAGACTAGGGAATGAAAGCTGGTCTACAGTCACAATACTGCCATTGTGAGGGAAAGACATCACGCGAAAGAGTGTCGATACGACAGCTTTCATTGCATAAACATAGTCTCGTCCAAGGAGTAAATTGAAATCCAAGGGACCTCGAACTACCATAAGATCAATACAGACAGATTTACCTTCCAAGGTAATAGAAAACTTAGGAAGGATCCCTAAAGGTTCACTAATGGTTCTGTTAAAAGCTTTCAGATTCTGCGTAATAGGCGCAAGCTGAGGGGAACCCAAAGCTTTCCAAACAGTTGAGGATAAAATACTAACAGAAGCACCTTCATCTACCTGAGTATGATGTATGTCCCTACCACCAGCCTTGACAATGATTTGGAAAGGGATGGAGGAAGGAAGATGAGGTTCTGTCAGTCTAGTCCAATCAAAGGAAAAGACCTCAGTGCTTGGAGGGGGTTCTGTAGAAACAGGTGAAATGCCCCCCGGCATAGAAGAATCTGATGTAACAAGAAGAACCTGAGCGGTATGAAGTTCACTCTCTAAAGGGAAAGTGGGATCGACCGAATGTGAAATTGAATCGACCACTTGATCAACTAATGGATCATCAACCTGAGTGACATGAGTTTCACTCTCAAATGGAAGAGTGTGATCGACTGTACTTGAAACTAGATCAATCACTCCATCAGTTGATGGTAGGTTGGGAGAAAGTTTACGGTAACCAGTTGGAAATTCTTGCTATGGAACAGTAAGTTTTTCCAACAATTTTGAGGCTTCATCCATGTGAGGGCAAATGTGAGTTTGATGACTCCCTTTGCATAACTTACAAGGAAACCTAACTTTACCCTTTTTCCCAGGAAGCTGACTATCACTGGTTGATGGATCAATGGAAAGTTGATGAGATTTTTCTGACCATACTTCCAAGACCTTTGGAATACCAGGACAATTGATAAGGAAGTGGTCACCCTTACAAAGTCTGCAAGGGTATTTGGGTTTACGATGCATGTCGGAGTTTTCCTCAACACAACTAACACTTACAGACGTGGTCAGTTGGTTGACTTCTTTCTTATCTTGCTTCTTCTTCTTCTTCTTCTTCTTCCCTTTCTTCTTCTTCTTAGACACCTGGGTACTAGCGTCAAGGCTTTTACCAAGCGAAGAGGAAGAAATGGCGGAAGAAAAATTAGGCGAAGAAGGTAAAGGGTCAACAGAAGGTTGGTGATGTTGAGATGGTGAACTCTGTTGAGGTGAAGCATTCGGTTGAGGTGGAACAATTGGAGTATTTGGGGCCAACGAAGTTGAAAATAACCATATCGGTAATCCTATTGTAAATCCAGGTAATGACAAAGTAGCCATGTAAGGCGGACCAACATTTCCAAAGTAAGGAAAAGTACTAGGATTCTCGTTAGGAGGGGTTCCTAGGTTGGTAAATTCCGGAACATTTGCCATTATATTCAACTTCAGTGAATTTTATTAACAATTTATAACTAAAATTAACAATTCACAATTCACACCTAACAATTAAAATTCACAACTCACACCTATGGTCTCTAAAAGTAAAAACAAACAAATTAACATGCGCTATCAAATCTAGGAGTCAAACCACACACAAACAGTAGCCTTCCGGACTGAAAACACTAGTTGGTGATGAAATCCAACATCGCAGAATTCAGTACAGAAGTGGTGGGTGGAACAGTTACCCCAGAAACCTGCTTAATGAATAGACTGGACCAAGTTCCTCCACTTTAACTGTCTCGAGTGAAGTGAACCCCCTAGAAAATCCAAGTGAGTCTAGCCGACGTCTCCTCCAGGTACAGTGGGATCTTCCCTCCACCGTCACCTTGGGTAGAACCCTAAAGATAATGGTCACTAAGGTTACCAACAGCAACAAATATACCTGGGGGAACAATCTACGATCCGATAGCATGCAAGGGCAGAGTAACAAGCTCAATCCCCTTGCCGGCTCCTTGACAATAATCCAAGGTTTACCGACAAGTGACCCCAGGCTCCTCGACAATGATTAATCCGAGGTTTACCATTTGTAGTACGTGCGTATGTGGCGTCGTTCCCAATGAAAGAGGATTGATTCCCTCATTGGTTCGGACATGGTCTCGTGCTTCTCCCTTAAGAGGAGCTTTCCCAGAGTAGAAATGAAACAGTTGGATTTATCCTACCACAAGATGAGCTACTTGTTTGGTTTTTCTGTCTTGGAGAGTTAATTACTCTCCTACTCCAAGACACTAGCCTGATCTATATTGGTGTATCAGAGCCCTAGAAATGTAAAAATTACTAGATGAATTTTAATTAAGCACTGTGTTATTTAGGCTGTTATTATTCAAAGGGGTAAATGGATACGAAACCAATGGTGTTATGACCCGACTCAAAACTGAATGCAATCGAATATGATAATGTAATCATTTCAATTCGATGAATCCTAACTAAAGTAGGGAGAGAGTTTCCATTCACTTCCAACAATGCAAAAAATTGATTACTAAGAGAAAATATAACAAATTCTCTAATGCACTAATTTCATCAAGAAAAACTAATGCAAATCAATTCCAAAATAATTTTTTTTTTTTTATTTTTGTGTAAATTCAAATCAAAGAAAACTGATCTAAACCTACAATTGATTTTTCAAAATGTAAACTATGCAATTGTAATCTATGCACAATTCACTTGAAAAGTATGCAAATGTAATCTATGCACATTTTTCATTAATATTCTGAAAATGAGAATTCTAATTATGCAAATGTGATCTATGCAAGAGAATTCTCAGACACAATATGATTCTAATGTGATTTAAGAACCAATCAAGTGCAAGTCGAGAAAATTGGGTGAGAGTTCCAAAGATCAAAAAATAAAAACACTCAAAGGCGATTAACACTCATACACAATTTAGCCCCCCCCAGCGAATGAGGGGGAATTTTTTTTGCAAAAACAAGAGCAAAAAGATGCAAAATTGTGAAAAGACTGAGACAAACCTCCAAGTAATGACCAAAGGAAATCAAATTTAGAATTTCTCAAAAAAGAGACTCAAAACACCCAATTGATAAAAGCTTAAAGCAGGAATGCCAATGAAATTAGCCAAGATGAAAACTTCTGACAGGCGAACAGTGGATCTGGGCAGCAAAAACAAGCTATAAACAAAATCTAAAAGATAAAAAAGAAGAAATTGAAATTTTCTAGGCTTTTGACAGGGGTACGCAGGCAGCCTGTTTGCACAGGTGCAGCCACGCTCTGTGTACACAGCAAAAGTGCGTACAGGTACGCACTGTGCTTAACGTAGAGGGTGCGTACTGCTAGCAAAACCAAGAAAAATAAAAACTAACTTAACCCTAAGCTATTCCACCCAAATGCACAGTCATACAGCCAAAAACCAGAAAGAAAACGACTCTTCTCAAATCAAAGTTTCACACAAAAGAGAAATCAATCACATCAATGGAGTTCCCCAGCGGAGTCGCCATTTTGTCATGCAGAAAGAGTCAATTTTGCCGAAAAAACCAACCTCCCTAGAAGCTTAAGGCTTTCTAGTGACAAACAAAACAATTAAGAACAATCCTTCTCTAAATATGCATTTACCATATAAGAAATCAAGTGTTTAGATCCTACCTGTAGTCCAACGCTATTGTAGTAGTCCAGCCTCGTCGATCTGGATGAGCTCATCCTTCTCTTCGAAACCTGCATTCACTAACAATCAAACGATTAAATAGCACATGAATATCTCATAGAATAAAACATATTTAACATACAGACCAAGGAGTATATGAAACAACTCATAAATAACAAATTGTTGAGAAGAATGGACTTATTTGTATTAATAGGAAACAAAAGAAACCATTACAACCTGAGCCTTGGTGTTGTGCAGGTCCCTCCCAGGGTCCAACAAGAGTTCTCCTTTACTTTGATCAGCTCACCCACTTCCAAATGAAACAAGAAAGGATGGGAATCTCTCCTCACAAGCTTCTACAAGGAAGTCCTAATTCCAGCAGCATCTACCCTTAGGAATGTTCAGCTTTCAACCTCTCCTCCCTCTGGCCCAATGCTTGTATTTATGGTGCTTTAGAGGAAGTTAATTAGGTCCACCATGAATGGGATAAGCCCCTCTTTCAATGGGATAGCTCCCCTCTTCATGGGATAAGTTCCTCTTTCTTTGGGGTGCATGAACCATCTGGAGGCGCTCAATACATGTCAAACCATCTTCTAGAATGCTCTAGATTTGACCACAAGTAACGTTTTTAAGATGAAACTCCCACCTTTTGACCTTTACAGGGGTATGCATCCACCCCTTTACATACAGAGCGTACAAGTACGCAAGTATTGTGAACTTGGGTTGCGTACACGCAGGTAAGGCTGAGAGAAACTGCGCACCCAGAGATAATTGACTTTAAAAGACTTTTCTCTCTTTCTTGGAGTTTGACATGAAAAGCAGAGGCATGAGACTTGCCAAGGAGGATAGTATGACAGTTGATGGAGCCATACTAACTGCAAATAGTCATGGTGACATTTTTTAGTGTAACAGCTTGGGCGACACAAATTTACGAAAAAGGTCAACCCTGGAGTTTTCTTAAGTTTTTCAGACTCTCTAAAATTGAAAAACGCTGAGTTTCTCGTATACTGGACTCATTAAAATTTCACAGTAAAGGACCTGTTCAATTACAAACAGGAACGAACCACTCCTTCTTAGGGTTCGAATTTAAACTAAGTTGGACTCATCCGAAGGATGAGCTTATAGTCAAGCAAATGTTATCCTCCTCAAGCTTGTCAAAAATAAAGAGGTACTTGCCAGAAATGGTGGGGGAAAAGAGAGAAAAATGAGCCTGCTTGTCATATTTTGTAACCACTCTTGAACACGACACTTTTATTCACCTGGGTTGGGAAATTCTTTGCCTAACAGTTGATCAAACCACAATTAAAGTATTCAGCCGATTTCTGGGTATTAACTTTGGGTCAATTGTCACCAAGCCATCTGTCGTGTCGTTATGTGTTCAAGAGGTCACTTCCAATAAGCCATTCATCTGCAAAATATCTGTCATCCATCTTGACCATCCCTGAGTTAGTCCTTGCAACTAAATTTCTTCAACTTGATCTATGATTTTGTGTTGTGGGCTTGCCTGCGACGGATCGCTTTCTATCGACTTCAACTCATTATCTAGAAAGATGATCTAGAAATCGTCAGTACCTTGGGATCTGCATGCCTCAATGGTAGGTTTCTCGCCTTTGACGATAGGTTGCATCATTGACCTTCGATCAAAGGATTCCGTGACATGTTCGACATCAACACATTTATTCACATCTCATGGATTGTACTGGGTACTTTGAGAGCCATTGACATCACTGGTGGTTTCTCTCACACTTGTTAATAGTTTACATCATTGACTGGTAATCAAGTGGTTTCTACCATGTTCAACATCAACACATTCATTCGCATCGATAGAATCGTACTGTTTCGGGAAGTAGAAATGAAGACCCTGGATCTAGTTTCCACAATCCAGGCTGCGAGGAATTTTGTATTCATTATATAATGGACTATTCATAAACAGATGGCTGTGTCCATACTGTGTCCATGTGAGTCTATACTTGTGATGTTTTACAAGATCATTCCTGTATCAGAGCAGTAGTTAGTTTTTAAGTCATTTTTTATCTCAGCATGGGAGTGCCTACCTCAGCGATGATATGATCTCACATATATATCTTGCATTGATTGTTTTTACAGGTTCCAACCGGGCTCTCCATAAGATGATCCTCGAAATGATAAAGTACTTCACTCTTCCTAAATGATAAATGAAATCCTCATCTACTACAGACTTCGCACTTTAGGGGGCAATTTGTTACACAAAAGTATCGTCACCATGATTATTTGCAGTTAGTATGGGTCTATCATCACTTGTACTGTCCTCCTAAGCAAGTCTCAGACCTCAGCTCTTCAAGTCAAGCTTTGAAATTAAGAGAAAGACATTAAAAATCAATGAAACTCTGGTCCCGCACTTTCTCTCACTGTTACCTGTGGTCCCGCACCTTTTGTTTACAAAAACTGCGGACCTGCCCACTCTGTCCCTATAGGTGTGGGTGCGGACCCCTGTGAAACAAAAAGGCGCAAGTTTATTCTAAAAAACTCACTTTGGGTTAATTCTAGATGATTCTAGAAGGAATTTTGACGTGGATTTGCCGCTCTTAGGTGGTTCATGGATCCCAAAAGAGAAGGAGCTAATCCCTTGATGAGAGGAGCTATCCCTTTGAAGGAGGGCTTTATCCCTTTGAAGGAGGACCTAGTAACTTCCCTCCATTGCACTATAAATTCAGGCATTAGGCTGGTTGCTAGGGAGGTTAGAAGCTGAAGATTTTTTAGGTAAATGCTGGTGAAATTAAGACTTCCTAGTTGAGCTTAAGAGGAGAGATCACATACCTTTTTGGCTTCATTGCGAAGTGAGTGAAACTTGTCAAAGTAGAGGAGACTTCTTGCTGGACCCTGGGAGGAGCTTGTACAATGTCAAGGCACAGGTTGTAAAGTTCTTCTTCTTTTGAATTAATACAATCAAACTCTTTTTTCTCAACAAGTATCTCATGTTATTTGTTTCATGAACTCCTTGACTTTCATGTTAAATATGTTTTATGATATTGGCTTTTCAGTTGCTATTTAATTTGTTTGCTTGTTTGTGTTTGTAGATTCACGACAAAGGAGCTCATTTGGATCGAAGAAGCGAGGGCATCCACAAACTTTCATTGGACCTAAGGTAGGCCCTAAAACACTTGTTTGCCTTTGTTTATAAAAGCATATTTAGAGAAAGATAGTGTCGGGTTGGTCTGCTTGTCATTAGGTCTTCTTTAGATTCTAGGAAGGTCTATCTTGTCCGCAAGATCGACTTATTCTGTGTGACACACACCTTTACAGTATTGACTATACATCATGAATGTCCTATTATGATTAAACAAATTGTAATTTTTTTTGTTAAATGGATAGTGTAATTAAGGCTATTCTATGAATTAAATCCCTTTAAGGGATATGTTTGCTACTAGTCCCAGTAGAGTTTTAAATTCCCCTAAACTTTCATATGAAGAACCCCATCCTTCAGCACCATGGGAACTACCAGCTATAGCTCCCTCAGAAGTATATAGCGACCTTTCAGCTTTCCATTTGATAGCCTCTACTAGAATAAGCATCAAAGAGTCTGTAAGCCAAATTCAAGTAAATTCAAATAATATACAGACTATGGACATCCATTGTGGGTAGGTATAACAATATTTATCTTATAAAAATATTAAAACTATAAGAATAATAAAAATTAGTTATGATATTTTTTTATTTTAATTGAAAAACAAAAATGGATAATTATTTTTTAAATAAATTTTAATTACTTCTTTTTTATTATTAAAAATATTTTGTGGAGGTTAAATTTTCACTATTTAATTAATAATTACTCATAATGCAATTAGTATTTTAGAAAACATGTTTAAAAATAAATATACGTAATCAAAAGGATTAAATTGAATAAGTTGTTTAAATTTCAAATTTGTTTTATTCCTAACCAAAAAATGCATTCATTTACTCTTAATAAAGACACCAAGTTTAAGGTTTATTTATCATACCATAAAGGTAGTATATTCTATAAATGGTACAAACACATTAACATTAGTAAATGTGGTTTGAAAAACACCCATAAATGTTAATGGTATAGATCTAATATCAATATTGATAAATATATATAATAAAAATAATCTTACAAATTAATTATTATATTAAAAGTTATCGAATAATAATAATAATAATAATAATAATAATAATAATAATAATAATAATAATAATAATAATAATAATAATAATAATAATAAATGGAAGAGATTAATATTCTAAATTTGAGAGATTAATATTATTATTTTTTTTTATCAAGCAAGGGTAGGAACTTCTATTAAGCTAGCAAAAAATATATAATTTACATAAAGCCGTACTAGCTCTGTGAGAAATCCATAGTGAGCAGGGCACGCAATGACCTAACCACTCACCCAAACCCAAGAGAAGCCAAAAGAAACCGTGCACTCTTTGGAAGATGAGTCCACCTGGCCGAGGCCCACAAAAAGCTACTAGAGTCCCACTGAGGGTCCACAAGAGCACCCACAAGATAACACCCAAAATACTAGCTAACTGACTCGATGAAAGAATATTAATGGAAGAGATTAATATTCTAAATTTGAGAGATTAATATATATTTTTTTTTTGATCAAGTAAGGGTAGGAACTGCTATTAAGCTAGCCAAAAATACATAATTTACATAAATCCACATCGGCTGTGTGAGAAATCCATAGTGAGCAGGGCAGGCGGCAACCTAACCACTCACCCAAACCCAAGAGAAGCCAAAAGAAACCGTGCACTCCTTGGAAGATGAGTCCACCTGACCGAGGCCCACAAAAAGCTACTAGAGTCCCACCGAGGGTCCACAAGAGAACCCACAAGATAACACCCAAAAGACTAACTAACGGACTCGATGAAAGCTATAAGCTTAGTCTGTTAAACTTTTTCAGGTCTGAAACAAATGAGCAACTTGCACGAACAATCACCACCATTGACTACTTGATATAGATCCAACGACCTTCATGGATATCGAGGGGATGAGAAGCGCAAGGGTTAACCATCCGATGAGGGTGTTTTTCTCTCACCTCTCGCTGCCACGTGTCACAAGCTGAGTGGAATCAGGGGCCAACTCTAAAAAACCGGAAACCATTCGAACCCCACCCGATATACCACTTGTGGTTTTGGGTCCGTTGATCCGTGGAAAAGCGATTACACTCTGTCGCCAAGTGATGACCAACAGACTAGTCCCACTGGCAATATCTGAGCCTTCTGCCTAGATTCTCCGTCAAGCACCCTTTAAGCAAGATGAAAACAGGCGACCAAATCTGTGATTCTACCCGAGTCAGTACCTTTACCATCCAACCGAAAGTAATCAAAGCTTTGGGAAGCAGCCCAAACCAAAATGGTCAGACAGTTTAGGGATCACCATCCTCCCGCCTGTCTCCTGAATCCCTTTGATCTGTCCTGTTCATCCCTGGTTCCATATCTTTGGTCGCCAGAGAGAGACAATCCTCTCGCAGTTTTCCTGTGGGTAACGAATCCCAAGCATACCGAGAATCCCTATCCCTATTGGTTACTCCTTCGTTTGTGAACCAATCCGCTAACATATTTGCTTTCCTTTTTACATGGACAAATCTTACAGTTTTAAGAGTTTGCAGGTGGGAGTGGATACGGTGAAAGACTTGTAGGAGCTTCCAATTCCTCGACACTTTATCTAGAGAAGTTCCATTGCAGATTTTCTTGGCTGCTCTAATGATCAATTCCGAATCTACTTCGATGATAACATTATGTGAATTTGAGTCCACTAGGATTTCCAAGCATTGACCTAATGCGAGGAGCTCAACCATGTTATTAGTGACCTTCCCCAAGTGGCCATGGAAGATTTTCTATATTTTCCCCTCATAATCTCTTATGGCACCCCCAAAGCCAGCTAACCTTGGGTTGCCCTTAGAGGCACCATCAATGTTAACCTTGAAGAAACCATAAGGAGGGGGCTTCCAAATGTTGGCCCCTGTAATTGGTAAGCTCACTTGCTTTATTATTCCTTGAGGACTTATGGACTATAGACCCAAATGAAATATAATATTCTCCTCTTGAGGTAGAGAAGGATCCTTAGGAAGTGTCCTCAATAAGCTTCTTACTGTGTCTTTAAGTTGCCTTAGAATTTGATCAATTATGTGTTGGGGCTCACTTGTTTTGTCTTTGAAGATTCATCTGTTGCGCTCTTTCTAAACATTCCAAATGACAAAACCTCGAACCAGAATCCAGGCTTTGTTAACAATCTCATTCCTTGAGAAGTTCTTCTTCGAGTTCTTCAAAGTGTTGGAAATGCCGAGACTATCCCTATCAGTTTTTCTGAAGATTGAGGCCACTTAGTCCCACACCCTAGATGTGAAAGGGCAGAGGTTGAGAAGGTGTTCAATCGTTTCCTCATGTGAGCCACAAAGGTGACATTTGGAAGGGCCAATGAAGGCTTTCTTTAGGAGATTCTCCCAAGTTAAGATCTTCCTTTGATGCACTAGCGACATAAATAACTTTATTTTCATCCAGTTGGGGCTTTGCCAAAGCTTCTTTGAGACTTGATGAGTGTTTACAAAGTTAAATCCTCTGACTTCCTGTTTTTCCTCTTTGAGGTTAAAGTTACTTTCATTGTTCTTTCCCCATCTTAATTGGTCAGGTGAGGAGGAAACTAGAATCCTTCTATGCTCTAAGTCCTGGTTGAGAGCGTTTGCCTTGGCCTTTAGAGGACTTTCCTCACTTCAACTTAGATCCTTCCATTTCCTCTATTTTTCATTATTTCTTCCTTGGTCCTAGAAATCTTTAACCAAAAACAAACCTTTGTTATCTGTGTCACTCTTGAGAGCTGCCAAGTCATCCCTATACACGTTGGCTACCCGTTGCGAGCTATCCTCCCAAAATCAAGAGAGATTAATATTATTATTAATTACTTGAAATGATATTTATTTACAATAATACTATTAATAAATTGAAGGGATTAATATTATAAACTCTAGGGATTAAAAAAAATATTAATATTATAAACCCAAGGGGTTCATATTAAACACATAGAATAAATATTATAAACCATGTGAATAATATTAAATCCCACTAATCTCAACCCTTAGATTAATAAAGCCAAGGCACTCATATTATAAAACCAAAGAAATAGTAAACCTAAGCGATGAATAATAAAAAACCAAAGGAATTACAAACACAAGGGATTAATATTAAACCAAATGATTAATATTATAAACCCAACATATATAAACCCTAATTTATGTGACATCTTAGCATGCTCTACCATGGTTCAACATGATGGATATCTTTATCATAATGTGATATTCCACCATGGTACATTCTCATATTAAGAAAATATTTCTGACAATATGACATCGCACAACGTTTTCATTAAGACTACAACAACCTCTTCTTTATTATTATATGTATAAAAGAAATAAAATAAGAAAAAATATGTATAAAAAAATTCTCAATTTTCCCCTTCTTTTCCTAAATACTTATTTTTTTTCAAAAAAAATATAAAAAAAAATACTACAACATATAAAAAATGTAGAAATTAAATATGAAATTGGAGGTCTGAGGTGAGACCTATGTATTTCATCGGAAAAAATAAGTCAAGTTACCCACTTTCTCACTCCCAACTACATCAAAGTTAGGCTCCATGCTCGAACAAAATAAACAACCTTCTTCATACCCTAGCCCCTGACTACAAATGTCAGTCTGCTTGGATTTAACACCATGTAGACTTCCCAATACTCAATTAGCTTTTACTACCACAAGGAATAAAATATAAGTCAATTTACCCACTTTCTCACTCCCAACTACATCAAAGTTAGGCTCCATGCTCGAACAAAATAAACAACCTTCTTCATACCCTAGCCCCCGACTACAAATGTTAGTCTGCTTGGATTTAACACCATGTAGACTTCCCAATACTCAATTAGCTTTTACTACCACAAGGAATAAAATATTTTATTTATTAGTTTGCATGCCAACCTTAATTTTCTTTTAGCTTTCTCTAGTGTTTTTATAGCTTAGCTCCCAAATTGCAATTTGTTATGTTTCAATAAAACATCCCCCCAACTCTAGTCATCCAACCTCCCTACGATTTTTGCATGGACGTGGTTGAAATGTCTCATCATTTTAATGAATAATTAACACCTTTCATGCAAATTTATTGGTGCAGATAAGGTTTAACCAAAATTAACAAGTTTAGTGCTTTCTGCTTTTTTTGCAATCTATTCGACAATCCCGGTTTACATTGCTTCCCTAAAACTTATCTTTGAACAACCTTCTTCATACCCTAGCCCCCGACTACAAATGTCAGTCTGCTTGGATTTAACACCATGTAGACTTCCCAATACTCAATTAGCTTTTACTACCACAAGGAATAAAATATTTTATTTATTAGTTTGCATGCCAACCTTAATTTTCTTTTAGCTTTCTCTAGTGTTTTTATAGCTTAGCTCCCAAATTGCAATTTGTTATGTTTCAATAAAACATCCCCCCAACTCTAGTCATCCAACCTCCCTACGATTTTTGCATGGACGTGGTTGAAATGTCTCATCATTTTAACGAATAATTAACACCTTTCATGCAAATTTATTGGTGCAGATAAGGTTTAACCAAAATTAACAAGTTTAGTGCTTTCTGCTTTTTTTGCAATCTATTCGACAATCCCGGTTTACATTGCTTCCCTAAAACTTATCTTTGATTATAAAAAAACAAGGGAAGCTGCATCGCAGCAAGTCCCTGCCAAGTTACTTTTACAAGTTAGTGCCACTGCATTAAAGAGTTGCCCAGCAACAATGTACATGAATCACTGTTAAAAAATAGTTAACAGGCTTTGGCCTAGCTGTAGAGCTTCTGATACAAAGTTTTGGTTGTGCGTAGTCTTCATAAGCTCCCTTGCCATGTCATGAGAAGAGATGACTAAGACGAGCTTGGAGCCGAATGAAAGGCATTCAGAAAATATCTCTTTGCTAAAGCAAGTTGAAATTATAAACTTTACGAAAAAACTTTCAAAGAGCTTAGCCATCATATGCAGGTAAACATTGAAAACATTGATGTGAGAGGTAAGTTTCAATATTCAAGTAAATTCGATATATTATATTAAGTTTCGATAGTTACAATTTAATGAAATCAACGAACCAAGGCAGGGAGGCTACATCGCAGCTAGTCCCTGCCTTGGGGATTGGTTACATTCTCATTGCCAATAAAGCTTATCCGTTACAGAGTTTCATATCAGAACAGGACATGAAAAGAATAGACAAATCCATGTAAATCCTACTGGTTTCACGATTCAAGGGAACTCAAAGATCTTTCAACACCTGAATCTAAGCAATGGAGGAACGTGAAAAATACTAAAACAAAAGATGCAAAATCAAAATGCAGTTTAGTGACAGAAGTCATACTTCTTGATCTCCTTTGTAATGGTTTTAAGATGGTGCTGGTCAATATAGAAGGCGATGATGAAAACAGAAAGGTGGGTAAGTTGGACCGAAGTATGTGCTCCACTCAATTGAAACGCCCGATTATTATGATTATATTCAAACTGCCACAAACAGCACCAACTCCAGACTGTGTAAGCTAGGCAAAGTGCTTAGTGCTAGTTACTCGCTCCGATCGGAGTTACCACCTACCGGTAACTAGAAAAATAGACCGATGGTTGGAACTCAGAAACAATGTGACATACTGCCGCTACCTCTGCTTCTGGTGGTGCTGTTGCTACTACTGATTCTGGTTCTACCTGGCTAAAGCAAGCAAGAGCAAAATGGCTAGGCTATACAAATAGGGCTATCAACCTAGACACAAGCACTTCTCAGCTAGCACGGACCAACCGAGCTATCCACATCATTCCAGCGATGAACACCACCCAAGATACACTAGTCAAGATACAGATACCGGAATCAAGCAGGCAGTATAGACACCGCCAAGCTCACTAGATAAATGGATGGATACTGAGGAACAAAGATACCTTGATTAAGCATGCTTTGAGAGATGCAAGTTGATTTAGGATTCAGTTAATTTTTAAATTTCAAATCTCAATGTTGGATTCACACCCCGACCCTCGATTTCTACAGCGAACCAAAGGCCCATTGAGCTCGAGTTTTTCGATTATTCGATTAGGAATATGCGCTCCGTGGAATAGTTGCAATTCATGTAACTCCACCGCTTCTTGACATTATTTATCTTTGAGTTTTCGCACATGTCAAGAGGTTCTATAAATAAAAACATTGAATTTATTAATGATGAAAAACATGACTGATGACGAGAATATGATGAAATGAAAAATTTTAAAAACAATATACTTCCCTATTCTGACGTGGACGAAGTCTATATGGGGCAACCAAATAACGTGTTCATAGTGCAAAGAATATCTCTAGTTGACATTATTAATTCTCAGCGATTTTTTTTTTTTTATGGTAACCTCTTGGGTGGAAATCTATTAAGATCCATGGAAGTTAAGTTTACATGATTTTGTAGTAGGTACCGATTACAAGAATCCCTTACCCTTTTTGTAATTTTTTAAAGAATGTTACAAATCTCAGAAAATTCAAGCAAATCCCGCACTTTTCATGGTTCTCGTAATGCCTGCCACGTTTTTTCGTGCATGTCCTACACCCGTGTCGTTGTGTCGTTGTATTCGGAAGTCGATCCGCTGCATCTCATTAGACACGTCAATACCCTCCTTCGTCACCTTGAATTGTGATTGACTTTCGATATTTTCAGTTTTTCTTTGCAATCTGGGAGCAGCTAGGTTGAACACTGACTGAAATCCTAGGTAGAGGTTCTGTGTGTGCACTGTGTCTGCAATTTGAGCCTCGGAGATCGTGAGCTGTTACATGATGCATGTCTTTCGTTTGTCATGGGGTTTTTAGGTTTTTCGGACATGAAGGAAATGAGCAGAGAAATTCAATCTGTGGCAGTTACTGGGATGCAGAGGGCTTGCAAAGGGAGAGATTCAATCTGTGGCAGTTACTGGGAGGCAGAGGGCTTGCAAAGGGTGAGGAAGAATTAAGAGAGGAGCTAAAGAGGCAAATCCCATCTGGTGGGCAGTCCCCAAGTTTAGCTGGACAGGAGCAAAATGGAGAAAAAATGGAACCCAACAATCCCGCAAGTACATTTTGACTAAAATCCATGGATTTGTAATCGTCCCAGTTTAAAGTTTTCCTCTCTGGGCTCTGTTGTTGCCTTGTTCTCACAATACCCAAATGCTCTGACTGACGAATTTTTGCAAAATATAGTTAGATGTAGTATAGTGCACAGAATGCCCAAATTACATGACCTAATGAAAATGTTTTGGACAATATGTATACAAAACCAGGTGATTTTTTTAACACCGGTACGTACCCTGAGAGTATCCACTGCCCATGGCGATTTGGCCAAAAAATGCAAGGCCAGAGTTAAGCCCACAGCAGAAGTTTCATGGCCAGCAAAGAGGATGTTGAATATGAGATCCAGTATTTGTTCAGTCGAAAGCCTTCCATCATCCATGACATTGCTGAGGAGGTCGTCGTAGTGTATGTCTGGATGTCTTTTTCTCTCGTCCATGGCCTTTTTCACAAAGTCCAGTATCTTTACTCTAGACTGCCAAACAACACGAGAACTCTCAGCAACATAAAACCTAAATTGCTTAGCAACACCATAAATTGCTAAGTCCCTGTTTTCTACAGCACAATTAAAGAACTTTTTAGCAATATATTCAGAATTTTTTTTTTTATAGCTATGCTTCAGTGATCGCTTTATATTTAGATTTTTACACCAAAACAGATAATGTGAAACAACAATTTCTGAATTGCGGGACCACTATAGATATTCAGTGTTTTCTACACTGCAAATTGACCTGACATGATCAGTTCATCGATGTAAAGCCTAAAATTATGTTCAGTACATTACCTATCACATGCTTGCTTGCTCGGCCTCCTCATCCTCATGCCATGCCAATAATAATTTTAAAGTTATCTGAATTCATGTGCTTAGATCAGAATTTGCAGGCATTAATTTGTAGATATTTTGGATAATCAACGTAGACACTATGGCTTTTTTGAGCATTAGCTTCTGGTGTAAACAGAATATTGCTGACATTGCTGGCTACTACATTCTCGTTCTCTCTGAAAAAAACATCTCTTTCTTTTGTTCTTGCATTCAACATTGGGCTGCGTGAGCCTAACTGAAAGAAAAGCACTTTCTATCATTCTAAAAAAACACTTTCTGTCATTCTATTTGTTCTGGGCAGTGCATTAATGAATTAAATATGCGCAGGTGGGCATACATAGCATCCCATTTACCTGGAAGAATAGATAATGAGATCAAAAACTACTGGAACTCTTGGATAAAGAAAAAGCTTGCTAAGGCTGAAATAATCTCAAACAATATTGAGGCTTCCAAAGTACATAATAATCTGCTTCGAAGAATCTGCAACTCTGGGTAACGAAAGCAACCTGCTAAAGTCTGAGATGAATACTAATGGGCATGCAGCCGAGACAGTCTCAGAGATGGCCGAGTTCAGAAAAGAAAGCCTCTGCAAAAAAACGGCAAGGATGTGAAGCCTGCAATGGGAAATCTCCAGACGCACAAAAGAGCAGGTGGAAAGCTCCAGACGCACAAAAGAGCAGGTGGAAGACGAAAGAGGGGATGACTTGCAGAGGTTTGGCAATTGGGTTGCTCAGCACGCGATATTTATCGGTGCTCCAGAACTCTCCCGGGCTCGTACAGAGGCAGAGCAGGTTCATGACACCTGCAGGCATCCAAGGACAGCTGCAGCTTAACACGGACACCTGTAGCTTAACACCAAAGCTTAGGAAACTTTAGCATACCCCTGAAGTAAATAGGAATTAATGGAATTAATGTTAACATTAAAACCTAACCGTTGAGGGTTAGGGGGAGAATGCACTGGGATAAAGGTAATTTAACCTATGATCGGGCCTCTTCCGCCTCGGGAAGAGGCCAAATAAGATGGCGAAGGGTGAGCTGCAAATGGAACTTTAGGTTATCACGCACATCGGCGGAAAGGGGATTTGCAAACTTTATTATAAACGCCGAATAACACCGCAGGAAAGCTGCAAACTAATGCTAAGTCCCTGCCGATCGATTACAATAGTCCCTGCCGGATGCTAGATGGCAGGGACTAACAAGTTCAAATCCACTGCAAAGCTTCTAATTTTTGGATTTTGGGTAAACATGCACTCTCATAGATAATTCCACTAGTAAATTTCATATTTCTTATCAAAAGTTGAGTTCTTTTTAATTAGTTCTTCGGACATAACATGGGAAAGAAAGGAAAATCTACTACTTCAAATCAAGATATTCAACAGAGTAAGGATCCCTAAAGAGAGTCGAAATCCCGTAAAACTCATATTCCCATATTATGAAATTATATTAAATTCATTTAATTATTTCATGAATAGTTAGTTAGGGTTTGTTTTCGTACGGTGGCAACTTCCAAATAATTATCTTATCCATTTCACCATTTTCTTGGTTGACACGCGGGAATTACTTGGGGATGTATTTCATGTTAGAACACAAAGAGAGCTTTTCGTTGTTGGTGGACTAGAAGAATTTAGTGGTTGTTTTGGTAGTTATGGTGGGCGTGTTGTCAAAGTAGATATTGTTGAATTATGACAAAGACCAAATCGAAGCTTCTCATTTTCGGGGAGACGAGATATATGGGACGCAAATTTGTGAGGTCCATGGCCATCCCACTTATGTATTTCTCACCTTCAGACAATCGGCCTTGACATTAAAAAGCCCCAAATCATCCAGTCCTTGAAAATAAGATTGCCCATCTTTTACAGCTGGTGAATTGGTTCATTTGTACTCATTTTTCAATCATTGCTAACAAGTGAACTACCAAATAAAATGATGTAAAACGTCATTTCCAATATTTTTACTGCAATACAAGGGATTCAAACATGAAACTGAACGTTGTTATCAATGTGTTTCTGATCGGTGGTGCAAATTGACCGTAGCCACCTGCAAAGTTACGCCATACTACACCAGAGAGATAAGTAACTATATATGCTTTGTTAAAAGAGTAGATAATTTTTGTGGTATTATTTTAAAAGAGTAAGTTGTTGGGTCCTTTTGTAATTCTCTTTGGAAAGTCTTACAAAGTTCTTGTGCATTAAAATATTGCACTCATATATGTGTATATCTGGTTAAGTTCTTGAAAATGTTTGTTATGCACAATAAAGGGATGCTGTTTTTCTTCAAAAGGGAACACCTTGAAACTTGCATCTAAAAATATTAAATGAATCATGATATTTTTAATGAAAATAATGTAGGTAAACTTTTCTTAAAAAAAAAAGAAAATAAGTTATTTTATTAAAACATATTATTCTAATAGAATTTAACAAAACTATTAAAAATAACTGTAATAAAATTAAAATAAAATAGAATAAAATAATTATTATTCTTAATAAATAATAATTATTACTTATTATCATAAAAATAGTGAATCATTAATAAAGAATAATTATAATAATAATTATTAATTAAATAAAAGAATTATTTTTAAAAATTGGAAAATTAATTACAAATTTAAACTAGTATTATTCAAGAATTAAACCTATAAATAATAATAATAATAATAATAATAATAATAATAATAGTAATAATAATAATAATAATCATAATGACTATTATTATTTACTATTCAGAATATTAATTAGTCTTTTCAGTAGAATTAATCTACTAATCCCATCACACAACATAAAATCTAATCTATTATAAAAACTAAAATAATAATAATAAACAATTCAAATAAAATTATGATAAAACTTTTATTACTATTAATAATAAAAATAATAAATTAAAATTAAAATAAAAATTAAATAAAGTTATTAGTAGACCTTCAATTAAAATTAAAATTAAAATTAAATAGAGTTATTAGCCTACCTTCAATCAAAATATTTCTTTAACTATTTATCCTACTACAAAGCTCTCCTTCTATCAACATTCACATTGGTCTTGATGAATGATCCGTGTTGGTATTTGAAACTTTGACAAAAATATGGTTTCTAATGTGGATACTCGTAGACTAAGCTAAAAAAAAATAAAATTATGAGGAAATTATGAGAGAAAAATCAATTATTAATTTCCTTAGAGATATTAGCATTATTCCTATAGACTCTTAGTACGAATATGTGCAAAATAATAATATCCATTATATTTGAGTTCTTGAAATAAATTTCTATGTTAATTTTATGCAACTTGATCACCAAACATATAAAAAAAAAATATTTTAAAAAATAGTTCAACTAGTTAAAAATTATCCTCTTCGAGGGGGGAACTTCCTTTGCATTACGTAAATGAACAATTCTTGGATGATACAAATGAAAATACTTATTTTTATATATAGGAGTCTAAGTTTTCAAAATATAATGAGAGTCTACATAATAATAATAATAATCTAAGAGCAGAGCAATAACAATAGTGGGTTTCTATGGGGCATGAAAATAACAATATGGGGGATACATGGGAACAAGAATAACAATAAGGCGGCTACACTAGTATTATAAGGACCTGACATGCCCATCTCCAAAAAAGTGTCATCATCAATCCTTGAGTAGTTATGCATGGTGCTATATAAAATTTTCCTCCTCGCATGTAGAATCTTTAGTGGGTAAGTTCTTCCACTTAATGAGATACTCTCAAATTGATTGATTTTGTAACTGTCAATTTCTTGTTTCTGTGACTTCTTCAAGCTCCAATATGATTTTTCCTTCCTCATCAAGTTGTGGCAATATTGTTTGAACAAGGAGCTTGTCACAGATAACCTTCTTTAAGCATGAAACATAGAAAACTGGGTGTACTGTCGAAGATGCACGAAGCTCCAGTTTGTATGCCATAGTAACAATCTTTTGCAACATGTTGTAAGGACCATAGTACTTAAGTGATAATTTATTATCCTTATTAGCTTTCTTGAGGGACATTTGTTTGTATGATTGTAGTCGTAAGCTACACCAAAAATTATTTCATTTCGATGTTGATTTGTTTGTTGTTTCGTTCGATTATGTGCCAAAGTGAGGTTATCCTTTAAGAGTTGGAGAACTTGTATTTTATGCTCAATGTGATCTTCGTCTCCTTAAACCTCACATTTTCTCTTAAAGATGACATTATGGAATGTGGATGATATCCATAAAGTGCCATAAATGGCATAACTTTTGTCATAGTATGGAAGGAGGTGTTATACCACTAGTCAGCCATAGGAAACCACTTAACCCATTATGTTTTCTTGTCATATACAAAGCAATAAAGATATCCTTCCGAATATTTTTTCAGTATCTCAGTTTTCTCATCATATTGAGGATGATAAGATGAGCTATGAGCTAATTGAGTACCAAGATAAGAAAATAATGTCGTCCAAAAATTTCTAGTGAAACTTGGATATCTATCACTTACAATAATGTTTGGGTTTCCATGAAGCATTTGAATTATTTCTATAAATGCAGTGGCGACTGTACTAGATTTAAAAGGATGAGATAATGCACGAAAATGTGCATATTTGATAATTCTATCGACTACCACCATGATGACGCTCTTTCCTCCAGACTTGGGTTAACCTGTGATAAAATCCATAGTGACCTCCTCCCAACTTTGACTTGGAATGTCTAAAGTTTGTAATAGACCAAGGGTTGTCTCAAATTTATTTGGTTGGAAATCCAAACATTTTTCCACAAAATTCTAAATATTAGATTTAAGGTCATCCCAAAAAAATTCCTTCTTTACCTTGTGGTAAGTTTTTGAAAATCTTGAGTGCCCTTTAATGGGGAGGAATGCAATTCCAAAATAATATTTGGTTTGATTTGGGAATTCTTACAGAGATATAAGTGATCTTTATACCATAATGAATAATTTTTCCACATAAATGTATGATATTTTCTCGAATCTTGCTACAACATTTGAATGAGTGTCCAAGCCTCTTCGTCATTCTTCCATTCATTTGTTTCTTTAACTATCCAATCATGTTGGATAATAGAAATGACACAGAGCAATGCTTCCACATCCACATCCTTTCTTGAGAATGCATTTGCAACAACATTTTTCTTCCCTATTTTATAGATGATTTAAAATTCATAACCCAACATCTTTGTGACCCATTTTTTTTGCTCTTTTGAAGATAATATTTGTTCCAAAAAGTATTTAATACTATTGTGATTTGTTTTCACCTTGAAGTGTCTTCCCATTAGGTAATGTTACCATTTCTTTAATTGATGTAGTATTGCTAATATTTCCTTCTCATAAATAGGTTTGAGTAAATACTTTTCCTTGATTGAACAACTTTCAAAAGGAATGGGTCTTCCCTCTTCCATTAAAATAACATCAATTCAATTTACTAAGGCATCACATTCCACAATAAAGGTTTTTGTGAAGTCTGGTGTAGCTAAGAACGGTTCTTGGCACATTTCATGTTTAAGATGTTCAAAGGCCTTAGTTGGTTCCGAAGTCTAAGAAAATGCATCTTTCTTTAGTAATGTTGTTAGAGGCGATGATATTCTCACATAATTTTTAACAAACTATCAATAATACCATGTCAACACGAGAAATCCTTGAAGATGCTTTAGGGGCGTGGGAATTTTCCATTCCTTAATGGCTTTAATTTTGTATGTGTCTACCTTAACACCCTCATGAGATACAATACGACCCAAATATTCCAACTCTTGTACTCCAAAGGAACATTTGGAGGTTTTAGCATACAATTTTTTCTCCTCCAATAGCTTGAGCACCCTTTCAACATGTTGAACATGATCCTTCCAAGTCTTGTTGTAGATTAGTATATCATAAAAAAAATACTAACACCAATTTTCTAAGGAAGGGTTTTAAAATGGAATTCATCAAACATTGAAATGTGGAAGGTTCATTAGTAAGGCCAAAAGGCATGACCAAAAATTGATAATCACCTTCATGACTTTTGAATGTTGTTTTCAAAATGTCTTCGGTCTTCATTCTAATTTGGTGATATTATGAATGAAGATCTAGCTCGGTGAAGTAAATTTCTCCATGTAATCCATCCAATAATTAATCAATGATAGGAATGAGAAATTTCTTTAAAAGTGAGCTTATTAAGCTCCCTATAATCGAGACACATACACCATGATTCATCCTTCTTGTGCACCAATACTACTACAGAAGAGAAAGAAATTTGACTAGGTTAACTTATACCAGCCTCTAGCATTTCGATAACCATATGTTCATTTTCACTCTTTTGGGCACAAGGATATATGTAAGGCTTGATGTTTGGTGGAAGATTTCCTAGAATAAGTGATTAGTATGAGCATAATCACAAATGGGTGGGAGTCCTTTAGGAGTCTCAAATACCTTGGAATGATTGTACAAGACTTTTTTGGAGATCTCGAGAAATAAATTATTTTGATGTTTAAACCTATAGTGAGAATAATTGTGAAATTACACCCTATTTTACATTCTCCAAATTATTTTTCATGCCATTCGAACATATTATCTTCCTTGTTTTCCTTACAATTCCCTTTAATTCAATATCCTCTCCTTCCAAAACAATTTCAAGAAAAGTTATCAAAAATTAAAAGTTATTTTCCACAATGATTATAACTATTCTCATCTTAGTACAACATCAACACCACCCATTGGAATGGAATCCAATGGACTATTCAATACATATTCCCCCATGTTTACCTTAATATTATGGCACTTTCCAAAACAATTTATAGTTCCTCCATTTGGAACCATCACTTGACACTCTTGTGCTAGAGATAGAAAGAAATTCAATTCCTTCGCTATCTTACAATGAATAAAATTATGGTTACTACATGAATCAATCAGCACCATTACCTTCTTGTTCTTGATGTATCATTTTATCTTGAGATTTTAATGAGTGGTAATTCCCGCCAATGCATTACAAGATATGGTCAGATTCATTTCTTCTTTCTCTATGGTTGTATCTTAGTGTATATCATCTTCTATTGATGTTTCTTGTTTCTTTTCTTCCTCCTCTTCACAATCTATGTAAAATAATTTCTTGTCAACACTTATGACCTTAAAAGTATTTTTTATCACAACTGTCACAAATCCCTTTTTCTCTTTTTTCCTCCAATTTGTGTGGTGTTAACCTTGTAGGTTATGCAAAGATAGGAGTAGAAACACTTTCATATTTATAGTTGTGAGTGGTGGACATTCTAGTTTCCATAATTTTTCTTTCAAATTTTCTTGCCACCATGGATGCCTTCTCTAATGAATGAGGTTCCCAAAGAAAAACCTCATGTTGAATGTTATCCTTTAAAGTCCCTATGAAGACATAAATCCTATGCTCCTCTTGAATATTAGTTACCTTGATATTCAATTTTTGGAGATCCTCAATGTGCTCCTCTATCGAGCCCTTTTGTTTGAGATTTATCAATTGGATAAAGAAGGTGTTGTTCTTTGTATCACCATAATCTGATATCATTTCCTCCGTAAAAATTGACCAAGTGATAAGTGGTTAACGAGAACAAAGCCATCAATAGCATACAAATTGATTGGGTTCTAAATATAAATGTGTAATGTGTAACTTTTGCGTGTGTTGTACATTATGTAGATTAAAATATTTCTCCATCTATAGTATCCATGTTACCAGATCTTTTCCATCAAACTTCCTCATATTTACCTTTGGAATGTGGTTGGTCTTTAATCTAAATTTAGAGTCTCTAAAATCATGTTTAGTATTTATTTTTTTCTCGTCATGAGTTTTATGGCATACCTTTTTGCCACTAGGAAGCATTTCTTGTAGAAAATTTGTGAAACCTTTTGTTAAACATTCCATGTTTGCTTTTAATCCATCCTTCAAACCCTCCATGTTTTCTTTTAATCCATCCTTCAAATATTCCATTTATGTTTTTAATCCTTCCTTCAAACCTTCAATATCTACTTTTAAACCATTCTTCAAACCATCCATCTTAGCTTCCATTTCATTTTTGGTTACTCTTTCTAAGAGAAAAATTTGTTGCACTTGCTCACATAATTTTGATATATCATGGTACATTTCTTCCTCTTCTTCATGCGCCATGGTAGAAATTTCTGGTTTCTTGCTAGGTGTGACCATTTCTTTGTTTTGAGGCATTTTGGAATTAAAAAATGATATCTATACATCACTATGCCCTTTGAATCCCCTCAAATTGATTTTTCAACGAAAAGTTATGAAAATTTTAAAAAATACACACCCTTTTCTTGTGTTTTAAGAGTTTGATATTGAAACTATTGTATATGTGTAATTTTGGATCTCCAAGGTCTAAAATTCCTTTTTAAAGTATCCCTTTGAGTCTTATTTCCAACCCATAAGTCATACTGAGATTGGATTCTTTAAGGAAGAGTTATGCCCAATATCCCACGATGAGCTAATTATAGATTGATTTAGTAGAGAGGAATTGTATGGATTGTCATCTGTTATTGTTTTGACCTTTTACCCTAAAAATGATATACAAAAGTCTACAGTTTGTTCTCTTTCATTCACTTTTTACAAAATTTAAATCTCATGCTTCGAGAGAAAGTTATGATGATTCTCCCTAGGTCACCCATTTTAGATTGAATTTTGGAACATGAAAAACCCTAACTTCTTTGGACCATATCTTAGATAATATATCTAACCAAGATATCAGATTACTATACAAATCTCACCAAGATTGGCTCCACGTGGTCACAATTTCTGGTTTTGAAGCCTCATAGAAAAAACGTTATAGCGAAAATGCCAAGATGTCGAGTTTGAACTAGAAAAACCCTAGTATCCCAAATCTCTCATACCGAAGGTTATGCAACCAACTCACAAAACATAAGGAAATATAGATAAATGACTTAAAAGTTATCTTCTATGGTAAAACCTCCTTTATTTTACATAAATTAAAAATTTGGGATGATACAAATGACAAGACCTCCTTTCTATATATAGGAGTCTAAGGGGTCACAATATAATTAGAGCCTACATAATAATCATAATGTAAGGGTACAACAATAACAATAGTGGTCTTCTATGGGGCACAAGAACAACAATATGGGGGCCACATGGGAACAATAATAACGATAAGGGGGCTACACTACTAATGATAATAAGGTAGATACACTAGTACTATAAGGACCTAACAATTAATTCGTGAAAATGAAATATTAATTG
The DNA here is from genome assembly GCA_031772625.1 of Pinus tabuliformis. Lineage (NCBI taxonomy): Eukaryota > Viridiplantae > Streptophyta > Pinopsida > Pinales > Pinaceae > Pinus > Pinus tabuliformis. Next base: position 880,940,904 of record CM062820.1, on the reverse strand, counting down.
TATGCATCATTATATTAGATTTTGCAGTGAAATGTCCTTGCATACATTATCATATTAGATTCTTAAAAAATAGAAAATATTTTGCGAGCATTATTGTATTAAATTCTTGGAAAATAAAAATGTGTGGTTATGCACGAAAGAATGGTGCTATGCATTAGACTTTTGAAAAATGATTTCACAAAGAGAAACCAATTTTTATAAAAATATATATTTTCATGCATGGAAAATATTAATTGTGTGTTAGAATTCTTGAAACTGAAACACGTATTGAATGGCTATTATGTTTAAAATCTTCTTTTCAGAACATGGAAGTGTATTTGCATGCATGAAAAGCAATAGTTGCTAAATTAGTTTTCTTGAAATGAAATATGTTATTCTCTTGCATGAAAAATAGAAATATTGTGTTTGATTTCTTGAAAGAAAATATGACCTTCCAAGCCATAAAAAGTCACATATGATGTTGGATTATTTTAGAAGAAATATGCATAAAAAGAAAATAATTGTGTTAGACCCTTTAAACAGAAACATGGATTTGCGTGCAAAAAGGAATAATTATTATGTTATACCTTGAAAAATAAAACAAGTTATTGCATGTAATTAATGCTTTAGCTTTAATTTCTAAAATACATATATTCGTAGACAAGAAATAATAACTAACACATTAGTTTTCTTTTAAGAATAGAGCATGTAATTGCATGTATGATAAACATTGTAAATATCCCTAAGTTAGAAAAGATGATTTTTCAAAAAGGGACCTTAATTTGCATGCACCATAATGGTGTCTATTATAATAGCTTTCCTTTAGAAAGGGGCACGCATTTTCATGTATAATAATAATAATAATAATAGCTATAATAGTAATAATATACATTGTATTGGGAAAGATTACTTAGTTACATGCACAAAGAAAAAGCTGAAGGGCTAAATTTCTTTGAATAAGTTCTAGATAATTACATGTATGGAAATCAAAGTGAGGACGTTAGTATCGTTTAAATAAAAATGCACGGTTACAATGGATTTCGTTTGGAAAAGAATGTGTGTTTATGCGAGAAGGATCATAGTATTGTGGTATTTACTTTTCCATGCTTTGATAATTATTTGCTTATAATTAATGCATGAGAAGTGTTGTTATAAGAAGCATGTTACGATATTATATTTACATTTCATGTATACCCATGAGTAGATGTTGAAGAATCACTATTAAGGATTAATTATTGGTTGATTAATACTTTATGTAATCATGATATCAATGTACTGTAATGAAAACAATGGAAGGAAAGGATGGTGACTTGTGGAAAAGATAGATTATGTTTAACATGGTGGCATATAAATAATGAATGGTCCATTCCGATTAGTGCGAGTTGTAGGATGGTCCACTAATGGAACAAGCAGGCCACAAAGATAAAGATATTGAAGTTTTGTGGATAAATGATATGATGATGATTGAAATAGCTTTAAGCTAGATATTTTCTATTTAAATGATATTTCCTATTAAGATTTTATGACAACGGTTAGGGATGGACTCTCTTATAATCCATTGAGGGAGGGGTGAACACCCTTACAAGCGTTTAATAATAAAATTAAACAGTTTTTGGTTTCCACCCTATGGGGTTTATAGGATATATCAATGTTTAATGATGTGATTTCTTATTGTGTCAGTTTGCTGATTTCGATTCCTTACATGATGTGACATTTATAATATCAAGTATGTGATTAACTAATCTAGTTAAAGGAATCATGAAAATGATGCAAGGTTATATCATAAAGTATGTATGCTACAATAATGGTTGTTATTGGTTATGTAACTTACTATTCGTTTACTGAATTTACTCTATGTAATGATGAAAATTCTATCTAATGGTTAATGAGGAATCTAGCATAGTGATTTGGATAGTTACGAGTGGGTAAATTTTGTGAAAAAAATTTAACTCCATCCTTTTTCATGTGAGGTTAATGGGGGATCTTACAGTAGGTATGATGAAGTGGGAAGAAATTTATAATTTCTTTGAGAATAAAATTTTGTTAAATTAAAAAAAATTCAAACTAGGAGAAAAAAAATTAGTTTGGAAAAATTAGAGGTATGAAACTACACAAAGTTTTTTCTAGAGTGAAATTTTTTCCTTATTATGACATGATTGCATGGGTTATGCGACATCTATATTTTCCTACTTACACTATAGTAGACTGCAATAAAAATTCTATGGCCTCTTGGAAACCACAAATACTTTCAACAATTTACAAGCTTAGTCCTTCTAAAGTTTCCCTAAACACTCTGTTTATGGGTAATTTGAACAACACAAAATTCAAAAAGTGTCAAGGGTATTATGATAAACTTGTCAAACATCAGTTATGAGAAGATAAAGAAGGGTTCAAACTTAATTCATCAAGATAATATAATTTTTCCATTTTCAAAAGACATGTTATGTTGGACATCAAAATGTTGTCCCATTTATATGGAGAGAAAGACCCTGAGCATTCTGAATTGCAATTTATGCCTTTAATACACAACCTACTCAATGATTCAAAGCGTTTGAATTAGGCTGATATTATTTCTCACAATTTAACAGATGCCATTTAGTTTTATATTTTGTCTCCTCCAAGATATGATCAGATGTTTTGCATGTCAACCTATATTATGGATATTATAACTTATCTTGTTTTGTTTCCTTTGATGAAATGGAATTACCTAGTTGATCAACAAGTACCTATTTATAATTGTGCCGCTATTTTATGGGAAAGTAACTTAAAATTCCATTTCTATGACATTTTTAATTACGTGATGATCCCTTTCCTTGAGATTTTATTTGGGGAAAACCCTCCTAGGGTTAGTGAAATTCCATTTCTATGACATTTTTAATTACGTGATGATCCCTTTCCTTGAGATTTTATTTGGGGAAAACCATTTGGGGAAAACCCTCCTAGGGTTAGTGAAGGCCTTAAAGAGGCGTTAGAAGAAATATGATATTGGTTTTTGGAATATTTATATATAACAGGGTCTATGGAAGTTAAGTTGGTTCTCATCTTCTTCTTATATATATTCTAGAGATGATAGGTCTAAGAGAGGTAGCCAATCAAACTGCCTTGAATGGTCAAGCTTGGAAGATGACAAAACTTCAAAAGAAAATATTGTTGAACTTCCCAATAAACTTTGGAAATTTTTTCCTTTAGGATCAAGGACATACATTTAAGGAGGTTGAAGAACTCTGGCATGTTTGGTTTTATTCGTAGCCTCTTTTTGATTATGATCCTAGAGGAACCATTAATTCCCATTTTAATCCTCTTAGCTACATCAAAACCTTCACACACGAGAAACCTCTTTTTGATGCTATTTTCATTAATATTGACCATTTTTAGCAAGCTTGTGAAAGATAACAATTGTTGAGTAGGGAGGATAGAACTAAATTGAAATATTTTAGGGAAAATATTTATGAGGACTTCCTTAAATAGAAGAGTCTTCATACCAATACTCAAATTGAAGAGATAAATCTCTTGAGATTATGAAATACAATTTCTATCACATTATTTGATACCATATTTCCTCTTCTCAAAAGATAGAATAATACCAAGTTGACAATGTTCCTAATATTTGTTTTACAGCTCTAGAGACAAGCCCAACCAAAGAAAATACTATCAAAGAAAAACATCCAAATAGTGATATAGACTAATAGTGTTAAACAAACACAAAAGTCAAAGATTAAAAACAACAGTAACCAGAGAAATAACATGTAATAGTAAAAATAGAGTTCTTATGCTAACAATATCATTATTATTGATGGTCTAGATGGCACCATCCAGGAACATACAAAGTCCAAGAAAATTGATTAGGATGTCAAATATATGTAGATTGATACAAATAAAGATGAGAAAATTGATATCACCCCTTAGTCAACATTGACCGATTTCTCTAGCAAAGAAAATAGTTTCTCGAGTAGAAAGAAAGAAGTATTGAAATTTCTATTCCATAGACTTCTCATGACACATCCATGACTCCAATTTCTATGAAAATTCCTCTCAATTCTCTTTTATTTAAACCTAGCACTAACATTGAAATTGTTTCTTAAAGTGTTCCATCCTTGATTGAGTATTACTTTAATGCTAAAACTAAGTCAATTGTGAGAAGAACTTAAAAAAGAAAGCTTGAAAGTTTTGAAACCATTTTAGAATTCAATTGGTAAGAAACTCAAAATTTTGATGAAAAAGTTGAAGAATCCTCTATGGCTCAAGGAGCCTATGTGAATTATAAACAACACCATGTTGATGAACTTTCCATGACCTATAAGAACAGTCTGCAGAAGATCAAACATCTGGAAAATCGAAGAGAGAAAAGTAAAGCATTTAGTGAAGAATGTTGGAAAATCATTCTAAAATGCTTGTAGGTGGGTTTGCAATTGAAAGAGAGAATTTATAGAATTGATTCCAAAATTAATTGAATGAATTGAAACTTAAACACTCTGTAGAGATCCAGTAAATTCAAAAGGCACATGAACACCAAAATATAATATTGATGGAAGAATCTGGCAACAATGTTGAAACCATGACTAGAGAAATGAAGGAAGAAATTAAAACTCTTAAGTGTCAATCAAGTCAAGGTCATGAAGAATAAAATAATCTAAAGGTTTATAAGGTGCAAGAATTACAAGCTATCCAAATATTGAGGAAAGACTTGGAAAGGTTTTATAAGAAAATTGATAAAATTTACAGATTTTATCGAGATAATGTTTAAGATAGAACTGAATCTTTAGTTGAAGAAGACTATTACATTAAATAGATATTCGCATCGATTCTTGAATGGAAGTACAACTAAATGCTGAAAACATTTCCAACATCTCTAAAATGGATAAAAGACTAATGTTTTCTTCTTTGAGTCAATGATAAATTGAGGAAAAAGAAGTCAAATGATGTATCAAAATAACTACTAAACATTGCCTGTCATTGTGGGATATGAGAATAGATTTTCTAGAGGATTTTGATTTAGGGGGATCCAAACCATTAAAAGAAGAAAAACATGGGTCCATGGAGCATCATCCAAAAGATAACACCATAAATGACAGGAAAGTCATAGATAACCTTAAAACCTCCCATCAAGAAAATTGTGAGAGATTTCTATGGTTTCCATTCTAGAAAATCAAACTGATTTCTAAATTTAGAATCAATATAAAATAAAATAAAAGAGTTGTTCAGAATTTGATTTCAATGTGCCAAGATAATATTAATCATTTTCATCCTAACCACTTCTCATCAGTTGTACTCAGATTGAGCTAACTATATTCAAAAAATGCACTACATTTTATTAGCATGGAGAAATAAGATTCCAATGACGGTGGAGAATCTTGAAAAACCTCCCAGCTTTCCGTGGAGAAAATCCCTTAAATGAGGGTTAAAATTTTAGAACACATTTATTTTTTGCAGAGAAATTTTGAATATTTTCTTATTTGAAATAACTGAACAAACATTCCTTATTTTCATTACTATTTATATGACCTCTTACATTGGATTAAGGGTCCATATTTGGATAAAGCCCAAGACTTGTATTTTCCAAACTATTTTTTGAAGTCAAATCTTTTTCAAGACAAAAGCTCAAAGTTTAATGTGTGTTGAACTATAAAATTTATTTCCTCTGATCACTTTAATTTCTTAATGGATGTATATGATACTCAATTAATAAATTTACTCATGTTTATCTCTGTCTAAATCTTATCATATTGTTCAACACTTCTTGGGATATGCTACACCTTATTTTCTTGCTTAAAGAAATTTGTTGTTTTTTCAATCATTGCATATTTATTTGACAGTAAATCCTAGTATTGAAACTATAGTGCACTAAATTGCTCTTGTTTTCAACATCGGTTCTTTTTAATTTGTTTATTTATGGGTTTACATGCAAATATAATTTTCAGACAACACTTTTATTTCCGAAGCAATTTTTCAGGTCAAAGTTTTGTAAAAAACAAAACATCGAGTTGAATGTGTATTGAGGTATGGCAACGATTCCCTATCATCACTTTAATTTCTTAATGGATGTATTTGGTACTCAATTGTTACCTCTTTTCATGTCTATCTATGGTTGAATATTAGCACATTATCTTAAACACTACTTACGATATATCACACTTTATTTTATCTCTCAAAGAAAATTGATTTTTGTTATGTGATTGCATATCTATTTAAGAGTGAAGAGTGATATTAATACTACATTGCACTATATTTTTCTTGTTTTCGAGATAGCTTCATTTCAAGTTATTTATTTCTAACATTACATGAAAACATATTTTTGAAACACGACTTGTATTTCCCAATCAATTTTTTTAAGTGAAATCTTTTTGCAGAATAAAGCCTGGAGTTGAATGTGTATTGATCTATGACATTGATTTCTTATCATTGCTTTAATTTATTAATGCATGTATCTGGTACTCATTCCTTAACTTTGTTCATGTTTATCAATAGTTGAATATTAGGATATTTTTTTAAAATATCTTACACTTTTTTTCCATATCAAAGAAAATTGCTATCTCTTCAGTGATTTCATATCTATTTCATACTGAAGCCTGATATTCAAACTAAAGTGCTCTTAATCATTCTCATTTTGAACATAAGTTCTTTTCAAGAAATTTATTTCTTGAATTACATGCAAATATATTTTTGGAAAAAGATTTGTATTTCCAAATCAAATTTTGAAGTGAATTTTTTTTTTCGAACAAAAGTATAAGTTCAACGGGCATTGAGCTACCACATTTATTTGTTTTCATCACTTTAATTTCTTAATGGATGTATTTTCTACCTAAGTTTTAACTTTATTCATGTTTCTATTTGAACGAATAAAATGATATTATGTTCAACACTTCTTAGGATATCTTGTAGTTTATTTTCTCTGTCAAAGAAAATTGTTATCTATTCTCTGAATGCATATCTACTTGATAGTGAAGCTCGATATTTCAACCCAATTTCTTTTCAAGTAACTTATTTCATTACATACAAATATATTTTTGGAGCAATTTTTTTGTTTCCAAATAAATTTTTCACGTGAAAACTTTTTGTAGAACAAAACTTTGAGCTGAATGCGTATTGAGCTATCACATTGATTTTTTGTCGTCACCTAATTTCTTAAACGATGTATTTCATACTCAATTGTTAACTTTATTCATGTCTATCTCTAGCTGAATAAAGTGATATCCTATTCGAAACTTCTTACAATCTCTTGCAATTTATTTTCTTTACCAAAGAAAATTAATATATGTTGTGTGATTGCATATCTATTTGATTCTAAATCTTGATATTCAAATGAAAATAAACTTAATTGTTCTCCTTTGAAAAAACAAAAATCCAAGAATTTTATTTCTTGCAATACATGAAAATATATTTTCAAAAAATATCGTAATTAAAGGAAATAAATATGTTACAATGATATGGACTTTAATTGTTGCTCCTCTTTCTTCCTAAGTGTGACATATGCATTGTTTTTCATTCTAGCAAAAATTTGAAAAGAAAAAGGTGGTGAAATTCCTAAACCATCCAACGATTTCACTCTTGATATAGTTGTAAATTTCAAACACTATTTCTCTTTATTTCCTATATCTACAATAGCTTGTTGCAAATTCATCCCCTCTAATTTTTAAAGGAATATGTTGAAGATTCCCTTTCACAGTAGGTTTTATGGGCACAATGGTTGGACAATTTATTTCAAATAGGAAAAATTGTGTACTTTTCAAATATAACTATATTGAATATTCGAAGCTCAGGTGGCTTTGTACCAACCATATAGAATACATCTTCAATATATCTAAGCACATCATTAGCCAACTCAACTTCAAACCATAAATTACATATTCAACGTCACATGTTCTCCATGCCATAACAACACTCCATGCTCTAACACATCATCATCATTATAAACTATTTATGTTCTTCTGGTGCACTCTACAACACACCTCGAAAATGGACAATTTAATGATTTTAGCATCTTCTCATTGTGCGAGTTCACCAAATTATTCATTGCAAACAAGTGAACCGAAGAATAAAATAAATGCTTTTTCAGTTGGCATAGGAAAATTTGAACATGTGACATGAGCAGATCCCAATAATGTAGAAAAGGGTCTGCATTTATGATATTAGGTAAAATATTGCGAAGAGATAGTTAACTAGGATCATATCCTTGTTGCATGAAGATTTTATCTAAAGTTGCAACAACATTGAATATTTCCCACAACCCTTTCCTTGTTGTTATCCCTTCATACAAATGTTTATCCTTAATAATAGGGATCTTCACAAAGTCACCCATATGAACCATCGACCTCCCACCAAAAGGAGAATCCTCATTTTCAGGAAAGCCTTCTCACAAATGACAATCTATCCATATAAATAACCTTGGGCCTATAAAGCTGATTTCATCAATCAAAACATAACGAATGTGCCTCATTAATTCTTGAAACGTTGGTAGGGCTTGCCCATATGTGGGTTTCATATCTTTTATACGATTTTTTAAAGTTGATTGTATTGTTATTCCATGTTTATAAAAAGAAACAATGCCAGTAGGAGTGAGCAACAATAGTGGACTCCTACCATCTGTTGTATAAGCATAAAGAGTGTGAGAAATATAGTGAATAATAGAAGAATTTCTAGTTCCATTTTTTCCTTGGATAATCATTCTCAAAGCATCATTTCTTCTGGCATAAGAAAAGTGGCATAAAACAATTTAAATAAAAAACTATTTATCTCTCCAATAAAGAGAAAGGTGACACTGTTGTTTCCCCAACCGAGTCATCGTTAATAAAACCCGCAAACTGGCCATCTTTTATAAAATAAATAGGCCATTCTACAATTTCATTTGGCACCATTTTTTCCTGTCAATTATAATGAATATCATAGTCCCATCTACCACGATTGTTAAGGTCAAAATTGTTAACATTGTTTGGAGGAATAATCCAAGAAAGAACTTGCCACTCTTTAGAGTCTCGACCAACATTATCTTCATGAAAAGGGGACTCGACATCCACTCCATTACTATCATTTGGAAAATGACTTCGATCAACATAACACACATGATATCTTAGAACCCTCCAATTCTTAATGGTAGTTTCACTTGAAATTCCTATATTTGAAGCAATGTCATAAAATGACTTGTACGAAATAAACGTAGTCCAACAAAATGTTTCAAACTCTTCTAACTCATTTGGAATAGCATAAAAACACGACCATACATGAATAATAAGATACATTTTGTGGTCTCCATGGCTTCAGCCTATGCTTGGTACCAAAGCTCCATGATCTTGTTGTTTCTATCAAACAAAAATGTTGCAGAAGATGGGTGCAATTTTGATAGAGTTGAAAACAATTGTTCTCAGATGAAACTTCATCAAATTTCACCAATAGATTTTGGAATACTTTATTTACAACATTTAAGGGAAAAAAAATTTGATTACACACAATAGGTGGCATATTTAGTAACATATGGAATATTTCTTGTGCAAAAATGTCATGCTCAATAAGGCAGTAGCGTCATATCCACCTACAGTTGCAAACCATGTCCAATTTTCATGATAACTTTAAGATATTCTTTCTCCCTTTGAAGCATATTTTGGAATATATTTCAATACTACATGTTGAGAAAAAACTACTTGACTCTCAACATTTTCTCACCACATTGTTGGATGATCACCATGAAGATTTAAATGGTAATTTCTTTGTCTTGCTTCATATCTATTTCTCCCTTTTTCTGTTATGAATATTGTAGAGTCATGATGAACCTCCCATGGAGCATCACAATGACATGCAATGGTAGACATATTTTTCTGTAAACAAGAATCAACATTGCATTTTGTGTGTCTTTGCACTATGTTCTCCAAATGCTCATAATCTTCATAAGGATTGCATGAAAAAATTTGTGAGGTTTTGAAAAGCCATGAGTCATTATTAACACTTCGAGGAACCATGAAATTTTGACAGTAGATGTCATGTGGATTCCGGCTTATTAAATATTTTTCAAATTAGCACTTCATCGCATGCCCATTCAAAGGCTTGGAATAGTCTAGTGTTTACATATTCGGGGCTCCTCGCAACCACAAGAAACCATGGATGTGTGTTAAACCCATGTGTTGCTACTCATACGTCACAAAAAAAACTTGTAGTTAACATATAAAAATCAACCAAAACAACAAATGCATCATTCCAAATCCATAAACAATATGAAAAAAGAGACAAGAACAAACCTATACCAAAATCTTTTAGTTCCAATGTATTTCTCAAGAACTAACTCACGAAATATATTAAATATTTGGTGCATATGAAGAGCAACTATATGTCGATGCTGAATAACGTTTTTATTTTTTGTCACATGTTCATTTTGTTGATGACAACGTCCGTTTGAGGGCATAGGGCAATGCAAGTCTGGCCAATTGGTGTTAGCCTCACTTAAATTAAAAATCAAAGTTGGTAAACTGAATTGCTGAGTGCAAAATGACACTTTTTCCAATATGCCCCCTTACCCCTAAGATAACAACCAAAACGTATTAATTTGTGAGAACATTTATTGTCAATGAGATGCTTGAGTTGTTAATGAAACTCTTGAAAAGTTGTAGGTGTATTCTCATGGATATTATTTTTCAAAAATAATGAAGTAGTTCCCTCACTATGCTGGTGCATAATCATATTCAACATGAAATATCGATCATAACACCTAAGTAGATGTAAGTCATATTCATACATTTCAACATTGCAAATATGGGATGCAACCAATCAGCATCACTAGTGGGAAGCAACGTTACCCTTAAGTGTTATATTCATTGACGGGAGATGTGTTAATATATATCCATTCCACTAGTTTAGTGGCTTTAGAACCTGTGTTTTCAATGAATATTCTTAACTTTTATAACTTCCCTGTATTCATTAGGCATGTGAGAAAGTAATGATGATGGATGAAAGTTCAAGCCACTAACCTACAACATTTCAATGTCTTCATTGGCTCTCCCTATTTCACCTAGACCGCTATCTACATATTGTAGCCTACTAAATGCATTAGTAGGTCATTTTGGGAGAGCAGCAATAAAATTCATATAGATTATAACATCCTTGTAGTACTTATCCATCTGAATTTTGAAAACTAATGCATCCACAACATGCTATCTCTTCACATAACATTCATAATATTTCGACTCAGCACCATGTCTTCTAACAATCAGAAAACCTATTTGTTCTACACATCATGGAAGCTTCTTTGAAGTCAAAAATATATCTTGCGTAAAACTAATTGTATGCTCACTATATTTATATTGGACACCATGAACATGTGTCACTTGGAATATTGGATCCATTCGTGCTATCAAAATTTCTTTAACCTTCCCAAAACTTCTAGAATGTCAAATTGTTCACTAGGATCCATGTTGTTAAAGTGAGAGAAATGATGAGTTTATTTCTCATTCTTACAACTTTTACACATGGGCCTTTCCTGACATCTCACAACTTGTATACCAGGATATATTCATTAAATATTTGAAACATTTGCACAACATACAAGTGGATCTAGAAGCCACTCAGTGACTATGAACATACAAGTTATAAATCCTGCATCGAAAGTTTTTATGCACCTTAATCATCTCTCTACTAAAATGATGGAAACCACTTTCATTTTCTCCGCCAAACAACAATCCATATTGAGGATGATTTGAAACAACTTGTCGAATCGGAGCATTGGTTTCAACATTTGTTTCCATAAAATTGTGGGAATCCATTCTTCTATATTTTTCATGGTTGGTTTAATTCTTCTTAGATAAATTATAAGTCATAATGCCAAAATTAAAATATAAAAAAAGCCAAGTTATTTTTTTGAAGTCCACAGTAACTTAAATAGACAAAACACATACTCTTTTTTGTCAATTTCACAGTCTGCATTGACCCTGACCAACCAATAAAGGTTGCCTTGGTTGTGAATTTATTTCTCCACCAATATTCACTCGAATATTGTTATGCAAAAAGTATAAAATAAAATATGCATTAATAAATTACAAAATAAATATTAAAATGCATAGATTACACAAAAATAAATCCACTTGTTATACCTACCATATTCAAAGAGAGTGAGTCTGCATATATACTTTACCAATAAATAGATTGTCTACAAACTTTCTTCCAGAATTGCTTGTTCCCACATTCACATCTAAATGTCACAAACTATTAATCATCCCAGCAAGCATACTACTAACAGCAAAAACATCAGATGCTACAACTTATTTAATCACATCATTGTCCCTTTTTTGCATAATTAAATCTCTTCCATGATTTCTTAAGCATTGACCATTTCGACTTACATGAACACTCTCTATATAAACACAATTTTCCCAAAGAATATTAATACCATCAATTTTTGCACAATGTGGAAAATTAGGAAATGCACAACATCTAGGGAAACAAACATTTAAATGAAATTTCATTTTCGTGAAACACCCAAGTTTTGAAAATTATAGTTAAAGAGTTCATTGTTCTCTCGATTTAACAATGTTTGGTACCTAAATGGCTATGTTTGAACTTGAGGAATAGACAAAGCATGTGTTTATTTTAGTTGTATTTTTGGAGAAATATTTGTTGGAACATTGTTCTCCACAAAGCAATGTTCGAAGTACGCTTGCTTGTTCCTTCACTTAACATTTCTACAACAAGTTTCATTTGTTTTGTAATTTTGGTTTTCAATCTTGCATTCGATGTTACATCTTCAATAAGTTCAAGTGTTTATGCTCATTTACTTTATACAAGAAGTAAATTTCAATACTAAATAACTTTAACTACTAACAATCAACCTTCCATATTGCAAAGACACACATATATAAAATATATTTCAAATACTACAATACAAAAGGAACCATCATTTGTGCAATCTCATATAAGAAATAAAAAACACTCTATACAATCCACAAATACATAAACAAAATCATTGAAGTGCATTGTTCAATATGCAAAATAATAGATCAAAACTAGTAATATGCTGCACGTGGATATTGGTGGCCACCTGCCTATTTCACTTGGACCCCCACTATTGTTTCTTTTAGTTTTTCAGTTTCCTTAACTATAGCACAATTTACTATTTTTTTCATCTTTTAGAGTCCTGAACTTTTGAAGTTGTTTTGAGGCTCTAAACGACGTTTTTTTTCAAAATGCGTAAATTTTAGTGCTTTGATATATCTTTCTAGCAAGGTATCATGTGCATCAAATGTAGATCGCATGCCAAAGTTATGGCCCCAAAAAGTTGGTGTACCAATTTACCCCAACGGGGCCCACAGTTTTGGCCCTTAATCTCCTAGGGTTAGGCTTTTCCATATTTAGGTTTTTCCATGGTTTCTCAATAATGCATAGCCCTTTGAGCCTCATTGTAACACAGTTGACAGGTATGTAGCCACGGCATCTCTTCTCAGAGATAAGCTACCATCACCTGAGTCGGTTTATTTCCATTCTGCATGTAAACATATTTTAGTTGTTCGATATTAATGAAATGAAGTGTTATTTTTGTTGCTATTTGGTATTTATGGTTATATATGTATTTTGTTGCATTCATTCTTAGCTTCAGATTAGTGGTAGCAGAATGATCTACTCTATCTCTATTTTTCTTTGTATGTCCCCAACGATGTCAGGGTATAAGGGGTTAGGGCTCGAATTGGTTTAACCTTTGCAAGACCAACCTCGCAAACCCTGACAACCTTCGATGGTGGAATAAAAGAAATATGAGGGGACAAGAGATACTTTGAAAATATTTCTCAAAGAATCCCTTGAGCATTAAAGAAACGCGATCTGAAAAACTTTGCGCAAATAATTCGACAGCTACCCACAGGTCACACATCTCCTTCCAACAACCACTCTAGAAGTGCCACACCCTTTAAGTTACAAGTTAACTTTGATATCCACATATCTAAAGGTTAGATAGATGTCGATGCCATGGATAAATGGTTAAATTGGTTAGAAATATATTTTCGATTCATGATTTTTCAACCGCGAAAAGATTACTTTTTTACTCCTCAAAGCAACCCCCCACATTAGGGATTGGTGGGAGACCTAGTATGAGAAGAAGGGCAAGAATGCACCATCACTATTTTTAGCCACAACTACTTGGAATTATTTCCGGGAGGTCATCAAGGAGAAGTATTACCCTGTTAGGAAATATGAGGATAAATACATAAAGTGGACTAGACTACGATAGGGAAGAGATGAAGACGTGTCAAAGTTCAAAAATATTTTTCATACCCTTCACATGAAGTTAGGTGTCAAGGATTCTAAGTCACATTTTGTGCTCAAGTAACATTTTTGTCTACAAAAATACATCCATGATGAGATGGAGTTCTTGGACATCTCCTCACTCGGCACAACCTATCGATACACTATCAAGATTGAGTACAAGAGCCCCACTCACAACACAAACGAGTGTCAGGCAAAGCAATCACTCGTGGTCAAGTTGAAGGCTCCCAAATCATATGCATTTTCTCGCTCTGTGTCACAACCAGACAAGGGGAATGACAAAGGGAATCATATTATATACGCAGAGTCCAGTTCCACCGTTACCACTACCAAGACCCAAAATAATGAGCCCAAAGATACATAGGAGGAGGAGTTTCTCTTCCACCCACAAATGTGGGTGAAGGGTTCTCCATTGCAATTCATTGTCCTCAAAAGTAGCCAAAAGAACCTCAATTCAATAGAGGTTGTGAATTATCTGGGCCTACTAACCACAACACACCCACAACTGTACACCATCTGATGGCTTCACCAAGGACCCATCTATTGTAAAATTCGCATGTTTTGAATCAGATAAACATTAGTACACAATCGTAGAAATTAAAGGTACTACTCTTAGCCAATTTGTTTCTATAATAATAAATCCTGGCATGATCTTGAGTTATGTTAACCCCCAAGTTGTAGAAAAGTTCACATTCAGTTTTGAAAAATACAAAAAATCATGGTTGGTTTAGCTAGGAATAGGAACAAAGAGGAATGTTTCAGATTGGGTAAAGGCATGCCCGGTTAAACTAAATGGAAATCAAACCATTTTAAGCTTGAATATATTGTCTTTAGGCTCATATGATGTTTTGATAGGGATGGATTGGTTAGAACGGCATCAAGAAATTGTCTTCTTCTTAGATAAAATAATCAACTCTATAGTAAAAAATGGATAAGTTCAAGATATTAGGGACATGCACACATCTATTTTTGTGCACAAGATATCAACATTATAGTTAAGAAGGGTTGAAAGAAAGGGATAACAACTTCTTGAGATTTAGTAAGAAGATCATCTTTGAAACAAGTGAGACAAAACTATGAGTGGATTAGAAGTTGTTGAAGACTATCTAGATGTGTTTCGAGATGAAATTTTAGGTCTTCCACCAAAATTAGAGATAGATTTCTCCATAAAATTGATGCCAAGGGAAACCTCAGTATCAAAGGCTCCTGATCATATGAGTGTGTCAAAGCTGATTGAATTGAAGATGCAATTGTAAGAATTATGAAATAAAGGGTACATTAGACCTTGTGCATCACCATACGGAACACCAATCCTTTTTGTTAAGAAAAAGGATGAACATTTTAGGTCATGCATTGATTACCAAAACCTAAATAAGATAACTGTTGAGAATGAACATCCCCTATGTAGGATAGATAATTTGTTTGATCAAGTTAAAGGGGTGACGATATTTTCTAAAATAGATATGGGATTTGGTTATCACCAACTAAGAGTTAAAGAGGAAGATACATCGAAGATAATGCTTTGAATAAGTTATAGACATTACAAATTTATAGTATTACCCTTTCGACTTACAAATCCACTTGTCACCTTCATGTGTTTAATGAACAGTTTGTTCAGTAAGTTATTGAATAAGTTCATATTATTTTTTATAAATGATATTTTAATCTATTCTAAGGACAGAGTGGAGCACAAACAACACTTGGAAATAGTGCTACATACCCTACATTAATGCCAGTTATATGCTAAATATAACAAGTGTGAATTTTACAAACCAAGATATAATATCCTGGACATGTTATATTGAAGAAGGCATAGAAGTGGATCCTTAAAAGGTAATATTCATCGTTAACTTTCTATTCCTGAAAGATATGGCATATATAAGGTAATTTTTGGGAATTATTGTGTATTATGATTGATTTATAGAGGGATTCTCAAAGATATCATATCTCATAACTTCCTTGCAAAAGAAGGGAGTGGAGTCTGTATGGACACAAAGATGTCAAGAAATTTTTGAGAAGTTGAAACATTTACCAATTGTAGCGCCTATGTTAAGGATAATAGGTAAAGATAAGGATTTTTTTCTCTATTTTGACGCTGGTTTGGAGGGTCTTATAGGGGTGTTTTTTCAGGAGCGACATGTGGTATCCTATGAGTCTCAGAAACTAAAGAAACACAAGAGGAATTATGTGGTTTATGGTTTTGAATGAAAAATGGTTATTCATGCTCTTACAATGTGGAGACATTACCTTATTGCTAAGAAATCCACCTTAGTTATAGATTATATAAGTTTGAAATATTTTTCTTAAAAAAACACGTGAAATAATAGTAAGAAAATTTGAAACAAATTTTATTGAGTAGATATAAATGGTTGCATTAAACGATCATAATTATAACATCATTTGTCACAACTATAGAAGTGAAAATATTCAAAGAGAGCAGTTGGAGTATGAAATTAATGAAAAGGGAATATCGGCATATTGAAACAGACTTTATGCCCCAAATAAAGATGAAATTGAAATATTAGTATTGAATGAATGTCATAGAAAACCATACACAACACGTCTAGGATATTTGAATTTTTTTTTTGCTCTTAAGAAATTTTTTATTTTTGCTTGGAATGAAGAAATATGTTGTTCAATATTTAGCAAGGTTATATGAATGTCAGCTAGTGAAGGCCAAGAATCAACATCTGGCATGAGTACTTACCCCCCTGAATGTACCAAAATGCAAGTAGGAGGTCATATCACTAAATTCTATAATAGGATTACCGCGAACAAGGAAACAACATGACTCTATCATAGTAGTTATAGATAATTTAACTAAATCTACTCATTTTATTTTGATACAATCCATCTACAAATTCTTAGAAGTGGTAGATGTATTCATGAAATATATTTTTTGACTTCATGGTATAGCCAAGAAGAAGATATCAGATAGGGATGTTTATTTCACGTCAATTTCTTGGAAAACTTTGTTTGCTGGAATGGGTACACAACTAAAATTTAGCACTGTGTACCATCCACAAACTAATGGACAAATGGAAAGGGCTAACCAGGTCCTTGAAAGCATACTATGCATGTATGCCATCGACCAACTGTTACACGTCATTTTGTTGCATTAGGAAAATAACCATCAGTTTGGATCTTTCGCTATCCATGAAGGTGTCCCGAAGCATTCCCCTACACAGTTAGAACCCAAACTATCCCAAAGAAAGAGAAATTCCTGGATCCCATGGCTCAAAACACTTTTTTGGCTTCTTTCACAATTCCTTAATCAATCTCTGTGCATAGGTGTGCTATGTCTTAAACTATGATGTGCACACATAGTTTAATGAATGTAAAAATAAAAATTAAAGTCAATAAGCATTATTAGTCATATCTATCCCAACTAACAATATTCCAATGGATACATATTCATCCCTAATCCCTCCCATCGTGGAGTTACTCCCTCTCTTTATGGAACCCTTATCCCATCAATAGTGGATCTCATCCCTTGGAAAAGGGATCCCAAAATTCTCCTCCTTGGCTCTGAAGCTAACCTAGGCCTAAGGATTAAAGAGGAATGTTGGAAGTAGGCTTATGTTGTATGAACAAGGTTGGAAGGCTATTAATTCAAGGAGAGGGTTGGAGATTATGGGTAGGGACTTGCAAAATCAAGGCTTCAAGGTTTTAAGACTATTGTCCATTTTATTAATATATTTGTTGATACAATCTGTAGGATTCCTTAATCACCTACATAGTTTGTTATTTCATATTGATCAGTTTATGATACATGATTGGGTTATTTAGTTCATTTATCTCTTATTGTAAACATGCGACGAGACGCCACTATGATATGATTCAAACTCATAGGTAACCTTAAGGAAATGGAATAGATGAAAACACAACACACAAACCTCCCTCAGTTGCTTCAGGAACCCCAGGAGGTAATCCACCACTCTAGGTGCCCAACCCCCGAGTTAACCTAGCATTTAGATGAATTAAACCCAAATTCGCTCCCATGACATGGAATGCATGCAACTATAACCCTATAGTCACTCTCACAGGCTTGCTTGTCGGTGACGAGAGACCCAATTTGTTAGTGCTATGCTAGCGACTTTGGGATTTAAGCCACTTTTTCAAGCCCACAGTCGAGGTCACTACCCAGAATTGACCCATCTCTTCAAATTAGTAAAGTAACATGGAAATGACACTACTAAAGTAAATACTTGTTCAATAACTTGACTATACCCCTACTATCCATGACATGCATTTTATAAAACACTTAGTAAATATGCAACCTACAAGTGTAAATAACAGATGTGAGCATAGGGGTGCCATACTTATATGAGATTCTCTATGAAGCATTCTCTCATTATCACATTAGCTTCCATTTCATCCATTAGTTCATAGATACATTGCTAATTCAATAACAAGTAAGAAAATGACGAGAGCCACTCATGGCTATTTCCATAAAACATGTAAAAAACTAGCATAATAGGGACACAAATACCAATGAAATCACAAGCATATAAACCACATATAATCCATCATAATTCTCATAGAGATACAAGGATAAATAAAATTTCATTAATGATGAAAAGTCCAAACACGGGATGGGACTTCCACGTTCCAGACGA
Organism: Pinus tabuliformis; assembly: GCA_031772625.1. Taxonomy (NCBI): domain Eukaryota; kingdom Viridiplantae; phylum Streptophyta; class Pinopsida; order Pinales; family Pinaceae; genus Pinus; species Pinus tabuliformis. The sequence goes on along the minus strand of CM062820.1, from coordinate 880,922,077 downwards.
CCGTAGAATGGCTAAGCCATATCTCTGTTCATCCATTCACCCTTGTGCCATATTCCAAGCATGAATGTGGGATTTCATAGAACACATCAATAAAAGGCCATCCAAGGCTTCCAGAGGCCATCCACCTCAAGCCATCAAATAGTGATTCCACATCACGGTCGAACATCAGAAACCCATCATCAAATTGGTCTCTAGGGCTCTACATAATTTTTCCAACCAGTACTTTAGACTAGTAACTCAACCCACAACTTTTATCTGGCTCCAAAGTGTTTGTCCAACCAAGGCTCTAGGACTAGTAATTAAACCAACCAAGGGCTCCAGATCGTTTTTCCAACCAAGGGTCTAGGACTAGTAACTCAACCCAAGCTAAGGAAAGACGACAACTAACCAAAACACAACAATGAAAATAAACCCACAATCACCTTGGCTATCCAAGAAATGGGAAGGCTAGGTGATCCACTTGCAATCTTGTCCATCCTCCATGCTAATGACATATCAGAACCAACAATCCACAAGCATATGCCATGCATGCCAAAACTAGTGAAGGAAACGTACATGCAACTCAAAACCTAAAAGCCAAAGCCCTTTGTAGCTACTAATATCAATGCCCTCTTGTGCTTTCCTACTCTTCCTTTGCCTTCTTGCTCTAAAAATCCAACTATTCAACACCCTCCAAGAGTGCTCCAAGAAAACTCTAAGTCTCTAGGAGTATGAGAGAGAGAGAGAGAATAATGAGAGAGCTCCAAAATTGAACTGATTAAGTCTTTCCCACTAATCCTTAGAAGCATTCTTATGAGTCAGGCCTCTATTTCTTCATTTTCCATTATTTTCCTTCAATTTCCTCGTCACATGCAACCTATGACCTTTCACCTTCCTTTTCTCCTAATTTCCATTATTTTCATAAATAAAATGGCAATTAATGGCTCATGCATTTCCAAAACCTTAGGCATTGTCTTTACCAATTCCCTTATCCATAATAAATCGAATCAACACCCACTAGGATGTTTACCCCACCATTTACCTTGGAATACATGTCCCATCACCATGGCCTTATATATATTTTTACATGGTATTTTCACTAGGGTTGTTACACTTATGTTATATACTAGATTCTTTGATCTCGTGCATGTTTCTGTCTATGAAGATCTCCTTTAGGACATCATGCAGAAGTTGTGGGGAGAGACGGGAAGATGTATAAAGAATTCAGGAGAAGCAGATGGTTGAATGGTCTAAAGGGTACTTCATCAATCATTTTGATTAAATGGTAAGGTGCCTCTATCATAGTATTTGTTTTAGTCAATCATAGTCTAGAGAAAGGTAACAATTCCTATTTGTTTGTTACTATTTCTCTGAAGTCTAGGGAGATCACTCTTGTCTCGAGGAGGGATAAGTCCACATAAAAAAATGGTGACCATACTAGGGATTCATCTCATTCTCCATTATTTTCCTTGTTTGACCTTTCGAAATTTCTTTAGAAGCCCTCTCTGAGTGTTTGGAAATCTTTAAAATATTGATTTTTGGTTTTGTTTGACTCATTTTTTATTTTAATTTCCCATTGTGCGCATTGTATCTTCAGGCACTTATCACACTTGTGCACACTTTTCTTTTTGCAGTAGTGCATATGTGCACTATTTTTCTCTATGACTTGTGCACATCACTGGAATTTTTGAAAATTACAGTTTTATCCTCATCAAGTCTAGAGTTTTTGGATTTTCCTATTTAGTTACACTTGTCTGCACCTTCTTTGAGTCCTTGTCAGTCTGGTTGAATGTTATATTAGTTCTTTCCTATGATTATCTTGTTTTTGGAAATTAGGGTAAAGTTCCATCTCGTGAATTATTAATCTATCAAAAGATATATCTATTGGTCTTGCCTTGTTGATTGTCTGTCTTTCTTCTTTTGATTAAATCAGGTTTTGATTTCAGTTTTCTCTCTTGTGAAACATTGTTTTGTGTGTGAAACGAAATGATTTACAATATTGGGTATGGTTTGTGAAAAATACTTCTTATACTAGTTTTGAAATGAAAATTCAATTTCCTTCTATTGTTGAAGTGTTCATGAACTGTACTCTTTACTTCAAGTGAATTCATAGCATTCAATTTGGGAAAAAGCATTTTAGTATCCATCAGTTTCTTCTTGCATTTTGCAAATTTCCAAGTTATTTTATCTTTAAAGAGGAATTTATTGATTTCTTGTGTTATTGGGAAAAGTGAAATCTTGAACTTAATTTCAATATTTGGGTAATTCGAAATTGCATATATCCATTTTAGGAAAAGGGATATAGTGGGATTTAGATTTTTTTTTAACATTTATGTTGAAAACATTGAACGACTATTTCCTTCCCTTAGATAGAAATTCATTGAAACAAAAATAATAAATTTTCATTTTCAATTGCATTAGGATTTGTGTCAAGTTATAATTCCATCAATTTCACACCCAGTACCTTTGAGTAAATAACAACTCTTAAAATCAACGCTAAAAAAATTAACCTATAAACTTTTATTTTTACGGTTCTTTTCCACCTAGAGTAGATAAGCTTGTAAGGCTTTTGAATAGGGAAGTGAGTTAAATTTCCAAATCTACAGACAAACAATAGTATCTTGTGATAGGGTTAAAAATACATTTACTACAATTTTTTGCTGGGAAGCTCCCCTTACAAAGGAGTCAAGCATGAGACCATATCAGAGCCAATGAAGTGATTGATCCCACTTCATTGGCTATGGTAGATTGATTTACACGTACTAAAAATGATGTGGAAAGTTACTTGAGATTCACTTGGAATTAAACCTCAGATTAACCGTGTTGAGGAACTTTCAATGGGATTGAGCTTTCCTACTCTTCGCTTGCATGTACGTCTGACCTGCGACTATCCCCCCAAGTTAAATTTTTTACATGGTAACTTTAGAGACCATAATATTAGGGCTCTTACATGAGGTGATGGTGGAGTGGTAGTCTCTATTGTACCTGGAAGAGACATTGGCTAGACTCACTTGGAAATTTCTGAAGGGTATTCTCCATTCTAGATGGCATAAATGAAGTTTACTTGCACCAGATCATGTAGTTTAAGCAGGTTTTCAGTGTAACTAGTTCAACCTGCTCTATCTATAGCCAATTTTCACTTTGATTTTTGCGACATTGGGTTTCATCACCAACTAGTGATTTCGCTACGAAAATCCTGTTTTCATGGTTTGAATTCAAAGATTTTTAAGGTGTGTTAATTGTTTGTTTTTACTTTTCAGAGACCTTAGGATTGGATTTTGAATATTGTTAGATTTTTTAATAAAAAAATTCATCCTAGCTAAATCACCATGGAAATCACGTTGAATGTAAGGTCAACACCCTGAATATAGACCTAGTCAATTGGAAAAGATAAAAACTGAAAGGTCAAAATCAACAAGATATAGAGCCTTAGAAAAACCTGAAACATCTACAATTTCACAATCTGAGACAATAGAAACTGAAGTGAACCTAACGTAAGAAGTAGAATCACACTTAGTTCATTATGGCCCAGACATTACCAAAGCAGTTCAAACTTAATATGATACTAGAGAAGTTTCATATACTGAACTAACTGAACTAGAAGTAGAAGAACCTCAGTCTAAAATTTCTCAGTGCGAATACCTTCGACTATTACAGATCCTACTCCTACTCCACCTTCACCTCGAAGGAAGCTTAAAATTACAACTGAATTACCTCCTACATTGATTAGCATTGAAGATGTTACTTGGCTCGAGGGGGAAGATTCAACTTGTACTCCAGTCATCGCTAGTGAAGCTTTTGATCCAAGAGTTTTTCCAAGAGTTCCTTTCAATCCTTTCTGACCTCACCCTTGGTATTCTACCTCTTTGAGCTTTTTAATTCCCAGTTTTTCACCTCAACACATGCCTTTTCATTCGTTGAGAGGAACCATGTCATAAATTCCTATTGGGAGCCAACCTATTGATTCAGCTATGTTTTCCAGCTCCCCAAAAACATTATTGTATGGTGGTAAATTAGTTCCTCCTAGATACAAGTCACTTACTAAGACTTTTTTAGGAGCTTCTTCTTATCCTCATCCTTCTAGTTGGTCATCTGGTTTATCTACATCTATTTTTCAAAGCATGACATCCATGCCTGAAGGGCCTACAATATCAGACCAACAAATTCAAATCGTATCTAGTAACTTAGGTAACCCTCAAGTAACCCCAACTGATGTTTATTACTTTCTGGGGGGCAACCACCTTATCCTCCACCTAGAGGGCAACATGTTGTCAAATCTTATCCTATGGTTGGAGGTCAACCTTTTTTTGGAACTTATGGTCAGATACCTCATCTTAGTCCAGGTCAATATTTTGTAGCTCAACCATTGCTTGGTACTCCTTACCCAGGGACAAACACTATCTAGAACCCTTCTTTTGCTCAATGGTTTGCTACAGTTGCTCCAAAAGTGCCACTTTATCAACCTATTCAGCATACTAGGCAACATATAACTCAAATACCTATTCCAAGTATTATTGTACCTGTCGAACAACTTGTTCGGGAAATTCCATAAACAATTTTCCAACAGCCTGTCCAATGAATTCTTAAAACACCTGTTCAACAATCAGTTCAACAACATGTCCAAAGTGCACCTCAAACACCTATTCAGACACCTATTTCACAACCAATCCAAATTTCACCTCAGACACCTATCCCGGGAGTATCACAAATGACCGTTCTAGTTACCCCTCAAATACTTGTTCCTTAAACTAATTAACCAACCCCTCAGGTCTCTGCTCCTCAAATGGGTCCTACAATCGAGTCTATACCACAAATTCATATCGAACAAATTGCTATAGGAACAATGCAAACACCTTTCCAAGGCCAAGATTTCCAAAGCCCATATTTTCAAGTTCATGCTTATCAGGTTCAACCTTTTCAAGGACAAGTGTTATAGACATTTTTGTGCCTCGCAGCATGGAGCATGAAATTTCAATAATTACAGGGATCCTCAGTCCCTAAACATGTTGTTCTTACCCCTAGAAGAACAAGGTCAGCAAACCACAGCACTTCCCATCAGTTCTCCACCTGAAAACACTCAAAAATAGGCTATTTTTGGATCATGTCAGCTGCTCCACTGAGCAACTGCGCTGAATGTCAACTGCTCCTCCTTGTACCTGCGCTGAAAGTCAAATCCAATGAAGGCTACCTGCGCTGGGCGAGATTGGCCAAGTGGCACAGTCATTCTCAAGGTGTCAATTGCCCAGGAAGCTTCCAAACTGACACTTGGTTCAAGGGATTCGCCCTGTGATGAGTAAGAGGTACTTGATCTCCATGTGTAAGCAAGGATCTCCAAGTGGACTCAAGGACTGAAGTTTAACTAAAGTGGGAGAGGACACTAGTCAGCTTTATGCCAGCCTCAAGCTGACTCATCCTTTCTCCAAATCTCCTATATATAGAGCTCTCTCATGAGGTCTAGGGAGGCTGGAATTTTGTGCAAAGCAAGGAAGTGCTGTTGGTTTACAGTTAGAGCTATTGGGTGATTGCTTTTATAGAGGTGAATAGGAGATTTCTTGCTGCTGGGGAGGTGCTGCTGGATTGGAGCCATTGATGGTTGTAACCTTCTCAGAACCCTATTACTTTTATCAATAAAGCTTTGAATGTTCTCCTATATACTTGTATTGCATTGATGTATTGTATTTACTTGTATATTTGATTCACTCTAATCCATGCATCAGTTATGAGTACATGTATCTTGTAGTTTTCTTCTCTCTGTTGTGCAGGATCTGTGTGTAGCTGGACTGGCAAAGGGAGCAAGGAGCTGGGAACAAGAGACAAAGAGAGAGGATAAGGATCGACAAAAGCGAAAGACACCGGTTGGTTAATCTTTTCTTCCTTCTCTCTGTACTTTCATAAAGGAAAACATTAAAGCTTTACTTTCAGTTGTTGCTAAAGACTGTCACCTTTAGAGTAGGGATAGGGTCATCCGAGTCGGATACTTTTCCCCACAACAAACTGGCGACTCCGCTGGGGAGCCTAGTATCTTGTTGGTGTTTGTAGTATTTTGCTATTCATTTCTTGAAGAAAAGAGTACCAAATCGAAAAGCTTTTGACTATATCAAAAGCGAAGTAGAGGGACTGCTGCTCTTGCTCATTTACTGAGCAAATTCAAGATTTGGAGAGCTGATCTACAAAAGACTCTTTACTCTTTGTGATAGCTTTTCATCCTCTTGATCATCCCTTAGCCTGTACTTGACCTATAGCTTTTTATTTCAGCAAAAACAGTGCATTTTTGAGCTTTTTATGACCCAGAATTCCTTGTAAACGCAACTCTCGTGTCTCAATGCAGGCTGTCCACAGGCAGTCTGCATTTCAGCGCAGGTACTCCCTTCGGGAACTGCGCTGAGAATCAAACTGACAGACCAGAGCCTGCGCTGGTCCAGTTAGCCAGTGTCTTGCTGAGGTTTCCCTTAGTGTCTGAGCCCTGTTTTCACTGACTTTTGCTGATTGCTTGCTGGTCATTGTACTTGCTGTAAACCATTTTCCTTGACATTATTCCGCCTCAGTTGTGTGATGAAACTGTGAGTGTTCTTTCAGTATTTCTTGCTTCAGTTACAGTTTCCCATTGTGAAAAGCGAACCAGTATAGCGGTGACCTCTTAGATCCTGAACTGTAAAAGTGTCTTTATGATCTTAAGAGTTAGTTTTATTACTGTTCATGGCTGTTTGAGTTTGTTTGTTTTTCACTTTATGGTTTGAATCTATACATTTCCTGTGTTTAAACAAGTCAATCATAAGGTGTCTTTTTGATTTTGGACTAGCTTGTTTATTTCTACTTGAAATTAGATTCAGAATTATACAACAATTTCCTTTCTGTCTTACATCAACATTAAGGATAACGAAAAGAAATACATGCATTGTGCATTTTGCATTTGACTGTGTGCTTGACGATTTAGGAAAATGTGCATTTTTAGTGTATGTTCTATGATCTGTGGAAAAAGTTGTGTCTTTCTTTTCCCTCAGTAGATTAAGGTTTTCAAAGTTGAAAGATTGAAAAGATTTGCTTCTCATCTTAGATTGCATATAGGAAGTTGTATATATACATCTCGTGGCGACCCTGAAAGGCAAACTGTTAAGCAAGATCAACATTAAAATAAACTCAATTTACATAACAACGCTTTGTAACATAACGCAAACATCTAGAGGTCTAGGTAGAGACGTGTTCCGGCATCGTTAAACATAGTGACTGTCGATCTCTACGAAGGTGGGTGATTCCTCCTGAGAGTCGGTGGCACTAACACGGACTTGTGCTCCCGCGTACCGTCGCGTATATTGGGAGACCCCTATAGGCTTTTATCCTTTATCCTTAGGAAACCGTGTCGGCCGCCCTACTGATCGCGATGCAGTGAACACAACATTCACGAAGATCGACCACCCGTACCGTAAAACGTATTCTGTGGTTTTGCGAAAGGTTTGGCACACCCTCTGCCTAGATCTCCAGAGCAGTTTCTTTTGGCCTTTTTCAAACTCTATAACTGAAAAAGTCCAACCGAGCATTTGTCACTTCGGGCTCGTTAATATATCGAAGGTGACTAGAGTCATCTTTAGCTTTTTCTCGACTCTTAAAACATGAAAAAGCAAGTTTGTGTCTAAAAGCGTCGTTAATAAAATTTATTTTAAGCGGAACATAATCACCTGTTATTCCCACGTTGATCTTTCAGTTCAAAAGTATGGAGCCCACCAACCAAGGAAGTAACCTTGACGGAAGTCCAAATCCCTTCTCCTCTTGGGGAGATGTTGGTGCGCCTCATATGGCTACATTGTCACTTCCAGGATTGACAATCGGCCTCCCTGTATGGCTCTTTTCAACTAATGTAGTCCAGATCGCCACTAATCCTGAGCAGTCGAATCAACAGTCAGAACAATCTAGAACTACCCACCAGCCTTCCACTTCTTACGATACTTCCTCTGATCCTTCATCTTCACAAGGTAGAGCTGGCAAGAGTCAGCCTCCCAAAGAGAAGAAGGAAAAGAAGAAGAGAGAAAAGAAGCAGAAGGAGCCTCTGGCGAAGGCGACTGGGGGCAAGCAGAAGAAAGCTGACAAAAACCCACACACTGCACCGACCGGGCCTAAATCGCCATGTGTCATTTGCAAAGGGATCCACTTCCATCGTGATTGTCCTTGTATTCCCCGGATACTAAGGGACTGGTCCCCAAGGTTGCACAATCCGGTAGCATCAACCTCTGGTTGTCATGTTGATTGCAGTCCGTCAACTAACGAGAGTGAAGGACGAAGAAAGGGACCAAGATCACCCTGTCTATTGTGTGAAGGCAATCATGCCCTCCACAAATGTCCATTCTTAGATGAGGCAAAGAGAGTTTTAGAAGATCGCCCGGTTTCACCGTTGCGACTTCCTCCTGGATACCAAAAACTCGCGCCAAGTCCCTCGATAGCTGAAAATCCAGTTGACCCGCTCAAGTGGTCAGCTGAAGTGTCGGTCATTGAGAATGAACCTACTGAATCCAGACCAGACGAAAGTCTAAAGGTCGAAACGGCAGTTGACCCGGTTCTTCCTTCAGAGGTTTCATCATCCAATGACTCCGTCATTGAAGACCCGTCTTCAAATGACACCGTCGCCGAAGAGTCAGCTTCATGCGACACCCTCACTGAAGAGAATAAGGATGACACCATCCAGGTTCTTTTCATCAGCACCGACTCTGATGAGCGTCAGGGCAATGCGCCCATTCCTTTATCGCAGGAAGGAACATCATCAGGGTCATACCCGGCCGTATATTCGGTCCCACCACCAAGCAACCTGGTTGTATCCTTTGATTGGAATCAACTAGGCAGACCCCGGTTACCAGCCAGTATACCATTCAGAATCATTGTCCAGATCTATAGAATGATTATGGCTGGTACTATCATTGATGAAGGGGCGTCTGTGAGTATCCTTTCCTCTATTGCTTGGAAAGCACTGGGTTCCCCAGCGCTTTTACCTGAGTTGAGAAATCTCTGAGGTTTTGATAAAGGAACCAGTCGACCGTTAGGGATCCTCCCCAATGTACCTGTTACATTGAAAGGGAAGACCGTCGAGATGAACGTGTTGGTTGTCCAAGGACCCTTGGATTATAACCTACTCCTTGGATGCGACTATATTTATTGCATGGGAGCGATAGTCTCCTCACTCTTTAGAGTAATGTGTTTTCCACACGAAGGAAGGGTGGTCAAGCTCGTAGACCAACTTTCATTTCCGGGATCTCGCATCGCAAATAGTCAAATACCAATCCTAAATGGTCTGTTCACTCAAGATTCGCCTCCACCCCCAGTCCTCCTTCCCGATGAGTGCGAGTGATTCGGAAAGAAAGACTGGAACCCAGGGGGCATGCACCCTGGTCTGCTTCGGGCAGAAGAAACCCTGGGTATAAGGAAGAATTTCCGCAGAAGAATGGACTAGTCCGTACCCGATCCGGCGGTGGAAGAGGGGTTGTTCTAGAATAATATTCTTTTGTCAAAGTTATGCGAGTGAGATAATCAGCTTCTCGCTCCCCTTGTCTAGATAATCAGGATACCGAGGGTGAGGACCATTTGCTGTATCAAGTAGTAACCATCTTTGAAGTCAAGCCTCACCCATTAAAACATATGTTTTAAAGGATAAGTAGGGGCAGTCTCCAAAGAAAGAGATTCTATTGCTACATCAAGTGGCCACCATCTTTAGTAACCTAATGTTAGACATCGCCGAAGAAAGAGATTGATTTGCGGCAGCGAATAGAACCCTCTTCGGATAATAAGAAAGAAGCAAGCCTCCCTCAATAATACCAATGTTTTATCTTTGAGTAGTGTTCTTCTCTTGTCACAAATAGCTGTTCGTTAAAAGTTGGGCCGACGGGAAGCCTGAGTACCGCATAAGACCCCTTAAAATAACGAGAAGACTAGTATCGTTAACATTAGATTAGCAAGATGACAAGTAGTTGTGAACACCCAAAGAAAAGCAGAGGTAGGGGAGAGGAGGGGCAGCCTCGAAATTCTATCCTATGTCTGGGGGCATGCAAACTTTTGGAATGTAAGCAAGGGACGACTATTTATTTTTTTAAATTTTTAGGTCCTCCCTTTAAACCTGTAGGTCTAACCCTTTAAACTCATAGGATTAGCCGTTTCTGACCTTGCATGAAGAAAGCCTGTGGGGCAAAGGTAAAAACTTGCCAAAATTGGAGCATAGCTTCGTGAGATAAAGCTCCTTAAAAAATAGCTATCTCACAGGAGGCGTTCTTATTATGACTGGTATATCGAGCAGTTTAAGCACATAGTTCATGCTCGTTAAAAAATAAACGCAAGATCCGAGCAGTTTTAGCGCATAGTTCATGCTCGTTAAAAAATAAACATAAGTTTATGAGCAGGCTTTCCTTTAGAGTTCAAGCTCATTCAGAAAAAATGAACCGGTAAATACCCTTCTGAGATCGTAAATTCATCAGCCATAAAAGCCTTGGTCGTGTTTGTGCACCGTCACCTCCACCGTCATTCGGCCGATCATTCACTTCCATTTGTGTGTTTACCCTTTTTGAGGAACATCTGCGAAGAGAGATTTCACTTAGCCATCCTTGTGACACTGCCGTGATTGGAATATTCCAACTTGTACCTGGAATCAGTTGCTATCCCTGTTTATCACTCGTTCCTCAAAAGACGAGTCTTCTTTGAGCTCTTTTCACTGACTCGTAAAATATGAAAAGTTTGCCGAGTTTTGGCCTTCCAGCTCGTTAAAGCGACCGGAAGAGCTATCCCTCCTCTAGATTTTAATCTTTTTGGACCTGAGGGATTATTGCACAAAAAGATCGAGCGCTTGTTTTGTTCGGCTCGTTAAAGCAATCGAAAATTCATCCCTTCTGTATTGTTTTATACTTTTTCGGACTTAAGGGATTAGATGACGAAAAAGGAATTTTGGAGTTGACTTTATGTACCTTTTCAGACTCTCTAAAAATGAAAAGGACCGAGTTTTCCTTGTCGTTAGACTCGTTAAAATGATTAAATAGCGACAAACTTGTCTTTAGACGAGAACGAGTTTCTCTGTCGCTAAGCTCGTTAAATCATAGCGATGGGCTTGCCCGAAGGGCAGGTTATAGAACAAGCATATGTTATCCTCCTCAAGCTTGACAAAAATAAAGAGGTACTGGTCAGAAATGACTGGGGAAAAATTGGGAGAACATCAAAAGCTTAATGGTAGCAAGTCACTCTTGAACATGACACTTTTCCTCCGTTCCACATCGGGTTGGGTTGTTTCATTCACCGGTTTCATCACCATGGTCTTCGCCAAACCATCCACATTTGGGGTAATGCTACCGATCCATCGCATCAGTGTCGTTATATGTTCAAGAGGGGTCATTCTGAAAGTGTCAACCGTGTCCCATCCACTGCCATACATTATCCTTCATCCATTCATGATCGCCACCCTGAATCATATGTCACAGTTTGTTTTCACCTCCACTAAAATCATTAGCTTCGTTCCGTGTCATTGATGTGGGATTCATTAAGGCCCTCCTTTGACGGATCGCTTCTTGTCGACTTCAGCTCATTATCCAAGAAGTTGATCTAGGAACAACCCCATCAGTACTTTGAAGCTTGCATGCCTCAATGGCAAGTTTCTCACTTCCGGCGACAGGTATACATCAATGACCTTCGACCAGAAGATTTTGCGTGGCGTTCGACGCCAAGTCCTTTATTCACGCCACGTGAATTGTACTGCAGTACCTTGAGGGTCATTATCATTATCGGTGATTCCTCTCGCGCTTGTTAACGGTTTTCATTATTGGCCGGTAATCAAGCGAGGTCTTTCCATGTTCGACTTCAGCGAAATTCTCACATGGATCGACTTGTACTTAGAGTGAAGATCGAACGAGTTTGAAGACCCCGGATCTAGTTTCATCCATCCGGGCTGCGATACATATTCAGGAAATATAAAAGCATTTGTCATGTACATCATTGCAGCAGATGGTCATCCTACTCAAAGGATGATAATTTCAGCAGAGAATTATCAGACTACCATCAGACGATCATCTGTTATATGTACCAAAATGTATTTATAAAGCTGAGCATGGGAATGCCCGCCTCAGCTAGATCATGAAAACAAGAATGAAAAATAATGTATTGTATTGTATTGTATTACAGGGCGCCTCCTCAGCACTGGAATGAACTTCGGACCCTCTAGATAAAGCATTTCACCCGATAAACGGCCTCATACTTTAGGGGGCAACTGTTATAGACATTTTTGTGCCTCGCAGCATGGAGCATGAAATGTCAATAATTACAGGGATCCTCAGTCCCTAAACATGTTGTTCTTACCCCTAGAAGAACAAGGTCAGCAAACCACAGCACTTCCCATCAGTTCTCCACCTGAAAACACTCAAAAACAGGCTATTTTTGGATCATGTCAGCTGCTCCACTGAGCAACTGCGCTGAATGTCAACTGCTCCTCCTTGTACCTGCGCTGAAAGTCAAATCCAATGAAGGCTACCTGCACTGGGCGAGATTGGCCAAGTGGCACAGTCATTCTGCAAGGTGTCAATTGCCCAGGAAGCTTCCAAACTGACACTTGGTTCAAGGGATTCGCCCTGTGATGAGTAAGAGGTACTTGATCTCCATGTGTAAGCAAGGATCTCCAAGTGGACTCAAGGACTGAAGTTTTACTAAAGTGGGAGAGGACACTAGTCAGCTTTATGCCAGCCTCAAGCTGACTCATCCTTTCTCCAAATCTCCTATATATAGAGCTCTCTCATGAGGTCTAGGGAGGCTGGAATTTTGTGCAAAGCAAGGAAGTGCTGTTGGTTTACAGTTAGAGCTATTGGGTGATTGCTTTTATAGAGGTGAAGAGGAGATTTCTTGCTGCTGGGGAGGTGCTGCTGGATTGGAGCCATTGATGGTTGTAACCTTCTCAGAACCCTGTTACTTTTATCAATAAAGCTTTGAATGTTCTCCTATATACTTGTATTGCATTGATGTATTGTATTTACTTGTATATTTGATTCACTCTAATCCATGCATCAGTTATGAGTACATGTATCTTGTAGTTTTCTTCTCTCTGTTGTGCAGGATCTGTGTGTATCTGGACCGGCAAAGGGAGCAAGGAGCTGGGAACAAGAGACAAAGAGAGAGGATAAGGATCGACAAAAGCGAAAGACACCGGTTGGTTAATCTTTTCTTCCTTCTCTCTGTACTTTCATAAAGGAAAACATTAAAGCTTTACTTTCAGTTGTTGCTAAAGACTGTCACCTTTAGAGTAGGGATAGGGTCATCCGAGTCGGATACTTTTCCCCACAACAACAAGTTTTTCAAAGTCAACCTTTCCAAGGAAAAATTTTCCAAAACCAACCTTTTCAAGGTCAATTTATCCAAAGTAAACCTATTCAAAGTCAATTTTTTCAAAGTAAACCTTTACAAGTTCAACCTGCACATGGGAAATATTACTTAGGTCAAATGGGTCAAGCTTAACCTTTCCAGAGTCAACCATACCTTGGTCATACTTATCAAGTCCCTGTCAACCTCAAATTCGTATGGTTCAGCCTGGTTACCCTACTGGAATCCCAATTCTAACCACAAAGGCTATTTGAGGACATCCTTGGTATCCTCCTCCATGGGTTAGACTTAACCTGTAAGGTTATCAGACTTTACAACCATATCCTAACCAACATTTACTATTTATTTCAACCCCAGATTTACCTGATGTATATTGGTTAACGAATGATCCTATTTATTATTATCCTTTCTAGCTGGTGATTCCCACCAAGTTACCAAGTGAAATACCCAAATTTTAAGGAAAATTAGGAGACGACCCATCCAATGATGTGATGACATATCATCTTTGGTTTGCATTGAATTCCTTAATCGATGATTCTATCACACTTTTCCTTTTCCAACAAACTTTATCTAGCTTGGTAGCGAAATGGTACATTGAGCTACCTCATGCCTCTTTCGATAACTTTAACTCTCTAACAACAATGTCTTTAACCCATTTCCAGCTATTGATTCAATATGATATTGGTACTAAGCTATTGACTTCCTTAAAACAATCAAAATTGACTCACATTTCCTATCATATACATGAATGGAGACGTAGACGTAAGTTAGTCAAATTTTTTATTCTAGATAAAATTTTAGCTGAACGGTTTACGAAATCATTACTTCCCATTATTACCAATGATTTTTCTAAGCGAGGTGTAATTTCTCGTGCCCAGTATTTAGACTTAGTCTATACCCAATCTTACAACCTGTAGGAGAAAACCTTGAATTTACTATGCCCGATAATTTCAAATGAACCAATAGTTACAAATTCTACATGATCTAATGCCATTAATGGTATAATAGGTTATGCTAGCTAATATTCTAAGGGGAAAAATAAAAATTCTAAAGGTAGTCAGAGTTTTTCCATACAAGATTCATTGCTCAAAGCCTTTCTCCGGAAGTTATTCGTGAAATTAATGTCATAGAATAATCTACCGGCAAGAGTCAATGGTTCAGATGTAAAAATAAGGGGAAAGGTAAATCAAAAAAAAAAAATCTTCTAACCTAGTAAACCTACTGATGAGAAATGAAAACCTCTCTATCATTTCCTTCTTTGCAATGAGGATCATTATACGAAGGGATGCCCACATTGAGTAGAGGTTTCCAAATTCATTAAAGGTTCTCCAAATACCACTATCTTGAAGAATACATTTCTTCCTCAATATAGGAAAATGGTTTCTCATAACAAATCTTCCTCTTCCACATCGCGGGATATCATGATGATGTCTTCATAGTAAGTCATGGTAGCTACGAGATCAAAATATTATGATTCTAAGGGTCATGTGGTCCATGGAAACGAGACTAATTCATGTGGTCAACCTTCTAGTTCAACTCCTCCTCCTCCGTTCGAACCATTACAGATCGAGAAACCAAATCCTGACATGGTGATTCGAGCACCTCCCATAGGTGTGCTTTGAAAATTAGCTTTCAACCGACATGCTAGAGTTGCACAAACTTACAACATTGTTGAAGACCCGGCCATGTCTTGATCCGCAATGTTAGCACTTGAGGTGCTACAATGATGCCCAACACAATGAAATTTATTGTTTTCAGCCATAGGAGCTATTGATCCACTAGATTCTAATCTAATTATCCTTGATCTTGAGAGACATATACCTAGATTCCCTCATCAATGGGCATTCCAAATTCTAGTTTTTGTCAAAATAAGACAAGTGTTTTGCACAATTTTCTATGAAGGAGCTTCTACGTGTATTATGTAAATTTCTTGTTGGAAAGATTTAGGTTCTCCAACCGTCAATCAATCATCTACCACTTTGAAATAATTTGATAGAAAAGGTTTTCATCCTTATGGAATCCTAAATGATTTTCCCATAGAGCTAGAGGTTAAAATGGTTGTGATCAAAGTTGAAATTATTAACGCTCATCTCAATTAAAAACTTTTCTTGGTCAAAGTTGGACCTATTCTCTGTCAGCAGTAGTCTTGTCACTTTTTTGAATGATACAATTTCCTCACAAAGGAACAATTGTGAAAGTAGACGAGTTGGCTTACTACACTTCGGACCCTAACTCTACAGGTAACATACCTTTTTCGGAAAACAAAACACTCTTTATGTGAATATTGGTGTTGGTTTTCTCAAATAATCATCACTAATGGGAACCTTTTCAGTTCCTCCACCTAACTTTCCTTCTAAATTTTCTTAGGTTAACATGATTACAAAAAGAATTATGGAATTTTCTGATCCTTGGATAGTGCCTTCAGAATCTGAATTGGACTCCTACAGAAATGAGATGCCCTTGAGGTCGTTTGACTTAGCTTACCATGAAGTTAAGTCATTTTTTGACCCACCATCTTCTTATATTGATCGAGTGAATCTGGTCAATGATGATTATTATCCTTTAGCTTAGTTAGAACCGGACTCAAGTCCTGATCCTTCCGACTATATGTTTCCAACTAACGAAATTATTATGGAGGTCATGAATTGAGATGAAATGACATGGAATGATTACCATCATCGTTTATCTTTGCTGCATAAGATTGATAAAATCTAGAATGATTTTTCAACTATGTTTTCGAGTGAGATTTAAGATAGTCAAGAATGACCCATTTCAGTTTTTCAAGTTGAGTTTGAAAGGAATTTGGGAAACATATCTACAACGATTACCATTGACATCTCAATGAAAACAAGAATTATTGAAATTATTCACATAGGCACCTCATGCTCATTCAAGGAAATTCGAATGTATAAAGCCCTATTTCAACAATTCTATGACATTTCTTCCTGGTCCTATGAGGAAATGCCAAGAATTGACCCAAGGGTTGTTGTGCAAGACATTAAGACTTACTCAGATGCAAAACCCATCAGACAACGATTACGTCTGTTGCATCTACGAAAATTTGCTACGATTAAAGCCAAGGTTGAGAAACTGCTCAAAGTAGGTTTCATCTACCTGGTTCCCTTGACTGATTGGGTGTCCAATATTGTACTTGTTAACAAGAAGTAGGGAACCATTAGAGTATTCGCTGATTACAGGGATATCAATAAGGATTGTCCAAAGGACAACTATCCTATTCCATATATCAATCAAATCATTGAAGATTGTGCCGGAAATGAAATGTTTTCATTTATGGAAATATTTTCTTGCTACAACCAAATCAACGTACTCCTAGTTGATCAACAAAAAAACAAATTCATCTACACATGGGGGACTTTTTCCTATCGAAAGTCCCATTCAATTTGAATAATGCATATCCAACTTTGCAACGAGCTATGTCTTACACATTTCATGATATCAAGCATACTGTGCAAGCTTATTTGGATGACTTAATAGCTCATTCGCTGAGACGGGAATACCATACAATGCATTTGAGAGCTATCTTTAGCATATGTTGTCACTAAAAGATGCGCTTGAATCCACATAAGTGCATTTTTTTTCTACAATCTAGTCAATTTCTAGAATTTGTATTTTCAAAGGAAGGAATTTGTCTCGATCCACTCAAGGTTAAGGCTATTATGAATTTTCATCCTCCTTCTAATCTCTGCCAACTCTAGAGTTTGCAAGGGAAAGAAAAATTTCTAGGTCGATTCATCCAGAACTACGTTGAGTTAACTAAAGGTTTAACTCGACTATTTAAAAATGGCATCTCATTTACCTGGGATGAAGTGGCTCAAATGGTCTTTGATGCACTTAAACATGCGTTGACCGATACACCATTGTTGCATCCTCTTTATTATCATCGAGACTACTTTTTATACTTAGTTTCATCTAATGTCACTATTGGCATAGTTTTAGTTAAGGAAGATGAATTGAATGAGGAGCGTGTGATATATTAGTTAAGCATAAATATAAACAAAACTGAAGAAAAATATGCATGCGGAGAAGTTAGCCTTGGTAGTCATTCAAGTTGTCCAATGTTTTCATCACTACATTATATTTCACAAAACTACTGCGATTTCCAATTTCTACCCCATCTTTTACATTCTTAACAGAAAATTTATAGGGGGGGATTATTCCAATTAGATAGTTATCCTATAGGAATTCGATTTGGAATTCATAAAATCTAAATCTAGGAAATCACTAGTATTTTTTGACTTATTATCTGATTTTATCCATACTAAGATAGAAAACATGGTAGAGGATTCTCTTCCACACCAATCTCTCTTTCTTATTAGTACTTTAGATTCCTGGTATGGATATATCATCATTTATATTCAAACCTAGAAATTTCAACCAAAACTCAGTTGAATTTATCGTCATCGTATCTGGTACCAATCTCAGCAATACAATATTGTTGGCAATACACTTTATCGTCATGGTACCAATTCTCTTTGCAGACAATGTTCAAATCACGAGGAAGTTGAACAGGAATTGAATGACTACCATTCTAGATCTTGTGGTGGTCTTATGTCATGGTTTATCACTGCTTAAAATATCCTATGCACGAGGTATTTATGGCCTTCTATGTTCAAAGATTGTATAATTGTAGTCCGGAAATTCCACAATTGTCAAATCTACAATTTAAAAATGCATGCAAATCCAAATTCTCTTCACCCAATCATTGTTGTGAGTCCTTTGTCTAAATTGGGCATCTATTTCCTTACATGTAACCCTCAGTCAGTCTGGAGGTGGGGGGGGCATGGGTAAATTATCCTTGCGGTAGATTATTTTACGAAATGGGTCGAGGTGATGCACACATATAAGAATGATGGTGAAACATGTGATTGGTAGGTTAAAAGTGCCATTATCATATCCAATCATGTGATTGGTAGGTTCAAAGTTCCATAAGCCATCGTCATGGACCGTGGTAACCATTTTCAACACTTTATGATGATCGATCTTACTACGAATCTAGGCCTGTGTCATGATAGTTCTACTCCATATTACCCATAGGCGAATGGCCAAGTAGAATTCATTAACAAGATTTTAACCACCATGATTAAACAAATTATCATGATTCATCAACGAGATTGTCATTTAATGCTTTTTCCATCTTTCTGGGCATACTATACCACAACAAAGAATTCGACTGGTTTTACTCCTTTCCATCATGTTTGTTATCACTCTAAAATTTCCCTAGGGTTGTCATGTTATGTTTAAAGAAATGATAGAGATAACCCCAAACCTACTTTTGAGATCAAGATCTAGCCTTCCTAGTGCTCAAAGAGGGCACTCTTTTAATGATTTAACTTTGTTGAGTTAATTTATTTTAGGCTAGTTATTTAAGCTTGATTGGGTTTTGATTTCATTTGGTGGTGGCATCACTAATTCAGATGGATAGATAAGTGTCTTCTAACCATTGGTCCATGGAGTCTAAATATCAAGAAAGCAAGACTAAATAAATTTCTAAAGATAGTGTTCACAGGGAAAGGTAGCTGAGTAAATTCAAATATTTTACGTTGGATGGTGAAGTGGTTTTTCAATTGGGGTCAAGAAGAAGTTAAGGATTCCTCAAACCAGACAATGAGGGAAATGAAAGAGGTCAATTGAAACTAGGAAGCAATGAATAATTCCCTACTCTAGATATCCGAAGAAAACATCAAAATGAATAATTGTTGAAGACAGAGTGTACTTAAACAAATTCTGTAGTAACATTCTAGTTATTTCATTCAAATTGGAAAACAATGTGTATGTGAAATACTTAAGAAATTAACAATTTAACAAATGAAGGATACTTAACTAGAGTGGCCCAACACATGAATCTTCTAATGCAATGCCTTTATTACTCAGTCTAATCTGTTGACTTGAAAATGTTACAATAAACCCTTAGATTTTAGATCAATATAACTATAGAAATGTTCAGCAATCCACACCCTATACTTCGAGTTATGAATTATTTATACAAAAACTTATTGCAAAATATCTTAAATTGTTTTAGGAATTATTCAAGGAAAACAAAATATCTTCATGCAAGAAGATAGAGACAGATGTGTAACTGATGCATGTTGTCCCTCTTTTATTGTTTTCTGTTGGCTTTTCTCTAATATTATGTTGCTTTTTCTCTCTTGCTATTTGATTTCTTGCTGACTATCTCTTACACTACCTTTTACTGATTCTCTTTCATCTTTAAACTCTATTACTCTTCATTGTTTTACCTTGACTGCTATTTTTTACCTTTCATCTTTATAGTAAATCTTTCAACTTTTCCGAAGACTCTGCATCTGGTAATTTAATATTTACCATTCTTCTATAGATTTCATCAGTTTCTATGTATTTTGCAAAAGTGGGTTTGTTTATAAAAATATGTTTTACCTCATGCTGGAGGTAAAAGAGGTTCTCAAACGTATGGTAAAGCACTTTTCCTGTAGGCATCCCTTTCATAGAGGAATTGTTAGCTTACTTCTTTGCCACTTCTCTGATTTTTTGATCATAGTCTTCAAGTGGCATCAACCTATCATTAATCACCAATGGATTAGGTAGACCTTTCTACCTCAAAGCATCAAATTTGACCATGAACCTGGCTATTTCTAGCTCCATTGTTTGGCACTTCTACTCGAATCATATCATCAGGTTACTCTTGGTGATTACCTTCTTTACCTCTAGTATGGTCTCAGTTCTATGAGCTATTCTCAGCTCCTTCAATTCATACGTGTTCTTTGGGTTAAGGAACTGGATTATTATTGAGGCTTCTTCTGGCTTATTCCCAAGTTCAACTCTAATCCTTTGAATTTCCTCACTAGCCTCTTTGACCAAATCATTCTGCTCAAATATTACCGGTATAGATGGCCAAATATCATTGACTGAGTCAATGATATTGGCCCATAAAAGTTGTTTTTCTTGGGCTAGTGGCTCTTTCAGTGTCAATTCCTTCTCTAACTTTTGTATCCTTTCATTCAACCTGTTTTACTTCTGTGTCTCATTCTTATGCATAATTTGAGCCAATTTCTTTTCATCCTCTAGAATTTTTATTTGTTCTTTAAGTCTATTTATTTCATTTGTTTGGATGGACATATCTTCCATGGCTTTGATCAGTTTACTTTCTTCATCACTAGGATGAGTCGTTTTTGTTGTTGAACTTGTTGCCGATGTAGTTGCTGATGCAGTGGGAAGTGTTGTAGCAACTAGAGCTGTTATGGCCAGTGAGGCTACCAAAGTAGAAGGAACTATTGTAGTAACTGTAGGAATAACATTTGGAGTAGTTTCTTCCATGCTGGCTTGTTTCTCCTGTACTAACTTATCCATCTCATTCTCCATTTTTTTCAATTGATCATTTAATTGAATAATGAGGTCCATCATCTCATCCCTCTCTCTTTGATTCTCTAGAACTTCCTTGGCCTATGGATGTTCATAAGGAGGCAATTTTAGCTGCTTCTTCAATGCAGCAATGTCTTCATTTTTCTTTTTTATGAGCCTTTCTGCTACCTTGATGTCATTTGGATTATATCCAATCTCAATAACCAATTCTTCTAGTGATTTAATTATGTTATCCTTTTCTTGTGAGGATGCCTTCTCTAGCCTAAATTGTGTTGTGATATTCTCTAGAGAATTTTGAACTTTTTGTACACTCATAGCTTTATTGGTCATTGTTGAGTATATCATTTCTCCTGCTTCCTTATGAAATTAAATCTGATCTATAGGATGAACATTCTTGGCCAAAACTTCAATTTCTATCTTGTTGTAATCTGTTGATGTATTAGGTTGTTGTACTGTAGACTACAAAAAGGTCATTTGCATTTTCCCTGTTTTAATGTCAAAAGCTGAAAGTAACCAATTTTGATTCCTAGGAGTCTGTTTGAAATACTGGGCATAGGTTTTAGCTTTTAATGCCTCATTTCTCAACTTGATTTCTTTATACTTCTCCTTTATATCTTTTCTTTTATCCACTAGTTTGATAGATGAAGAGACTTCAATACTAAGATGTTTATGAATAATCTTGGTATTAGAGGTTGAAGGCTAATGAGTTTCCTCTGAAAATGTTGGAGCTGTACTTTCTCTAACCAATGTATCTATATCAATGATTTGAACTATCTCAACTGTCTCTTATTGCTCATTTACAGGATTTAGCTTAGGTTTCTTCCTGTACATGATTTCAAATATGTCATCTGTTGTATCCTTGTTTGAGCAAGAACCTTCTTCCCTAGTCCTTTATTCATTTCTTTCCTATAGGGCTGGAGTATGCAGAATGGAACTAGTATCCATCTATTTCTCCATATCTATCAAGGTGTTCTCCAACCACTCTAATTGGTTGGCATATTTTTCAATCTCTGGCCTGGACTCATGCATAAAAGGGCTCAATTTAAATTTGAGTCTTAGTTTTTTTATGACACCTAAAGGGTCATACTACCATTTGAAACTGTTACTAAACTTCATTTCCTATAAACATTTTTCTACTTCTTCTCCAGCCTCCCTATTATTGCAGATAAAAGGACCAAGCGATTTTTTGATTTTGAAGTGTGTTTTCTTCCTAGCTGATAGAAAATTCACATCATATGAATTGATGATCTGCCTAATATACTCTAATGCAAATATCCTCATGGGAAGATATTTGGGCATCGTATAGGGAGTGAGGTGGCATCCATACACCCTTATTTCAGTGTGGTCCTAATATAAATACCAGTCTCCTATTCTACTATGTTTGGACAACTGTAGAACTTTCTTTATCTCATCACTAATCATGGGTTGATTGCTACTACTTAGCATGTTAACCACTGGGTGAACAAATGAATCAATGAACTCTTTGTAGCTAAAAACAATGGAATATTTTTGGATCAAGGGTGTCCAAAAAATAATAGACCTAGGATTTCCCCTAGTGTCCAGCTTTTGGATGTTGACTTGAAACCTATCTGAATGGAAATATAGGAACATATGGAACAATACTGGAGAGTATTCAAATACTCTTTCATCTAGAAATCTGATCAATTGATCATGGATTTTGTTTGCTAAGAACTGGGCAAAATTGAAAACTGCAGTAGGAGGCTTGCCTGGGAAAAAAATAGAAAGGAAAGCATGTATAGGCTCATCTACATGCTCATTAGTGGTATATCCTAGAATACAACACAACATGGTTACAATCTGTCTTGCCCTCTCAAGAAGAATGGTGGCAGAGTATGGAGGAATGTTTGTAGGGATATGAGCCTCTTCTAAGATGAAAGTGTGAAAAATTTGAGATCTTTTGGGAAGGTCTAGCTTTAGGTTCAACTCAAGTAGGTTTTTAATAGAAAATGGGGTTTCATTGGGCTTTGGCTGGATCTACAACATCTCATTTATTGACTCTGCAGTGATTGTGAATAAAAATCTACTGGTTGGGAGAGACTATGGCTCTTTGACTTGGGATATAGCAGAGTTGGCCTAGGTGGATGATTTTAGGGAATTGGCATACCTATGGGAACAATTATTTGGGAAAATTAGACTCCCATAACTGGATATCATCTTTGTGGTTGCGGAATTTGTATTTACTCCAGTAGTGGAGCTTTAATAGATGGCTAGGGGAGGTTGTGTCATTGATTTGGAAGTCTTTGTCGGCCAATGGGAGGTAGCCAATGTCTAGGTGAGGGGTTTGTAGGGCTTTTGCATTCAAAATGCTCTATGAAGCCATATTTTTTATTATTTTATTGAATTAATCTTAAATTGGCTTAAGCAATAATATTAGGACCTCTAGAATAGTGCGAAAGGTGAATACAGTCTATAGAAAAGGGGTTTTTTCGGATGCACAGTGGGTTTCTTTAGTTTGGCAAGGTTTTTAATTAATTCAATTAATTAATATTTTATAAACATTGTGTAGATCTTAAGTACACAGTCTTTCTAATACTTTCAAGAATAACTGGAAAACAAAGGTTTGGTGTGTAGTCGGGGTTCTATGAGGGCAACGGAGGCTTTTTGAGGCTTCAATTTTCTTTGTGCTGCTTCAATTTGGAGTTTGCAATGCCTTCTGGTTGTAAATGGGGTAAAATGGTTGAGCAGAGTTTCTAGGGTCTAAAATTGGTGGGCAGGGGTTCTTGGCAATCGAATAATAGTGAAAAGAGTAAAAAGGGTGGCTTTTTCGTTTTTAACCAACAGTGGTTAACCTTTGGGCGCGAGATTTACTTTGAATAGTAGGTCATTTCCTTTTACGCGTGGAGGTAGTATTATGGCTTATCACACTGCTTTTGAGTGTAGGGTGGTATTTTTTCAAGGGATGTGATACAACGTGGGGCTGCCACATAGCAAAAGGGCGATCGGGTAAACTGTGAATCTCGCATGCTTTTGGGATGCTAAAGATCGGATTTGGGAGTGTGCAATATCAGATGTGAACAGTCAGATTTGGAGGTGGGTGATCGGAGGGTTATCGTGTGGCGGAGTTGGGAGGGATGAGTGGGGGATTGATTGGTAGGGCGCAGGGATAAGTGGTGCAGTGGGTTGAATATATACAAAGGTTTTGTGAGGGTTGGGAAGTTATAAAGTGGGGGGCCTGGAATATATAAAGCAGGACTATAGGTTAGAATAATATAAGGGTTGAGTTAAAAGGGTATTGAGGAGGGTTTTTTAATTGGGCCTAATACATTTAACTTTTTAAACTTAGGATAAGGGGGTTTTAGTGGGTTTACAAGGGAAAATGAGATGAAATAAGGGGAAAGGTAAAATGAAGGGGTAGGGATATTTTTACAAGTGGAAATGAAGAAGGAAGGGTCCTTTGGAACCAAGAAGAGAAAAAACATATTGGGGAATGAAAAGTAATGAAGGGGTAATGAAGAGAATTTAATAAACTAGACATGTAGGGGTTTAGTGAAATGACAGGAAATTAGTGAATAAACTTTAGTATTCAGGCCCAAAGTTATATAGAACTTTTAAGGTAAATACCTAAAGTAATATATCACTTTTGTGAATTTCATTTTTCTTTGATAACTCCTCCTGCACATGAAACATAGGATTAATCATAATGAAGGTGCATTTGAGCTTGCAACCTTGTGCATTCTAAAACCTCTTCTACCTACCTTTTATTTACCCTAGCATTTTCTCTTCATTCATAGGGTGCATTTGAGCTTTCTGACCCTTTATTGATTTTTCTTTGATAAGAAAACTATCTAATTCTAACCTTATAACTTCCAATGGCTCAAATTAAACTGATAGGCTCATTATATTTCTCTACCTATCTCCTAATCTGCCAAGATTAAACAGTTTGGCTAAATATTTATTCTCTATCTATCAACATGAAATTTAAAGAATGAATGGATCAATATTAAACCATTTGACTATCATGGATTGTGGCATTTTTTGACAAGTTGCACACAATCTTATTTTGCCAAGTAAAGTAAAAAGTAGTGGCATTTGAATTTGCATCCCTTTCAAAATCTAATTTTTATCTCTTTTTGGTAGGGTTCATACTTTATTTTCTTTTTTTGATGATTTTATTTTAGTCCTTGGATTTTTCTTTTAGGACTTACCCTCTTTACATTTTATTTTTAATATGGGAAACATTTTGCAGAAAGAAAATGTATGCAGAATACTACAATACTGATCATAGCCAATTCAAAATTCTGAATCCTATCATTATAGAACGCTAATAATGGCTCCACATGGGGATGGGATTTCCTAGTGAAATGTCAAGAAATTTAAGACCAATAGCCTTTGAATCTTTGACTGTGCTTGCCTTGTGACTGTTTTTCTATGATATGCTTTATTCATACATATGATGTTATTCTTTCAAAACTTAGTGCCTTCTCTTCAGGCTTGAAGCTCAAAAGATAATCATCCAATCCAATCTAAACTTTGAAATGTTATGTGTAATGAGCAAAATAAAAAAATGAACTAATGTTAATCTTGGGAAAAGTAATTCTTTAGCATTCTACCATTAACTAGTCCACTTGGTAGATCTCTTCCATCTAACTGCTTCAAGAAAAACTCATTGTTACCTCTGTAACCATAAATGATGTAAGGGCCTTTCCATAGGAAATCAAATTTCTCATGTTTACCCTTTTCTTCTCTTCTGGAAATCCATTTGAGTACTTTGTCACCTATGTAAAAATCATCAACTTTGGTTTCCTTGTCAAAAATCTTTTTTATTTTTTCTTGGATCACTTGGGAGTCGACATAGACTTCTTCTTTGGTTTGCTGCAAATGTATTATTTGATTTATCCTCCTTTGGCTATCATTGGATTCTACCTGCAATTCCTGGATCATCTTCATCATTGGTACTCCTAAGGAGGATGGAAAAACAACATCCATTCCATATACTAGTTGATAGGGAGAGGTGCCAATGGACTTTTTTGTAGTGAGTCTATTTGTCCATAAGGCATCAGCCAACTTTTTGTTCCAGATCTTCTTATTGTCTTCTAATAGTTTCTTGATGATATTAACAAGGCTTTTGTTTGAGGATTCTACAAGCCCATTGCCTTGAGGGTAATAGGCAATGGAATGGCCAAGGATAATGTGATATCTATTACAAAATTCTACCATCTTCTTAGATTTGAAAGTAGTTGCATTATCAGTAATGAGCTTTTGTATGCATCCAAATCTTGAAAGGATATTGTTTTCAAGGAATGAGATAATGACAGAATCTATGGCTTGTTTAGAAGGGATGGATTCTATCCATTTAGTAAAGTAATCAGTGGCTATCAAAATCCATTTATGTTGGGCTAAGGGGGATGGGTGAATTCACTAATGAAGTCTAAACCCCATTGCAGAAATGATATTTCTGTGGAGATGGGTTTGAGGGGTAAAGTTAATAGATTTTTCTTGCCTTCAAATATTTGGCATTTGTGACAGGAGGTAACATATTTCATGACATCTGCAAAAAGCGTGGTCCAGTAAAAACATGCCCTTAAAATCTTATCAACAGTTGTTTTCCAGTATAGGTGTCTTCCACAATCTCCTGCATGAAATCCTTGCATGAATTTGTCAGCTTCATCTTTTAATAAAAAAATTTAAAAAAATGCCACCATTATCTTTCCAAAATAAAGCATTGTCTATGATACAATATTTCATTGATTTCATTTTCAAGAATCTACGCTTAGTTCTAGATAAACCACGAGGAGCTTGTAAATTTAGTAAACAAATATGATATCTATATACCAAGGTGGATCTAAAAAAGCTTGACTAATCTAGGGAGTCACCATCTCTTCCTGATCATCTAGAGCACTAATGAAATTTATATCTAAGGCCTGACAGTTCGATTCAGCCATGAGTTTAGCTAAACCTTGGCCTTTGATTAGTTTTGTGGGCTTTATTTCAATATCATATTCCAAAATAGTGGCAATCCATTTGCCTCTCTTTCCTTCAGGCCCATTCTGTGTTAGAATGTCCTTTACTATTGAATTTGGAACATATGCAATGATGTGTGAGTATAAAATGTACACTCTGAAATCTTTAATAGCCTTTACTAAAGCAAGTGCTTGTTTTTCCATTATATTATACTTTAGTGTAGCATCTCTCAAATATTTGCTGAAAAATGCAATAGGTTGCTCATAACCCTGATCATTCCTTTGCAAAAATATTGATGCAATAGTGTGTTCTAAAGCAAAAGAGAAAATTATATATATATTTTTTTTGAAATCAGGACTTATGAGGACAAGTGTTTTAGTAAGGGCTTCTTTGATTGCCTCAAAAGACTGCTTAGCCTCTACTGTCCACTTAAGTGTTGAATCTTTCTTTAACATGTTATTCAATTCTCTGATTAGTTCTCCTAAGTTAGAAATGAATCTTCTAAGAAAATTTATTTTACCTAAGAATGATTGCAATTCTTTAATGTTCCTATGGTGACTGATGTTTAGGATTGCATCTATTGTAGCTGGATCGATTCTAATGCCCTCTTTTGAAATTATGTGTCCTAAGGGTTTACCTTCTTCTAGCCCAAAGAGTGTCTTTTTGGGATTCAAAGAAATGCCAAATTTTCTACATTTAATAAAAAATCTTCTCAAATGATCTAGATGTTCATTATGTAATTTGGAAAACACTATGATGTCATCTTGGTAAACAACTAAAAAGTCATGGATTTATTTTGCAAGAGTTATGCCCATTACTCTTTGGAATGTTGCTCCAACATTCATCAATCCAAAGGGAATCTTTAAATATATGAAAGTTCCCTAGGGAGTGGTGAAAGCAGTCTTTGCTTGATCCTTTGGTTGAACTAAGATTTTGTTGTATCCAAAGAATCCATCAAGTAATGAAATTTTGGATGACCCTACTACCGTCTGGAGAATGTGGTCCATTTTAGGGAGGGGGTAGTTATCCTTCAATGATACTTTGTTCAAGTTTCTGAAATCAACACAGAATCTAATTTCTCCTGTTTTCTTTCGAGTGGTGACTAAATTACAGACCCAATCTAAATATCTAATTGGTGCTATGATTTGTGCCTCATACATCCATTTTACTTCTTTTTCAATTAATGCCATAAGAACTAGATTAATTCTCCTAAGCTTTTGTTTTAACAATTTATGATCTTCTTTGATGGGTATTTTATGTTGAATAATGTTGGTGTTATAAGACTTAAGGTCTTCATAAATCCAGGCAAAGACATCTTGAAATTCTTTAAACAAACTTATGTATTTCAGCTTTTCAGCTGGAGTTAATGCCTTGGATAATTTAATAAGCTTAGGTTTTTCTTTTGCTCCTAGGTTACATTCTCCTATGTCTGATCTCAAAGGATCCATTTTTGGTTTTCTAACCACATCATTTGAATCAAACAAATATTCTAATGGGACTAATCGCTTAGGTAAAAGTTATTTTTAAGGTTTAAAATCTCAGAATCATCATTGATTATTTCTTCTATTTCTACTTTAGTGAATTTAGTGGGTTTATCTACATCATTTATATCTATCTCACCATCTATGATGTCATCCACTATACAATCAATATCTATGTTACGGTTTTGGAATTCTCCCTCAGCATTCATGAAATCATAGATTTGAGAATCTTGTGAAAAAATCTGCCAATATTTTAGGTTATCGGGTATACGAGGCATGTTTCTTACCTTTGTAGTGTACTAGTCATTGGGCTGAAAAGGTAATCCTCAAGTGCTAGGAAAAGTTTCCAAACTATGAGCTTGCATGTTTTCTTTCCTAGGAATAACAACAAAATCAATTTCAAGAAGTTCTTTAATCAAATCTAGAAGCGTTTTTATGTATTGGCTATGCCTAGGATTATTTACAGAATACTCCCCTTTAATTTGTTTTATGATTAATTCTAAGTCTCCCATGATAGAAACTCTCTTGGCTCCAAGGTTTCTTACAATTTGCAATCCTAAGATCAAAGCTTCATACTCTTCCATGTTTTTTGTGCATTTAATGTTTAATCTAAAGGCATGACCTTCAGAATGATTATTTTCCATGTTATGAATCCAAACTCCTACACCTACTCCTAATATGTTCACTAAACCATCAATGTCTAGGTTCCACCTAGATTCATGAAATATATTATCACTCTCAGGTTTTTTATGTTCTTGTTTGACAACTGCGTTGTTGTCTTTTTCAGTGTCTGAATTACATAAAATGAAAGAATCCATATCAGAATGTACAGAATAAATAGGATAGTTCTGTGGTTTATCTATACTATTGACCATGTATTTCATTAAAGTTTCTCTATAAAGCATTTTGGGCTGACCAAATACTGAAATTGTGGCATAAGACATGTCTAACTGTAGGGATCCCTGCAATTTTTCTCCCCATGAGTGAGACAATAACATTCCATACTTTTTAGGGATATCAGTGACTATAATATCCACGACAATACTCTTTCCTGGGTATTGAAATAGAGTGACACACAGATCTTTTATCAAGCCTAGGCATTTAACTTTATTAGAATCAAAAGAGAAAATATCTTTGTATGGTCTGGTTATATCTAAATCCAACATTTCCATGATTACTTTAGGCATTAAATTGTGATATGCTTCAAAATCTAACATAGCATTATGTAAGATTTGATCACGAATAGTCAAGATAATGTAGAATGGAGGAACACCAATTTTTTCATGTTTTCCATTTACCTCAGGACCAAATATTAACTCTGGTTGGTCATCATTTGGATTAACAGAGATTCTTTTTCTTCATCTATATTCAGTGTTTCAGTGATTTGGGCTTCGTAGGAATAATTTTTTATCAATTATGTTAAAGGCACTGATATTTTCAATTTGGAAATTTCAATTTGGATACTAAATGGAGTTTGTGTTCTGCCTAACTGAATGATTTTCTCCTTGGCAATTGGATTTTGTCTATTCTTTTCATTATTATCTTTAGTTGGTAATTCAATTTCTGTTTAGGTGTCCACATTTTTACTATTTTCAATTTTTTTATTTGGAATGGTTTGGGAAGTAGTTGAAATCTGAATAACATTTGAAGCTTGAGTATCAGTTGATTTTTGGACATCCTTTAAAGTTTTAACAACAGTATCTATAATATCTACAATTTTTGGATTGTCTGCCATCTTTAGAGTGAAATTTTTTTGGGTTTCTCTGAGAACTTGCAGCACTTTCATTGCAGGAGCTCCCACTATTTTCTTGGTCTGAGTTTGGACAATTTTTTTAGTAGGGGATTCTGTGTTTTTCTTACTCCTAAGGTTATATTGCTTATGAAATTCATTAATGGGAAACTAATAACCTTTTTTATAATCAAAAGACTCTCCAGATGGTAACTATAATTGTTGTAACATGCATAATTCCTATTCTTCTTAGGTAAGAAAAATAGTATTACCATCATTTATTCCCATTAAGTGAATCTGAGTGTCTTAATCTTCTTCATTTTGGTGAGAAATTTCGGCATAGTTTTCTTGGAAAGGTGGTCTAATCTATTGATCAAGTGGCCCTTCTCTAGGCTTACTAGTATTGGGATTCTTCCTAAAGTTTGGATTTCTTATTTGAGAACCTTGTTGTTGATTATCCCATTGTGGTTTTCTTTCCATAATTTCTAATCTATCCAATAACTTTTCTAAAATTTTAGCCAAAGTATCTATCTTAACACCTGAAGTGGATGGTTTTTCCTTAATGGTAACTCTCCTCTCATTCCTCATTCTAGCTCTTTTAGCCAACAAGTTAGCTTCTACACTAACTGAATCACTCTGCATCTGTTCTAGAGTTGGAGGGTTTCTTTATCTCAATTGGTCAGACATATCAGTGTCAAAACCATCAAGAAATTTGAATAGTGCCAAGTCTGGTGGAGGTTTGATATTTGCAAGGATTGCATTATAAATGTTGTTAAACCTAGTACAATAGTCCTGAACAAACTCATTAGGAGCTCTTCTAATGTTTTCATATTCAGATAATATTTGTAAAGGGTTTTTCTTTCTTTCCCATCTTTGATAAACAATTTATGGAAAACAGTTAAATCAACAATATGACCAGCAGGTAAAGATTTCAACCATTTCTTGACATCTCCTACTACTGTTTGTGCAAATAATCTCATATGTACATATTCTTCATCAATTTCATGTAATTAAAAATATTCACTCATTTTATTTACATGTTTTTGTGTAGTATATTGACCAGTACCATCAAACTGAAATATTTTACTTTGGTAGTCTTGGGGCATGGCATATACTTGCGTTGGTAAGGTCAAAGTAGCATATCTGGCAGCCATGGCTAAGATTATAAATTGGCTAGGAGGTAAAGTGGTAGCGCTTGAAGTGCTAGAAAATGTAGCAGAAGTGCTAGATGGTGAACTTGGAGTATTTGGAGATGGAAATAGAACTCTAGGCTGAAGAGAAAGCTTGGGGATGAATGATTATGTGGAATGAAGTGTAGTGGAAATAATAGATGAGTTTGTACTAAATAAATATGAATTTATAGACTCTAAAGGAATGGTAGAAGGTTTAGAAGTAGTAGCAATTAGGGCATCTAATTCAACTGACAATTGAAAATAGGCTTCGTCTATATGTCTTATCAAATTTGAGGTTAAAGCATCAAGTTTGTCAAAAGTGTCTAGGACATGTTGATCTAAATCAAGATCTATAGTATTCTTCTTTGATTCAATAAATTGAATAAAAACAGGGTCTATTACAGTATCATGGACTGAAGTTTCAGATTTGGTATGAAACAATGAATGCTCAAATGGTAAATCCAATTGAAGATCTTCTAAGTTTGGTAACTCTTTAGGAAGTGAATTTTCTTTCGTTAGCTAACTAATGCTTTCTTGACTTTCTATTTTATTGCTTTTCTTAAGGTTTTGTCTGGATTATCAACACTTATAACAAGATTTGGATCTAGATGTACCCTAGTATAGTATGTTTAATGAAATAGTGGACAACCCTAAAATGGCCTTAAGGTGTAAAGATGAGATTTAGGATTTCCTTTAAGGTTTATTAAACTGAGGAATGATTCCCTAGTATGGTTGCCACTATGTTATCACTCCAAAAGTTCCCTAGGGTTGTCATGTTGTGTTTAAAGAAATGATAGAGGTAACCACAAACCTACTTTTGAGATCAGGATATAGCCTTCCTAATGCTCAAACAGGTCTCTCTCTTAATGATTTAACTTCGTTGAGTTAATTGATTTGATTTGGTGGTGGAATCACTGATTCAGATGGATAGATAATTGTCTTTTTACAATTGGGCCATGGAGTCCAAATGTCAAGAAAATAGGACCGAATCAAGTTCTAAAGATAGTGTTCACAAGGCAAGGTAGCTGAGTAAATTCAGAGCATTTAGGCTGGATACTAAAGTGGTTTTTCAATAGGGGTCAAGAAGCAGTTAAGGATTCCTCAAACTGGAAAATGTGGAAAACGAAAGAGGTCAATCGAAACTAGGGTGCAATGAAGAATTCCCTACTCTCGATATTAGAAGAAAACATCAAAATGAATAACTGTTCAAGACAAAGTGTACTTAAACAAATTTTGCAGTAACATTCCAGCTATTCCGTTCAAATTGGAAAACATGTTTGTATGTGAAATACTTAAGAAAATAACAATTTAAAAAATGAAAGATACTTCATTGAAGTGACCCAACACATGAATCCTATAATCCAATGCCTTTATTACTCAATCTAGTCCATTGACCTGAAAATGTTACAATAAATCCTCATGTCTTAGATCAATATAACTATAGAAATGTTCAACATTCCACACCCTATACTTCGAATTGAAGTTTTTATACAAAAACGTATTACAAAATATCCTAAACTGTTTTAGGAATTATTCAAGGAAAAATAAATATCCTCATGCAAGAAGATAGAGACAGATGTGTAATTGATGCATGCGGACCCTCCTTTATTGTTTTCTATTGGCTTTTCTATGATATTATGCTAATTTTTCTCTCTTGTTGTTTGCTTTCTTGTCGACTGTCTCTTACATTGCCTTTTACTGATACTCTTTCATCTTTAAACTCTATTACTCTTCACTATTTTACCTTGGATGCTCTATTTTATCATGCATATTTATAGTAAATCATTGAACTTTTCCCAAGACTATGCATCTGATAATTTAATATTTACAATTCTTTTGTAGATTTCATCAGTTTCTATGTATTTTGCAAAAGTGGGTTTGTTTATAAAAAGATGTTTTACCTCATGCTGGAGGTAAAAGAGGTTTTCAAAATTCGGATAAAGCACTTTTCCTGTAGGCATCCCTTTCATAGAGGAATTGTTGGCTTGCTCCTTTGCCACTTCTCTGATTTTCTTATCATAATTTTCATGTGGCATCAACTTGTCATTGATCACCAATGGATTAGGCAGACCTTTCTACCTCAAAGCATCAAATTTGACCATGAACATGGTTATTCCTAGCTCCATTGTTTGGCACTTCTCCTCCAATAGTATCATCAGGTTCCTCTTGGTGATTACCTTCTTTAGCTCTCACATGGTCTCAGTTTTGTCAGCTATTCCAAGCTCCTGCAATTCATACTTGTTCTTTGAGTTAAGGAACTAGATTATTCTTGAGGCTTCTTCTGGCTTATTCCCATGTTCGGCTCTAATCCTTTGAATTGCCTCACCATCCTCTTTGACCAAATCGTTCTGCTCAAATATTACCTATATAGCTGGCCAAATATCATTGACTCAGTCAATGATGTTGGCCCATAAAAGTTGTTTTGCTTGGGCTAGTGGCTCTTTCAGTGTCAATTCCTTCTCTAACTTTTGTATCCTTTCATTCAACCTGTTTGACTTCTGCGTCTCATTCTTATGCATAATTTAAGCCAGTTTCTTTTCATCCTCTATACTTTTTATTTGTTCTTTAAGTCTGTGTATTTCATTTATTTGGATGGACATATCTTCCATGGCTTTGTCTAGTTTAGTTGGTTCATTAGTAGGACGAGTTGCTGTTGTTGTTGAACTTGTTGCCGATGTAGTTGCTGATGCAGTGGGAAGTGTTGTAGCTACTGGAGCTGCTATGGCCAGTGAGGCTGCCAAAGTAGAAGGAACCGTTGTAGTAACTGTAGGAATAGCAGTTGCAGTAGCTACTTCCATGCTGGCTTGTTTCTCCTGTACTAACTTATCCATCTCATTCTCCATTTCTTTCAGTTGAGCATTTAGCTGAAGAATGATGTCCATCATCTCATCCCTTTGGCTTTGATTCTCTAGAACTTCCTTAGTCTGTGGATGTTTAGAATGGGGCAATTTTAGCTGCCTCTTCAATGCAGCAATGTCTTCATTTTTCTTTTTTATGAGCTTTTCTGCTACCTTGATATCATTTGGATTATATCTAATCTCAATAACCAATTCTTCTAGTGATTTAATTATGTTATCCTTTGCTTGTGAGGATGCCTTCCCTAGCTTAAATTGTGTTGTGATATTATCTAGAAAATTTTGATGTTTTTGTACACTCATAGCTTTATTGGTCATCGTTGAGTATATCATTTCTCATGCTTTCTTATGAAATTCAATCTGATCTATAGGATGAACATTCTTGGCCAAAACTTCAAATTCTATCTTGTTGTAATCTGCTAATGACTTAGGTTGTTGTATTGTAGGTGTTGGGTAAAATTAATTTCTTAATAAACGAATAAAAAAACTAATCTCCTAGACATTAAATATCAACCCGATGAGCGTCATTTTATTTCAAGGCAATCGACAAAATATATGCATAACAATACCAGCAACTAAAATTGGTTCTATATGATTGTGTTCTATACTATCAAGCTCATTTAACAACAAATAAAATGTAAGACTTGAATAATAAAACTAAAATTAAAAACAAGAAAGTAAATGACAGGAAAAACAATTATGCTAATCATACAACTTGAATCATTGCTAAATTAAATCACACCTTGCTGAATTGGAAATTTAATCTATGGCACTCAACATAATTCAAAAGCTAATCTAGAGCAGCAACACAAATGAAATCTAGAAATTGCAAGAAACAACAAATCTGGAAAATGCAACAAACAACAAATTAGTTCAAATAAATGAAATATACTTTAAGGAATGACAATTGAAATTCAAATAAACAAATACATAACAACACTAATTTACATGTTCAAGGTAGCACCTCGTCCAAGGTAGTGTGCCCAACTACCCAAGACTTAGTTCCACCTTGAGAAGAAACTCAGATTAGATTACAAATAATGGATGTAGAACTCAATGGATAACTTCCTTCATTAAAACATATGAGAGAAATAATTACAGCATAATGAAGCTCTTGGCTTTGCCCCAAATTCAAAAATTGTTCATCCTCTCATCTCTTATCTATTCTCCTACATCCTATCTAAGAATTGTCCATCTCCTATCTACTAATTATCTCCCAATTATCCTCTAATTCTCTCATTATCCCTTAATTCTCCTCCTCTTATTGATCTCTATTTTCATTCAAATACACAGGGAGTAAAGGGAATTTACAAAATAACTGATTACAAAATAACTTCCATTACAAATTTATACTCTACAAAACAAATTGATCAGCAAGATCATATTTGAAAGATCTTTCCATCAACATTCAGCAAGAAGAAGTCAAATTTGGTATTGCAACTGGAAGAATTTGGAAAACGACCGCAATAGAAAATCTGAGAAAATCATCTTCAAAGAACCTTCCATTTCTCTTAATACAGACTAAATTTTGGAAAACTGTTCATTGCAAAACTAATTCGATCCGTTCTAGACAAAACCCATGTTTCGGATTTCTAGATTATCTTGCATTTGTCTGAAATGTCCAATGCATAACCATCACTTCTTATTCCAATGAATTTCTGAGTTGGAATATTTAATTGTGAGTTGAAGATCAAATTTGCAATATGGAAAAGGTCTTGGAGGCTAAAATCACAAGTGATGTTACAAAAAATCCATTCATAAATCATCATTGGTAAAATCATGCATAATAATCATCAATTGATTAAAAATAAAAGGAAAAAATAGTATTTATCCATAAGAGCATAAATAATTATAAAATTGAATTATATGATAAATTATGATAAATGGCATGATAAAGAATGGTCGAAATGAATGAAATAGGCATTAAAAAGTGATAATAATAAGGACAAATTAGTGGCCCAACATACTCCCAAACTGAATAGGTTGCATGTCCTCATGCAACCCCAAAGCCTTTGTATTAAACAAGCTATAAGAAATGTTCATCCCAAGCCATGAAAGTGATGGAGCAAATGAGTTCTTCCACAAATAATGAATATTCGATTTTAGCAATGTTGATGAAGGCGTAACAATTTTCACATTGACTTTCAACCATATGTATATGAAGTTGCAGCAAAATATGATATAAGTAATGACAAACTTCATTAACCAAAAAACTACAAACTAGATTTTGCTTAAATTTGGCAAGAAGATTTCTACTATATTAATGCTCCAAAAATCATATCATTTTGATGCACGGAGCATGAGATATAAGCAAAATGGTTGTAGGTGATAGTGCATGATTTCTAAAATTTTACAAACTAATTTAACTTGAACTTTTCTGGGTTTGTGTATTTTAATGATACCTCTTTGCTGTCCAAAAATCACAAGAATTCAGTTCATAGTTTTAAAGATATACGCAAATCAATTTCTACACTATATAAAAATGAAATTGTATGCCTTAAATGAGAAAGAAAGTAGAAAACATCCATCATGTGTAGCAATTCCTCCCCCAAACTAGAGAATTAGCATGTCCTCATGCAATACTAGAAAACAAATTGAGGTGGTTGCTACAATTGTGGTTGAAATCTATGCTTGGTGTAAAACAACATAGAATAAGAGAGGTTTTGAGAATGAATAAAGAGATCAATGGATGATGGCATGATCATAATAAAGAGATGAATGAAAGTAACACTCCCCCAAACTGAAAGCTTCTATGTCTCTGAAAAATGGGAAGTGGTAAAGATGTGGAATGAATGATGATAAATGATGCTCAATCGACGTTCATGAAATTCTCCTAAACTTTTAATAAATCAGAAACTTATGCTATTTTACCTCAAGTTTTACCTCCGGAAAAATGTGGAATAACATGTATGGACTGGTATTTGTTGAAGCTAATGTAGGCTAAGCTGATGTTGAAAGTGATGCAAAAGGTGGAATCCATGCAAGCACATCATGTCTGTGAGTTGCTCGAGCCTCTTTTATTAGTTGCAATAGTATGGACTTGCTACGAATAGAGTCGCCCCCCATACTTGTTGTTCTCCTGTAAACAATTCACTACTCTGTATGTAATTTTCTTTAATCCATAATTGTAGTTTTGAACAACAACATATAAGCCGCATGCAAAGATTGCAATTAAAAAAAAACTTTTGTATAAATGCAATATTTTGTCAAATCAGCAAGTTAAGTCGGAGTTCGGTAATTATTACGCATGTTATCCCATAATGCATTCCTTCCTCCCTAAAATCAGAAAAGGGTGTCCATGATCATAAAGCATAGGAAAAATGTAAAGGACGTTGAGGATTCATAAATGCGGTAGGAAAATCAATCAAAGCAGTGTAAATATAGCAAAAGAAGTCAGAGCAATACAAGTCAAAAGATGTGAAATGCTCGTAAAATAAAACAGGGAGTTAGATCATTATGTAAATATATATTTAGCTTAGGTGAAAAAATATGACGAAAGCATGACCAACGATAAATGTTAATGACTGGCGGTAGAGTGATTGGAAAATAATGATATAATACATATAAAGATATAGTTTACCATGCATGTTGGCTAATTATATTAGAAATGATTTTCAAATGGTAAATTCTTCTTTAGAAATGAATCCATAGGGGGTAATAGGATAGAGAGTATACTTCAATACCACAAGCAGAGCCACTACTGTTAGAAGGAATTCATAGCCTTGATAGGGTTGCCTTTTACCCCAAAAATGAGCAAAAGTCCTCCATTGAGTATTTAGATGGTTTCCTATTTTTTATTGCTATAAAGAGACCACTATGCTGGCATGGTAACCATATAATCATAGTGCCATTCACTAGGATATAACAAAGTGATCAGGTTGGCTCGTGATGAGACCCCCTGTCCTTTTGATAGTTTTAACTATCAACAAGGTCATTACCTTATTGTGGTGGCCATAATGGAATGTCACCTATTACACCATTATGATCATGGTAGGCTGGCTCATGATGAGACCCCCTATCCTCTTTAAGACAATGCTTATTACTTTTTCATATTTCTATATTTTAATGCTTTTATTATAAAGAGAGGGAGGCTCATTTAATCCTTAAGAGTCAGGGATGGCATAAGAAGTAAAAAAAATTCCAATGAAAGTTATGCTTTTCCCCCCATATCATCATATCAAAGGGATTTATCATTTTGAAAGTGTAAAAGATAAACTAGGATGGTATTAGAATAATAAATCATTTTATGATGTGTCCAAAGAGAAGATATTCAACAAGTCATTATATAGGTGTCTCATGTCAGCTTCGGAATAAAGATGACCATCAAAAGGTTTTATAAGTCATAATGGTATTAATATTATTTTTTTTCTTTATCTTAGGCACAAATCCAACTAAATGTTTTTTTTATTCAAAACATAAAAGAGAAATAAAAATGACAAGATGACTCACGATGAAACAGTAAAGAGAAATCGGAGTTATTCCTACAAAAATGCAAAAGCATTGTTCAAATAATTGAACAACAATTGTTCAATTGTTTGAACAACAAAAATAAAATATGCAAAAGTGTTGTTCAATTCATTGAACAACAACCATTCAATCATTTGAACAAAAAAAACACACAAAAGTGTCATTCAATTGATTGAACAACAATCGTTCAATTATTTGAAAACAAAAGTAAAATATGCAAAAGTGTTGTTCAATCACTGACGGAGTGGAAACTACAAATTTGAAGGAAGCAACACCTGAAACACAAAATCATAATAGAAATCAAAAAATAAACAACACTTTATTTAAAAATAGTAAATAAATAAACAAATAAATTAAGTTACAACAACTATGATGTTATTTCCTAAGGGAATATCAATTTGTGAATGGAAAAAAATGATCTCTTAGAAAAATGGTTTGGCAGTAGTGACATGAATCTTCAAATGGAAATCAATTCTCCATTTATTCTATTATGAATCCATTAGGTAATGAATTGGATGAGATGCCTTTTTTTTATTAAAATTTCTTTCAAGAATCGCTAGTTCATAAATTGACCTTCTTTATTCTCCTAGGACCTGCAAAAACCGAGTGTCTACTTGCAATAAAACATTAAATCATGGAGAAAGAGAGGTGATCGGGCTTCGCTAATCCAAGAATTATGCAAAAAAAATAACATGTAGTTACTCTGTAAAACAAATCCAGGGAGAAAATAAGAAAGTAAAATTAATTTATTACCTGCGGAAGCGCAGTGACCAATCATGCTAACCTGCAATGTTTTAATCATAACTTCTTCTTTTTTTGTCCGATTTGAGTGACTCCAAAGCCAAATGAAAAACAATTCAGAGGTATATCTCTAATAGAAATAGGTTTTAAAAATTCCATGATATGATATGTCAATTTTACTTAGAATGACCTAAATAACATAGTCATTTTCGATTTCCCAACTTAGACCAACAATTGATATTTTAAGCATACCTTTTTCGTTTGATGACGGATTGAGATAATTTAAATTGGAAATGAAATTAGATTCATTTATTTATCTCCAATATAAGAATGTTTTGAATACAAGAAGAATTGATGGGTCAAATACTTTAATGAACAGCTGGAAAAATAGAGTTTAAGAGTGCCGATTTACGATAGACAATCAGTGTTTGGGTCATAACGTTTTCATACAATATCAAAATGAAGTGATTCAAATTGACTTGTAAACCAGATTCATAGAGTAATATAGCATAGAAGTAGGTTTTAAATATATAGTCATTTAGGACTCCAAAAACTGACTGTCCCAACTCGATTCCTAGGTTGCCTATTGGACACCCTGTCAATGTTTTGGTTATAACTTTTTCGTTTCAAATCCAAATGGAGTGATTAAAATTGGGTTGGAAAGTAGAAATCAGGTGATAATTAGGACAGAAATATGTTTTAAAAATATTCCCTTTTGGGCCCTAAAAACACGACTGTCCTGACTGTATTTTTAGAAATTTCATCAAGCCCGCAAGCCAAAAAATATGATATTCAAACAATTTTTCCAAATTGGTGATAAAAATGAATATGAGTGTTTTTAGAACTATTATTTTCAAAATAATACATCTACATACACAAATAAATTAAAATATTTATCACCGATGTTGATTTCCACAGCATGTTGCAACAAAAATAACCATTTTTACATAATAGTAAAAAATCTATTTATTTATGTTCTTATTTACTTTATTTCCTACACTAACCTAATATACTTTGAAAAATGAATATTATTATGTATAATAGTACTTCCAGTGGAACCATTTTCGAAATAAGGTCTCCAATATGTGTACACCCAAATTTGAAAAATGCATGTTAATAAATAGTAGGGTATGAGAAGCCAACTTCCCTTGAAAAGATGGTGCCAAAAATTGTCAAAGTATGGAGTGAGGCTGCAAACAAATGATGGAGTGAAACCAATTTTCAATATATCCCTTACTTTTTTGATTTCCCATAGCCATCATATCATGAAGTTCTTGAGTTTTTAAAACGGCTTGTTGATGCAGGCTAGAAGAAATCTCATTTTCTTTCATCACTTCTACAAGTTTTGGATTTGAAACATTCCCAATCTCAATATAAGTTTTCTGAAATGGTGCATGTCAGATAGAATAGGTGGGAAGGGTAGGTAAATTTTTCATTTCAACACTATAAGCATGTTTACTCATTTATTATGATGAGGGTGTGGAGTGAGTTGAGCAGGAAATTGTGTAGGGCATGGAGCATTTTGATGATGTGTTTGATTGGGTTGTGTGGATGGTTTTGATGGGCAAGCAAGATGTTATGGAAAAGCTGGTGAATAATATGGATGATGTGTTTATGTTACAAGATGAGGGAGAGTAGTCATGCAATCATAAGATGAACCATGCCAAACATGTAGACAAGATTGGTGGGGGTTATATTGAGAATGACATGGCTTCCCTAACACATGAGTATTCCAAAATGGATTATGCAAGTAAGAAATTGGAGAGGAAGTGTTTTGAACCATACATGTAGGCCATGAATTCCATGGTTTTGACCTTGTCACGACTTCCCTATCTCTTTGATATGCTACTTCCATCCTAGATAAGGAAGAGTGAGTATCTATGGGATGCTCCTTTTGGCAATGAGGGAAAAACACTTCTTTAATTTCTTGATTTTTCTGAACCTGAAAAACATCCAATTGTGACTTTAGAGAGCTAATAGAATCAATTTTAAAATGCTCAAATAAATCATTGATTTCAACTCCTATATCTCCTGTTCTTGTAGTAGATTTGAAAAATAAAGAAGAAACTTCTCTAGAATTCTTACCGACCTTAAAGATTCCTCTTAAATATCTTATGCATCATTCACAAACATCATCATATGATAACTAAACAACATCACCTTTTCCCATTAGATTTAAGAGTTCTAAAAATTCATCCTTGATTCCTTTAAGAATGAGTGTTTTTAAGACCTCTTTTCAAATGCTTATGCTTTGATTTTTGAAGGTTGTAATGAAATCGCTCTACATAGTCCTCCAAGCTTTCATCTTCCTCTTGTATCATATTGAAAATATCTTCATCAGCCTTGCAATAATCTTGGTACTTCTTCAAGAATATGTTCTTCATGTCCTCCCATGTTTGGATGCAATTCCCACCAAGGCTTATGAACCATTGGAAAGTTGTGCTTTTTAGACTAAGAGGAAACACTTTCAACCTTTGATCATTAGTACAATAATCGTATCCTCTACAAAGTACTTCAAACTCAAATAAATATTTATCTGGGTATTCATCTGCCAAACCATGAAAATTTGGTAGAGTAGATGGGGGAATGATGTGCATTTGTGTCACTCCTAGATCTCTAAAAGGGAATTCAAAAGTAGCAATGTGAGCCATTTCTTACAAAAATAGAAGATGTTCTTCATGTGTTGCTTTGAGCCTCCTCATTCAAATGTTCATGTCAATTGGTTAGTGAAATGGGTGGTGCTTACATCACCACTTGAGTGGAATCATGAGATTTTTTCAAAATTCTACCTCTAAACTTCCTACTTCTATCAGTGCATGCTATATGACCTAAGCCTGACTACTAAGGGCAGACCGATCACCGGTTCCCTAGGATGAATTTGTAGGTTCTTACCTTCCATCTTCAATATCCATCTCTCATGAAGTCAGGTATGCATGTACAAACAGATATTAGTGTGGTAGTGAAACTTGATTGTCTCCGAGGCAACGATGCCAAAATGTTCGGTAAGTTTAATTTCTTAATAAATGAATAAAACAATTAATCTCCTAAACATTAATTATCAACCTGAGGAGCATGTTTTTATTTCAATGAAATTGACAAAGTATATGCATAACAATACTAACAACTAACACTGGTTCTATATGATTGTGTTCTATACTATCAAGCTCATTTAACAATAAATAAAATGTAAGACTTGAATAATAAAACTAAAATTAAAAACAGGAAAGTAAATCACAGGAAAAACAATTATGCTAATCACACAACTTGAATCATTGCTAAATTAAATCACACCTTGATGAATTGGAAATTTAATCTATTGCACTCAACATAATTCAAATGCTAATCTAAAGTAGCAAATCAAATGAAATCTAGAAATTGCAAGAAACAACAAATCTAGAAAATGTAACAAACAACAAATTAGTTCAAAGAAATGAAATATACTTTAAGGAATGACATTTGAAATTCAAATAAACAAATGCATAACAACACTAATTTACATGTTCAATCCAGCATTTCATCCAAGGTAGTGGGCCCAACTACCCAAGGCTCAGTTCTGCCTTGAGAAGAAACTCATATCAGATTACAAATAATGGATGTAGAACTCAATGGATAACTTCCTTCGTTAAAACATACGAGAGAAATAATTACAGCATAATGAAGCTCTTGGCTTTGCCTCAAATTCAACAATTGTTCATCCTCTCATCTCTTATCTCTTATCTATTCTCCTACATCCTATCTAAAAATTGTCCATCTCCTATCTGCTAAGTATCTCCCAATTATCCTTTAATTCTCTAATTCTCGCCTAATTCTCCTCCTCTTATTGATCTTTGTTTTCATTTAAATACAAAGATAGTGAAGGGAAGTTACAACAAAGCTGATTACAAAATAATTTCCATTACAAATTTAGATTTTACAAAACAAATTTATCAACAAGATCATATCTAAAAGATCTTTCCATCAACATTCAGCAAGAAGAAGTTGAATTTGGTATTGCAACTGGAAGAATTTGGAAAAGGGCCACAATAGCAAATCCCAAAAATCCTCTTCAAAGAACCTACCATCTCTCTTAATACAGACTGAATTTTGAAAAACTGCTCATCACAAAACTAACTCGGCTCGTTTTGGACAAAACCCATGTTTCGGATTTTCTAGATTCTCCTTCATTTGTCTGAAACGTCCAATGCCAAACCATCACCTCTTATTCCCACAAATTTCTAAGTTGGAATATTTGATTGTGAGTTGGAAATCAAATTTGCAATCTGGAAAAGTTCTTGGAGGCTAAAATCATGATTGATGTTACAACAAATCCATTAATAAACCATCATTGGTGAAATCATCCACAATAATCATCAATTTATTAAAAATAATGGAGAAAAATAGTCTTTATCCATAAGAGCATAAATAATTATAAAATGGAATTATATGATAAATTATGATAAATGACGTGATACTAAATGGTCGAAATTGATGAAATAGGCATTAAAAAGTGATAATAATAAGGACAAATTAGTGGCCCAACAGTAGGTTGCAAAAAGGTCATTTGCATTTTCCTTGTTTTAATGTCAAAAGTCTAAAGTAACCTATTCTCTTTACTAGGAGTCTATTTGAAATATTGGGCATAGGTTTCAACTTTCAATGTCTCATTTCTCAACTTGATTTCTTTATACTTCTCCTTTATATTTTTTTCTTTATCCATTGGTTTGCTAGATGAAGAGACTTCAATACTAAGTTGATTGTGAATAATATAAGTATTAGAGGTTGAAGGCTAATGAGTTTCCTCTAAAAATGTTGGAGCTGTACTTTCTCTGACCACTGTATTTGTATCAATGATTTGAATTGTCTCACTTGTCTGAACTGTCTCTTCTTGCTAATTTACAGTATTTAGCTTGGGCTTCTTCCTATACATGATTTCAAATCTGTCATAAGTTGTATCCTCATTTGAGTAAGAACCTTCTTCCCTAGTCCTTTTTGCATTTTTTCCCTATAGGGCCAGAGTATGCAGAATGGAACTAGTATCCATCTCTTTCTCCATATCTATCAAGGTGTTTTCCAACCACTCTGACTCGTTGGCATATTTTTCAATCTCTGGCCTGGACTCATGCATAAAAGGGCTCAATTTAAATTTGAGTCTTAGTTTGTTTATGACCCCTAAAGGGTCATACTACCATTTGAAACTATTACTAAACTTCATTTCCTGTAAACATTTTTCTGCTTCTTCTCGAACCTCCCTATTATTGCAGATGAAAGGACCAAACTAGTTTTTTATTTTGAACTGTGTTTTCTTCCTAGCTAATAAAAAATTCACATCATCTGAATTTATGATCTGCCTAATGTACTATAATGCAAATATCCTCATGGGAAGATATTTGGGCAGCTTATAGGGAGTGAGTTGGCATCCATACACCCTTATTTCAGTGTGGTCCTAGTACAAATACTAGTCTCCCACTCTACTGTGTTTAGACAACTGTACAACTTTCTTTATCTCATCACTGATCTTGGGTT
Source organism: Pinus tabuliformis (assembly GCA_031772625.1). NCBI lineage: Eukaryota > Viridiplantae > Streptophyta > Pinopsida > Pinales > Pinaceae > Pinus > Pinus tabuliformis. The sequence continues at coordinate 880,877,553 of CM062820.1, read as the reverse complement.
GATTGCTACTGCTTAGCATGTTAACGACTGGGTGAACAGATGAGTCAATGAACTCTTTGTAGCTGAAAATAATGGAATATTTTTGGATCAAGGGTGTCAAAAAGATAATAGACCTAGGATTTCCCTTAGTGTCCTGCTATTGGATGTTGACTCGAAACCCATCTGATTGGAAATATAGGAACATATGGAACAATACTGAAGAGTATTTGAATACTCTTTCATCTGGCAATCTGATCAATTGATCATGGATTCTGTCTGCTAAGAACTTGGCAAAATTGAAAACTACAGGAGGAGGCTTGCCTAAGAAAAAAATAGTAAGGAAAGAAATTATAGGCTCATCTACATGCTCATCAGTGGTATATCCTAGCATATAAGACAACATGGTTACGATCTGTCTTGCCCTCTTAGAGAAAATGGTGGTAGAGTATGGACGACTCTCTGTAGGGATATGAGCCTTTTCTAAGATGAAAATTTGAAAATTTTGAGATCTTTTGGGAAGGTCTAACTTTAGGTACAACTCAAGTAGGTTTTCAATAGAAAATAGGGTTTCATTGGGCTTTGGATGGATCTACAACATCTCATTTATTGACTCTGAAGTGATTGTGAATAAAATTTGTTGGTTGGAAGAGACTATGGCTCTTTGACTTGGGATATGGCAGAGTTGGTATAGGTGGATGACTTTAGGGAACTGGTATACCCATGTAAACATGTATTTGGGCAAATTAGACTCCCATAACTGGATATCATCTCTGTAGTTGAGGAATTTGTCTTTACTCCAGTAGTGGAGTTTTATTAGATGGCTAGGAGAGACTATGTCTTTGATTTGGATGTCTTTGTCGGCCAATGGGAGGTGGTCAATGTCTAGGTGAGGGGTTTGTAGCAGTTTTGCATTCGAAATTCTCTAGGACGCCATAATTTCGATTAATTTAGTGATTTAATCTTTATCAAGCTAAAGGAGAAACCTTAGGACCTCTGGAACAGTGTGGAAGGTTTATATAGTGAGCAGAAAAAGGGTTTGTTTCGATGCATAGTGGGTTTCTTTATTTTGGCAAGGTTTTTAATTAATTCAATTAATCTTTTATAAACACTGTGCAGAGCTTAAGTACAACATCTTTCTGGTACTTTAAGGATTACCTTGAAAACAAAGATTTGGTGTGCATTCAAGGTTTTGTGAGAGAAGCGGAGGCTCTCTGAGGCTTCAATTGTCTTTATGCTGCTTCAACTTGGAGTCTGCAGCATCTTTTGGTTATAAAAGGGTTAAAATGGTTGAGTAGAGTTTATGGGGTTTAAAACTAGTGGGAAGAGGTTCTTGGCAATCGAATAATAGTTAAAAGAGTAAAAGGGTAGCTTTTTGGTTTTTAACCAACAGTGATTAACCTTTGGGCACGGGATTTACTTTGAACAGTAGGCAGTTTACTTTTACGCAGGGAGGTAGTTTTATGGCTTATTGCACCACTTTTGTGTATAGGGTGGTATTTTTTCAAAGGACGTGATACAAAGTGGGGATGCCATGTAGCAAAAGGGAGATTGGGCAAAAACGTGAATCTTGTGTGCTTTTGGGATGCTAAAGATCATATTTGAGAGCACGCGATATGGGATGTGGACCGTTGGATCTCGAGGTGGGTGATCAGAAGGTTATTGCATGGCAGAGTTGCGAGGGATGAGTTGAAGATTGATTGGTGAGGCCCGAGGATAAGTGGTGTGGTGGGTTAAATATATACAAAGGTTTTGTGAGGGTTAGGGAGTTATCAAGTGGGGGGTTTGAAATACATAATGCAGGACTATAGGTTAGAATAATATAAGGGTTGAGTTAAAAGGGTATTGGGGAGGGTTTTTTAATGGCACCCGATACATTTAACTTTTTAATCTTAGAATAAGGGGGTTTTAGAGGGTTTATAAGGGAAAATGAGGTGAAATAAGAGGAAAGGTAAAATGAAGGGGTAGGGATATTTTTATAAGGGGAAATGAAGAGGGAAGGGTCCTTTGGAACCAAGAAGGGGAAAAACATATTAGAGAATAAAAAGTAACGAAGGGGTAATGAAGTGAAATTTATAAACTAGACATTTAGGGGTTTAGTGAAATGAGGGGAAATTAGTGAATAAGCTTTCGTATTTAGGCCCAAAATTATATAAAACTTTTAGTGTAAATACCCAAAGTAATTTATGACTTTTGTGAATTTCCTTTTTCTTTGATAATTCCTCCTGCACATGAAACATAGGATTAAGCATAATGAAGGTGCATTTGAGCTTGCAACCTTGTGAATTCCAAAAGCTCTTCTACCTACCCTTTATTTACTCTAGCATTTTCTCCTCTTTCATAGGGTGCGTTTGAGCTTGTTGACCCTTTATTTCTTTTTCTTTGATAAGAAAACTATATAATTATAATCTTATAACTTCCAATGGTTCATATTAAACTGACGAGCTCATTATATTTCTCTAACTATCTACTGATCTGCCAAGATTAAACAGTTTGGCTAGATCTGTATTCTCTATCTATCAACATGAAATTTAAAGCATGAATGAATCAAGATTAAACTATTTGACCATTAAGGATTGTGGCATTTTTTGACAAGCTACACACAATCTTATTTTTCCAAGTAAAGTAAAAAGTACTGGCATTTGAATTTGCATCAATTTCAGAATCTATTTTTATCTCTTTTTGCCGGGGTTCATATTTTATTTTCTTTTTCTCACCATTTTCTTTTATTCCTTTGATTTTTCTTTTAGGACTTAACCTCTTTACATATTGTTATTTATTTCTTAATATGGGAAAACATTTTGCAGAAAGCAAAAGTATGTACAATATTACAAGACTGATCATAGCTAATTCAAAATTATGAATCCTATCATTATAGGACCCTAATGTTGTTTATGGCATGGAAGCAATTTTGCCTATTGAATGTTAAATGCCATCTTTGAAACTGGGAATTGAATTATTACCAGCCACTTCTACCGGCAAAGAACACTTCCTGTCCTTAACATGATTTGTTGAGACTCATTGTGATGTTGCATTAGCTAGAGAGGCCCAAAAGAAATGAGCTAAGGCATAGTATGATCAAAATTTCAAACCTAGTTCATATTCAGAAGGTGATTTAGTATTGTTATATGATCAAGAGCATGATAAGTTAGGCTCTAGTAAATTTTAGCCCATGTGTCATGGCCCTTATGTTATCAAATGTGCATTAGAAAAAGGGGCCTATGAACTAGTTAATTATGATGAAATTCCTTTGGGAAAGCCCATAAATGGTATTTACTTAAAGAAATATTATTCTTATATTGTTTAGTGAAGAATTTGTATATTTTTGTACCATATTTTGTGCGTGCAAATTTTAGCAACCTTATAATATTTTCTTCTACTTCTCCTTCTTATCTTGTGTTACACTTGATTTGTAGATGTCGATGCTCCCTCAAACTTACATTGACTTTGCTGATGGTACTAGTCATAGTACTCTGAATTTATCTTTCGCAACCTGGGTCATTTATTTTCCCATGGAACAGTTAGTTTATATTCATGGGATATGACTTGGTCGAGCAACTAATAATATTGCATAGTATAGTTGAGTGATTGAGTTATTAGCTGACACCATTTCATTTGGCATTCGTCGATTCATAGCTAGGTTAGATTCACAACTCATAGCATTACATTTGAATTGTGTCTATTCAGTTAGAGGTGCTTCCATATTAAGAATTTTTTTGCGGGTTCATCTCTTGGAAAGAGAGTTTGATTATATCAAGTATCAACATATTTTGAGAAAATTAAACACATTAATTGATGCATTTCCTAATTATCTATTGAATTGGCATTTGTAAAACATTTGTAAAGAAACCAATGCAATTTTCATCCATATATTGTGCAAGATAAAATGAAATAGAAGTAGTTTCTTTTATTAGGTAAATGTCTGTAAAAAGTGTGGTTTTTACAAAAAATGTCATTTGAAGACATGAAGCGGCATGTCCTTTATTTTCCAAACATGCTAGTACATCATCACAAAGCATATTCTAGCCCTCATATTAGTGGATACACATCATGATCATGGTAGCATACAACAGTGCGAGATACTCATCGTAGAAAGTGACTAATAGGTCCGGGAACCCCCACAATGTGCCTCTGATAGCAAAGAAGAAAGTCATCAATTTCGACATTCGAGATGTCCAGGGTCAACCTCTCAAGGTTGTGCTCTAACTCATTCAATACCTCTACTACATATGGGTTCTACATTGTTGGAGATATTGGTTTCTCACCACATATATCATATCTATGTAACCCCTCCAGTCTCACTAAGGCCACATCTGCATGACAATTTTAGACAATGTAGTTTTGGATGACAAAAAACAATAAAAAAATAAAAAATTCAAAGATAATCAAAGTGTGAAGTTTTTGCCTAGATTGCCCCACTACATCCTAGCGAGTAGTGGCATATCTTTCTCAGTTGTGTAATCCATGCTTGCGTAGGGAAAATCTTCAATGATGCTCATTTGTTTTTCCAACAACCCAAAGAAATTAGGAGTATACCAGATTGTTGGTCCTTCACCACCTCTATGTTGTGCCATAAGTGTGACCCATTTTAAAATGTGAGGTCTCGAGGTCCTACTCTCTCTATAGCTACCTGTGGAGTGAGAATAGAGATCCACTCTAGATAAAATGAGATGAAAAAGGAATGATACCCAAATTTCTTTCATTTTCTTGTTCTAACTCTACTTAGTTGCATATTCAGATTGGCAACTATAACCTCGTTCCAGTTGAATCTAGTAGGTTGTAAAAACTCTACGATGGTTTGCATCTATGAATTTTTAAGCAAATGCAGAGATCAACTACTGTATAGTCATGAAACAGTGAACCCAACAGCTTTCAAAGGAGTCCTTGCTATGGTTTTAATGTCAACTCTCCCATCTTTGGGAGAAGCTCCATCAGTGCAATGTTGTACCAAATTGGTGGCATTTGTTTTGCCATCTCTCCTATGCCCATACATAGAAATTTCCACCCGACGGTGTGGAAGCCCAATTAAGAAGTTAATGTCATCAATATCAACTATGAGCCTATGCTCTCCAACTATGGAGCATTGTTCTTTTACATTCCACTTTCCCATCATCGAGTCTAGCAAGTCCAGGTGGGCCTTCATGCCCGGAATAGTGAAAAACCAATTTGAAAATCCTCCCCAAGGAAAACCAAATACATAGTAAAATGAAAAATGACAACCATGAAAACAAATATCTCAATGATGTGATTTACCTGGAGAAGACAACTCATGATTTCATCCAATAGTTTTCCTAGAATCTGTTTCTGAAGTTCTTGGTGAAAAATGAGCTCTATCACTCTCAAAGGGTAAAAAACACAAATGGTAAAAGGTTTTTACCTTTCTGGGTTTTTAAAAGTTTTTAGGCCTATTAAAATATTATTTTTTTCCTATTAGATGTTAAAATCCAAATTTATAATGTTTTTAACTATATTTTTTAGCAATGATATGATTTTTGAGATTAAGTGTGCAGATCACATGTTATTTACAGAAACAAATCATTTTGACATTAAGTATATTTTTATCACTTTTTCAAACTTGTTAAAACTTACGAAAGAGTGAAACCAAGGATTTCTTTTTATGCCCTTCCATACTCCTTAAATATGGAAAGGTCACCAAGTACATGATCATTTGAATTCGGAAAATTAAATGAACAACCCTCTATTTAGTATAAGTTTACCCCTTTTACGGTCTGAATTAGACTATTTATGAAAAATTTATACGTTGACTAATCGTGGTCAATAGAATTCTCTCCTAAATTATTTTACCCTTTATTTCAGGCTGGAGGGACTTAATTTACAAAAACGACACTATGGATTTCACTCACATTTTTATCCCGACTCCATAAAACTGAGAAACACTGAGCTTTACTTTTTCTAGACTCATTAAAAAATTTATGTTGAAAGAACTAAATGAGTTTTCTTTTCTTCTCTTTTCAAACTCTTTAAACATGAAAATTATATTGAGTTACACCTTCACTGGACTTGTAAAACTTAAACATTGTAGGACTTGTTAAGCATGATGAGACCAAACCCCTCCTTCCTAAGGCTTATTAAAAATACTTCGAAGGAATCATCTGAAGGATGAGATTACATGAAAAGCATATGTTATCCTCCTCACGCTTGTAAAAAATAAAGAGGTAATTTGCAGTATTGTTGGGGGAAAATTGATGAAGAACCTTTGTTTTTGTTTTATAAAATTTAGTATGTTTCTCTTCAACATGACACTCCCTCACTTTTTTTGTCTGGGTTTGGAAATCGATTTGCCTCTTAGTTGACCATACCTCATTGAAAGTATTAAGTTGGTTTGGGTATTATTTTTTAGTTAAATGATCCCAAGTCACCATGTCCTATCTCTTATATGTTCAAGAGAAGTCCAACCTTAGTCAAATTACTTTTACATTCATAACCTTCAGTTGCATCCACCATCCCTAAGTCAGTCCTTGATTACTCCAAATTGTTTTTCTTCAAAACTTTACATGAGTTTCATGTCATAAGCCCTCTTGCAACGAGTCGGTTCCTATTGACTTTAGCTCACTATCGAGGAAGTTGATATAGAAACCTTTAGTACCTTGGACCTTGGATGCCTTAGTGGCAGGTTTATCACCTTCAACAACAGGTTCTCATCATGACCTTCAATCGAATTATTCTATGAGTGTTCGACATCAACACATATATCTACACTTCATAGATTGTACTAGAAGTACCTTGAGAGCCACTGCAATTATTGGTGGTTTCTCTCACACTTGTTAACGATTCACATCATTGATAGGTAATCAAGTGGTTTCTATCATGTTCAACTTAAAGACATTCAATTGAATGGCTAGATTCGTACTATGGATCAAAAGATGGAGATCAATATCCTCGATCTTGTTTCATCCATCCAGGCTACGTGGGGTTATTAAATATTCATGATTTTAGGTGTTGTATATTATTTTGACACCCTTGAAAGTTACAAAAAAAATGAATTGAAGCTAGTCTACCTCTTGGCTAAATCCTTAGGCTTATATAAATTTTCTTTGAAAATCTAAATAAATAAGATATGGAAGTTTGAGGTCAATTTTCAATCATCAGAATGACTCAGATATTCATCAGACCTTCTCCATTGGAAATTTCTCTGAATTATCTTTCGAATAGTATATAGAACTCCCCAAATAGACTCCTAGATCAAAAGATACAACAAGCTGAACTTCACTCTTCAAAATCCAGAAAACAAAGGAAAAAGGTTAAGTGTTGAGTCCCAGATCCCGACGATCGAAGGTCCCGCAGTATCGACAATCATCGATTAGAGGCTGAAAGGGGCATGACATATCACAATATCAGAGAAATGTTTCATTGAACTATTAAATTCTCGTGAAATAGCCCTCCAATATTAAAGACCTGGGAAACACCAAAAGAAAATTATAAAGGAAATTCATCACAAAATCAAGCAATTTTGGGCATTTTCTGTCTCCTCGCAAAGGGATGCATGGCAGTCAGTGATTGGATCCGATAAGGGCCATGTGGAGGATGACGTCAACAATGACGTAGTCATACAATGGACACGTGGCAGGTGGATTCAGCATTTTCAATAGTCACAAGGGGCCAAACATGGGTTACATGTGTCACTAGTCAAAGACTCACATGTGGTAGTGATGACATCATCAATCACATATCAATGATTACAAGTCGAGGCTTGTTGTGCATCAGAGTGAAACCTCCAATTGAAAACCTCTGGGTGAGGGGTTCTTATAAGAGGGCTCGACATGGGCACATGAAGAGTCCTAGGACTAAGCGCCACATGCAAAAGTTGATCGATGATCACAATCGACGTTTTGAAACTTGTAACACTTTAAAAATTTTGATTGCAAATTGTTGGGAAAAGGAGCTCTGATATGAGGGCTTAATCGTGATCAAGTGAAGAGCCAAGGGACCACGACTAAGCATAGAAGGTGATGAGTGATCACAAGTCCTGGAGGGTGAAACCAAGTGCTACGTTATAAAATCACCGATTGCAAAGTCCTAATATTATAAATGCCCAAGCGCATATTATGTGGTCCCATGTACAATAATATTTCTAAATAATCAGCCCCCTTTTCCACTAAGTCCCAAAGTATTATTTCAAAGGACTATCATAATGTTATACTTCAAAGAATCGGCCCTATTTTTCTAGCCTGAGGGATTAACCACCAAAAAGGTTTTGGTCCTTGGTCCCCTAGCCCTAATTATATAGTTTCTACCTAAGCCCCGGGGTCTAAGGCTCATAGATCAATGACCATCATTCATTTTTGACCCCCCTTGTTTTCCAAAGTTTAACAAAGAGGGAGCATCAAAAAAGTGGTTTTCCTAAAAGGATCTTTGTATATGTTGAAATCTATGGTGAATTTTGTACGCCCCTAACTTGAAACCACAAACCATCAAGGCCCCCTCAAAATCCATTAATGGTTTTAGGGGTAAATTTTCAAGCTAATGCAGCAATTGGAAAACACTACACCTCATTTCATTCGGTGTATCAAACCAAATTGATTAAAACCTCCACGTATCTTTGAGAAAGGACTTGTATTGAAACAATTGGGTTGTTGTTGAGTGCTTAAAGTAGTTCATATATCTTGATCAAGCTATCCCACTTGGATTTCTCGTCAGCAGTTTGCAAAACATCGAGAAAGAAAGAACATGGGAGTATTCAACAACTTCAGAGTACCAATGAAGAAAATCAATAGGCATAGAATTACATTCTCTATTCTTAAGACCTAATACTAGTGGTATGGCATTCCATATTTAATTCCAAGGAACTTGACTCAAGTAGCTCAATAATTCGAGGCAACACATAACATATTTCAAGTAATCAAAAAAATGCTACAACTAAAATTCAACACATGGCACATGATGAGCGTATTTTGGGTATCATCAAACAAAGGGATAACATAAGCACTAGTGAACCAATTCCAAATATCAAGGAAGGATACTTTCATGAAGTTCCAACATCCCAGTAGATAAATTAGAGATTGTTTTTATTAGATTATTGTTAGGATTTGATCCATAAAATCTTGTAGCAGCAGATGAAGGTTCAAATTATGGTTTTCGTATACATTCTTTTATCTGCAATAAACAAGGGTTGGTTTTTGATTCCAAGGCTCTTGACTCTGTAATAGCTTCTATTATAGGATTCCTAATGAAAGCCTTCCCACTCCAGTTAATGACACTATTTATGTTTCTAGTATGTCTTTCTAGTTTTTCCATAGCCTGTTTTTTGCACACATTCAAAGTATTATAGAAGATTTGGGTAAGAGTAGATTGAGTTTCAATCTCTATAAAATCCCCTGCAAGTTAATAATCATTTAAAGAGATTAGTATATTGGATTATCTGTTTGAGTTATCTCTTCTTTGAACTGATTATTTTTTTGTCCTTTTATCTTCTCCTGAATATGTTTTGTTCGGCTGTATAAATCTTCTACATGCATCCAAATTTCACTAGTTGTTAAGTAATCAAGTTGAATGCTCAATTATTAGGAATCTCCTTACATTCTTCTATCATAATACATGAATATCTAAGTCATTATGTGATGTTGGAAGATGAGACTTTCAAAAGGGACCCTATGAGAGAGGCCTTTAATCATGAATAGAGATTGTCATTGATCGCCAACCACCCCCAATAAAAACCATAAATCTTGCCATTGTGCTTCAAAAGTTGTTGTTCAATGACAGGAAAACAATGTTAAACAAAGCCTCGTAACAATTGAGGGAGCCCCCTCTAGTTCAGTGGCTAGCTTGAACATAAAGGCTAGTTGAGTTGGCTTCTTGGCATAGTTTTTGCAGCCAAGGAATACCTATGGGAAACATGTACAACATATTGGCACCATTGCCATGGATCGAAGTAACGAAGAGATATTTTCCCCTAGAGAATGATAAAGATTTGATCTATTCCTTGCTGGTGAACAAGGAGTAGGGATTTATTATTGGTTGCATTTTTTTCACTTGGCATCTCCACTTTGTCATATGGTGATTCGACTGGATTGTTGATCCCACTATTTCAATATTTTAGCTTCCTTACTGCTATGCAAGGTTCATTGGTACTTGGAATAAGTAGTATATGTCTTTTCCTCTCAGCCATGATCATAAATCTAATATTTCCACAGAGGATGAAGCTCCCAAAGTTCACTTGTGAGTATAAGTTTCCTATGGAATTTGAATTTCATATTTTCTATATTTTTCAGATTTTCAGCTGCTGGTGATGTGGTTTGTCAATAAACGCACTCCTCACTTTGTTACATTGGAAAGAAGATTACATGTAATAGTGTAAATTTTTTCAGTTCAGTTACATAGAGGTATGGGGGATTGAATTTTTTTGCAACATAAGGATTATTTCATTTTAAGCAATTGGTAAGCAGTAAATGAGTAATTATTTCTTAAAGAAACAACGTTGGAGGTTTTGTTGGGATTTTCTGAACTATTTTAATATTTGTATTATTTCTACTGGGAATAGTTAGCAATGGATAGACAAGAAAACTTGTTTATATTGGTCATATGTTTGATGGCATACTTACATCAATTGTCTTGGAAGAAAGCCTATCCAGGCTGGACATCATCATTCAATTTTATTCTAAATCAGTGTTTGAGAGTAATAGAGATGTAGTTGAGAGTATTATAAATGACAAAATATGGAAATAGAAAGTACTACTCAAATTAAGTTGGAGGCCTAAAGATTGACAGATTCTCAACTATGAACTCTTTCATGTTTTCACAACATATAAATGGGAAAGTTGATGTTTTCAAGGATATAATGTGTAGTTGCTGCAACATTGAATATTTGATGTATCACAAACAGTTTAAGGTACAGGCTGCAGGTAAGCAATCAAGTTATTTTTAATGAAGCTTTGAATATCACTTGTCAAACATCACATAGCTAATTCAAAGTTGAAACAATTACTAGTAATCAAAGGGTTTTGATGAGCATTGGATGGGAACATTATTTCCTCCTATTGAGAATCACAAAATTTTTAAATAAATTTGATTTTCCAAAATTTACTTCATTTCAACTCTAAGTTTTAAATAATTCTTTCAGAAAAGGATTTGGAATAGGTCACAAGTTCCAATGGTCATATTATAAATTCAGGTCACAGGTTGATGGCATGATTCCATTGGCCAACAATAAGGTAGTTGGTCTACTAGTTATTTACATCCCATAGGGGGAAGCAGTCCCCAGTTGGAGCCGCTTTTGTAACTTATTTTGACATTCTTGAAAGTTACAAAAAAAATTGAATTTTAGCTAGTCTAACTCCTGGATAAATCCTCGGACTTATATAAATTTTCTTTGGAAATCTAAATAAATAATACAAGGAAGTTTGAGGTCATTTTTCAATCATCAGAAGGAATCAGATATTCATTGGACCTTATACATTGGAAATTACTCTAAATTAGCTTTCCAATGGTAAATAGAACTCCCCAAATGGAATAATGGATCAAAAGATAGAACAAGTTGAATTTCACTCTTCAAAATCCAAAAAACAAAGGAAAAAGGCTAAGTGTTGAGTCCTGGATCCCGACGATCGGAGGTCCTGCAGTATCGGTATCGGGGATTAGAGGTCCAAAGGGGCATCACATATCATATTATTAGATAAATGTTGTGTTGAAGTGTAAAATTGGTGGGAAATAGGCCTCCTGTGTTAAACTCCCAGGAAACGTCAAAAGAAAATTATAAAGGAAATTGATCACAAAGCAAAGCAAGGTTAGGCCTTTTCTCTCTCCTCCCAAAGGGATGCGTGGTAGTCACCAACTAGATCTAATAAGGGCCACATGGAGGATGATGTTAGAAATGATGTGGTCATACGGTGGTCACGTGGCATGCGGATTCGTCATTTTCAAGGGTCATAAGGGGCCAAAAATGGGTGATATGTCACCACTCACAAATTGATATGTGGCAGTGATGACATAAACAATCACATATCAGTGATTGGAGGTTGAGGCCCTCTGTGCATCAGAGTGAAACCTATGATTGAAAACCTCCGGGAGAGGGGCTACGATAAGAGTGTTGGACATGGACACGTGAAGAGTCACAGGACCAAGGGCCACATGAAAAAGGTGATCGATGATCGCAATCAGTGTTTTTCAACTTGTGACACTTTAAAGGTTCTGATTGTGAATTTCCCAGAAAAGGAGCTCTGATATGAGGGCTTAACTGCAGTCACGTGAAAAGCCAAAGGACTAGGGTTAAAGATGGAAGCTGATCGGTGATCACAAGTCCTGGAGGTTGAAACCAAGTGCTATGTTATAAAATCACTTATTGCCAAATCCCGATATTATAAAGCCCTAAGAGCATATTATGTGGTCCCATGTAGCATAATATTTCTAAAGAATTGGCCCCCTTTTCCACTAAGTCCCAAAGTATTATTTCAAAGGAATATCATAATTCTATACTTCAAAGAATCATCCCCGTTTCTAGCCTAAGGGCTTAAGCCGCAAAAAGGTTTTAGTCCTGCATCCCCTAAATTCCCTGATTATATAGTTTCTACCCAAGTCCTAGGAGCTAAGGCTCATAGATCAGTGACCATCATTCATTTTGGGCCCCCCATGTTTTCCAAAGTTTAACTAAGAGGGGGGGATCCGAAAAGTGCTTTTGATAAAACCATCTTTGTATATGTGGCAATCTATGGTGAATTTCACATCCACCTTACTTGAAACGACACACCACCAAGATCCCCCCCCACACTGAAATCCATTAGTGATTTTAGTGGTAAATTTTGAAGCTGATGCAGCAATTGGAAAGCACTACACCTCATTTCATTCAGTGTACCAAACCAAATTGACTAAAACCTCCAAGTGCCTTTGAGCAATGACTTGTATTGCAACAATTGCATTGTTGTGGACTACTGAAAGTAGTTCAGATATCTCAATCGAGCTATCCCACTCGGATTTCTCGTCAACAGTTTGCAAAACACTGAGGTAGAAAGAATTGGGGAGTATTCAACAACTTCAATATACCAAAGCAGAAAATTAGCAGGCATAGGATTACATTCTCTATTTTTAATACCTAAGAAAAGTGGCAGAGCATTCCAAATTCAATTCCAACAAATTTGACTAAAGCATCTCAAAAACTCGAGGCAACACACAACATATTTCAAGTAATAAAAGACATGCTACAACTAAAATTCAACACATGGCATAAGATGAGCGTATTTTGTGTATCAACAAACAAAGGAAGAACATGAGTACTAGTGAGCTAATTCCACATTTCAAGGCAAGATACTTGCAAGCAGTTCAAAGTTTCTAGTAGATAAATTAGAGAGATTGTTTTATGTTTAGATTATTGTTAGGATTTCATCCCTAAAATCTTGTAACAACAGATGAAGGTTCAGCTTAAGGTTTTCCTATATATTCTTTTGTTTCTAGTAAATAAGGGTTGGCTTTTGATGCCAAGGCTCTTGACTCTGTATTAGCTTCTATTATAGGATTTCTAATGCAAGCCTTCAGAATCCAGTTTATGATAGGATTTGTGTTTCTAGTATGTCATTTTGGTGTTTCCATAACCTGTTTTATGCACATGTTCAAAGTAATATAGAAGATCTGGGTAAGAATAGATTGAGTTTTAATCTCTCTAAAATCCCCTACAAGTTAATGATTGTTTAAAGAGATTAGTATATTGGATTGTTGTCCAAGTTATCTCTTCTTTGAACTGATTATTGTTTGTCCTTCTATCTTCTCCTGAACATGTTTTTTTGGGTTGTAGAAATCTTCTACTCGCATCCAAATTTCCCTAGTTATTAAGTAATCAGGTTGACTCCTCAAATATTAGGAATCTCCTTACATTCTTCTATCATAATCCTTGAAAACCCAAGTCATTCTATCAGGCTGGAAGCTGACAGTTTTAGAAGGGACCCTATGAGAGAGGCCTTTAATCATGAATAGGGATTGTCATTGATTGCCAACCACCCCCAATTAAAACCATAAATCTGGCCATTGTGCCTCAAAGACTGTTTTTCAGTGACAGGTAAACAATGTTAAACAAAGACTCGTAACAACTGAGGGAGCTCCCTCTTGTTCAAGGGCCATCGTGAACCTAAAGGCTGGTTGATTTGGTTTCCTGGCGTAGTTTTTGCAGCCAAGGACTTCCTACATGAAATGCATGCAACATTTGGCGCCATTCTCAAGGAGTGAAGTAACAAAGATATACTTTTCCTTGGAGAATGATAAAGATTAGATCTATTCCTTACTGATGAACAAGGAGCAGGAATTTATTATTGGTTGCATTTTTTTCACTTGGGAAGTCCACTTTATCATATGGTGATTCCAATGGATTATTGATCCCACTATTTCAAGATTTCATCTGCCTTTACAGCTATACAAGGTTCATTGATACTTGAAATCAGTAGTATATGTCTTTTCCTCTCAACCATGATCATAAATATAATATTTCCATAGAGGATGCAAATCCCAAAGTTCACTTGTGAGTATAAGTTTCCTATGGAATTTGAATTTTATATTGTATATTTTTTTCATATTTTCAGTTGCTTGCAACGTGGTTTGTCAATAAACCCACCCCTCACTTGGTTACATTGGAAAGAAGACTTCACCTAACAGTGTAAATTTTTTCAGTTCAGTTAGATAGAGTTATGTGGGATTGAATTTGTTTCCAACATAAGGATTTTTTCATTTTAAGAAGTTGGTAAGCAGTAAATGAGTAATTTTTTTAAACAATAGTGTTGGAGGTTTTGATGAGATTTTTTTAACTATTTTAATATTTGTATCATTTCTTTTGGGAATAGTCAATAATGGAGAGACAGGCAAACTTGTTTATATTGGTTATATGGTTGATGTCATACTTATATCAATTGTCTTGGAAGAAATCTTGTCCAAACTGGACATCATCATTCAATTTTACTTTGCATTATTGTTTGACAGTAAGAGAGATGTTGTTGAGAGTATTATAAATGACAAAAAGTATTACTCAAATTAATTTGGAGGCCCATACATCCACAGATTCTCAATTGTGAACTATTTGATGTTTTCACAACATATAGATGGGAAATTTGATGTTTTCAAGGATATAATTGTAGTTGCAGCAACCTTGAAAGTTTGATGTATCACAAACACTTAAAGGTATGTGATACAGGTCAGAAATCAAGTTATTTTTAATAAAGATTTGAATATCACTTATCAAACATCACATAGCTAATCCAAAGTTGAAACACTTACTCGTGAATTAAAGGATTTTGATGAGCATTGGGTGGGAACAAAGAGCTATGTTGACAATGGATATAAAAGGCATGATATATTATCAGATTTGAGTGTGTTTATCATCATTCTCTTGGCATGTTTATTATTCTATTGGAAACTCTCTTTGCATTAAAAATAAGAACTTGTGTCAAGACCTATATTTTATCTTATTGGGAATGGAGAAATGAGTAAATAAATTTGATTTTCCAAAAATTACTTCATCTAAACTCTAAGTTTGCAATAATTCTTTTGAAAAAGGATTTTGAGTAGGTCACAAGTTGTATTGGCAATATTATAAGTTGAGGTTATAGTTAAATATTGCAGTTTTTAGGGAGTATCAGTTTCATTATAGCAGGATGCAGTTTCAGGTCACAAGTTGATGGCATGACTCGTTTTCCCAATAATAAGACAACTGGACTACTAGTTCTATGCATCCCATAGGGGCAAGCAGTCCCCAGTTGGAGCCGATGTTGTAACTTACTTTGACACCCTTGAAAGTTACAAAAAGTTTGAATTTTAGCTAGTCTACCTCCTCGCTAAATCATCAGGCTTATATAAATTTTATTTGAAAATCTAAATAAATAATACAGGGAAGTTTGAGTTCATTTTTCAAGCATCAGAAGGACTAAGATATTCATCAGAACTTTTCTGTTGGAAATTAATCAAAAAAATTTCGGTATATAGAACTCCCCAAATGGACTCCTAGATCAAAAGATAAAAAAAGTTTAATTTCACTCTCCAGAATCCATAAAACAAAGTAAAAAGGCTAAGCATTGAGTTGTAGATCTTGACGATCAGAGGTCCTACACTATCGGTAATCAGTGATTGAAGGTCCAAAGGTGCATCACATATCACATTATCAGAGAAACGTTGCGTTTAAGTGTTAAATCTTCGAGAAATAGTGCTCCATTGCTAAAGTCATGGGAAATGCTGAAAGAAAATTAGAAAGGAAATTTATCACAAAATAGAGCGAGGTTGGGCCTTTTCTCTCTCCTCCCAAAGGGACGCGTGGTAGTCAATGATTAGATCTTATAAGAGCCACATGGATAATGATGTCAAAAATGTCATGGTGGTACAGTGGACACATGGCAGGTGGATTCAGCATTTTCAAGGGTCATAAGGGGCCAAAAATGGGTGACATGTGTCATCACTAACATAATGACACATGGCAGTGATGAAATCAACAATTGCATATCCGCCATCATAGGTTGAGGCTTTTTGTGCATCACAATGAAACCTCTGATTAAAAGCCTATGGGAGAGGGGCTCTAATAAGAGGGTTGGACGTGGGCACATGAAGAGTCACGGGACCAAGGGCCACATGCAAAAGGTGATTGACAATCGCAATGGGCATTTTGCAACTTCTGACACTTTAAAAGTTACAATTGTCAATTGTCAGGAAAATGATCTCCGATATGAGGGCTTAACTGCAGTCACGTGAAGAGCCAAAGGAACAAGGCTAAACATGGAACGTGATCAGCGATCACAGGTCATGGAGAGTGAAACCAAGTGATACGTTATAAAATCATTGATTGCAAAGTCCCGATATTATAAAGGACCAAGTGCATATTATGTGGTCTCATGTAGCATAATATTTCTAAAGAATCGGCCCTCATTTCCACTAAGTCCCAAAGAATTATTTCAAAGGACTCTCATAATGTTATACTTTAAATAATAGACCCCCTTTTCTATCCTAAGGGCTTAAGCCCGAAAATATTTTTGGTCCTAGGTACCCTGGCATTGATTATATAGTTTCTACTTAAGCCCCGGGCGATAAGGTTCATAGATCAATAACCATCATCCATTTTAGACCCCCGGTGTTTTCCAAAGTTTAACAAAGAGGGGGGGATCCAAAAAGTGGTTTTGATAAAACCATCTTTTTATATGTGGCAATCTATGGTGAATTTAACACCCCCTAACTTGAAACCACATACCACCAAGATCCACCCTCGAAATCCATTAGTGGTTTTAGGGTAAATTTTCAAGCTGATGCAACAATTGGAAAACAATACACCTCATTTCATTTAGTGTATCAAACCAAATCAATTAAAACCTCTAGGTGTCTTTGAGAAAGGACTTGTATTGCAACAATTGGGTTGTTGTGGAGTGTTGAAGGTAGTTCATACATCTCAATCAAGCTATCCCACTCATATTTCTCGTCAGTAGTTTGCAAAAACACCGAGGGAGAAAGAACATGGGAGTATTCAATAACTTAAAAATACCAAGGAATAAGATTAGTAGGCATAGGATTACATTCTCTATTCTTAAGACCTAGGATAAGTGGCAGAGCATTCGAAATTCAATTCCAAGAAATTTGACTCAAGCAACTCAACAATTCGAGGTAGAGCACAAAAATTCAACACATGCCATAAGATGAGCGTATTTTGGGTATCAACAAACAAATGCAAAACATGAGTACTAGTGAACCAATTCCATATTTCAATGCAAGATACTTGCAAGCAATTCAAAGTTTCCAGCGGATAAATTAGAGAGATTGTTTTATTTTTAGATTATTGTTAGGATTTGATCCCTAAAATATTGTAACAATAGACGAAGGTTCAACTTAAGTTTTTCCTATATATTCTTTTATTTCTAATAAACAAGGATTGGATTTTGATTCTGAGGCTCTTGACTCTGTAATAGCTTCTATTATAGGATTTCTAATGAAAGCCACCCGGCTCTAGTTTATTAAAGAATTTTCATTTCTAGTAAGTATTTCTAGTGTTTCCATAACGTGTTTTCTGCACATGTCAAAGTACTATAGAAGATCTATGTAAGAATAGATTGAGTTTCAATCTCTCTGAAATCCCCTGCAAGTTAATAATCATTTAAAATATTAGTATGTTGTACTATCTGTCTGAGTTAGCTCTACTATGAACTGATTATTGTTTGTTCTTCTATCTTCTCCTGAATATGTTTTGTTGGGCTGTAGAAATATTCTACATGCACCCAAATTTCCCTAGTTGTTAAGTAATCAGGTTGACTGCTCAATTGTTAGGAATCTCTTTACATTCTTCTATCATAATCCTTGAAAAGATAAGTCATTATGTCAGGCTCGAAGCTGACACTTTCATAAGTGACCCTATGAGAGAGGCCTTCAATCATGAATAAGGATTGTCATTGATCTCCAACCACCCCCAATTAAAACCATAATTCTTTCTAGTGTCCTTTAAAGGATGTTGTTGAGTGACAAGTAAACAATGTTAAAGAAAGCCTTGTAACAATTGAGGGAGCCCACTGTGGTTCAAGGGCCAGCTTCAACCTAAAGGCTGGTTGAGTTGGTTTCCTGGCATAGTTTTTATAGCCAAGGATTGCCTATGGGAAACATGTACAACAGTACGTATAGATCCATTGATGGTTGTGTCCATACTATGTATTTTGTTGACATGGATCTTCAGATGTATTTATGTACTATTTCTTTGATACATTTATGTTATTAGTATGGGAATTCCTACCTCATCGATGATTATATACTTCATTGTAACATTTTATTAATTTTTCTAGGTCTCTGACTGTCATCTCTAACCCAAACCTTGGCATGATAAAGCACTTTAGTCATCAAACATCTCTTCTGACTTTGCACTTTAGGGGGAAATATGTTACACATCATTTTGTCGCATTAGGAAATTGACCATCAGTTTGGATCCTTTAGTATCCATGAAGGGGTCCAAAACATTCTCCTGCAAATTTAGAATCCAAACTATCCCAAAGAAAGTGAAATTCCTAGATCCCATGGTTAAAAGCCATGTTTTTGGCTTCCTACGCAATTCCCTAGTGAATCTATGCGCATACACAGAATATTCCATTAGAAACTGCACATAAGTGCACTCTGTATTACTCTCTGACATGTACACATGACATAACGAATCTAAAAATAAAAAGTAAAGTCTAGAAGCATTGTTACTTGTATATATCCCAACTAATAATCATTGAATGGATGCCTAATCAACCCTGATCCCTACCATCATGGAGCTACTCCATCTCTTTGTGGAACCCCTATCTCACCATTAGTGGATCTCATCGAAATTGATCCCAAACTTCTCCTCCTTGGCCTATAAAGCTAACCCAGACTTGAGGGTTAAAGAGGACTGTTGGCAGTAGTCTTATGCTCTAGGAACAACGTTAGAAGGCTATTTATTGAAGGAGAGTGTTGGAGATTGTGGGAATGGACATGCAACATGAAGGCTTCAAGGTTGTAAGACCATTCTCCAATCTATTAATATAAAGGAAACTATTCTCTCTCAATTTTGTCTTTGTTGATACATTTTTTAGGATTCCTTGATCACCTACATACATTGTGATTACATATTGATCAGCTTCTTATGCTACATTATTAGGTTAAATGCTTTATACTAGATGCTTTGATCTCTTGTATGTTGTTTTCTATGCAGATCACCTTTAGGACATTATGGAGAAGTTGTGGGGAGCGATGGGAAGATCTCTAAAGCACCGAGGAGAAGTTGATGGTTGAAATCTCTAAAGGGGACTTCATCAATCATTTTGATTAAAGTGTAAGTGGCCTCTATCATAGTATTTTTTTCAGTCAATCATAGTTTAGAGAAAGGTAGCAGCTCATGGTTGTTTGTTACTTGATTTCTCTGAGGTCTAGGGAGATCACTCTTGTCCACAAGAGGGATAAGTCCACATAACACCAACCCACCAAGTGGGAAGACTATTTATATTTGGTGGAATTTTCCTATAACAACAGTTACCAATGATCACCTTAAATGAGCCCCTTTGAGGCTTTCTATGGAAGGAAATGTGATGTTCCTCTAAATTGGTGTCAACCTGAAGAAAAATTATGTTATGACTAGAACAATTGTAACAAGTGGAATAAATGCTTAAAAGAGTCTGGTAGAATTTGAAAGCAACTCAAAATAGGCATAAAAGATACATTAATTTAAAAAGGACACATAAATAGTTTCAAGTGGGTGAACATTTCCCTGTTAATGTAAGACCCAAAAAGATTTCCTTGAATCTAGGAAGTTGTTCTAAACTAGCCTCTGGGTTTTGTGTGCCACTTGAGATATTGGCCAGGGTAGGTTTGGTGGACTACTAGAAGGCACTATTAGCTCATATTAAAATTCGTAATATTTTTCATGTGTTTATTTTAACGAAATATATACATGACCTGAATCATATAATTGGTGGACATGTTGTACTGGTTGAACCGAAAAGAGAATTCTAGGTCGAGCCATTACAAATTTGGACTATAGGGAGATTGTACTCTAGAATCGAACCATCACCGAGGTTAAAGTGCAACGGAATCACTTTGGGCTTCAGAGGGCACCTGGGAAATGGTAGATGAGATGTGAAAAACATTTCCTATGTTGTTTCAATAAGGATGGATGCATAAAAAAAAAATGGGAAATGTGGCCCTTTTAAGGGGAGGGGAGACGTAATACCCCTAGAAACATACTATGAGACTTTTTTTTTTACATGAATATTTGAAAAATTAAAGTTAAAAGGTATGTGATGAAATATGTTGATATAATTATTATTTTGTAAATGAAAACAAGAATTGTTTTCGGAATATGAATCCTCTCAGAAATGTGTTAAAAGTTAACATGAGAGATTTACCCTTAGTTGTAGGGAAAATGGTTGAAATTAGCTATGCCTAGAGGGAAAAAAACAAAAAAGGAATAAAAATACTTCTTTTATCATGAATATAACTCTTTTATCTTTTGCAGGGTGCAGAAGAAGGAAATGAGTTGAAATTTTACAAGAGATAAACCATTAATAAATTGACATGACTAGAGAGATATTTCATGTGGTAGATTTTATAACAGTAAACTATGGGAGATAAAGATAATTACTCTTGAATAAGACTACCAGTGGGAGAGAAAGACTGGTTGAATCCAAAAAAGTAGCAGGATGTTGCTAAGGGTTTAGGAGGTGAATCGTGATTTAGATTTCTACATAGTTTCCCTAACAGCTAAGGGTGGAGCTTGGAGGGAATTGACAGATATTAAGTACAAGGTTGAGAGGATCCTCAAACCTTTACCCTATTTCTGGAAGGAACTAGATAAGTATATGTGTGATTGAGTAGTGAATATTTGAATGTGTGTATTGAAATGCACAATAAAAGTAGAAAAAAATATTACTGTAGAATGTAAAGGTTTGAAAAATTATAATATGTTAAGTGATATTGTTTTATAACTAAAGATGAGTATGTTAGAACTAAGAAAGAAAGTTGGGTTGGGCTAACCTTGTTTTTTCAGGTAAAGGAATGTGTATTGTTGTAGGTTCTCTGATCTTTCTAGTCCATCAAAAATACAAGAGGATATTATGGGAAATATCTCACATGAGGAAAAGTCAAAATTACAGTAATATACTCGATAAATTTTCCAAGAACTGTAACCATATATATATATGCAATTTCAAGGTTAAGGATTAGGGTTTATGCCTACGTTAGTTGTGGAGACCTAGAGGACAGGTCAACAAATTAGTTCTGACAAAGATGAGGGTTAAGGCTAAGAATACTATCATGGTTTCCCTTTACAAGGATCCCCTATATTCCCTCACCTATAGATATATATATATATATATATATATATATATATATATATATATATATATATATATATACATATATATATATATATATACATATATATATATATATATATATACATATATATATATATATATATATACATATATATATATATATACATATATATATATATATATATATATATATATATAGATAGATAGATAGATAAATAGATAGATAGATATAAAATATTGTCTATAGACATCTAAAGATATAACCGTATTAATATATTACTTTAGTAAAATTATTAGAAATAAAATAAAAAATTATGTTTTAGATATTTACTAGTATAATAGAACAAAATATGCATTGAAAATAAAAGAAAACATGTACCGAAGAATTCAATGAATTCCCAGCTTCTAGAAGAATACTCTAATATCTAACCATTGTAGGGATTAAAATATAACAAAAATTGTAATTACAAACAATTTCATAGCAAGAATTCTAGAAAGAAAAGAAAGGCTTGTAAGCAGAAACATATACAGTTTTAAGATGAAAAGCAAGCCATGTTGAATAACCCAATTATCCATAAATGGAAGAATGCATGTAACAATAAGTGAGATACAAATGTACCCTTTTATATATATATATATATATTTTTCATGGGAAAAAAAACAAATTAATAAATTCGTGGCTAGGGGAATCAGTCTAAACTATTACAGTCTCCATTACAATAAGAGTAAACCGATGTAGGGCAAGGAAAAACCATGTAGCATTGTTTCCAAGCATAATTAAAGAGTTTGAAAATGTGATATGAACAACATAGTCATATTTAATCCTTTTAAACAAGTAACATAATCGCAAGGGTTTGTAGTTGGTCTAAGCTGAGACTAAAAACCCCTATCTGATGTAATCTAATTTAACCCCTCATAAACCAGAGTTCCTCTTAGCTCAATTAACGTGAAAAATAATGCAATATAAGGTAAAATGAGTGCCTTCAAAGTGGAGTGATAACCCCAAGAACAAACTAGTTAGACTGTACTATATTAAAATATTTGTTATAGTCATTAGCACCACGAGAGAATACATCTAGAAAAAGGAATAACATAGACTCATTACTTATGCAGACCCTTGTAGAGAAATTTGAAAAATAAAATTAATAGTAAGGGTTTCAAAATGAAGCCAATTACCTATTGACAACTGGTCACATTCACTTTTTTTCTCATGTAAGAGTAAAGAATAATTAGTCCTCAATTATAATCGTCGTCAGAAAGAATTGAAATGAGCGAACACTATAAAATCCAAGGTTGAAGTTCGTACCCTAGGAAAGAATTTCGAAAGAGAAACTTTAGATAGGCAGGATACTGTAACCAAGAAGATCTTTAAAAAAACCCTATGTCATGGGTTTGGAAGCCTCTGCCCCTACGCTTTAGACCACCTTCACAACACAGATCCAGTTAGCATAGATAAAATAAATAATGTGGATCTTAACATAGACATATCAATGTTGAAATGGGTACGCTTAAATTGAAATGAACTTACCATAAAAATGAGATGATATATAGTCTAAGAGTAATTGCAACCATCTTAAAAGTCTACAGATTCCACTGGAATAGAGGAAAACATATTTTTGTGGAATCACTTTCAAGAATGAATGGAAAACCCCTTGTTTCGGCAACGTTTCAAAACTAGGTTTTAGAGACTTATTTTCCATACAAAAACAATCGCAATGAAGCTCTGGGAACAGGGATAGGTTGGTCATTTACCCTAACGCTTGCCTGTATCAATCTCCACCAGTCATTTGATGAGGCAAGATATACACCTTTGAAGTTGAAAATTGGCTAGGGTTTCACAAAAGAAATAAGGACACGATGCCATGAATCATAGAAACACGTGACACTATACCAAGTGGCAACCATCTCAAATGGCACTATAACATAAATTTTATAATAATATTCGAGAACCTATCGATGTGTCAGCGAGCATGAAAATGAGTGTAAACCGACCAAGAATAACCCATATACAATGTATGTTATAACATAAGTGTTTGTACAAGGTATGTAAGGCCTAAATCTGTGAGGCTATGGCTTAGAACCATTGTAATATAGAACAACATTATGAGTGATGAAAAAAATATTGCCATGATGACTTATATTCATACAAGGTTAGTTATATTATGGGAAGGGTTGAGATATATATATATATATCTATATATATATATATATATTACCAAAAATACATTCATACTTAAATACTAAGTACAAAAGGAGTTAAAGTACAAACCAAAAAGATAATATGAATAAACAATGTCTAAGTGATGAGACCGAGTATTGCACCAAGAATGTTACAACTCCCAAGGCTACCAACTTTATTACCATCCGAGGGTTGGTGAAAACTTAAGAGGTGGCTACGATATACTTAAGTTACTATGAGGAAATAAACCAAACCAACGTATAAAGAGACCACTCTTTAACTAAATCCATATTTGCAAGAAAAAGATATTACATAAAAGGAAAGTTCTAATCTACTTGTAGAAATGGAAATGTTAATCTATTTTGTAGAAATGTAAAGGTTAACCTACTTGAAAAAATGTAAAAGCTACTTGCAGAATGTGAACCAAAAATCTACTTTCATAATGTAATAACATCAATCTACTTGTGGAATGTAAATATTTCATTGAATAGAAAACTAATCTATGCATCAGAAATAACATTGCTTGAAATGGGAGACCTAGCTTTAGAAGAATAAAACAAATAAAGATAACCTAATGTAACTTTCATAAATTAGAAAGCATGAAATCAGACTTCAATCATTGCATTCAAAGAGGTTATATCCTAGTAACAAAGTTCATTAAGTTCTTGATAAGGTATTCATGTAAATCATCATTATTTCAATTAATTCATGAACTTGTTTACTAACCCTAATTGCATAAATGAATTGCAGCGCTGAAAAGGAAACTCCTATGTGGTTTTTAATATCCCTCAATCATTTTTTGGGAGCCTAAGAGGGTTTATTTAAGGCTAGGGGGGAAAATAAAGCTTTAAGGAAAAGTCTCGTCAAGTTTGGAGGGCTTCTTCATGGTGCTACAAGATCCTACAAGATTGCATTGTTTTGCTAACATATTGTATCCGTGAGAATTCCGAAGGATAAAGATGTGATCTAAAGGTGGAAAGGGTAGTGGGAGGTAGAAGAAATTTGTATGAGGTCCTTTCTAATCATATTACCCCTCGTGATCTATCTTGTACAAGGAAAAATGAACATGGTGGCCTTCAGCAAGCCGTAAATGAAATCTTGGTGAATAATGTTTTTGAAGAAGTTGTTGAGGGAGGAAGGAAGGATCCGATGGTATGAAGTCGTGTAAATGAAAATGCTACACCCTAGAATCCAACATTAGGACTTGAAAAACGGAAACATTACTCAATCTTTCCAAACATCTATAGCGTGCTAATAGTGCAAATTGCAGAAAATTGAAATAACAAGGAAAGGATGAGTTGAATTTTACTCAAGATCTGATTATTTCATTAAGAGGTAATACATCTTATAGTCTTCAAAGGACCTACAACCACAATAGATGATGCTTCTTGTGCTTGAAATAAATTGCTAAAAAAACTATCAAATTTTAAAGAACATATACGTGAAAAGAAGGCTAATCAGTGATCTAACTATTGCAGAAGAGAAGAACCATTTCATTTTGACCTGCCAACATAATATCCCCAACCACACTTCCCACAAGAGATGTTATTGAAATACCTACACAAGAAATTTTATCATAAGAAAACTTCTCTTAAAAAGGGAAGGAAATATAGCTAGCTAGATACACGAAAGAAAATGCATGAATAAAGTACACAACAGAGAGAGACTAGAGCCTCTGGGTTGGGTCCTAACCTAAGGGGACACATTCACCTAATGAAAACTCTCATTTAAAATAACACAATGCTTCTCATTAATATAAAACAATTGTCAAGTACATGATGAAGGAATGAAAATGACAAGTACAATCTCCTAGCTCTTTGCAGTCTCTATTTTCTCGAAAGGTTTGAATCCTATTGAGCCCTTCTGCTCCCTTATTTATAAAAAAATGATTAAGTGGGAAACTACTTGGAAATAATGTTGCTTCCCTCCAAAATCCCCAAAAAAGATGGATCTAGCTCCTTGATATCCTCCAATCCTTGAGTGCATCAACTGTTAGTAAATCCTCAGATTATGGTTGACTAAATACATCGATAAATTCGAGTTGTAAGTAAATGCAAGGGATAATCCTCCTACATCTTATCTAGCTACCTCCAATGTATTTATGAATAGTAAATACACTCTCTTCCTATACATTAATTATGTTAGGCCACAATATATGATAAACATATGTTAGTCTTCCTATTAAACATACTATAGTAATAGAGATTTTATAGAATGCAATAAAAGAGGTAAATATACGTTGAAGGATAGTCAGATGGGCCTTGTTATATAACTATTAACGAGGCTCGTCATCACCTACTTAATGAATTTGTTGCTCACCCTTTGAGTAACTCATCCACTTAATTACATCTCATGCATAGCTTTGGTGACTACCCCAACGTCCCAAGGCATCTATGAAGGAGTGCCCTCTTGAGGGTGGAACCCTGTATTTATCTTTATCCCCACCCATTATGTATCCTCTTCCATATGATATTTTCTTTCTTGTAGCCCTAACAAAAAAGGAGGGTTGAACTAAAGCCCAACCCAATTTCCCTTCAATCTTTAAATTATCCTCTTGTATAAGGGTGTTCTCTTCAAGGCATTTCTCAGTCTCTTTGGAGAGTGGTATTCTCTAATATAAAAGCTATGTGGTAATGAGTATCATCTCCTCTAAAAAGCCTACAATCCCTTCATCTCTAGTAGTGTGAAAATGTCTTCAAAGTGTAGTTTTCCTCGTCCTACTTCTCTATGTAGCATAGTGCCAATTTTGGATCCTCAAAGATGAGCCTATGGTTGTTGATGACAAGGTGTGGGGATCCCATCTCTACTCCAAACCATAGGGGCTCATCACTTTCTCTGATTATGACCATTTTTTCCCCTTCATCCCTTGCCTCCTCATGGGTTAGCCAAGAGGCTAATGCCATAAGTTATACATCTTCCCTCCTAGAAGTTCATATCAATCAAGATGAGGTCTTGAATGTATAATTCTGCAATCTTAGCTTTGTCCTCCACATTAGCTTTATGACAAAATTCAATAAACTATTTATAGTTTAGGAAGGGTAGTGAACCATATTGTGCTAGAATTTTGATTTTAAATTGAAGCCACTATTATTTGAGTAACATGGCATATGTTTTTGAGGGATGTTTGGATTGGGTGGCCTCGATAACCAAGCTTCCCATGGTGACAACTTTCCCTTCTTTCTCTTGCGGCTGCTCTTTCAATCTATTATTCTCCATGTGCAATTATTCCCTCATGGTTAACTCTCTTAGCCTCAAATAAATTCATTATTCACCCATATTCTTCATTTTCTCTTCCATCTCTTGGAAAGAGAGTTTGATTATATCGAGTATCAACATATTTTGAGAAAATTAAACGCATTAACTGATGCATTTCCTAATTATCTATTGAATTGGCATTTGTAAAACATTTGTAAAGAAACCAATGCAATTTTCATCCATATATTGTGCAAGATAAAATGAAATAGAAGTAGTCTCTTTTATTAGGTAAATGTCTGTAAAAAATGTGGTTTTTACAAAAAATGTCATTTGAAGACATGAAGCGCCATGTCCTTTATTTTCCAAACATGCTAGTACATCATCACAAAGCATATTCTAGCCCTCATATTAGTGGATACACATCATGATCATGGTAGCATACAACAGTGTGAGATACTCATCGTAGAAAGTGACTAATAGGTCCGGGAACCCCCACAATGTGCCTCTGATAGCAAAGAAGAAAGTCATCAATTTCGACATTCGAGATGTCCAGGGTCAACCTCTCAAGGTTGTGCTCTAACTCATTCAATACCTCTACTACATATGGGTTCTACATTGTTGGAGATATTGGTTTCTCACCACATATATCATATCTATGTAACCCCTCCAGTCTCACTAAGGCCACATCTACATGACAATTTTAGACAGTGTAGTTTTGGATGACAAAAAACAATAAAAAAATCAAAAATTCAAAGATAATCAAAGTGTGAAGTTTTTGCCTAGATTGCCCCACTACATCCTAGCAAGTAGGGGCATATCTTTCTCAGTTGTGTAATCCATGCTTGCGTATGAAAAATCTTCAATCATGCTCATTTGTTTTTCCAACAACCCAAAGAAATTAGGAGTATACCAGATTGTTGGTCCTTCACCACCTCTATGTTGTTCCATAAGTGTGACCCATTTTAAAATGTGAGGTCTCGAGGTCCTACTCTCTCTATAGCTACCTGTGGAGTGAGAATAGAGATCCACTCTAGATAAAATGAGATGAAAAAGGAATGATACCTAAATTTCTTTCATTTTCTTGTTCTAACTCTAGTTAGTTGCATATTCAGATTGGCAACTATAACCTTGTTCCAGTTGAATCTAGTAGGTTGCAAAAACTCTACGATGGTTTGAATCTATGCATTTTCAAGCAAATGCAGAGATCAACTACTGTATAGTCATGAAACAGTGAACCCAACAGCTTTCAAAGGAGTCCTTGCTATGGTTTTAATGTCAACTCTCCCATCTTTGGGAGAAGCTCTGTCAGTGCAATGTTGTACCAAATTGGTGGCATTTGTTTTGCTGTCTCTCCTATGCCCATACATAGAAATTTCCACCCGACGGTGTGGAAGCCCAATTAAGAAGTTAATGTCATCAATATCAACTATGAGCCTATGCTCTCCAACTATGGAGCATTGTTCTTTTACATTCCACTTTCCCATCATCGAGTCTAGCAAGTCTAGGTGGGCCTTCATGCCCGGAATAGTGAAAAACCAATTTGAAAATCCTCCCCAAGGAAAACCAAATACGTAGTAAAATGAAAAATGACAACCATGAAAACAAATATCTCAATGATGTGATTTACCTGGAGAAGACAACCCACGATTTCATCCAACAGTTTTCCTAGAATCTGTTTCTGAAGTTCTTGGTGAAAAATGAGCTCTATCACTCTCAAAGGGTAAAAAACACAAATGGTAAAAGGTTTTTACCTTTCTGGGTTTTTAAAAGTTTTTAGGCCTATTAAAATATTATTTTTTTCCTATTAGACGTTAAAATCCAAATTTATAATGTTTTTAACTATACTTTTTAGCAATGATATGATTTCTGAGATTAAGTGTGCAGATCACATGTTATTTACAGAAACAAATCATTTTGACATTAAGTATATTTTTATCACTTTTTCAAACTCGTTAAAACTTACGAAAGAGTGAAACCAAGGATTTCTTTTTACGCCCTTCCATACTCCTTAAATATGGAAAGGTCACCAAGTACATGATTATTTGAATTCGTTAAATTAAATGAACAACCCTCTATTTAGTATAAGTTTACCCCTTTTACGGTCTGAATTAGACTATTTATGAAAAATTTATACGTTGACTAATCGTGGTCAATAGAATTCTCTCCTAAATTATTTTACCCTTTATTTCAGGCTGGAGGGACTTAATTTACAAAAAGGACACTATGGATTTCACTCACATTTTTATCCCGACTCCGTAAAACTGAAAAACACTGAGCTTTACTTTTTCTAGACTCGTTAAAAAATTTATGTTGAAAGAACTAAATGAGTTTTCTTTTCTTCTCTTTTCAAACTCTTTAAACATGAAAATTATATTGAGTTACACCTTCACTGGACTTGTAAAACTTAGACATTGTAGGACTTGTTAAGCATGATGAGACCAAACCCCTCCTTCCTAAGGCTTATTAAAAATACTTCGAAGGAATCATCTAAAGGATGAGATTACATGAAAAGCATATGTTATCCTCCTCACGCTTGTAAAAAATAAAGAGGTACTTTCCAGTATTGTTGGGGGAAAAGTGATGAAGAACCTTTGTTTTTGTTTTATAAAATTTAGTATGTTTCTCTTCAACATGACACTCCCTCACTTTTTTTGTCTGGGTTTGGAAATCGATTTGCCTCTTAGTTGACCATACCTCATTGAAAGTATTAAGTTGGTTTGGGTATTATTTTTTAGTTAAATGATCCCAAGTCACCATGTCCTATCTCTGATATGTTCAAGAGAAGTCCAACCTTAATCAAATTACTTTTACATTCATAACCTTCAGTTGCATCCACCATCCCTAAGTCAGTCCTTGATTACTCCAAATTGTTTTTCTTCAAAACTTTACATGAGTTTCATGTCATAAGCCCTCTTGCAACGAGTCGGTTCCTATTGACTTTAGCTCACTATCGAGGAAGTTGATATAGAAACCTTTAGTACCTTGGACCTTGGATGCCTTAGTGGCAGGTTTATCACCTTCAACAATAGGTTCTCATCATGACCTTCAATCGAATTATTCTATGAGTGTTCGACATCAACACATATATCTACACTTCATAGATTGTACTAGAAGTACCTTGAGAGCCACTGCAATTATTGGTGGTTTCTCTCACACTTCTTAACGATTCACATCATTGATAGGTAATCAAGTGGTTTCTATCATGTTCAACTTAAAGACATTCAATTGAATGGCTAGATTCGTACTATGGATCAAAAGATGGAGATCAATATCCTCGATCTAGTTTCATCCATCCAGGCTACGTGGGGTTATTAAATATTCATGATTTTAGGTGTTGTATATTATTTTGACACCCTTGAAAGTTACAAAAAAAATGAATTGAAGCTAGTCTACCTCTTGGCTAAATCCTTAGGCTTATATAAATTTTCTTTGGAAATCTAAATAAATAAGACATGGAAGTTTGAGGTCAATTTTCAATCATCAGAATGACTCAGATATTCATCAGACCTTCTCCATTGGAAATTTCTCTGAATTATCTTTCGAATAGTATATAGAACTCCCCAAATAGACTCCTAGATCAAAAGATACAACAAGCTAAACTTCACTCTTCAAAATCCAGAAAGCAAAGGAAAAAGGTTAAGTGTTGAGTCCCAGATCCCGACGATCGGAGGTCCCGCAGTATCGACAATCATCGATTAGAGGCCGAAAGGGGCATGACATATCACAATATCAGAGAAATGTTTCATTGAACTATTAAATTCTCGTGAAATAGCCCTCCAATATTAAAGACCTGGGAAACACCAAAAGAAAATTATAAAGGAAATTCATCACAAAATCAAGCAATTTTGGGCATTTTTTGTCTCCTCGCAAAGGGACGCATGGCAGTGAGTGATTGGATCCGATAAGGGCCATGTGGAGGATGACGTCAACAATGACGTAGCCATAAAATGGACACGTGGTAGGTGGATTCGGCATTTTCAATAGTCATAAGGGGCCAAACATGGGTTACATGTGTCACTAGTCAAAGACTCACATGTGGTAGTGATGACATCATCAATCACATATCAATGATTACAAGTCGAGGCTTGTTGTGCATGAGAGTGAAACCTCCAATTGAAAACCTCTGGGTGAGGGGTTCTTATAAGAGGGCTCGACATGGGCACATGAAGAGTCCTAGGACTAAGCGCCACATGTAAAAGCTGATCGATGATCACAATCGACGTTTTGAAACTTGTAACACTTTAAAAATTTTAATTGCAAATTGATGGGAAAAGGAGCTCTGATATGAGGGCTTAACCGTGATCAAGTGAAGAGCCAAGGGACCACAACTAAGCATAGAAGGTGATGAGTGATCACAAGTCCTGGAGGGTGAAACCAAGTGCTATGTTATAAAATCACCGATTGCAAAGTCCTAATATTATAAATGCCCAAGCGCATATTATGTAGTCCCATGCACAATAATATTTCTAAATAATCAGCCCCCTTTTCCACTAAGTCCCAAAGTATTATTTCAAAGGACTATCATAATGCTATACTTCAAAGAATCGGTCCTATTTTTCTAGCCTAAGGGATTAACCACCAAAAAGGTTTTGGTCCTTGGTCCCCTAGCCCTAATTATATAGTTTCTACCTAAGCCCCGGGGTCTAAGGCTCATAGATCAATGACCATCATTCATTTTTGACCCCCCTTGTTTTCCAAAGTTTAACAAAGAGGGAGCATCAAAAAAGTGGTTTTCCTAAAAGGATCTTTGTATATGTTGAAATCTATGGTGAATTTTGTATGCCCCTAACTTGAAACCACAAACCATCAAGGCCCCCTCAAAATCCATTAATGGTTTTAGGGGTAAATTTTCAAGCTAATGCAGCAATTGGAAAACACTACACCTCATTTCATTCGGTGTATCAAACCAAATTGATTAAAACCTCCACGTATCTTTGAGAAAGGACTTGTATTGGAACAATTGGTTTGTTGTTGAGTGCTTAAAGTAGTTCATATATCTTGATCAATCTATCCCACTTGGATTTCTTGTCAGCAGTTTGCAAAACATCGAGGAAGAAAGAACAGGGGAGTATTCAACAACTTCAGAGTACCAATGAAGAAAATCAATAGGCATAGAATTACATTCTCTATTCTTAAGACCTAATACTAGTGGTATGGCATTCCATATTTAATTCCAAGGAACTTGACTCAAGTAGCTCAATAATTCGAGGCAGCACATAACATATTTCAAGTAATCAAAAAAATGCTACAACTAAAATTCAACACATGGCACATGATTAGCGTATTTTGGATATCAACAAACAAAGGGATAACATAAGCACTAGTGAACCAATTCCAAATATCAAGGAAGGATACTTTCATGAAGTTCTAGCATCCCAGTAGATAAATTAGAGATTGTTTTTATTAGATTATTGTTAGGATTTGATCCAAAAATCTTGTAGCAACAGATGAAGGTTCAAATTATGGTTTTCGTATACATTCTTTTATCTGCAATAAACAAGGGTTGGTTTTTGATTCCAAGGCTCTTGACTCTGTAATAGCTTCTATTATAGGATTCCTAATGAAAGCCTTCCCACTCCAGTTAATGACACTATTTATGTTTCTAGTATGTCTTTCTAGTTTTTCCATAGCCTGTTTTTTGCACACATTCAAGGTATTATGGAAGATCTGGGTAAGAGTAGATTGAGTTTCAATCTCTATAAAATCCCCTACAAGTTAATAATCGTTTAAAGAGATTAGTATATTGGATTATCTGTTTGAGTTATCTCTTCTTTGAACTGATTATTTTTTTGTCCTTTTATCTTCTCTTGAATATGTTTTGTTCAGTTGTATAAATATTCTACATGCATCCAAATTTCACTAGTTGTTAAGTAATCAAGTTGACTGCTCAATTATTAGGAATCTCCTTACATTCTTCTATCATAATACATGAATATCTACGTCATTATGTGATGTTGGAAGATGAGACTTTCAGAAGGGACCCTATGAGAGAGGCCTTTAATCATGAATAGAGATTGTCATTGATCGCCAACCACCCCCAATAAAAACCATAAATCTGGGCATTGTGCTTCAAAAGTTGTTGTTCAATGACAGGAAAACAATGTTAAACAAAGCCTCGTAACAATTTAGGGAGCCCCCTCTAGTTCAATGGCCAGCTTGAACATAAAGGCTAGTTGAGTTAGCTTCCTGGCATAGTTTTTGCAGCCAAGGAATACCTATGGGAAACACGTACAACATATTGGCACCATTGCCATGGAGCGAAGTAACGAAGAGATATTTTTCCCTGGAGAATGATAAAGATTGGATCTATTCCTTGCTGGTGAACAAGGAGTAGGGATTTATTATTGGTTGCATTTTTTTCACTTGGCATCTCCACTTTTTCATATGGTGATTCGACTGGATTGCTAATCCCACTATTTCAAGATTTTAGCTTCCTCACTGCTATGCAAGGGTCATTGGTACTTGGAATCAGTAGTATATGTCTTTTCCTCTCAGCCATGACCATAAATCTAATATTTCCACAGAGGATGAAGCTCCCAAAGTTCACTTGTGAGTATAAGTTTCCTATGGAATTTGAATTTCATATTTTCTATATTTTTCAGATTTTCAGCTGCTGGTGATGTGGTTTGTCAATAAACGCACTCCTCACTTTGTTACATTGGAAAGAAGATTACATGTAACAGTGTAAATTTTTTCAGTTCAGTTACATAGAGGTATGGGGGATTGAATTTTTTTGCAACATAAGGATTATTTCATTTTAAGCAATTGGTAAGCAGTAAATGAGTAATTCTTTCTTAAAGAAACAACGTTGGAGGTTTTGTTGGGATTTTCTGAACTATTTTAATATTTGTATTATTTCTACTGGGAATAGTTAGCAATGGATAGACAAGAAAACTTGTTTATATTGGTCATATGTTTGATGGCATACTTACATCAATTGTCTTGGAAGAAAGCCTATCCAGGCTGGACATCATCATTCAATTTTATTCTACATCAATGTTTGAGAGTAATAGAGATGTAGTTGAGAGTATTATAAATGACAAAATATGGAAATAGAAAGTACTACTCAAATTAAGTTGGAGGCCTAAAGATTGACAGATTCTCAACTATGAACTCTTTCATGTTTTCACAACATATGAATGGGAAAGTTGATGTTTTCAAGGATATAATGTGTAGTTGCTGCAACATTGAATATTTGATGTATCACAAACACTTTAAGGTACGGGCTGCAGGTAAGCAATCAACTTATTTTTAATGAAGCTTTGAATATCACTTGTCAAACATCACATAGCTAATTCAAAGTTGAAACAATTACTAGTAATCAAAGGGTTTTGATGAGCATTGGATGGGAACATTATTTCCTCTTATTGAGAATCACAAAATTTTTAAATAAATTTGATTTTCCAAAATTTACTTCATTTCAACTCTAAGTTTAAAATAATTCTTTTAGAAAAGGATTTGGAATAGGTCACAAGTTCCAATGGTCATATTATAAATTCAGGTCACAGGTTGATGGCATGATTCCATTGCCCAACAATAAGGTAGTTGGTCTACTAGTTATTTACATCCCATAGGGGGAAGCAGTCCCCAGTTGGAGCTGCTTTTGTAACTTATTTTGACATTCTTGAAAGTTACAAAAAAAATTGAATTTTAGCTAGTCTAACTCCTCGCTAAATCCTCGGACTTATATAAATTTTCTTTGGAAATCTAAATAAATAATACAAGGAAGTTTGAGGTCATTTTTCAATCATCAGAAGGAATCGGATATTCATTGGACCTTATACATTGGAAATTACTCTAAATTAGCTTTCCAATGGTAAATAGAACTCCCCAAATGGAATAATGGATCAAAAGATAGAACAAGTTGAATTTCACTCTTCAAAATCCAAAAAACAAAGGAAAAAGGCTAAGTGTTGAGTCCTGGATCCCGGCGATCGGAGGTCCCGCAGTATCGGTATCGGGGATTAGAGGTCCAAAGGGGCATCACATATCACATTATTATATAAATGTTGTGTTGAAGTGTAAAATTGGTGGGAAATAGGCCTCCTGTGTTAAACTCCCAGGAAAC
Organism: Pinus tabuliformis; assembly: GCA_031772625.1. Taxonomy (NCBI): domain Eukaryota; kingdom Viridiplantae; phylum Streptophyta; class Pinopsida; order Pinales; family Pinaceae; genus Pinus; species Pinus tabuliformis. The sequence continues at coordinate 880,842,401 of CM062820.1, read as the reverse complement.
GTCAAAAGAAAATTATAAAGGAAATTGATCGCAAAGAAAAGCAAGGTTAGGCCTTTTCTCTCTCCTCCCAAAGGGATGCGTGGTAGTCAGCAACTAGATCTAATAAGGGCCACATGGAGGATGATGTTAGCAATGATGTGGTCATACGGTGGTCATGTGGCATGCGGATTCGTCATTTTCAAGGGTCATAAGGGGCCAAAAATGGGTGATATGTCACCACTCACAAATTGATATGTGGCAGTGATGACATAAACAATCGCATATCAGTGATTGGAGGTTGAGGCCCTCTGTGCATCAGAGTGAAACCTATGATTGAAAACCTCCGGGAGAGGGGCTATGATAAGAGTGTTGGACATGGACACGTGAAGAGTCATAGGACCAAGGGCCACATGAAAAAGGTGATCGATGATCGCAATCAGTGTTTTTCAACTTGTGACACTTTAAAGGTTCTGATTGTGAATTGCCCGGAAAAGGAGCTCTGATATGAGGGCTTAACTGCAGTCACGTGAAAAACCAAAGGACTAGGGTTAAAGATGGAAGCTGATCGGTGATCACAAGTCCTGGAGGTTGAAACCAAGTGCTATGTTATAAAATCACTTATTGCCAAGTCCCGATATTATAAAGCCCTAAGAGCATATTATGTGGTCCCATGTAGCATAATATTTCTAAAGAATTGGCCCCCTTTTCCACTAAGTCCCAAAGTATTATTTCAAAGGAATATCATAATTCTATACTTCAAAGAATCATCCCCGTTTCTAGCCTAAGGGCTTAAGCCCCAAAAAGGTTTTAGTCCTACATCCCCTAAATTCCCTGATTATATAGTTTCTACCTAAGTCCTAGGAGCTAAGGCTCATAGATCAGTGACCATCATTCATTTTGGGCACCCCATGTTTTCCAATGTTTAACTAAGAGGGGGGGATCCGAAAAGTGCTTTTGATAAAACCATCTTTGTATATGTGGCAATCTATGGTGAATTTCACATCCACCTTACTTGAAACGACACACCACCAAGATCCCCCCCCACACTGAAATCCATTAGTGATTTTAGTGGTAAATTTTGAAGCTGATGCAGCAATTGGAAAGCACTACACCTCATTTCATTCAGTGTACCAAACCAAATTGACTAAAACCTCCAAGTGCCTTTGAGCAATGACTTGTATTGCAACAATTGCAATGTTGTGGACTACTGAAAGTAGTTCGGATATCTCAATCGAGCTATCCCAATCGGATTTCTCGTCAACAGTTTGCAAAACACTGAGGTAGAAAGAATTGGGGAGTATTCAACAACTTCAATATACCAAAGCAGAAAATTAGCAGGCATAGGATTACATTCTCTATTTTTAATACCTAAGAAAAGTGGCAGAGCATTCCAAATTCAGTTCCAACAAATTTGACTAAAGCATCTCAAAAACTCGAGGCAACACACAACATATTTCAAGTAATAAAAGACATGCTACAACTAAAATTCAACACATGGCATAAGATGAGCATATTTTGTGTATCAACAAACAAAGGAAGAACATGAGTACTAGTGAGCTAATTCCACATTTCAAGGCAAGATACTTGCAAGCAGTTCAAAGTTTCTAGTAGATAAATTAGAGAGATTGTTTTATGTTTAGATTATTGTTAGGATTTGATCCCTAAAATCTTGTAACAACAGATGAAGGTTCAGCTTAAGGTTTTCCTATATATTCTTTTGTTTCTAGTAAATAAGGGTTGGCTTTTGATGCCAAGCCTCTTGACTCTGTATTAGCTTCTATTATAGGATTTTTAATGCAAGCCTTCAGAATCCAGTTTATGATAGGATTTGTGTTTCTAGTATGTCGTTTTGGTGTTTCCATAACCTGTTTTATGCACATGTTCAAAGTAATATAGAAGATCTGGGTAAGAATAGATTGAGTTTTAATCTCTCTGAAATCCCCTACAAGTTAATGATTGTTTAAAGAGATTAGTATATTGGATTGTTGTCCAAGTTATCTCTTCTTTGAACTGATTATTGTTTGTCCTTCTATCTTCTCCTGAACATGTTTTTTTGGGTTGTAGAAATCTTCTACTCGCATCCAAATTTCCCTAGTTATTAAGTAATCAGGTTGACTCCTCAAATATTAGGAATCTCCTTACATTCTTCTATCATAATCCTTGAAAACCCAAGTCATTCTATCAGGCTGGAAGCTAACAGTTTTAGAAGGGACCTTATGAGAGAGGCCTTTAATCATGAATAGGGATTGTCATTGATCGCCAACCACCCCCAATTAAAACCATAAATCTAGCCATTGTGCCTCAAAGACTGTTTTTCAGTGACAAGTAAACAATGTTAAACAAAGACTCGTAACAACTGAGGGATCTCCCTCTTGTTCAAGGGCCATCGTGAACCTAAAGGCTGGTTGATTTGGCTTCCTGGCGTAGTTTTTGCAGCCAAGGACTTCCCACATGAAACGCGTGCAACATTTGGCGCCATTCTCAAGGAGTGAAGTAACAAAGATATACTTTTCCTTGGAGAATGATAAAGATTAGATCTATTCCTTACTTATGAACAAGGAGTAGGAATTTATTATTGGTTGCATTTTTTTCACTTGGGAAGTCCACTTTATCATATGGTGATTCCAATGGATTATTGATCCCACTATTTCAAGATTTCATCTGCCTTTACAGCTATACAAGGTTCATTGATACTTGAAATCAGTAGTATATGTCTTTTCCTCTCAACCATGATCATAAATATAATATTTCCATAGAGGATGCAAATCCCAAAGTTCACTTGTGAGTATAAGTTTCCTATGGAATTTGAATTTTATATTGTATATTTTTTTCATATTTTCAGTTGCTTGCAACGTGGTTTGTCAATAAACCCACCCCTCACTTGGTTACATTGGAAAGAAGACTACACCTAACAGTGTGAATTTTTTCAGTTCAGTTAGATAGAGTTATGTGGGATTGAATTTGTTTCCAACATAAGGATTTTTTCATTTTAAGAAGTTGGTAAGCAGTAAATGAGTAATTTTTTTTAAACAATAGTGTTGGAGGTTTTGATGAGATTTTCTTAACTATTTTAATATTTGTATCATTTCTTTTGGGAATAGTCAATAATGGAGAGACAGGCAAACTTGTTTATATTGGTTATATGGTTGATGTCATACTTATATCAATTGTCTTGGAAGAAATCTTGTCCAAACTGGACATCATCATTCAATTTTACTTTGCATTATTGTTTGACAATAAGAGAGATGTTGTTGAGAGTATTATAAATGACAAAATGTATTACTCAAATTAATTTGGAGGCCCATACATCCACAGATTCTCAATTGTGAACTATTTGATGTTTTCACAACATATAGATGGGAAATTTGATGTTTTCAAGGATATAATTGTAGTTGCAGCAACCTTGAAAGTTTGATGTATCATAAACACTTAAAGGTATGGGATACAGGTCAGAAATCAAGTTATTTTTAATAAAGATTTGAATATCACTTATCAAACATCACATAGCTAATCCAAAGTTGAAACACTTGCTCGTGAATCAAAGGATTGTGATCAGCATTGGGTGGGAACAAAGAGCTATGTTGACAATGGATATAAAAGGCATGATATATTATCAGATTTGAGTGTGTTTATCATCATTCTCTTGGCATGTTTATTATTCTATTGGAAACTCTCTTTGCATTAAAATTAAGAACTTGTGTCAAGACCTATATTTTATCTTATTGGGAATGGAGAAATGAGTAAATAAATTTGATTTTCCAAAAATTACTTCATCTAAACTCTAAGTTTGCAATAATTCTTTTGAAAAAGGATTTTGAATAGGTCACAAGTTGTATTGGCAATATTATAAGTTGAGGTTATAGTTAAATATTGCAGTTTTTAGGGAGTATCAGTTTCATTATAGCAGGATGCAGTTTCAGGTCACAAGTTGATGGCATGACTCGTTTTCCCAATAATAAGACAACTGGACTACTAGTTCTATGCATCCCATAGGGGCAAGCAGTCCCCAGTTGGAGCCGATGTTGTAACTTACTTTGACACCCTTGAAAGTTACAAAAAGTTTGAATTTTAGCTAGTCTACCTCCTCGCTAAATCATTAGGCTTATATAAATTTTATTTGAAAATCTAAATAAATAATACAGGGAAGTTTGAGTTCATTTTTCAAGCATCAGAAGGACTAAGATATTCATCAGAACTTTTCTCTTGGAAATTAATCAGAAATTTTTCGGTATATAGAACTCCCCAAATGGACTCCTAGATCAAAATATAGAAAAAGTTTAATTTCACTCTCCAGAATCCATAAAACAAAGTAAAAAGGCTAAGCATTGAGTCGTAGATCTTGACGATCAGAGGTCCTACACTATCGGTAATTAGTGATTGAAGGTCCAAAGGTGCATCACATATCGCATTATCGGAGAAACGTTGCGTTTAAGTGTTAAATCTTCGAGAAATAGTGCTCCATTTCTAAAGTCATGGGAAATGCTGAAAGAAAATTAGAAAGGAAATTTATCGCAAAATAGAGCGAGGTTGGGCCTTTTATCTCTCCTCCCAAAGGGACGCGTGGTAGTCAATGATTAGATCTTATAAGAGCCACATGGATAATGATGTCAAAAATGTCATGGTGGTACAGTGGACACATGGCAGGTGGATTCAGCATTTTCAAGGGTCATAAGGGGCCAAAAATGGGTGACATGTGTCATCACTCACATAATGACACATGGGCTCTAATAAGAGGGTTGGACGTGGGCACATGAAGAGTCACGGGACCAACGGCCACATGCAAAAGGTGATTGACAATCGCAATGGGCATTTTGCAAATTCTGACACTTTAAAAGTTATAGTTGTGAATTGTCAGGAAAATGATCTCCGATATGAGGGCTTAACTGCAGTCACGTGAAGAGCCAAAGGAACAAGGCTAAACATGGAACATGATCAGCGATCACAGGTCATGGAGAGTGAAACCAAGTGATACGTTATAAAATCATTGATTGCAAAGTCCCGATATTATAAAGGACCAAGTGCATATTATGTGGTCTCATGTAGCATAATATTTCTAAAGAATCGGCCCTCATTTCCACTAAGTCCCAAAGAATTATTTCAAAGGACTCTCATAATGTTATACTTTAAATAATAGGCCCCTTTTTCTAGCCTAAGGGCTTAAGCCCGAAAATATTTTTGGTCCTAGGTCCCCTGGCATTGATTATATAGTTTCTACCTAAGCCCCGGGCGATAAGGTTCATAGATCAATAACCATCATCCATTTCAGACCCCCGGTGTTTTCCAAAGTTTAACAAAGAGGGGGGGATCCAAAAAGTGGTTTTGATAAAACCATCTTTTTATATGTGGCAATCTATGGTGAATTTAACACCCCCTAACTTGAAACCACATACCACCAAGATCCACCCTCGAAATCCATTAGTGGTTTTAGGGTAAATTTTCAAGCTGATGCAACAATTGGAAAACAATACACCTCATTTCATTTAGTGTATCAAACCAAATCAATTAAAACCTCTAGGTGTCTTTGAGAAAGGACTTGTATTGCAACAATTGGGTTGTTGTGGAGTGTTGAAGGTAGTTCATACATCTCAATCAAGCTATCCCACTCATATTTCTCGTCAGTAGTTTGCAAAAACACTGAGGGAGAAAGAACATGGGAGTATTCAATAACTTTAAAATACCAAGGAATAAGATCAGTAGGCATAGGATTACATTCTCTATTCTTAAGACCTAGGATAAGTGGCAGAGCATTCGAAATTCAATTCCAAGAAATTTGACTCAAGCAACTCAACAATTCGAGGTATAGCACAAAAATTCAACACATGCCATAAGATGAGCGTATTTTAGGTATCAACAAACAAATGCAGAACATGAGTACTAGTGAACCAATTCCATATTTCAATGCAAGATACTTGCAAGTAGTTCAAAGTTTCCAGCGGATAAATTAGAGAGATTGTTTTATTTTTAGAGTATTGTTAGGATTTGATCCCTAAAATATTGTAACAATAGACGGAGGTTCAACTTAAGTTTTTCCTATATATTCTTTTATTTCTAATAAACAAGGATTGGATTTTGATTCTGAGGCTCTTGACTCTGTAATAGATTCTGTTATAGGATTTCTAATGAAAGCCATCCGGCTCTAGTTTATTAAAGATTTTTCATTTCTAGTAAGTATTTCTAGTGTTTCCATAACGTGTTTTCTACACATGTCAAAGTACTATAGAAGATCTAGGTAAGAATAGATTGAGTTTCAATCTCTCTGAAATCCCCTGCAAGTTAATAATCATTTAAAAGATTAGTATGTTGTACTATCTGTCTGAGTTAGCTCTACTATGAACTGATTATTGTTTGTTCTTTTATCTTCTCCTGAATATGTTTTGTTGGGCTATAGAAATATTCTACATGCACCCAAATTTCCCTATTGTTAAGTAATCAGGTTGGCTGCTCAATTGTTAGGAATCTCTTTACATTCTTCTATCATAATCCTTGAAAAGATAAGTCATTATGTCAGGCTCGAAGCTGACACTTTCAAAAGTGACCCTATGAGAGAGGCCTTCAATCATGAATAAGGATTGTCATTGATCTCCAACCACCCCCAATTAAAACCATAATTCTTTCTAGTGTGCTTTAAAGGATGTTGTTGAGTGACAAGTAAACAATGTTAAAGAAAGCCTTGTAACAATTGAGGGAGCCCACTGTGGTTCAAGGGCTAGCTTCAACCTAAAGGCTGGTTGAGTTGGTTTCCTGGCATAGTTTTTATAGCCAAGGATTGCCTATGGGAAACATGTACAACAGTAAGTATAGATCCATTGATGGTTGTGTCCATACTATGTATTTTGTTGACATGGATCTTCAGATGTATTTATGTACTATTTCTTTGATACATTTATGTTATTAGTATGGGAATTCCTACCTCATCGATGATTATATACTTCATTGTAACATTTTATTAATTTTTCTAGGTCTCTGACTGTCATCTCTAACCCAAACCTTGGCATGATAAAACACTTTAGTCATCAAACATCTCTTCTGACTTTGCACTTTAGGGGGAAATATGTTACACATCATTTTGTCGCATTAGCAAATTGACCATCAGTTTGGATCCTTTAGTATCCATGAAGGGGTCCAAAACATTCTCCTACAAATTTAGAATCCAAACTATCCCAAAGAAAGTGAAATTCTTGGATCCCATGGTTAAAAGCCATGTTTTTGGCTTCCTACGCAATTCCCTAGTGAATCTATGCGCATACACAGAATATTCCATTAGAAACTGCACATAAGTGCGCTCTGTATTACTCTCTGACATGTACACATGACATAACGAATGTAAAAATAAAACGTAAAGTCTAGAAGCATTGTTACTTATATATATCCCAACTAATAATCATTGAATGGATGCCTAATCAACCCTGATCCCTACCATCATGGAGCTACTCCATCTCTTTGTGGAACCCCTATCTTTGTGGAACCCCTATCTCACCATTAGTGGATCTCATCGCTTGGAAAATTGATCCCAAACTTCTCCTCCTTGGCTTATAAAGCTAACCCAGACTTGAGGGTTAAAGAGGACTGTTGGCAGTAGTCTTATGCTCTAGGAACAACGTTAGAAGGCTATTTATTGAAGGAGAGTGTTGGAGATTGTGGGAATGGACATGCAACATGAAGGCTTCAAGGTTGTAAGACCATTCTCCAATCTATTAATATAAAGGAAACTATTCTCTCTCAATTTTGTCTTTGTTGATACATTTTTTAGGATTCCTTGATCACCTACATACATTGTGATTACATATTGATCAGCTTCTTATGCTACATTATTAGGTTAAATGCTTTATAATGGATGCTTTGATCTCTTGTATGTTGTTTTCTATGCAGATCACCTTTAGGACATTATGGAGAAGTTGTGGGGAGTGATGGGAAGATCTCTAAAGCACCGAGGAGAAGTTGATGGTTGAAAGCTCTAAAGGGGACTTCATCGATCATTTTGATTAAAGGGTAAGTGGCCTCTATCATAGTATTTTTTTCAGTCAATCATAGTTTAGAGAAAGGTAGCAGCTCATGGTTGTTTGTTACTTGATTTCTCTGAGGTCTAGGGAGATCACTCTTGTCCACAAGAGGGATAAGTCCACATAACACCAACCCACCAAGTGGGAAGACTATTTATATTTGGTGGAATTTTCCTATAACAACAGTTACCAATGATCACCTTAAATGAGCCCCTTTGAGGCTTTCTATGGAAGGAAATGTGATGTTCCTCTAAATTGGTGTCAACCTGAAGAAAAATTATGTTATGACTAGAAAAATTGTAACAAGTGGAATAAATGCTTAAAAGAGTCTGGTAGAATTTGAAAGCAACTCAAAATAGGCATAAAAGATACATTAATTTAAAAAGGACACATAAATAGTTTCAAGTGGGTGAACATTTCCTTGTTAATGTAAGTCCCAAAAAGAGTTCCTTGAATCTAGGAAGTTGTTCTAAACTAGCCTCTGGGTTTGGTGTGCCACTTGAGATATTGGCCAGGGTAGGTTTGGTGAACTACTAGAAGGCACTATTAGCTCATATTAAAATTCGTAATATTTTTCATGTGTTTATTTTAACGAAATATATACATGACCTGAATCATATAATTGATGGACATGTTGTACTGGTTGAACCAAAAAGAGAATTCTAGGTCGAGCCATTACAAATTTGGACTATATGGAGATTTTACTCTAGAATTGAACCATCACCGAGGTTAAAGTGCAACGGAATCACTTTGGGCTTGAGGAGGGCACCTCGGAAATGGAAGATGAGATGTGAAAAACATTTCCTATGTTGTTTCAATAAGGATGGATGCATAAAAAAAAAATGGGAAATGTGGCCCTTTTAAGGGGAGGGGAGATGTAATACCCGAAACATACTATGAGACTTTTTTTTTACATGAATATTTGAAAAACTAAAGTTAAAAGGTATGTGATGAAATATGTTGATGTAATTATTATTTTGTAAATGAAAACAAGAATTGTTTTCGGAATATGAATCCTCTCATAAATGTGTTAAAGGTTAACATGAGAGATTCACCCTTAGTTGTAGGGAAAATGGTTGAAATTAGCTATGCCTAGAGGGAAAAAAACAAAAAAGGAATAAAAATACTTCTTTTATCATGAATATAACTCTTTTATCTTTTGCAGGGTGCAAAAGAAGGAAATGAGTTGAAATTTTACAAGAGATAAACCATTAATAAATTGACATGACTAGAGAGATATTTCATGTGGTAGATTTTATAACAGTAAACTATGGGAGATAAAGATAATTACTCTTGAATAAGACTACCAGTGGGAGAGAAAGACTGGTTGAATCCAAAAAAGTAGCAGGATATTGCTAAGGGTTTAGGAGGTGAATCGTGATTTAGATTTCTACATAGTTTCCCTAACAACTAAGGGTGGAGCTTGGAGGGAATTGACAGATATTAAGTACAAGGTTGAGAGGATCCTCAAACGTTTACCCTATTTCTGGAAGGAACTAGATAAGTATATGTGTGATTGAGTAGTGAATATTTGAATGTGTGTATTGAAATGCACAATAAAAGTAGAAAAAAATATTACTGTAGAATGTAAAGTTTGAAAAATTATAATATGTTAAGTGATATTGTTTTATAACTAAAGATGAGTATATTAGAACTAAGAAAGAAAGTTGGGTTGGGCTAACCTTGTTTTTTCAGGTAAAGGAATGTGTATTGTTGTAGGTTCTCTGATCTTTCTAGTCCATCAAAAATACAAGAGGATATTATGGGAAATATCTCACATGAAGAAAAATCAAAATTACAGTAATATACTCGATAAATTTTCCAAGAACTGTAACCATATATATATGCAATTTCAAGGTTAAGGATTAGGGTTTATGCCTACGTTAGTTGTGGAGACCTAGAGGACAGGTCAACAAATTACTTCTGACAAAGATGAGGGTTAAGGCTAAGAATACTATCATGGTTTCCCTTTACAAGGATCCCCTATATTCCCTCACCTATATATATATATATATATATATATATATATATATAGATAGATAGATAGATAGATAGATAGATAGATAGATAGATAGATAGATAGATATAAAATATTGTTTATAGACATCTAAAGATATAACCGTATTAATATATTACTTTAGTAAAATTATTAGAAATAAAATAAAAAATTATGTTTTAGATATTTACTAGTATAATAGAACAAAATATGCATTGAAAAATAAAAGAAAACATGTACCCAAGAATTCAATGAATTCCCAGCTTCTAGGAGAATACTCTAATATCTAACCATTGTAGGGATTAAAATATAACAAGAATTGTAATTAGAAACAATTTCATAGCAAGAATTCTAGAAAGAAAAGAAAGGCTTGTAAGCAGAAACATATACAGTTTTAAGATGAAAAGCAAGCCATGTTGAATAACCCAATTATCCATAAATGGAAGAATGCATGTAACAATAAGTGAGATACAAATGTACCCTTATATATATATATATATATATATATATATTTCATGGGAAAAAAAACAAATTAATAAATTCATGGCTAGGGGAATCAGTCTAAACTATTACAGTCTCCATTACAATAAGAGTAAACCGATGTAGGGCAAGGAAAAACCATGTAGCATTGTTTCCAAGCATAATTAAAGAGTTTGAAAATGTGATATGAACAACATAGTCATATTTAATCCTTTTAAACAAGTAACATAAACTCAAGGGTTTGTAGTTGGTCTAAGCTGAGACTAAAAACCCCTATCTGATGTAATGTAATTTAACCCCTCATAAACCAGAGTTCCTTTTAGCTCAATTAACGTGAAAAATAATGCAATATAAGGTAAAATGAGTGCCTTCAAAGTGGAGTGATAACCCCAAGAACAAACTAGTTAGACTGTACTATATTAAAATATTTGTTAGTCATTAGCACCACAAGAGAATACATCTAGAAAAAGGAATAACATAGACTCATTACTTATGCAGACCCTTGTAGAGAAATTTGAAAAATAAAATTAATAGTAAGGGTTTCAAAATGAAGCTAATTACCTATTGACAACTGGTCACATTCACTTTTTTTCTCATGTAAGAGTAAAGAATAATTAGTCCTCAATTATAATCGTCGTCAGAAAGAATTGAAATGAGCGAACACTATAAAATCCAAGGTTGAAGTTCGTACCCTAGGAAAGAATTTCGAAAGAGAAACTTTAGATAGGCAGGATACTGTAACCAAGAAGATCTTTAAAAAAACCCTATGTCATGGGTTTGGAAGCCTCTCCCCCTACGCTTTAGACCACCTTCACAACACAGATCCAGTTAGCATAGATAAAATAAATAATGTGGATCTTAACATAGACATATCAATGTTGAAATGGGTACGCTTAAATTGAAATGAACTTACCATAAAAATGAGATGATATATAGTCTAAGAGTAATTGCAACCATCTTAAAAGTCTACAGATTCCACTGGAATAGAGGAAAACATATTTTTGTGGAATCACTTTCAAGAATGAATGGAAAACCCCTTGTTTCGGCAACGTTTCAAAACTAGGTTTTAGAGACTTATTTTCCATACAAAAACAATCACAATGAAGCTCTGGGAACAGGGATAGGTTGGTCATTTACCCTAACGCTTGCCTGTATCAATCTCCACCAGTCATTTGATGAGGCAAGATATACACCTTTGAAGTTGAAAATTGGCTAGGGTTTCACAAAAGCAATAAGGACACGATGCCATGAATCATAGAAACACGTGACACTATACCAAGTGGCAACCATCTCAAATGGCACTATAACATAAATTTTATAATAATATTCGAGAACCTATCGATGTGTCAGCGAGCATGAAAATGAGTGTAAACAGACCAAGAATAACCGATATACAATGTATGTTATAACATAAGTGTTTGTACAAGGTATGTAAGGCCTAAATCTGTGAGGCTATGGCTTAGAACCATTGTAATATAGAACAACATTATGAGTGATGAAAAAAATATTGCCATGATGACTTATATTCATACAAGGTTAGTTATATTATGGGAAGGGTTGAGATATATATATATATCTATATATATATATATTACCAAAAATACATTCATACTTAAATACTAAGTACAAAAGGAGTTAAAGTACAAACCAAAAAGATAATATGAATAAACAATGTCTAAGTGATGAGACCGAGTATTGCACCAAGAATGTTACAACTCCCAAGGCTACCAACTTTATTACCATCCGAGGGTTGGTGAAAACTTAAGAGGTGGCTAAGATATACTTAAGTTACTATGAGGAAATAAACCAAACCAACGTATAAAGAGACCACTCTTTAACTAAATCCATATTTGCAAGAAAAAGATATTACATAAAAGGAAAGTTCTAATCTACTTGTAGAAATGGAAATGTTAATCTATTTTGTAGAAATGTAAAGGTTAACCTACTTGAAAAAATGTAAAAGCTACTTGCAGAATGTGAACCAGAAATCTACTTTCATAATGTAAGAACATCAATCTACTTGTGGAATGTAAATATTTCATTGAAGAGAAAACTAATCTATGCATCAGAAATAACATTGCTTGAAATGGGAGACCTAGCTTTAGAAGAATAAAACAAATAAAGATAACCTAATGTAACTTTCATAAATTAGAAAGCATGAAATCAGACTTCAATCATTGCATTCAAAGAGGTTATATCCTAGTAACAAAGTTCATTAAGTTCTTGATAAGGTATTCATATAAATCATCATTATTTCAATTAATTCATGAACTTGTTTACTAACCCTAATTGCATAAATGAATTGCAGCGCTGAAAAGGAAACTCCTATGTGGTTTTTAATATCCCTCAATCATTTTTTGGGAGCCTAAGAGGGTTTATTTAAGGCTAGGGGGGACAATAAAGCTTTAAGGAAAAGTCTCGTCAAGTTTGGAGGGCTTCTTCATGGTGCTACAAGATCCTACAAGATTGCATTGTTTTGCTAACATATTGTATCCGTGAGAATTCTGAAGGATAAAGATGTGATCTAAAGGTGGAAAGGGTAGTGGGAGGTAGAAGAAATTTGTATGAGGTCCTTTCTAATCATATTACCCCTCGTGATCTATCTTGTACAAGGAAAAATGAACATGGTGGCCTTCAGCAAGCCGTAAATGAAATCTTGGTGAATAATGTTTTTGAAGAAGTTGTTGAGGGAGGAAGGAAGGATCCGATGGTATGAAGTCGTGTAAATGAAAATGCTACACCCTAGAATCCAACATTAGGACTTGAAAAACGCAAACATTACTCAATCTTTCCAAATATCTATAGCGTGCTAATAGTGCAAATTGCAGAAAATTGAAATAACAAGGAAAGGATGAGTTGAATTTTACTCAAGATCTGATTATTTCATTAAGAGGAAATACATCTTATAGTCTGCAAAGGACCTACAACCACAAGAGATGATGCTTCTTGTGCTTGAAATAAATTGCTAAAAAAACTATCAAATTTTAAAGAACATATACATGAAAAGAAGGCTAATCAGTGATCTAACTATTGCAGAAGAGAAGAACCATTTCATTTTGACCTGCCAACATAATATCCCCAACCACACTTCCCACAAGAGATGTTATTGAAATACCTACACAAGAAATTTTATCATAAGAAAACTTCTCTTAAAAAGGGAAGGAAATATAGCTAGCTAGATACACGAAAGAAAATGCATGAATAAAGTACACAACAGAGAGAGACTAGAGCCTCTGGGTTGGGTCCTAACCTAAGGGGACACATTCACCTAATGAAAACTCTCATTTAAAATAACACAATGCTTCTCATTAATATAAAACAATTGTCAAGTACATGATGAAGGAATGAAAATGACAAGTACAATCTCCTAGCTCTTTGCAGTCTCTATTTTCTCGAAAGGTTTGAATCCTATTGAGCCCTTCTGCTCCCTTATTTATAAAAAAATGATTAAGTGGGAAACTAGTTGGAAATAATGTTGCTTCCCTCCAAAATCCCAAAAAAAGGTGGATCTAGCTCCTTGATATCCTCCAATCCTTGAGTGCATCAACTGTTAGTAAATCCTCAGATTATGGGTGACTAAATACATCGATAAATTCGAGTTGTAAGTAAGTAAATGCAAGGGATAATCCTCCTACATCTTATCTAGCTACCTCCAATGTATTTATGAATAGTAAATGCACTCTCTTCCTATACATTAATCATGTTAGGCCACAATATATGATAAACATATGTTAGTCTTCCTATTAAACATACTATAGTAAAAGAGATTTTATAGAATGCAATAAAAGAGGTAAATATACGTTGAAGGATAGTCAGATGGGCCTTGTTATATAACTATTAACGAGGCTCGTCATCACCTACTTAATGAATTTGTTGCTCACCCTTTGAGTAACTCATCCACTTAATTACATCTCATGCATAGCTTTGGTGACTACCCCAACGTCCCAAGGCATCTATGAAGGAGTGCCCTCTTGAGGGTGGAACCCTGTATTTATCTTTATCCCTACCCACTATGTATCCTCTTCCATATGATATTTTCTTTCTTGTAGCCCTAACAAAAAAGGAGGGTTGAACTAAAGCCCAACCCAATTTCCCTTCAATCTTTAAATTATCCTCTTGTATAAGGGTGTTCTCTTCAAGGCATTTCTCAGTATCTTTGGAGAGTGGTATTCTCTAATATAAAAGCTATGTGGTAATGAGTATCATCTCCTCTAACAAGCCTACAATCCATTCATCTCTAGTAGTGTGAAAATGTATTCAAAGTGTAGTTTTCCTCGTCCTACTTCTCTATGTAGCATAGTGCCAATTTTGGATCCTCAAAGATGAGCTTGTGGTTGTTGATGACAAGGTGTGGGGATCCCATCTCTACTCTAAACCATAAGGGCTCATCACTTTCTCTGATTATGACCATTTTTTCCCCTTCATCCCTTGCCTCCTCATGGGTCAGCCAAGAGGCTAATGCCATAAGTTATACATCTTCCCTCCTAGAAGTTCATATCAATCAAGATGAGGTCTTGAATGTATAATTCTGCAATCTTAGCTTTGTCCTCCACATTAGCTTTATGACAAAATTCAATAAACTATTTATAGTTTAGGAAGGGTAGTGAACCATATTGTGCTAGAATTTTGATTTTAAATTGAAGCCACTATTATTTGAGTAACATGGCATATGTTTTTGAGGGATGTTTGGATTGGGTGGCCTCGATAACCAAGTTTCCCATGGTGACAACTTTCGCTTCTTTCTCTTGCAGCTGCTCTTTCAATCTATTATTCTCCATGTGCAATTATTCCCTCATGGTTAACTCTCTTAGCCTAAAATAAATTCATTATTCACCCATATTCTTCATTTTCTCTTCCATCAAGCCGAAATCCTCAACTTCCTTATATTTTGCAACCTACGTTCATTGGTGTTCGACCTCTTTCTAACTCTAGCTAAAGGGGGGTTAAGACTACAAATTTGGTGGGTATTATTTCTCCGTGCTCATAAGCTTTGTAGTAGGACCCAAGATCTGGATAATCATGAGGCTCTTGTAGATCCTATGGTCCTCCTCCCTCTTCAGGTTGTGCAACACTTTCCTGTAACACTGCCTTACTTTCTTGTAGCATCTTTCTCTCTTAGTGTAGCATTTCTCTGCATTCTTGTAGCATGGAAGTTTCTTCTTATAGGTGTCTCATCTTGGCTCCACTAGTATTGGGTTTCCTTTGTGAGGTTTTCATATGCTTTCCTTTATATTTATGGAGTTCACCTCTTTAATTTTCTTCTTACCTTTCTCTAATCCCCCTATTGGTGATTAGTTGACCCCTTAATGGTGATAGGGATAGTTGTGTAAGGAAGTGGATTCCCTTGCTTGAGTCCACTACTCCTCCTCCATTTAAAACAAAAAGGCCCTTGGGAGTTTCACTTAGGGTTTCTAATGTGGCAACCAGTTCTTGTTCAATGTTTCCCTCTAAAAGGCTTGCTTAATGTTCTTATATCCTCATCTTTTGAGGCCTAGAAGCTTCCCCAAAGGTTTCTATTTTTGTCTCTAGTTTTCCCCTTCCTTATCATAATATTCAATTTATTTTCCTTCTTCATCCTTATTTTCCTCTCCAAACTCATCTTCTGTAGAGTTTTTTTTGTGGTCTCTTCATGCTCTAGTAAAGCTTGGTCTTGAGTCTCAATGAAGGCATCCATGTCCATGTCAACAAAGTCTATCCATGACACCGTGATTGAAATTTAAACATGAATGCAACAAATTACAGATATAACCATAAATACAAAGATGTAGAAGAAATAATGCTTCCTTTGATTAATATCAAATACTAAAATATGCTTACAAACAGTATGGAAATGATACTAGCTCGACGATGGTATCTTATCTCTGAGAAGAGATGTGGTAGCTACATGCCTCTGAACTGCATTACAATGAGGCTCAAGGGCCTTTTTATTATTGAACAATAAGAGAAAACCATAAACAACCAAAACCCTAATCCAAGGAGATGTAACACCAAGAGTTTATGGGCCCCGTTGCGGTTAGTTGGGCAACCAACTTCTCGGGGTCGTGATTTCGTTATGCTATCTCTGTTTCACACACATGATACGCCATTGGAAAGATCTCTCATTGGACTATGACAAAAAATATGCCTTATAAATAGTCGTTGGTAGTGGATTGCCAAAAAAAGTCGTTTAGGGCCTAAAAATGGCTCCAAAAGTTTAGGAACTGAAAAAATACTAAAAATAGTAAATTGTGCTATAATTAAGGAAACTAAAAGACTGAAAGAACAATTGTGGAGGTCCATTTCGAATTTCCAGGTGGCCACCAATATCCACCTCGATCAATCCTTGCCCCTTAGGGAGTAATGGTCCCCATTGCATTAAGTTCCTCCATGAGATGAGGAAACTTATGCTGAACTTGGTCCCTGGTGAGCCAAGTTCCCTGATGAAGGAGTTGGCCTACTTTGACAACTTGATACAATTGGATCTTCTTCTAGTGAGTGTTCTTGATCTACGTATCCATGGTCTGATCAATTGCAACTTGTTCCATGCCATCCAGATTTAACTCTATTGGTGTGATTTGTTCTACAATATCGAATGTGTATAGTAATGGTGGAAAGTATGGCTGAAGGCGATCCACATTAAACACTGGATGTAGGCCAAGGAATGGAGGAATTCTGAGCTCAAAGTCATTACCTTCCACAACCTTGGTGATGATGTATGGCCCATATCTAAGTGGGCGAATATTGCAGTGTGGCCTAGTGAGGCGCTCCTTCTTCAAATGTAGCCAAACTTTGTCGCCCACCTGGAACTTGTGTGGCACTCGATGATGATCATGTTGCTGCTTGTAATTAGCATTGGCTTTGTCCAATATGTCATGAACCTATTAGTGGATGTGTTGAATAATCTCAATGAAGCTATTTGCCTTGTCATCTTCAGACTAGACATGAGACGAATCTCCTTGACTCGCTTCAATTGGTATGGTCACATCAATGGGACATAGTGGATGGAATCCAAAGCCCACATGAAAAGGGATGTGGCCAGTCGAGCTATGAAGAACTCGGTTGTAGCTATGTTTTACATAGGGGAGGCTCTCATACCATGTGCATGGATGCTTTGAGTTGTACATGCGCATAATGTGTATGATCATCCTGTTGATAACCTCAATCTGGCCATCAGTTTGGAGATGGAAAGCTGTGGAGTTAGTGAGCTTGGTGTCCAGCATCGACTAGAGACTGGACCAAAATGTACTGAGGAACCTACTATCCCGATCTCAGATGATAGACCGTGGGATCCCAAAGTGTACCCACACTCGTTCAAAGAAGAGTTTAGGAGTGGATTCTACTGTGATACTCTTCTTTCAGGCCGCCATAATGCCCATCTTCAAGAATCAGTCAAAGACCACAAAAACACAGTCATTCCCATGCTTAGTAGAAGGAAGGCATGACGTGTAATCCATGGAGATGGATTCCCAAGGTTGACTAGGGGTAGGTAGCGGAGTATAGATACCTTGCTTCTTTATGGTCGGTTTGGCGATGGCGCAGGCAGTGTAGGATCTGATGTACTTCCCAAAATCCTGTCGAAGATTCAGCCAATAGAAATACTTCTACAGTACTACCTCGATTTTCGCGACCCCAAAATTTCCAGCGGTCCAACTGTAATGCGCTTCCCAAATCATCTTCACACGCTGAACACAAAGGTGTCCCATATGGCATAACAAAGCATCCTGGAGGTGAAAACATGTAACTTGCTGACCCTCAAAGAGCATATGGTATGTGTGGCCAAATTTTGGGTTTCTTTTATAGAGAAGTGGCCAATCAAAATCCTTGGGCCCATAAGAGTTTAGCGTGGTAGTTAACGCCATGATCGATGGTCAGCTGAGGAAGTCTGCAACATTATTTGTGCTGCCCTTCTTATACTTGATATTGAAATGGAACTGTTGTAGGTATGTGGGCCACTTCTGATGGTGATAATTCTGCAACATTCCTTGCGTCTGTATGAATTCCAGGGGTCGATGGTCTATGTATATGACCATTTCCTTCCCCAAAATGTAATGCTTCCATTGTCAGCAGGCATGCACAATGGAATACATTTCTTTATCATAAGTGGGATACTTCGAGGCCATGTCTAAATGTGCCTCACTATGATATGCCACTAGATGCCCCTGTTGAGTAAGGAATTCCACAATAGCATGGTCAGAGGCATCTGTCTCAATCTCAAATGGTTGTTGAAAGTCTAGTAACATGAGCACTGGTGGAGCAGAGGTGATGTTTCAACTTTGTGAATACCTTCTGTTGAGATTCAGACCAAAATAATTTTTCTTTCGCTCCTCCTTTGATGACTTGTCTCAAGGGCCAAGTGATATGAGAGAACCCCAACACGAAGCTGCGTAGAAATTAGTAATGCCCAAAAAGCTGTGGAGCTCTATTAGAGTGGTTAGGGCTGGCCAATCCCGAATGAATTGGGTCTTGGTTGGATCCACATGCACCCCCAATTGATCAATAATGTATCCTAGATACTGAACTTGGGTCATGCCAAAAGTGCATTTCTACAAATTGTCACACAGCTTGTGTTGCTGCAGTGTTTCGAGAACCTCTCGAATGTGGTGGAGGTGCTCTTCCCAACTTTGGCTAAAGATCAGGATGTCATCCAAGTATACCACTACAAATGAGTTGGTGAATGGCCATAACATGTCATCCATGAGCCTCATGAAGGTTGTGGGAGCATTCGTCAACCCGAAAGTCATAACCAACCATTTTGAAAGGCCCTCATTCTCTTTGAAGGCAGTCTTCCACACATCTGAGGGTTCGATTGGTACCTGGTGATATCCGAACTTCAAGTTGATCTTGCTGACATATATTTATCCCTTGAGTTGGTCTAGAAGGTTATCAATCTATGGGATCGAGTACCTATTCTGGACAGTGATCTTGTTCAGCACCCGATAGTCAATACAGAGTGTCCAACTCCCATCCTTCTTTTGTACCAATGTGATTGGTCTCCCACAGGGTGATGAAATTGGCCGAATGTGACCTTTCTATAGAAGCTTCTGAATTTTCCTCTTGATTTCATCATTCTCCAGAACGGAGCGTCGATAGATTGGTCCATTGGGTAATGGCGGACCTGGGGCCAGATCGATGGACTGCTTGACCTGATAATGTGGAGGCACCCCTATGGGGGAGGTGAAGATGTCCTCGTAGTCCTCCATGACCTTTTCCATCTATTGTTGTCATGTGGAGGGGCCTTTTCTAGAGGTCGTAGCCATTATCTTCTACTTTCCTTAAGGGTGTATCATCAGGAAAACAAATTTCCCGATTTTTGAAATTATCTTACTGCATTGTTTTGTAGTAACGAGAGAGATGGCGATAGGCGGGGCTACCTCCAGTATCTTGTACAACTTATTTCCTAATGTAACAATAACAACACGTGGCCTTGACTCATATACAGCATGTCGCTTCGACAAGTATGGATGGCCTAATAATACATCACCAACATCAAGGGGAGCAACGTCACATAATACCTCATCTGTGAAGGGCTTGATCTTGTATGGAAGGCAGCATTGTTGTCTCACTCGCAGATCATCAGGAAAACAAATTTCCCAGTTTTTGAAATTAGCTTACTGCATTGTTTTGTAGTAACGAGAGAGATGGTGATAGGTGGGGCTACATCCAGTATCTTGTACAACTTATTTCCTAATGTAACAATAACAACACGTGGCCTTGACTCACAAATAGCATGTCGCTTCGACAAGTATGGATGGCCTAATAATACATCACCAACATCAAGGGGAGCAACGTCACATAATACCTCATCTGTGAAGGGCTTGATCCTGTATGGAAGGCAGCATTGTTGTCTCACTCGCAAATCCTGTCCTTGGTGAAGCCACCTAGTGGTGTATGGTTGTGGGTGTGTTGTGGTTGGTAAACCTAGCAGCTTCACAACCACTTCTGCAATGAGGTTATTTTGGCTCCCGCTGTCGACAATGAACTATAGTCGGGAACCCTTCACCCACATCTAGGAGTGGAAGAGACATTTCTCCTCATTTGGATCTTTGGTTCCTCCTTCTAGATATTTTTGGTGGTGATGGTGGCATTGGGATCCGCATCAATAATCTGCTTCCCTTTGTCATTCCCCTTGTTAGTTCCTGACTCAGAGTTAGAGCATGCATCTAATTATAAAGCCTTTAGCTTGGCCACCAATGACTTCTTGGCCCGACACTCGCTTGTGTTCTGGGTGGAGCTCTTATGGAACTCACACCAGTTTCTCGTGTTCTTCTTGGGCTTTGCAGTTTTGTCCTTTTCTTATGGCCTTGGCAGGTTGTCCTGGGTTGTCCCACCTTGGCTTTGTCCTTTGTTCTATGGTTTGGGGGCACCTTTGCCTTGCTTCTTCTGTTTAAACGTTTGCTCGATCTTGACGGCATATCAGTATGCCATGCTGAGTGAGGAGATATCCAAGAACTCCATCTCATCCTAGATGTATCTATGTAGGTAGCCGCGATACTTGAGTACCAAATGTTTCTCAGAATCCTTGATGCCCAACTTCATGCACAGGATACGAAAAACATTGGTAAACTTCAGCACATCTTGTTCCCTTCCCTGCCGCCACGTGGTCCACTTTATGTATTTGTCCTCGTAGCTCCTGATAGGGTGTTACTTCTCCTTGATGAAATCCCGGAATAAATTCCATGTCAGAGCGACTGAAAATAATGAGTTCATAGTTTCATCCTTCTACTCACAATAGGTTTCCCAGCATTCCTTGATGTGGGGGGCAGCTTTGAGAAGAGAAAAAGTAATCTTTTCTCGACTGGGAAAATCATGAACAGAAAAATATTCTTCGAACACATTCAACCATTTATCTATGGCGTCTACATCTATTTGGACCTCAAATATGGGAATTTCAAAGTTTACTTGCACCTTAAAAGGTGTGGAGCCTCTAGAGTGGTTGTTGGATGTGGATGTGCCATCGGTGGGCAACCATTGAAGGATCTAGGCAAATTTATCTATCATCGCATTCCTTTGTTTCTCAAGGGCCTCCTCGATCAATATTTTGATAGGATCTCTTGCTCCCTCGTCTTTATTTTCTTCCTCCATGGGAGGCCATTAGGATTTATGAGGCTGGTCTTGCAAAGGTTCAATGATTTCGAGCCCTAACTCCTTATATCCTAACCTTCTTGGGGACATGCAAATAAAAATAGAGAAAGAGAAGACCCCTTTGATACCACTAATCTGTATCTAAATAGAAACGCAACGAATTACAGATATAACCATAAATACAGAGATGCAACAGAAATATCACTTCTTTTGATTAATATCAAATAATGAAATATGCTTACAAACAATATGGAAATGATACTAGCTCGACGATGATAGCTTATCTCTGATAAGAGATGTTGTGGCTACATGCCTCTGAACTGCATTACAATGAGGCTCAAGGGGCATTTTATTATTGAATAATAAGAGAAAATGCTAAACAACCAAAACCCTAACCTGAGGAGATGTAACACCAAGAGTTTATGGGCTCCGTTGGGGTTACTTGGGCAGCCAAATTCTTGGGGTCATGACTTGGTCATATTATCTCTGTTTGACTTGCATGATACTTGGTTGGACAGATCTCTCCGAGGACTATGATGGAAAAAATGACTTACCAAGATTCGTCAGTGGTAGATTTCCAAAAAAATGTTGTTTGGGGTCTCAAAAGGGCTCCAGAAGTTTAGGACCTAAAAAACTACTAAAAATAGTAAATTGTGCTACAATTAAGGAAACTGAAAAACTGTAAGAACAATGGTGGCAGTCCACGTGGAATTGGCAGGTGGCCAACAATATCTGCCTGGATCACATCGAGTTCTTTATATGTTCCAGAGCATCTATGAAAAGTAGCCTTATGATCTTGTGATGAGTAATCTATTGATGTTTTCCCTCTCTCACCCTTTGGCTCATCTTCTCAATGGACTAAAGAAGGAAGTGGGGAATACTAGATCTAATTGGGAGAGGAAATTCTACCTAGAATCTCAGCTCATAAATTAGCTTAAATCGATACTCCTAGACAAAAACGAGCCTCCCATGACATGATATGTATTTCAATATGTGATAGGCTACTTCATCCCATGGGTAGGGTAGGATTTCCCTTATAACCTCATTCTTATCTTCAATTGATTTCTCTTAAGGGAGGAAGAATTTCGTTTTAGTTGTGATGGATACTATCCTATCCTCCTTTCGCAACCTAACTCCTAGGGCCAATGTTGTCACCCTACTAATGATATTTGTATTTAAATGGATGAAAAGTACTCTAAAAATTTTACTCGCACTATATTCCCCTTGAGGTTGGAGGCCCACTGCAAATGCTTGCGTAATTTCATCATGATATCTGTTGATTTTGTCAAAGAAACCCACCCACTAGTGGTTTGTGAAAATGTACCTAGGATGAGGGTGATGGTGGATTCTTGTTGATGGTGTTTAAAAGGAATTTTAGTATCAATTCTTAGGTTTTTGTATAGCTTGGACTTTTCAAGTAGAGATTAGAAGAATGGTTCTTCTTTTGCTCATTTGTGGGAGAAAAATTCTATGCCAAATTTAAAACAAATTCATCCCCTTACTAACATGATTATCACATAAGAAAGATCAGGTTCTGAATTTCTTAACCTTTAGGGGTTTTCTATAGGATACCTCTATAGACAAAATTTGACTAATTTCATAAGTGTTTTTGAATGAGAGGTGGAGAAAATTTTCTACGTACTTGTTAGTGTTAGTATTTGCATACTGCCATCAGGGATAAAAAAAATTCTTTTCATATCATATTAGGGCCCCATTCTAAATTTTTTTTCATTCCACTAGGTCGTCATGTAAAAAAATTGGTTACTCATGGTTGAATTAGGGTTTCCTTTACTCCTTTTATAAATTTACCCCTTGCTAGCACATTTCAACCTTTTTGAGTATCCATTGTCCATAAAGTTAATGACATCATGCCATCACATTAGTCATGTCATCCTGAAATTCATTCGTTTAAGGTCTCATTAGGCCTTTTAGGGGTTTTAAAGGTTTCATTAGGTCATTAGGGTTTCTAAGGTTCCAATAAAACTCCATTCCATTGCATAAGACTAGCAAGTAAAGGGTGATCAAATAACATCTGTTCACCATGTGAAGATGATTTGTAAAGAGAAATGCATATTTCATCTTGTAATTTTATGTTCACTGTATGTAATAAGTAACTATTCATAAGTTGTTAACTCAACTCTAAGTGCCAACTTCATCCAAATAAATTAAGAGGTAAAGAGTGACAAAACTCTAGCATCATCAACCTACAAAGAAGAAAATTTGAGTGTAAAGGGAAATTAGAAAAAATTTCAAAAGAGGATAAGTGAAACATTAGAAAGTGGATTCTAAATATAAAAATCAAACTCACTCAAGTATAAAGGCTTTCCTAGCATCTAACTCAACTCCATTTTCCTCCTATCATTTCTTGAGCAAACCCAAGAGACCAATTTTCACAATTCTGGGCGAAATCCACAAAACAATGCAAGCATTGCGCACTTGCTTCATACACTGCAAACTTGCTTTAGGCATTGCACATTCTCTTCATGCACTATGAACTTTCCAGGCACTGTGAACTTCCCATGGGCACTACGTGTTCCGTTTAGGCACTGTGTGCTTGCCACAACTGCTATGCACTTGCCACAGGCGCTACGTGCTTGCCACAACTGCTATGCACTTGCCACAGGCGTTGCAAGTTTGTCCAGGAATGCTAATCACCCACCTCCACAACTCCATCAAAGCTTTATTCAACCTCGCACAAGTAAGTAACAGCTAAATATAGCATGTTTCTTCCTCCTAAAATCATTCTCATGGTGTTTTCAAAGTTTTTTGACAATTTGGTGTTATTTTCACATTTAAACTGTAGTATCTCCCAAAAAACTACCCTTGCACTCTCAATTCCTAAATTTCAACTGCCCTAAACTTTCATACATCCCCTACACCCTCATTCCCTCTCCCTAACCCTCTTATCCAAATACTCTCTATAACTTTGTCCCAAAACCCTAAGTCCTAGTTGCTACAACTACCTAGGCTCCCAAAACCCCCTACATTGCAAACAATTTCCCCATCCCAGAAATCTATCATATTAATACCCCATATCCTACTCCATTACATACATCCCTTCACCCATCTCCTTCATATTTCCCTTCCCCATCCCTACTACTAAGAAAAAAAAACATATTCCAACAATCTAATACCTCCCTAGGGTTTGATAATAAAACACCATGGCAGAAGAGGAATACAAACCATACAATGAGGAAGAAGAAGCAGAGGTCAAGAAGCCACACAAAGGAGGCAAAATACTCAAATTTGAGCCTACAGATCTTAGGAAACTCTTGGCATCTCCTATGGCTGTGACATACTTAAAATATCTTGGTTGTTATGATTTCTGTGTGCAAATTCAGGCAATACAACGCCATCCTATGTTGACTAAACTCTTCATATCCAAACTCCAAGACAACCAAGTCACTCTAGCTGGCATGACTTTTAGTTTATATACTACCATTATATCAGTTGCCACTGAAATCCCTCCTATTAGAGATAGATGTTTTAGACAAGGTGAGTTGGAGAGACATTATTATGAGCCTTTCATAAAACCAAGGCACTGAAATGAAATAAAGGGTTATTTTCCTTTTTCTCACCTACTAGCGAGATATGCTCCAATGATGAAAATTATCATGAAATACTTTTCATGTGAAGGTAGATTTTCTAGGCTTTATTCCCATCACATTTGGCTTTTAATGCATTTCACTAGGGTAAAAGTGCTCAATATACCCTACTTTCTGGAGCATTGATAAGATGGCCTATCCCTTAATCTTGTCATCCTTCCACCTCCATTCATCCATCTCATCCCATAGATCATTCATCATCATCTCATCAAGCACCCTCACCATCACGTCCATCATCACCATTTCATGAGCATATTCATTCACCTAACAGTGATGAAATTATAGAGTAGGAGAAGATTGAATAGGTTGAGGTCATCAATCCTAAAGGGGTTGATTTGGGCACTTTGAAACACACTTATTGGAGAGGCCATAGGCAGGTGTTCTCCCCACAAATTGTGGGAGGGGCATTGCCTTCTCCATCAACAAAGTAATTATAGAAGGGAAAGGAAAAGATAACAAAGACAGAGATTCAACATGAGGAGGAAGACCTCCATGAGAGAGGTTAGGATTTTGACTTGGTTGACCTAGGTGAGCATGATGACAGTGAGAGAACAAGCATTGTCATTAACAAAAAATATGCACTCACCAGGGAGCTCCAAATCAACCTAGAGAGGTCAAAATACATCATCTCATATTATGAGCAGGAGAATGAGCAGTTCGAAGCCAAACATGATGTCATGGAGATTCAACTCATCAAGACAAAGAGGGAAGCAATGAAAGCCAAGGCATTACTTGATGAGGCCTATGACATGCATGGTGAACTTGAATAAGAGCAAGAACCTAGAAGAAGACCTAGAACTAGAGGGCTGAAAAGAGATCTAGAACTAGAGAAACAAAAGAAGTTTGAGCTTGCTAATGAGCTCACATGGAATGAGAAATTTGCCATCTTGATCAATGAGAACCAAGAGAATTGGCTTGATAAGGTCAATCAGCATTTAGAGAATCTCGTAGACAAATCTAATCAGCAAAATGAAATTTAGAGGAAGATCAAAAAACACTATGCTAATAGAGAAAGGAATGCAAGGGAAAAGCTCAAGGCTGCAAAGGCAAAAATTGAAACCCTAACTCACCAAAAAGAGAAGGAGAAGCTTAACATACTTGCAGAGGCTTCTCTCCAAGCCTAGCTACACCAAACATTAGCTCCTTCACCAATTTTGAGGACTCTTGGCACATTTTAGCAAATATATATTTTATGTGTTTCTTAGGCAATTTGAATATCCGTTGTATGGTCAAACACGCAGCGTGTTGGGAGCGAGATCCCCCAAGGGCAGTTTTGGGGCTAGAAGCCCATTTTGGTAAAATTTTGTAATAAACTAGTAATGACTCCACATTTTGTGATCATGGAGTGTGAAGGTGTCATAAGTCATAAAGGGTTGTCCACCCTTAGTTTTGTAAAGTAAAGCCGGCTGTAAAAGATCCACCCATGGTCCATGGACCATGGGATTGTATAAAAAGAGCTCAGCTCTAAGTAATTCTAGAGACATCAATGAAGTGTAAAGAATATGATAGTCGTAGCTCTGAAGTAATAAGTCTAGGTTTTGGGTCATAGCATAGGTAGAGGCTTTGCAGTCGAGTGCACAAAGGCCTAGGGTGGAAGTTTGCAGCTGAGTGCACGGACCCAGATAGAGTTTGTAATTGCTCAAATATATCAATAAAGAGAAGTATTCTACAATTTCTATGTCTTTGTTTTGATTAATTCATATTGTCAATTTATATATGAATTTCCTTTATAATGCTTATATGGTGTGTGAATGAATGTAATTATGCTGGATAACTGAATCAAAATAAGAATATCTGTGTACGCGGTGCTAACTGTGAATATATAATAAGATAAGTAAGATTCTTAAGATAACTTGACAATCTGAGCATACGCTGCCTTAGCAACATGAAAGTATCTGAATAGGAGGTCATCGCTACATGAAGGTCAGTCGTACCCTTTCACAGAGGTATCGAAGGGAGGAATAAGGGGTTAGGTAGACAAAGCCTTATAGCTAAGTGACCTGCAGGAAGGCGGGAATAAAAGGAATAAACCGACATCACGACCATCTCAAGATGCAAAAACGTGGTTCCAGCATCCCCCCATACTACTTTGGGTGATACTTTGGTCCGCACTCCATGAGCTGATGCCAAAAGGGCCAATAGTGTAGGGATTTGTTTGGCTAATTAATCTTGAACCTTGGTTAGGCCCCATGAAGTCAACAAATGGCATTTTTGTCGAGACCGGAATCTGCATAAGAGATGTGTGATTTCGTATCACTCGAATCCAACTAAGAAAGAGATCAAAGACTGGTTGGATAGGAAATATCCATGAATTCGAGGTGCAGAAGAAAAGAAACCCGCGACTGACAAAGGAATAGTGACTGGACAAGTACCTATATATAGATATCCACAAGATCTTTTTCAACTCCTTTCCGGTTGAGCTATATGAGTAGATCACAAAGCTAGTAGACAGCCAAGGAATGTGGAAACTTGAAATTGGAAGCATCTGAGGACAAGATTTCCTGCACTGTTGATCATTAACTCGATCGCATCATAGGAGAATTTGTAACTGAATTCACGATTGATACCTTAGTCAGCTACAGTGAGGAGGAGCGTGATTTTTCAAAGGACTGCAAGGTAGGTATGTGAAATCTTTGAATACCTGGATTAAAATGCTATTGTGCAGAAAATGGGTTAGGCAGCTACCTTGATGTTCGAAGCTACGTGAAGCGGAAAAACTTACAGGAATGAAGGAAAAAAGGTCCCTGAATATAGTCCATTGATATCACCCGCACGAGGTGACGAAGAAGGGATAACGCAGGTTTCTTCGCAAAGTGCTATTCAGATAATAAGACAAGGATTCCCACGAATTCAACCTCCACCCAGGCCACCTCCAACTTCACCACCATCACTTGCGACTTCACCCCTGCCACCCCCACCTCCACTGTAGTTCAGTATGGAAAATCTAGTGAAGCTGCCTTTGTTCAAAGTCTTGGGAAATGACGACCTGGACCAGTTATGGTCCATTGTGAAAGTCGTATGGGAAGCTTAGGTCATTATAGATGATCACATAAAGAAGGCGACATTAGTTAGTTCTCTGCAAGATCACATGCTAACCTAGTATATCAAGTACTCGAATGATAACCTAAATGATGGAGTAGGCAGACATCCAAACAACACTGAATAGAGAATTCAATAGGCCCAAATCTGAGGCATAGTCGATTGTGGGATTCAAGGAAATCACAATGCAACCAAGCGAGACACCTTGGGAATTAGATCAGATATTGAAGTGTAAAATCTGTGAAGCTAATATGAACTTGACAGATGAGCAACATCGCTAGTGGTTTGTGGCTTCTACCCTACCACAATTAAGGGTTGCGCTATCACAGTAGAAGATAACAACTCAAGTAGAGACCTTGGAGATCTCCCTAAGGCTACATGAAACACCAATGCAAGATCCAAATTTGGGGTTTCAGCAGATCCATGTGCAGTTGAAAAATCTTTGCCTTGAGCTGCAAAGTTTGAAGTAGGATAGAACAATCTGACCAAAGGTGCGCAAAGTGGTATGGTGCCTGAAATTGAAGTGTCAGGGGCATAACAAAGACCATTGTCTAGTAATTTGCTAACTATATTGCAGGAGGAGGATCGATGCCTTTGAGGCCATAAGCTCAAGAAGGACCGAGTGTAGGGCCCGCATTGTGGTGCACTATTTGTCAAGTAGCAGGAAAACATGCCATGGATAATTGTTCTTTGTTGTAGAAGTTTGTACAGACACCACAACAACTATTCTACAACTTTTGTAGGTTGGTAGGGCATGATGAGTGTAATTGCAGAAGTTATGAATTAATGATGGATAGAACTCCCTCCTATAGGGTCCAGGTATAAACACACCCCCCTGACCAGAGCACAAGGATGGTGTGGATGAGGCCGAGGAGGATGAGGACCTGGGAGAAGTCGACGACAGTTGATCTACTACAATTGCAAAGGACCAGGACACTATGCTTGCGATTACACTAACCCAACATGTCTGCCATGCAAGTATTACACTCTATTTGATCATGAAATAGAAGATTGTCCTACGCTGATAGGAAGGATACATGACAAAGGGGTTCTAGCACCTCCACCAACTCAGAACCTTCAGATTGTGAGGTTTAAGCCGCACAAAGAGGATCCAAACGTGAATATGGTGCTCTGAAGTGAAATCGCAATGGGATACGACAAGGGGAAATAGCCCAAAGACAGTACATGTGTTCGCAAAGCTGTGGCAAAGGAGTCTGATTTTGATTTGGAGCATGCATGTGAAAACTTCATGGAAGTGAAGAAGAGCTTCATTGAGGCCTCCACCTCAGGGAGCAAGGATAACCCTGATCAGGAGATGGACACTCCTATGCTTGCAACCTTCCTAAAGACCTGCATGAAGTTACTACGGAATAGCAAGGCTGTGAAGGGGCTACAAATTCTCATAAATAGATGTGCCTGAAATGCTTTGGCTGAGCCACACATAGTATGAAAGCTTGGTAAGCATAAAACAAGGACAGGACAGGAGATGAGGCTGACCACGCAGATAGGAGAGTATGAAATGAATCAGGTTATTTTGGACCTAGGGTCAGATGTGAACTTCTTACCGAAGCAGACTTCAGAATGAATGGGAAGACCCACATTGCAATGGTATTTGATTTAGCTAAGGATGGAAAATCAGCAGAAAATCACCCCCATGGGGCAACTGCACGGGGTGACCGTAGATATTGAAGGTGCTAGCGGGCTTGCTGATTTTGAATTAATAGAGATTTTGGATGACAGCAACCCCTATCCTGCACTCCTGGGAATTGATTGGGCTACTGATATGAATGGAATAATCAACTTAAAGAAGCGAAAGATGATATTCAAGAATAAATCTCTAGGCGTAGAAGTGCCCCTAGATCCTGCTGAAGGATTGCATTATACTAAACCAATCCGCCATTATGAGAGCGATGACAATCTAGACTATATCTATAAGATAACAGTGCAAGACCAAGACTGGGTGAATCCAATAGTGGATGGACGAATTACATGGGATCGTGAGAGTTCCTGTACCTCAAACTCTGATGAAGAGTTGGAGCACTGGTAGAATCAGATACATGAAGTAACTACATTGAGTTGTAACATGATGACCCGGTCCTTGCACTGTTTGTCGTCAGAAGTAAGGAATTTTCCCACTTATGATGGCCTAAATGATGTAGATATCTTTTTGGATGCATTTGAGAGGGATGTACCAAAAAAGCAATGCTTCCAAGCACTGGACTCGGCACTACGCACTATGTCCGCAAGGTGGTGGGGTACACATAAGCGAAGCTTTGATGATTGGCATGAATGTAGGAGGATGATGAGAACACACTTTGGGAATCTGAGGATGCGAATGACACACAAGTATGATGGGCAGGATGATCCATGCACACATTTGGCCAAATGGGCCCAGGCTTATGGAGAGAACCCACACCTAAATGGGTACACTTGTTCTATCACATCTTGGATGTCGTCCTGATAAATTGGTACGTCGAAACAAAGCTTCACCATGGTACAAGTGAATGGGATATTCTATGTGAAGGATTCATAATGACATTCAGTTTTGAATATGGGCTTGATTGTATTCATGAGGTGCTACAGGAGGTGAAAGCAACAATGTTTAGGATACCGCAGGATCCTTTAGACCTAATTCAGCCTGAGTGAGCTACTCAGTTGAGTCATGTGCTAGAATGCTATAATGTAACCGCTGAAGAAGAGGATGAGGATCCTGAAATATTAACATCCCGGAAACAAAGGGTCGTCACAAGGTTGAAGGTCCACAGGTTAAGAATCCTGATATAACTGCGCTGCTGAAAATGAAACAGGTAAACATTGGTATGGAGGGAAAGCGCAAATTTAGGAATATTGGAGATTATTGGGACGATGCGACAGTGGATAAGGTCATTGAATTTCTCCACAAATACCAGGATTTATTCCCTACCAAGTTTATGGATCTAAAAGGGATAATCAGGGACCTAGGTGTTATAAAGATCACGTCAAAGCCTGACATGAGGTTGCTTAAGCAAAGGCCTTATCGTCTCAATCTGAGGTATTCGGAAAAGGTTTGCTTAGAGCTAGACAAGATTCTCATGGCAGGGATCATTGAGCCTGTTGAAGAATCTGACTAGGTAAGCCCAATGTTGGTACAGGAGAAGAAGTAGAAGGATGGAATAAGGATATGCATGGATCTTAGAAAGCTAAATGACGCTTGTGTACATGATCTTTTCCCGACTATGTTCACTGATGTAGTGTTGGGCAATGTAGCTGGCCAGGAAGCATGTTCCTTCACTGATGGGTTCTTGGGGTACCACCAGATCAAAATCACACCAGAGGATAGCAGCAAGAAAACCTTCACAACTGAGTGGGGTTTCTTGCAGGTGGAGCGCAAGGTCATGCAATAGACAGGGAAGCAAACAGGTGGGACAGAGTGGGGCTCTAACAAAGGCGCAAGGTTGCCTTCACCTAGAACACGGGAGTAGACCGAATAGCAAGGTGCAGACTTTCAGTAGACATCCGCCCGCATCAAGCGCCCAAGAGAGATGGAGAAGAGAGGGCCCAAGAATAAATCAAAGGCGACCAAGACCTCACTGGACCCCATCACAATTTGAGTAGCAACAACAAATCATCTTGAGGGCTATCCAGACAATGTTATAGGAGAACTGACCTGTGTGTTGTAGGCTGGCACGGTATCTACCAGATTGGCTATTGGTGCTTTAGAGGCTATCGAGATGCTGCACACGAAGGCCTCCAATGTAATAGTGATGCCTAATGGAGAATTGACCATAGAGAATGAGGTTGGTAGGCCCACTGTCAGTGCCCTAAAGGGAGTATGGTTGAACCTGGAAGCACTACCACATGAAGCGCTCCACCTCTTGTAGGATGGAGTGATTGCATAGCTGAGGGCCCGTGAGCACCGCGCCCTCCAAGAGATCAGTGATTAGCGGATCAGCAACTAGTAGATGGCAATACAAAGAAATGTTTCCATCACAGCTGAGACCAAGGTGACCAATTAGAGAAAGTGCATTATGCAGGTCGTCAAGGAAGCATGCCGAATGGTCCCAAAGTTGGTCATTCCAGAGGAGGAGACAATCGAGCTACGCATCCGTAAGTTGGCCACAAGGGTGCGGGACACTCTTACTGAGATGGTGTGGGTTCAGTTGGAGTTGAACCTATAAATTACGGAGTTACAGTTGAGGGCCCAGCCTTCAGCTCCGCTAGAAGTGAAGGAACAGCGAGCGACCACTGTCACAGAAGCAGTAGAGGCGGTGGATAGTGTAGTAATAGACTGTACGGAATTGTTTGAGTAGTCACTTGAGGTCCTGACCAGCTTGCAGGAGGACCTGGATGTATAGCGGCTAGAGACGGAAGCACACGAGCTATGACAACGCTATGATAAGGTTAAGGGCACAATGCGAACCGTCACGCTCACACCAAGACTAGCCAAGCTGTAGGACGCCATGTAGCTGAAGGAACAGGTGGATGTAGCATTGCACAAGGAAGTAGTCCTGAAGGCAAGACTGAAGACCTGGCTAGATGAGGCTTACATAGTGACAGGATCTATCGAAGGCAAGCTTGCGACTCTGCAAGCAACGCAACAAAAGCTTCAGGCTGATAGTGCAGGAGCAGTGATCGAGCAAACAGTGGAAGACGCAAAGTAGGTGGCCACATAGTGCATGACTGAGGTTGCGGTCATACAAGTCGAGCTAGAAGGGATTCACGCAAACATCTTCTCGCCTACCAAGTGACTTGAGGGTGAGTCATGATGTTTTTGTTGGGGGCCTGTTGGGAGCAGTATCCCCAAAGGACAGTTTTGGGGCTAAAAGCCCATCTTTGGTCAAATTTTGTAATAAACTAGTAAAGACTTCGCATTTTGTGATTGCGGAGCATGAAGGTGTCATAAGACATAAAGGGTTGTTCGCCCTTAGTTTTGTAAAGTAATGTCGACTACAAAAAATCCACCCATGGTCCACGGACCATGGGATTGTATAAAAAGAGCTACGGTATAAGTAGTTTTAGAGACATCAATGAAGTGTAATGAATAATATAGTCGTAGCTCTGAAGTAAGAAGTTTAAGTTTTGGGTCGTAGCGTAGGTAGAGGCCCTGCAACTGAGTGCGTAGAGGCCTATGGTAAAAATCCGCAGCTGAGTGCGCAGACCCCTGGATTTGTGTGCGCAGGGCGGATAGAGTCTGTAATCGCTTGAAGATATCAATAAAGAGAAGTATTCTGCAATTTCTATGTCTTTGTTCCAGTTAATGCATCTTGTCAGTTTATGTATGAATTTCCTCTATAATGTTGACATGGTGCATGAATGAATGTAATTATGTTGGATAATTGAACGCAAATAAGAATATATATCTACGTGGTGCTAACTGCGAATATCTAATAAGATAAGTAAGATTTTTAGGATAACTTGACAATTTGAGAAATACGATGCCTTATCAGCGCGAAAGTATTTGAATCGAATGTCAAGACTACACAAAGGTCAGTCGTACCCTTTCGCGGAGGTATCAAATGGAGGAATGAGTTTTAGGTATACAAATCCCCAAAACTAAGTGACATGCACGAAGGCAGGAATAGAAGGAATAAAATGACATCATGACCATCTCAAGGTGCAAAAAGTTGGTTCCATCAACCCCCCATAATTCTTCTGGTAATACTTCGATCCGCGCTTTGCGGTTTGATGTGGAAAGGGCCAGTAGTGTAGGGATTTGTTTGGCTAACTAACATTGAATCCTGGTCAGGCTCCCAACAAGCCAACACAGTGCCCTAGGTGCTATGCACTTTCTTGGGACGCTTTTTGGAGCAATGGAGACCACCACTGGATTCATAATGACACATACATCTAAGAAAACCATGTTTCCAGCGCTGGTTTGCAAAAATGTCCAGTGAAAAGGGAAAAAAAACTAGCAAGAAAACATGTTTCTACCCTCTTTTTTAGCTTGGTGCTCTGCACTTGACCAGTCTTGGGAGAATGAAGTTTTGGAGGGTCAAATTAGGTCCATATTGAAAACTAAAGGTAGATTTGGAAACTAGACTAGATTTTCCTTCCAATGAGCTATCCCCGGCTCAACACTTCCTTCAAGCACCGCGCACTTGCTTTAGGTGTTGCGTGTTCTCTTTAGGCACTACACACTTACCAGGTGCTGTTCACTTACTACGGGCACTACACATTCCCTTTAGGCATTGCGCGCTCACCAGAGGCATAATGCACTTGCCACAAGCATTGCGCGTTTGTCCAGGAAAGCTAAAATTGCCTCCTCAGCTCCACAAAAGTTGTATTCAACCTCGCACATGTAAGTAACAACTAAATATAGCATGTTTCTTCCTCCTAAAATCATTCTCATGGTGTTTTGAAAGTTTGTTGAAGATTTTGTGTTATTTTCACATCTAAACCCTAGTATCTCCCTAAAAATTACCCTTACACTCTTAATTCCTAAATTTCAACTCCCCTACACTTTCATACACCCCCTACACCTTAATTCCCTCTACCTAAACCCTTTTATCCCAACACTCTCTAAACCATTGTCCCAAAACCCTAAGTCCTAGGTGCTACAACTACCTAGGCTCCCAAAACCCCCTACATTGCAAACAATTTCCCCATCCCAAAAATCTATCATATTAATACTCCATATCCTCCTCCATTACATACATCCCTTCACCCATATCCTTCATATTTCCCTTCCCCATCCCTACTACTAAAAAAAATAAACACATTCCAACAATCTAATACCTCCCTAGGGTTTGATAATAAAACACCATGGAAGAAGAGGAATACAAACCGTAGAATGAGGAAGAAGAAATAGAGGGAGAAAAAACAGAGGTCAAGAAACCACACAAAGGAGGAAGAATACTCAGATTTGAGCCTACAAATCTTAGGGAACTCTTGGCATCTCCTATGGGTGTGACATCCTTCAAATATCTAGGTTGTTATGATTTCTGTGAGCAAATTCAGGCAGTCCAACAACATCCTATGTTGAGTAGACTCTTCATATCCAAACGCTAAGACAACCAAGTCACTTTAGCTGGTATCACTTTTACTTTATCTACTGCTATTATATCAGTTGCCACTGAAATCCCAAATGTTGGAGAGAAATGGTTTAAACAAGGTGAGTTGGAGAGACATTCTTATGAGCCTTTCATAAAACCAAGGTACTGAAATGAAATAAAGGGATATTTTCCTTTCTCTCACATACTAGACAGATATGCTCCAATGATGAAAATTATCATGAAATACTTTTCATGGGAAGGTAGATTTTCCTGGCTTTATTCCTATCACATCCGACTTTTAATGCATCCCACTAGGGTAAAAATGCTCATTATACCCTACTATCTCTTCTGTAGCATTGATAGGATGGCCTATCCCTTCATCATCTCATCCTTCCACCTACATTCCTCCATATTAGCCCATACATCATTCATCATCATCTAATCAGTCACCCTCACCATCACCTCCATCATCACCATTTCATGAGCGTATTCATTCACATAATAGAGATGAAATTAGAGAGCAAGAGCAAATTGAGCAGGTTGAGGTAGTCAAGCCTAAAGGGGTTGATGTTGGAACTTTGACACACACTTATCGGAGAGGGTGTAGGCAGATGTTTTTCCCATAGATTTTGGGAGGGGCCTTTCCTTCTCCATCAGCAAAGTAGGTACAAAAGGGAAAGGAAAAGATGACAGAGACAGAGACAAGGATTCAGCATGAGAAGGAGGAACTCCATGAGACAGAGCATGACTTTGACTTGGTTGACCTATGTGAGTGATCTGGATTTAAACACGAACAAAAAAATTACAGATATAACCATAAATATAGAGATGCAGTAGAAATAATACTTAATTTCATTACTGTAAAATATTTAAATATGCTTACAAACAGAAGTGGAAATAAACTAGCTAGGGCGATCGTAGCTTATCTCTGAGAAGAGATGTGGCAGCTACATGCCTCTGAACTGTCTTAAAATGAGGCTTGAAGGCCTATTTATTATTGAGAAACAATGGAAAACCCTGAACATCCAAAAACCTAACCCTAGGAGATGAAGTGCCAAACTATGGGCCCCGTTTTGGGTAAATTGGTACATCAACTTCCTAGGGTCATAACTTTGGCAAATGATCTCCGTTTGACATGCACCATACCTAGTTAGAAAGATATATCCAAGGAATACAACTTTGATTAGAGAAATATTGGCCAATGGACCCATGTTTCTCCCAGTTTTCCCAAAAATCGACGTTTAGGGCCTCAAAACAACTCCAGAAGTTCAGGACCCGAGAAGCTACTAAAAATAGTAAACTATGCTACAATTAAGGAAACTAAAAAGGTAAAAGAAACAATAGTGGGGGTCCAAGTGGAACTGGTAGGTGGCCACCAATATCCACCTGGATCATTCCTCTCCCCTTAGGAAGCAATGGTCCCCATTGCATTGAGTTCCTCCATGAGACGAGGAAACTTCTACTGAACTTGGTCCCTGGTGAGGCACTTGCCCTGCTGGAGGAGTTGACATGCTTTGACAACTCGATAGAGTTGGATATTTTGTTGGCAAGTGTGCTTGACCTTTGTGTCCATGACTCAATCAGTTGCAGCTTGCTCCATGCAATCTGGACTTAACTCTGTGGGTGTGAGTTGTTCTGCAATGTCGGATGTGTCTAGGAATGGTGGAAAGTATGGCCGAAGGCAGTCCACATTGAACACTGGGTGCACACCAAGGAATGGAAGAATGATGAGCTCAAATTTATTATCTCCCATAGCCTTGGTAATGGTGTAAGGACTATATCGAAGTGGTCTGAGTTTTCACTAGACTCCAGTAAGGCGTTCCTTTTGCAAATGAAACCAGACTTTGTTGCCCACCTAAAACTTGTGTGGCACCAGATGTTGATCATGTCACTGATTGTACTTGGCATTTGATTTCTCCAAAATGTTGTGGACTTGCTACCAAATATGCTGGATGTGCTTAATGAAGTTGTTTGCCTTATCTATTTTGGACTGGACATGTGCCGAATCTGCCTGAGTAGCTACAAATGGCATGGCCACATCAATGCGACATAGTGGCTAGAATCCCAAGCCCACTTGAAAAGGTTGTGGCTAGTTGAGCTGTGGAGAGCTGGGTTATAGATGTGCTGAACATGGGGAGGCCCTCATCCCATGTGTGTGGATGCTTTGAGTTGTACATGTGTAGAATGTGTACGATCATCCTATTGACAACCTTTGTCTAGCCATCAGTTTGGCGATGGAAGGCGGTGCACTTAGTGAGTTTGGTGTCCAACATCAACCAGAGATTGGACCAAAATGTACTAAGGAACCTGTTGTCCCAATCTGAGATGATACACTGAGGGATCCCAAAGTGTACCCACACTCATTCAAAGAAGAGTTTACCAATGGCTTCTATTGTGATATTCTTCTTGCAGGCTGCCATATTGGCCATCTTCAAGAACCTATCGATGACCACAAAAACATAGTTGTTTCTATGCTTAGTAGAAGGAAGGCCCAACATGTAATCCATGGAGATGGATTCCCAAGGTTGAATAGGGGTAGGAAGTGGGGTATAGAGGCCTTGCTTCTTGATGGTCGGTTTGGCAATGGACCAGGCAGTGCATGATCTGATGTACTTCCTGACATCCTGTCAAAGATTCGACCAATAGAAATACTTCTGCAGTACTGCCACCATTTTCTCGAACCTAAAATTCCCAGTAGCCTGACTGTAGTGTGCTTCCCAAATCATCTTGGCACGCTCACTTGAAGGAACACAAAGGTGAACCAAGTGGCATAACAGGGCATCCTGGAGGTGAAAATCTTTAACGTTTTGACCCTCCAAGAGTGTCTGGTATGTGTGGCCGAATTCTAGGTTGCTTTTGTAAAGAAGTGGCCAATCAAAATTCTTGTGCCACTGAGAGTTGAGCATAGTGGTTAACACCATGATCGGTGGTCAACTGAGGCAATATGCAACATTATTGGTGCTATCCTTCTTATACTTGATATTCAAATGGATCTGTTGTAGGTATGTGGACCACTTCTAATGGCGATAATTCTACAATTTCCCTTGGGTCTGTATGAATTGCATGGGCCAGTGGTCTGTGTGTATGAGCATTTCCTTCCCCAAAATGTAATGCTTCCATTTTCGGCAGGCCTACACATTGGAATACATCTCTTTGTCATAAGTGGGATACTTCTAAACTGTGTCTGAAAGTGTCTCACTGTGATATGCCACTGGATGCCCATGTTGAGTAAGGACTTCCCCAATAGCATATTCAAAGGCATCTGTCTGGACCTCAAATGATTGTTGCAAGTCTGGTAATGTGAGCACTATTGTCGAGCAGAGGCAATCTTTCAACTCTATGAATGCCTTATGTTGAGATTCAGACAATTTTTCTTTCGCTCCTCCCTTGGTGACTTAACTCAAGGGGCAAGTGACATGAGAAAATCCTAAAATGAACTTGCGGTAGAATCTAGCAAGACCTAGAAAGTTGTGGAGCTCTATCAGAGTGGTTGGAGATGGCCAATCCCAAAAGACTTGGATCTTGGCTAGATCGAAATGCACCCCCCGTTCATCAATGATGTATCCCAGATACTGAACCCAGGTCATGCCAAAAGTGCATTTCTCCAAATTGGCACATAACTTGTGTGCTGAAATGTTTAGAGAACCTATCGGATTTGGTGGAGGTTCTCTTCCCAACTCTGGTTGAAGATCAATATGTCATACAAGTATACCACTACAAAATGAGTTGGTGATGGCTGCAAGAGGTCATCCATTAGCCTCATGAAGGTTGCAGGAGCATTTTTCAATCTGAAAGGCATAACCAACCATTCGTAAAGGCCCTCCTTGGCTTTGAAGGCAGTTTTCCACACATTAGAGGGTTCGATGGGTACCTGGTGATATCTTGACTTCAAATCAGTCTTGTTGAAATATTTTTTCCCCCTTCAGTTGGTCCATGAGGTTATCTATCTGTGGGATCGGGTACCTATTATAGACAATGATCTTGTTCACCGCCCGATAGTCAATACAGAGTCTCCAAGTCCCATCCTTCTTCTATACCAACACGATCAGGCTCCCACAGGGTGATGAACTTAGACGAATGTGACCTTTCTATAGCAACTCTTGAATCTTCCTGTTGATTTCATCATTCTCCAAAATGGAGCACTAATAGATTTTTCCATTGGGCAGCAGTGCACCTGGGGTCAAGTTGATGGAGTGATTTACTTGATAGTGCAGAGGAGCCGCTGTAGGGGAGGTGAAGATGTCCTTGTACTCCTCCACGACCTTGTCCATCTGTAGCTGACATGCAGAGGGGCATTGTCTAGAGGTCGTGGCCACCATCTTCTTCTTTCCATGAGGGCATATCATCAGGAAAACAAATTTCCTAGTTTTGGAAATAAGCTTACTGCATTGTTTTGCAGTAACCAAAGAGATGGCGGTAGGCAGTGCTACCTCCGATATCTTTCCACAAGTATGGTTTGCCTAATAATACATCACAAACATAAAGGGGAGCAACGTCACACAATACCTCATCCTTGAAGGGCTTGATGTTGTATGGAAGGTGACATTACTGGCTCATGCAAAGATCTCGTCCTTGGTGAAGCCACCCGATGGTGTACGGTTGTGGATGTATTGTGTTCGGTAAGCCCAATCGCTTCATGACCTCTGCCGAAATGAGGTCCTTTTGGCTCCTGTTGTCGATAATGAACTGTAGTAGGGATCCCTTTACCCACATCTGGGAGTGGAAGAGGCACTCGTCCTCCTCTAGATCTTTGTGTTCCTCCTTCTAGATCTTCGTGGTGGCTTTGTCCTTCCCTTTGTCATTCCCCTTGTCAGGTTCTAACTCAGAGTCAGAACATGCATCTGATTTTGAAACCTTTAGCTCAGCCACCAGTGACTGCTTGGCCTGATACGTTCTAAGTGGAGCTCTTATGGAACTCAGACCACTTTCCCATGTCCTTTTTCCACTTCGTGGTGTTGTTCTTTTCTTGCAGCTTTGGTGGGTTGTCTTTGGTTGCCCCGCCTTGGCTTTGCCCTTTGTTTTGTGGTTTGGGGGCACCTTTCCCTTGTTTCGGATTCGCAGATCCAAAGTCTCACTTCTTTTGTTTAAAATTTTGCTCGATCTTGACGACATATCGGTATGCTATGTTGAGCAAGGATATGTTCAAGAATTCTATTTCTTCTTGGATGTACCTGTGTAGGCAGCTGCAGTATTTGAGTACCAAATGCTGCTCTAATTCCTTGATACCCAAATTTGTGCAAAGGGCATGGAAAATATTAGTAAACTCTGACACATCTTGGTCCCTTCCCTCCTGCAGCGTGGTCCACTTTATGTATTAATCCTCATAGCTTCGAATAGGGTAGTACATCTCATTGATTGCAGCTCGGAATGAGTTCCAAGTGGGTGAAGCTAAAAATAGTGAGGCCATACTTTCATCATCCTATGCGAAGTAGGTTTCCCACCAGTCCTTGACATGGGGGGCGGCATTGAGAAGAGCCAAATTAATCTTTTCTCGGCCGGAAAAATTATTAATAGAAAAATACCCTTTTAGCAGATTTAACCATTTATCTACGACATCTGCAATCTATCTGACCCCCAATTATGGGAATGTCAAAGTTAACTTGTACCTTAAAGGGTGTGGCACTTCTAGAGTACCTGTTGGAAGTAGATGTGTTGCCCCTGGGTAGCCGCTAAAGGATCTGGGCAAGGTTGTCCATATTCGCATTCCTTTGTCGCTCGAGGGCCTCTTCGAGCAAGATTTTGATATGATCTCCTGCCCCCTCATATTTATTTTCATCTATCGTGGGAGGCCGCCAGGATTTGTGAGGTTGGTCTTGCAAAGGTTTGACCAGTTCAAGCCCTAACTCCTAATGTCTCGACCTCGTTGGGGACATGCAAAGGAAGACATAGAAAGAGCAGACTACTCTGATACTACTGATCTATATTTAAACATGAACGCAACAAATTATAGATATAATCAGAAGTACAGAGATGCAGCAGAAATAATACTTCATTTCATTACTGTAAAATACAAAATAAACTAGCTAAGGCGATGGTAGCTTATCTCTAAGAAGAGATGTGGCGGTTAAATGCCTCTGAAATGTCTTAAAATGAGGCTTGAAGGCCTATTTATTGTTGATAAATAATGGAAAACACTAAACATCCAAAAATCTAACCGTAGGAGATGAACCGCCAAACCATGGGCCCCGTTTTGGGTAAATTGGTACATCAACTTCCCGGGGTCGTAACTTTGGCATATGATCTCTGTTTCACACACACACTGCCTCACTAGAAAGATCTATCCGAGGACTACAACTTTGGGAAGAGAAACATCAGTTCAAGAACCCATGTTGCTCCCAGCTTTCCCGAGAAACATTGTTTAGGGCCTCAAAATGGCTTCGAAAGTTCAGGACCTAAAAAACAGCTAAAAATAGTAAACTGTGCTACAATTAAGGAAACTGAAAAGCTAAAAGAAACAATGGTGGGGGTCCAAGTGGAATTGGCAAGTGACCACGAATATCCAGCTATATCAGTGAGCATGATGACAGTGAGAGCACAAGCATTTTCATCAAAGAAAAAGATGCAGTCATCAAGAAGATCTAGTTCAACCTAGAGAGCTAAAAGTACATCATCTCATATTATGAGCAAGAGAATGAGCAGTTTCAAGCCAAACATGATGTCATGGAGATTCAGTTCATCAAGGCAAAGAGGAAAGCAAGGAAAGCCAAGGCAGTGCTTGATGAGGCCTATGACAGGTATGGTGAACCTGAAGAAGAGAAAGAACCTAAAAGAAGACCTAGAACTAGAGGCCTGAAAAGAGCTCTAGAACTAGAGAAACAAAAGGAGGCTAAGCTTGCTAATGAGATCACATGGAATGAGAAATTTCCCATCTCAATCAATGAAACCAGGAGCATTGGCTTGATAAGGTCAATCAACATTTAGAGAAACTCTTAGACAAAGCTAATCAACAAAATGAAATTTAGAGGAAGATGGAAAAAAACTATGCGAACAGAGAAAGGAATGCAATGGCAAAGCTGAAGCCTAAAAAGGCAAAAATTGAAGCCCTAACCCACAAAAAAAAGAAGGAGAAGCTTGACATATTTGTAGACACTTCACTGCAAGCCTAGCTACACCAAACATCAGCTACTTGACCATTTGTGAAGCCTGTTGGCACATTTTAGCAAATATATTTTTTATGTGTTTCTTAGTCAATTTAAATATCAGTTGTATCGTCAAACGCGCAGCGCCCTAGGTGTTGCGCACTTTTCTGGGACACTTTTTTGAGAAATGGAGACCATCACTAGATTCATAATGACACATACATCTAAGAAAACCATGTTTCCAGCCTTGGTTTGCAAAACTTGAAGGTAAAAATGGAAAAAAAAACTAGCAAAAAATCATGTTTCTGCCCTCTTTTTCAGTTTGGCGTTGCGCACTTGACCAGTCTTGGGCAAATGAAGTTCTTGAGGGTCAAATTAGGTCCATTTTGAAAGCTAAGGGCATATTCGAAAACTACACTAGATAATATTTCCAATGAGCTATATTGAGCTCACTTTGGTTACTAGGAAGGTAGTCAAACATTGGTCTGAGGATGGCACTACGCACATGACACTGTGAGGGCAAACTTGACAAAAAGATGGCGCACTTGACAATTTGCCTGATTTTTCACTATTCTTCTCTAGATTTGATTTTAACCTATGGAAATAAACTTTCTACTGATGTAATTGATATTGTAAATGTAATTATGGTATTTTACTATTACATAGGGGTAAATGCATTAGGTAAATAGACTTCATCAACTCAAATGAATCAATTTCAATGTAATTAGGGATGAGTCACTTTGGCCACCCTACACTCTAGCTATCAATTCAAATTTTCGTGCAATTGCTCCTCCTCTCATGGATTCAACCCCTAAGGTTGGGAGGATTTCGTTTTTATGTCTATATCTTCCCTTTCTTCACTCTTTTTAGAGGTTGGAGTCAGTGGGATGTTGTGCTAGTGATTAGAGACACTATTGTATCAGATTTTGGCCAACATTAATATATGGGTTGCAGCTATTTGTTTGGGATACATGTGGTATGCATGTTTAGCATTTTTCTTCTTTTTAATCATTTGTATGAATGTTTTGTAAGGTCATAAACCGTTTCATCTATGTTATATGGTAATTTTCAAATTGATAGGCAGAATACATGTTTTCTCATACTCTGTTATGGGAAATTTATCATAATTTGTCCATTTTTTCTTCAGTTTAGGAAGAATACATCTCCTATGCTCTTCCTAACAACTCATCAGTCTCAAACCATCTCACCAAATCACCTTTTAAGTGCTAAGCCTCCTTCCTACCTTGCCCATTTGAATGTCTACAATCGTATCTGATTTTCCCTGACCTAGCCTCTTTGACCTATACCCTTATGCAACAATAACCAAATCAAAAATCAATTCAAACAACCTCTACACATCATAACTAGCCTAAAACCCTAATCCATGCAGCCCTCTTGGTTGTGATTCTTTGTACAGAGCCCTCTCTAGCTTGGAAGGGCTAGCTACCAAGTCAAAAGGTTGGTCTGTGGTTACCTTAGTTGGACTCTTCCTTGACCTTGGAGATCTGGAGGAGTGATATCATATTGGTGTCATTGTCGGGGAACGAAAGCTCTATCTTCCCAAGGAAGGAATGACAATGATTTATATCTAATTGTCAATGGTGAACAACAGTTGGACACATATGAAGGCTGTATTATTCACCT
This sequence comes from Pinus tabuliformis, assembly GCA_031772625.1. NCBI lineage: Eukaryota > Viridiplantae > Streptophyta > Pinopsida > Pinales > Pinaceae > Pinus > Pinus tabuliformis. Next base: position 880,798,547 of record CM062820.1, on the reverse strand, counting down.
GGTGACTCCATTGACTGAAAGATCTAGAAAATCAACATTTCATGGTGACTCCACTGCATTAAGATCAGTAGCTTGAAGAACTTTCAACATGGGATTTGTTGCAAGAAGGTATGATCCAATGAAAAGAGATCACATTCTAGCTTTGCCAAATAAAATGCCTAAGGTAAATTGGCAAAGCAATTTTCCTATGTTCAAAGATGTAAAAGGTTATGATGTTGCGCTTCATCTGGTGAGATTTCAAATGCATGTGAGTATATTAAAGATTGATTTTCCTGAAGACTACTTGATGAAGATATTCATGGCCACTCTGGAAGGTGAAGCCGAATCTTGGTGTGAAATTTTATCGCCTTCTTGTATTTATTGTCTAAAGGATTCTCATACCATGTTCTTTGAAAGGTATAAAGAATCGTGTCCATCCTTAATATTAGTTCAGACCTGTTTTAAACATGTTGATAGTTTTATTGAAAATCTTAAGAATGCTTGTGGATATGGTGAATTCATGGACAATGAGATCATCGAAGCCCTATACGAAAATCCATTACAGTGGCATAAAGAAAGCATAGAGGATACTTGTCAAGATTCTCAAGAAAGTTCGCAGCAGGCTGAAGATCTTTGTACAGTTGAAAATGATGGAAGACAAGGTCTTATTTCAGATATGCTTGTAGCAGAAGACGTTATGAAGGAAAATCAAGTTCCAATTTCAGATTGTGATAAGGTTAAGTAGGCTATTCCAGATCTAGATTCAGGTTGTGATGATGAAGAGTATGTTGTTATATATCCCATGAAGGAGATCTCTATTGTTGAGATCACATTGAATGAAGAAAACAAAGTTATCGACCCAAGTGTTCTCACCCCATCAGAACAAAGTTTTCAGAAGGAGGTGATCCAGTCCCTTTATGAAAAACAAGACAATATTTTTTTTCAAGTAAGTGAAAGGTATTCTTTGGGTGACTCTGTGGTAAATGATAGAAATTTTAGTCTTGAGTTTCAAGAACAATCTAAAGAAGCTAGTCACTTTGATACACAAGACCATATTCAACATCCTTGTGAATCTTTAGGAGGGAAAAAAGACAATTATTGTTTTAATGAAAGAAAACAAAAAGTACTTTCTCCTCTGTCTGAAGATGAGATAGATCAACTCCTAAAAAGTCATGTCACAGCCCAAGCTAATGCAAGTTTGTAGTTTTCACATAGTCAAGAAGGTGTTAGTGAAACTTCTTCCACTTTTGAAAATGAAAATCTAAGTTTAAAGGAGGACGGTCTTGAAATTAGAGTTATAAATGAGCATGAATAAAGAGAATATCCTTTTCCAATGTTCATATTCAATGAAACTATACAGGAAATTGTTGTGAGTAAACTAGATTATGATGATGATTTCCTACAAGGAAATCAGCTAACAAATATGGTTTTCTTTCATGAAGATGATAGGGCTGTCATGTTTGATAATCTTGAACAATTTTTTCTATTTAAGGATGACTTAGACTATGAATTTGAGGAGTATGAGCCTAAGAGAGAATGAATGCCAGAAATCAAGTCAAAATTTCTCATGCTCAAGGAATTTATAGCCAATACTCAGAAAACAGAAGGTTATATTTCCCTATGCCTTCCTATCAATCAACAACCAATTGTTGTTTCAAATCAGAATGAAGGGAGTACTTGTCTTTTTGATGCTAGATCTGAAGACAAGGTAATGCTTCAGGACTGTCAAGGTCCCTTCGGCAGTATTTTGCAAGCATTGGGGAAGATGAATGTTTTCTGTATTCAAGCTTCTGTGATCCATAATGAATTAAACAAAGTCTTTCGGTAGAAATCACATGAGAGAATTTCTTTGGCCGACGCATTTCGAACCAACAAGTGCGGTTCATTTGGTCTTGATGATGAAACACACTTGTTGGTTCGAAACGCATCGGCCAAAAAAATTCTCTCATGTGATCTCTACTGAAAGAATTTGTTTAAGATGAATTTTGTCTTGTTTGTTAGCATAAGACTTCGTTTCAGTTGTTATTATGAGTTGCCTACATGTACATCATTCTCCCTGGTTAAGGAAATTGAGCATAGAATTTTAGTAAGTAGACATCTGCTAGATTGGTTACACTGGAAGGATCACTTTACATGATTGTACATATTTCTTCAGTAGGTAGGTGGTTGTCATCAGGGTTCGAAGCCCTCAAATCTTGATGGTCTACTACCATTAATAAGTTTTTTAACTACTTGTGTCAGTCAAGTAAATCAGTTTTGAGTCATTTTTTTAGTCGATTTCAAGACAGTTTCAAGTCAGTTTGTTTCATTTGATTTGTCAGCATTTAGTCATGCATTTCAGTTTACGTTGTTGACCGTATTGGCCCACATGGTTAGGAACTTGGTCTATGTTGTTCTTGACACCTCCAAGGAGCTGCCATCCCCAATAACACTGATGTTAGTGTCATAATTTGCATCCTACCATCCGTTATCAAAAATCCTCTTTTCATATCATATTAGGGTCCCATTTTGAAATTTTTGTCATTCCACTAGGTCATCATGCAAAACATTGGTCACTGAGAATTAGATTAGGGTTTCCTTTACTCCTTTTAGAAATTTACACCTTGCTGTCTCATTTCAACCTTGCTAAGTATCCATTGTCCATAAGGTTAATGACATCATGCCATCACATCAGTCATGTCATCTTCAAATTTAGTCCTTCAAGGTCCCATTAGGTATTTTAGGGTTTTTCAAGGTTTCATTAGGTCATTAGCGTTTCCAAGGTTCCAATAAAACTCCATTCCATTGCATAAGACCAACAAGTAAAGGGTCATCAAATAACATATCTTCACGATGTGAAGATGATTTGTAAAGAGAAATGCTTATTTCATCATGTAATTTTATGTTCACTATACGTAATAAGTAACTATTCCTGAGTTGTTAACTCAACTCTAAGTGCCAACTTCATCCAAGTAAATGTAGAGGTAAATAGTGCCAAAGCTCCAACATCACCAACCTGCAAACAAGAAAATATGAGTGTAAAGGGAAATTAGCAAAAATTTCAAAAAAGGAGAAGTGAAACATTAGAAAGTGGGTTTTAAAGCTAAAAATAAAATTCACTCATGTATAAAGGCCCTCCTAGAATCTAACTCAACTCGATTTCTCTCCTATCATTTCTTGAGCAAACCCCAAGAGATCATTTTTCACGATTATGGGGGAAATCAACAAAATGGAGCAAGTGTTGTGCACTTGCTTCAGGCATTGTGCACTTGCTACAGGTGTTGTGCAATTGCTTCGGATGTTGCATTTTCTCTTCAAGTGCTACGCACTTGCTATGTGTTGCTCACCTTACACGAGCGTTGCATGTTCCCTTCAGGCGACGCGTGCTTGCCAGAGCCACTACACACTTGCCACAGGCATTGCGCATTTGTCCAGGAAAGCTAGAATCGCCTCCTCAGCTCCACCAAAGTTGTATTCAACTTCCCACAAGTAAGTACCAGCTGAATATAGCATGTTTCTTCCTCCTAAAATCATTCTCATGGTGTTTTGAATGTTTGTTGATGATTTTTTGTTATTTTCACATCTAAACCCTAGTATCTCCCAAAAAACTACCCTTGCACTCTGAGTTCATAAATTTCAACTCCCCTACACCTTCATACACCCCCTACACCTTCATTCCCTCTACCTGAACCCTTTTATCCTAAAAATATCTAAACCTTTGTCTCAAAACCCTACGTCCTAGGTGCTACAACTACCTAGGCTCCCAAAACCCCCTACATTGCAAACAATTGCCCCATCCCAAAAGTCTATCATATTAATACCCCACATCCTCCTCCAGTACATACATCCCTTCACCCATATCCTTGATATTTCCCTTCCCCATCCCTACTACTAAAAAAAAAGAACACATTCCAACAATCTAATATCTCCCTAGGGTTTAATAAAACACCATGGCCAAAGAGGAATACAAACCATACAGTGAGGAAGAAGTAACAAAGGGAGAAGAAACATAAGTCAAGAAACCACACAAAGGGGGAAGAATACTCAGATTTGAACCTACATATCTCAGGGAACTCTTCACATCTCCGATGGTTGTGACATCCTCAAAATAGCTAGGCCATTATGATTTGTGTGAGCAAATTCAGGCAGTCCAACACCATCGTATGTTGAATATACTCTTCATATCCAAACTCCAAGACAACCAACTCACTTTAGCTGGTATCACTTTTACTTTATCTACTACCACTATATCAGCTGCCACCAGAATCCCAGATGTTGGAGAGAAATGGTTTAAACAAGGTGAGTTGGAGAGACATTATTATGAGCCTTTCGTAAAACCAAGGTACCGAAATGAAATAAAGGGATAGTTTCCTTTCTCTCACCTACTAGATAGATATGCTCCAATGATGAAAATTATCATGAAATACTTTCCAAGTGAAGGTAGATTTTCTTCAATTTATTCCTATCACATCCAACTTTTAATGCATTTCACTAGGGTAAAAATGCTCAATATACCCTATTATCTTTTCTGTAGCATTGATTAGATGGCCTATCCCTTCATCATCTCATCCATCCATGTCCATCCCTCCATCTCTACCCATAGATCATTCATCATCATCTTATCAAACACCCTCACCATCACCTCCATCATCACCATTCCATGAGCATATTAATTCACCTAACAGAGATGAAATGAGAGAGCAGGAGCAGATTGAATAGGTTAAGGTAATAAAGCCTAAAGGGGTTGATTTGGGCACTTTGACACACACTTATCAGAGAGGCCGTAGCTAGGTGTTTTCCCCATAGATTGTGGGAGGGGCCTTGCCTTATCCATCAGCAAAGTAGGTACAGAAAGGCAAGGAAAATATGACAGACACAAAGATAGAGATTCAGCATGAGGAGGAGGACCTCCATGAGACAGAGCAGGATTTTAACTTGGTTGACCTAGGTGAGCGATCCGGATTTAAACAAGAATGCAAAAAATTACAGATATAACCATAAGTACAGAGATGCAGCAGAAATAATACTTAATTTCATTACTGTAAAATACTGAAATATGCTTACAAACAGAAGTGGAAATAAACTAGCTAGGGCAATGGTAGCTTATCGCTTAGAAGAGATGTGGTGGCTACATGCCTCTGAACTATCTTAAAATGACGCTTGAAGGCCTATTTATTGTTGAGAAACAATGGAAAACACTAAACATCCAAAAATCTAACCCTAGGAGATGAAGCACCAAACTATGGGCCCCGTTTTGGGTAAATAGGTACATCAACTTCCTAGGGTCGTAACTTTGGCATATGATCTCCATTTTACATGCACAATACCTCGCTAGAAATATCTATCTGAGGAATACAACGTTGCGAAGACCAACATCGGTTCAAGCACCCATGTTGCTCCCAGTTTTCCCAAAAAACATCATTTAGGGCCTCAAAACGACTCCGGAAGTTCAGGAACCGAAAAACGGTCAAAGATAGTAAACTGTGCTACAATTAAGGAAATGAAAAGCTAAAAGAAACAATGGTGGGGGTCCAAGTGGAATTGGAAGGTGGCCACCAATATCCACCTTGATCATTCCTCTCCCCTTAGGAAGAAATGGTCCCCATTGTGTAGAGTTCCTCCATGAGATGAGGAAACTTCTGGTGAACTTGGTCCTTGGTGAGCCAGTTGCCCTGGTGGATGAGTTGGTCTGCTCTGACAACTCGATAGAGTTTGGTATTCTGTTGACATGTGTGCTTGATCTTTGTGTCCATGATTCGATCAGTTGCAGCTTGTTCCATGAAATCTGGATTTAACTTTGTGGGTGTGAGTTGTTCTGCAATGTCAGATGTGTCTAGTAATGATGGAAAGTATGGTCGAAGGTGGTCCACATTGAAAACTGGGTACAGGCCAAGGAATGGGGGAATGATGAGCTCAAATGAAATAAAGGGATATTTTCCTTTTATCAACTACTAGACAGATATGCTCCAATGATGAAACTTATCATGAAATACTTTTCATGTGAAGGTAGATTTTATAGGCTTTAATCCTATCACATCCGATTTTTAATGCATTTCACTAGGGTAAAAATGCTCAATATACCATTCTATCTTTTCCGTAGCGTTGATAATATGGCCTATCCCTTCATCATCTCATACTTCCACCTCAATTCCTCCATCTCAGCCCATATATCATTCATTATCATCTAATTAGTCACCTTCAACATCACCTCCATCATCACCATTTCATGAGCATATTCATTCACCTAACAAAGATGAAATGAGAGAGCAGGAGTAGATTGAACAGGTTGAGGTCATCAAGCCTAAAGGAGCTGATTTGGGCACTTTGACACACACTTATTAGAGAGGCCATAGGTAGGTTTTTTTTCCCTAAATATTGTGGGAGGGGACTCTCCTTCTCCATCAGCAGAGAAGGTACAAAAGGGAAAGGAAAAGATCACAGAGATAGAGACAAAGATTGAACATGAGTAGGATGACCTCCATGAGAAAGAGCAGGATTTTGACTTGGTTGACCTAGGTGAGCATGGTGATAGTGAGAGTATGAGAATTGTCATCAAAGAAAAAGATTCACTCATCAGGGAGCTCCATATCAACCCAGAGAGGTCGAAATACATCATCTCATATTATGAGCACGAGAATGACCAGTTTCAAGCCAAACATGATGTCATGGAGAATCAACTCATCAAGGCAAAGAGGGAAGCAATGAAATCCAAGGAATTTCTTGATGAGGCCTATGATAGGTATGGTGAACATGAAGAACAGAAAGAACCTAAAAGAAGACCTAGAACTAGAGGGTTGAAAACAACTCTAGAACTAGAGAAACAAAAGGAGGTTGAGCTTGCTAATGAGCTCACATGGAATGAGAAATTTTCCATCTTGATCAATGAGAACTAGGAGCATTGGATTGATAGGGTCAATCATAATTTAGAAAATTTCTTAGAAAAATCTAATCAACAAAATGATATTCAGAGGAAGATGGAAAAACACTATGCCAACATAGAAATGAATGCAAGGGCAAACCTCAAGGCTGCAAAGGCAAAAATTGAAGCCCTAACTCACCAAAAAGAGAAGGAGAAGCTTGACATACTTTCGGAGGCTTCACTCCAAGCCTAGCTACACCAAACATCAGCTCCTTGACCAATTTTGAAGCCTCTTGGAACATTTTAGAAAATATATATTTTCTGTGTTTCTTAGGCAATTTAAATATTAGTTGTATGGTCAAATGCACAGAGTGTTAGGCACTGCACACTTTTTTGGGACACTTTTTGGAGAAATGGAGACCACCACTGGATTCATAATGACACATAAATATAATAAAACCATGTTTGTAGCCCTTGTTACAAATATGGAAGGTGAAAGGGGAAAAAACTAACAAAAAATCATGTTGCTACCCTCTTTTCCAGCTTAGCGCTGCACACTTGACCAACCTTGGGAGAATGAAGTTTTGGAGGGTAAAATCAGGTCCATTTTAGATACTAAAGGCATAGTCAGAAACTAGGCTAGATAATATTTCCAATGAGATATCTTGAGCTCACACTCGACACTGGGAAGGCTGTAAAAAGTTGGTCTAGAAATGGCTCTGCGGACTTGACAGTATGAGGGAGCACTTGACAGAACGATGGCACACTTGACAATTTGCCTGATTTTTCACTATTCTTCTCTAGATTTGATTTTCACCTATGGAATTCAACGTTTTACTGATTTAATTGATATCGTAAATGTAATTATGGTATTTTACTATTACATAGGGGTAAAGACATTGGGTTAATGGACTTCATCAAGTCAAATGAATCAGTTTTAATGTAATTAGGGATGAGTCACTTTGACCAACCTCCACTCTAGGTATTAGTTCAAATTTTGGTGGCACTGCTCCTCCTCTCATGGATTTGACCCTCGAGGTTGGGAGGAGTTTGTTTTTATGTTTATATCTTCCCTTTCTTCACTCTTCTCAGAGGTTGGACTTAGTTGGATTTTGTGCTAGTGATCAGAGACACTATTGTATCAGATTTTGTCCAGTATTAATAGATGAGTTGCAACTATTTCTTTAGGATACATGTGGTATGGATGTTTAGCATTGTTCTTCTTTGTGATCATTTGTATGAATTTTTTTTAAGTTCATAGACCATTTGATGTATGTTATATGGTGATTTTCAAGTTGATAGGCAAGATACATGTTTTCTCCTGCTCTGTTTTGGGAAATGTATAATAATTTGTCCATTTTTTCTTCAGTTTAGGAAGAATACATCTCCTACACTCTTCCTAAGTCCTCATCAGACTTAAACCATCTCACAAAATCACCTTTTAAGTTCTAAGCCTCCTTCCTACCTTTCCCCTTTGAATTTCTGCAATCATATCTTATTTGCCCTGAGATGGCCTCTTTGACCTATACCCTCATCCAACAATAACCCAATCAAATATCAAATCAAACAACCTCTGGACATCATAACTGGCCTAAAACCCTAATCCATCGAGCCCTCTTGGCTGTGATTCTTTGGAGAGAGCCCTCTCTGGCTTGGTAGGGCTACCTACCAAGTCAAAAATTTGGTATGTGGTTACCTCATTTGGACTCTTCCTTAGCCTTGGACATCCAGAGGAGTGATAACATATTGGCATCGTTGTTGGGGAGAGAAAGCTCTATCTTCCCTAGGAAAGAACGACAATGATTTAGATCTAACTATTGATCATGAACAGTAGTTGGACACATATGAAGGTTGTACCATTCACGTGACGACTCCATTCGCTGAAAGATCCAAAAAATCAACACTTCATGGTGATTCCACTGCATTAAGGTCAGTAGCTTGAAGAAATTTCAAGATGGGATCTGTTGCAAGAATGTATGCTCCAATGAAAAGATATCACATTCCAAGTTTCCCAAATAAAATTCCTAAGGTAAATTGGCAAAGAAATTTTCCTATGTTCAAAGATGTGAAAGGTTATGCTGCTACTCTTCATCTGGTGAGATTTCACATGCATGTGAGTAGATTAAATAATGATTTTCCTGAAGACTGCTTGATGAAGATATTCATAACCACTCTAGAATGTGAAGCCCAATCTTGGTATGAAAGTTTTTTTCCTTCTTATATTTATTGTTTAAAGGATTTTCATACCATGTTCTTTGAAAGGTATAAAGAATCTTGTCCATCCTTAATATTAGTTCAAAACTATTGTAAGCATGTTGATAGTTTTATTGAAAATATTGAGACTGTTTATGGAGATGATGAATTCATGGATGATGAGCTCATGGAAACCCTATCTGAAAATCCATTTCAGTAGCATAAAGAAAGCTTAGAGGATAGTTGTCAAGATTCTCAAGAAAGTTCCTAGCAGGCTGAAGATCTTTGTATAATTGAAAATGATGGAAGAGAAGGTCTTATTTCAGATCTTCTTGCAACAGAAGATGGTATGAAGGAAAATCATGTTCCAATTTTAGATTGAGATAAGGTCAAGTTGGCTATTCTAGATCTAGATTCATATTGTGATGATGAAGAGTATGTTGTTACAGATCCCATGAAGGAGAGATCTATTGTTGATATCACCTTGAATGAAGAAAATGAAGTTATCAACCCAAGTATTCTCACCCCATGAGAACAAAAAATTCAGAAGGAGGTAATCAAGACTCTTTATGAAAAAAAGATGAGATATTTCTTCAAGTAAGTGAAAAATATTCTTTGGATGACTCTGTGGTAAATGATAGAAATTTTAGTTTTGAGTTTGAAGAAAAATCTGAAGAAGCTAGTCACTTTGATACATAAGACCATATTCAACATCTGTGTGAACATTTAGGAGGGAAAAAAGATAGTTATTGGTTTAAACAATGTAAACTTTGAAACGGGAACTATAAACTCAAAACGGGAACTCTTGCCAAAAAACACCAAAAAAAAATCAAAAACAATGCTAAAAGTGAAAAGTGTTGATGCTGGAATAACACCTTTTCTTTTCTTGGGTAAATTTTCAACATGTTTTAAAAATGGCGGTGAAAACCAATTTTTTGCGTAAAAATTATCCAAAAAACACCCTCAAAATGAAAAGGGTTAATTTTGGAAGAACACTTTTTTTTTCCAACATAAATTTTCAACATTTCAAAATAATGGCATGAAATATTTTATCATGACCCAGAAAAAACATTAAATTTAAAAAAATAATGAAAACATAAAATTTAAAAAAAAATTAAAAAAATTAAAACAATGAAAAAACACAAAAAAGTAAAAAAAACAAAACATAGATTAAAATATATATTAAAAGAAAAACATAAAATAAAAATAAAAAACGAAAAAAAAAAAAAAATCAATCATAAAATGTAAAAAGAACGAAATTAATGATAAGAATTAAAAAACTAAAAAAAAAAAAATTATAAACAATTAAATAGTAAAAAAAATATTTTAAAAAAATGGGGAAAAAATAAGTTATCTTGTAAACAAAAAAAAATTGGCAAAAAAAAATATATGTGGAAAAGAAAAAAAAACATTTAAAAGAAACAAAAAATTAAGTAGGTGAAAAAAAAAAAAACAAAAAAATTAAAATTAAAAACAAACTAGATTTTAAAAAAATAGAAAATTAAAAAAAAAATTAAAAGCTACTAGAATTAAGATTAAAATGTTGATTACTTAAAAAACAAATATATATATATATATATATATATATATATATATATATATATGAGACAAAAATAAAAAAACAAAAAATGTTAAAAAAATTATCTCACAAACCATAAAAGAACTTGGAAAACAAAAACAAAAATTAAAAAAAAAAAAAAAATATATATATATATATATATATATATTAAGTAAGTAAAAATAGAGAAATTAAAAAAAAAAAAAACATTAGAAAAAACTGGGAAAAAAATAAAAATTAAAAACAAACTAGTTTAAAAAAAAAAAAATAGAAATTAACAAAAAAAATTTAAAAACTAATAAAATTAATATTAAAAAAACAAAAAAAATTCAAATTATAAAAAATAAAAACCAAAAAAATGTGTATTTTTTATTAAAAAAAAAATGTAATTATTTTTTATTAAACATAGATATTTTATTTTAAAAAAAAATCATTTTTTTTTTTCTTTAAGCAAACTTTTTTATTATTAAAAACAAATTTTATTTTTATTTTTATTTTTATTTTCTACTTAAAAATAAAATTATTCAACATATCTTTTATATTTAAAAAAAAAAAAAAAAAAATTTACCTATATTTTATATTTAAAAAAAAAATAATAATTTACATTTTTTTTTAAACATTTTTTTTTATTAAAAAAAAAAATGAAAATTAAATTTTTTTTTTAAACAATTTTTTTTTAAAACAATTTTTTTTGTTATAATAAAAAATAGTTTTTTTTTTTTTTTTTTAAACCAATTTAATTTTTTTTAATTTAAAATTTAACAAATTATTAAAAAAATTTAAAATTTAAAAAATTAACATCGATTTGTTATTTATTAATAAATAAATAAAAATTGTGTGGCCCTCCCACCCTTGGCCACCCGTGGTGGCGCTGCCGTGGGCGGAGGGCCTGCGCCTAGGCCCCTCCGCCCACGGCAGCGCCACCACGGGCGGCCGGGGGGCGGAGGGGCCTGGGTGCAGGCCCTCCGCCCACAGCAGCGCCACCATGGGCGGCCGAGGGTGGGAGGGCCACGCAATTTTTATTTATTTATTAATAAATAACAAATCGATGTTAATTTTTAAATTTTTTTAATAAATTTTTAAATTTTAAATTAAAAAAATTAAATTGGTTTAAAAAAAAAAAACTATTTTTTATTATAACAAAAAAAATTGTTTTAAAAAATAATTGTTTAAAAAAAAAAAAAAAAATCAATTTTTTTTTTAATAAAAAAACATTGTTTAAAAAAATGTAAATTAAATTATTTTTTTTAAAATATAAAATATAGGTTTAAACTTTTTTTTTTTTTTAAATATAAAAGATAGGTTGAATAATTTTATTTTTAAATAAAAAATAAAAGTAAACACAAAATTTGTTTTTAATAATAAAAAAGATTGTTTAAAAAAAAAAAATTAAATTTTGATTTTTTTAAAATAAAATATCTATGTTTAATAAAAAATAATTAATTTATTTTTTTTAATAAAAAATATACATTTTTTTGGTTTTTTTTTTTTTTTTATAATTTGAATTTTTTTTGTTTTTTTTTTTTAATATTAATTTTATTAGTTTTTAAATTTTTTTGGTTAATTTTTTTTTTTTTTAAGCTAGATTGTTTTTAATTTTTTTTTTCCTAGTTTTTTCTAATGTTTTTTTTAATTTCTCTATTTTTACTTTATATATATATATATATATATATATATATATATATATATATATATATATATTAATTTTGTTTTTTTTGTTTTCCAAATTCTTTTATGGTTTGTAAGATAATTTTTTTAACATTTTTTGTTTTTTTTTAAATATTAATTTTACTATTTTTTTAATTTTTTTTTTTTAAACTAGTTTGTTTTTAATTTTTTTCCTAGTTTTTGCTAATGTTTTTTTTTTCCTCAATTTTTACTGACATATATATATATATATATATATATATATATATATATATATATATATATATGAATTTTGTTTTTTTTCCAAATTGTTTTATGGTTTATAAGATATTTTTTTTAACATTTTTTATTTTTTATTTTTGTCTTTTTTTATATATAATTTTATATTTGTTTTTTAGAGACAATTATTTCATTTGGATTGAAAATTTAATTAACAATGTATAAATATGTAAAATATCGACCTTCTTCTTTAAATATGCAAATCAATAAAAACCTCACTACAAAAAAAATAAAAATAAAAATAAAAACAAGAAAATATGAAGAGGAAGACCACTTCCAAAATTATTAAATTTACAAAATAATTATTTACATTTCATACATTAGAAAAGTTAAAGTCAAAAAAATAGGTCTTTTAAAAAAAGGGTCTGATGGAGAGTAACCACTTTTTTAAATCAGCATGAAAATCACTACCATTCTAAAATGCAATGTACATAAAAAGAATTTAAAAAATTAAAGTGTCAAAAACTATGCTCTAAAAAAAACATGTGTGTTCTGCATCACCCCTTTTCAAAATCGGGTCACTTTTTTGCTATCTCTACAAAACGGGTAACAGTATCAGTTCCCGTTTCAAAGTTCACATTGTTTTTAGCAAAAGAAAACAAAAAGTACTTTCTCCAATGTCTGAAGATGAGATAGATCAACTCCTAAACAGTCATGTCACAACCCAAGCTAATGCAGGTTTGCAGTGTTCACATAGTCAAGAAGGTGTTAGTGAAACTTCTTCCACTTTTCAAAATCAAAATCTAAGTTTAAAGGAGGACAGTCGTGAAATTAGATTTATATATCAGCATGAAGAAAGACAATCTCCTTTTCCAATGTTCATATTTGATGAAACTATATAGGAAATTGTTGTGAGTAAACTAGTTTATGATGATGATTTCCTACAAGGAGATCAGCTAACAGATATTGTTTTCTTTAATGAAGATGATAGGGTTGTCATGTTTGATAATCTTCAAGAATGTTTTATGTTTAAGGATGACTTAGACTATGAATTTTAAGAGTATGAGCATGAGAGAGACAACATGCTAGAAATCAAGTCAAAATTTCTCATGCTCGAGGAATTTACAACCAACACACAGACAACATAAGGTTATACTTCCCTATGCTTTCCTACCAATCAACAACCAACTCTTCTTTTAGATCAAAATGAAGGGAGTACTTGTATTTTTGCTGCTAGATCCCAAGACAAGGTAATTCTTCAAGATTTTCAAGATCTCTTAGACAGTATTTTGCAAGCATTGGGGAAGATGAATTTTGTCTGCTTTTTTAGCATAAGCCTTGGTTTCAGTTGTTATTTTCAGTTGCCTACATGTACATAGTTATGCCTGCTCGAGGAAAGTGAATGCAGAATTTCAGTAATTAGACATCTGCTAGATTGGTTACACTGGAAGGATCACTTTACATGATTGTACGTATTTCTTTTAGTAGGTAGGTGGTTTTCATTAGTATTTGAAGCCCTAAAATCTAGATGGTCTACTACCATTAATAAGTTTCGTATGTAATTGTGTCAGTTAAGTAAGTCAGTTTTGAGTCATTTTTTCAGTCGATTTCAAGACAGTTTTGAGTCAATTTGTGTCATTTGAGTTGTTAGTGTTTAGTCATGCATTTCAGTTTAAGTTTTTGACCGTATTGGGCCACATGGTTAGGCAGTTGATCTACGGTGTTCTTGACACCTGTAAGGAGCATCCATCCCCAATAAGGCCGATGTTAGTGTCAGTATTTTCATATTGCCATCAGTGATCAAAAATCCTCTTTTCATATCATATTAGGGTCCCATTATAAAAATTTTGTCATTCCACTAGGTTGTCATGCAAAAGTTTGGTCACTGAAGGTTGAGTTAGGGTTTCCTTTACTCCTTTTAGAAATTTAACCCTTGCTGGCTCATTTCAACCTTGATGAGTATCCATTGTCCATAAAGTTAATGACATCATGCCATCACATCAATCATGTCATCTTCAAATTGATTCCTTCAAGGTCTTATTAGGTCTTTTAGGGTTTTTCAAGGTTTCATTAGGTCATTAGGGTTTCCAAGGTTCCAATGAAACTCCATTCCATTGCATATGACCATCAAGTTTAAGGTGATCAAATAACATCTCTTCACCATGTGAAGATGTTTTGCAAATAGAAATGCTTATTTCATCATGTAATTTTATGTTCACTATATGTAATAAATAACTATTAATGAGTTGTTAACTCAACTCTAAGTGCCAACTTCATCCAAGTAAATTCAAAGGTAAAGAGTGCCAAAACTCCAGTGTCATCAACCTTCAAAGAAGAAAATATGAGTGTAAAGGGAAACTAGCAAAAATTTCAAAAATGGAGAAGTGAAACATTAGAAAGTGGGTTTTCAAGCTAAAAATTAAATTCTCTCAAGTATTAAGGCCTTCCTAGCATCTAACTCAACTCCATTTTCCTCCTATAATTTCTTGAGCAAACCCCAAGACATCATTTTTCACAATTCCAGGCGATATCAGCAAAATAGAGCAAGCATTGCACACTTGCTTCAGGTGCTGGATGTTCTCTTCAGGCACTACACACTTTCCAGGTGTTTCTCACTTGCCACTAGCACTGCACGTTCCCTTCAGGCATTGCACGCTTTCCATAGGCGCTACACACTTGCCACAGGCGCTGCACGTTTGTCCAAGAAGGCTAGAATTGCCTCCTCAGCTCCAACAAAGTTTTATTCAACCTCCCACAGGTAAGTAACAGTTGAATATAGCATGTTTCTTCCTCGTAAAATCATTCTCATGGTGTTTTGAAAGTTTCTTGATGATTTGGTGTTATTTTCACATATAAACCCTAATATCTCCCTAAAAACTATTGTTGCACTCTCAATTCCTAAATTTCAACTCTCGTACACTTTCATACACCTTCATTCCCTCTCCCTAAGCCCTTTAATCCCAATACTCTCTAAACATTTATCCCAAAACCCTATGTCCTAAGTGCTACAACTACCTAGGCTCCCAAAACCCCCTATATTGCAAACAATTTCCCCATCCCAAAAATATATCATATTAATACCCCATATCCTCCTCCATTACATACATCCCTTCACCCATCTCCTTCATATTTCCCTTCCCCATCCCTATTACTAAAAAAAAACACGTTCCAACAATCTAATACCTCCCCAAGGTTTCATGATAAAACACCATAGTAGAAGAGGAATACAAACCATACAATGAGGAAGAAGAAACAGAGGTTAAGAAACCACACAAAGGAGGCAGAATACTCAAATTTGAGACTACAAATCTCAGGGAACTCTCAGAATCTCCTATGGCTATGACATCCTTCAAATATCTAGGCTGTTATGATTTCTGTGAGAAAATTTAGGCAGTCCAACACCATCCTATGTTGATTAGACTCTGCATATCCAAACTCCAAGACAACCAAGTCACTTTAGCTGGTATCACTTTTACTTTATCTACTACCATTATATCAGCTGCAACCATAATCCTAGATGCTGGAGAGAAATGGTTTAAACATTGTGAGTTGGAGAGTCATTATTATGAGCCTTTCGTAAGAACAAGGTACCGAAATTGTTAGCACCTAAATCTGCCTTAGGGTGAAGGAAGGAAAAAATTAGGGTAACCACTAACCACGCTCAGTCTGGTAGCTAGCCCTACCAGAGTAGGAGAGGGCTCTCTCTGAGTCACACTTAGTGAATAGATGATCGAAAACGGTCTGAGATGACTTAAAATACAATGTTTACCTTAGGCTAGTAAGTGAATAGGGATTCTGGAAACAATTTTATGAAATGACCGAGCTTCTGGGATGTTATGGGACCGGCGCTCAGCAAAGAACAAAGAATCGAATATGAAGGCACAGATGATTCCATGAGGCAAGGTAGGCGGAACATGCAACAATTTCGGTTTAAGGTAAAGATTGCTGAATTAAAGTGAAAATGGCATAGTCTCATGAATCCTTTTCAACAGAAGAATAACACTGTACATGAAATTTTCCCACAGGAAGAGCAATATAAATTGAATTCTACCTAATCTCACTTAGAAAATTTCACTGAAATGAAACGTGAATTGAATTATGAAACATAACAAGATACATATGGAACATAAGAACACATTTGCTACACTCACAACCACAAGAATCTCATGAAATAGAGCCACTACCTTTCATTAATTCTCTGTGAAAAATACAGAGTGCAGAAACAGAGTTTCTTTCCCACAGTCTCCCAGAAGTTATAAGCCAGCAAACCCTTTGCAAATAACTTGCATACAATATATAGAATGTGTGAGGAAGAGATAGAATGCCCAAGGGTTGGGGAGTTACTCAAATCATTACGAAATGGAGATGGAGAGCCAACCATCAGCTACAGGTGCAGCGCTGCAAACATGACATTTGGCATTGGGGTGACCGTTTGCCTTCCTTCGCCACTTGGATAGAAGCCCATCTGGAGAAAAAACTATTTAAATGCTGCCTTCAGTGCCAAAAAACTGAAGTGTAGATGACCAAGCCCACTTGGAGAAGTCACGACCCGAAATTTCGCAAAATGGGAGCAAATTGGCAGTTTTTTCCTCTGTGCGCCGCGCCAAATTCTCTGTGCGTCGCGCCACTTTGGAGCCTATTTTGGGGCACTTGCAGGTGTCCAAAATGTGCCCAAGTGGGCTTGTTGGAAAGCCTATCCTGTCTACTTTCTAACCCCACTAGAATTTCCAAATTTGGTGCTCATTTTCCCCTCCAAATCTTCATTCTCCCAAGACTTCTTTCTGTGTGTCAAAAAAGTGGCAGAGAGGCCATTTTTGGGTGTTTTTTGACCTTTAGGAGACCCAGATCTTGTCAAAATTTCTTGCCCGGACACCAGTAGTCGTAATTTTTGATGCTAAATCCAAATATGCAAGCCATTCCTCGATTGGAGCCCTAGAATTTTAGCGTCGCACCAGTGGCACGACGCACAGGGAGGAATTTCCTGTTTTTTGTCCAAAAAATCACCATGTGACCAAAATTTGCCCAAATTTTTTGAAATTTGGGCTGGAAGTTCTCTATGAAGTGCTATGCTGTGCCAAGGAAGCCTCAGCCAAGATTCGAAGCTGATCTTTCTCCTTTTCCTCCTTTGCCTCCTTTGCCTCTTTTTTCGCTTTGCTCAATCTTGCCTTTAGGCTCCTGATTCTTGCTTTGGAGCTCATGTTTCGGGCCGTGTAGTGGTGAGTCATGCACCTTAGCATGACTTTCTCCTTGTTAACTTTATCCAACCGCTGCTCCAAGTGAACATTCACTTTCTCTAACACATACTCCCGTTCCTCGTCTCTTTGCTCCATAGGTCTGCCTTATGCTACCATGATGTGTTGCCGGTTTTCCTTGATCATTTGCAACTCTATCTCAGCTAGCCAATCCTCAAGTTGCTTTTTCCTCTACTCTAGATATTGCATGTTCCACTTGGCCCTCTCCAAGTCCACGGATAAGTTCTTAATCACTGATTGCTGCTCCTGAATGATCTCTCCCAGCTCAGCATTCGTAGGTTCTGCATCTGTCTCATCATCCTGTAGGAGAGAAAACTCGGTCTCTCGCTCACCTGATGACCCTTCCTCTTGCACTGGCTCCTTGCCCTTAACCTGCTCCTGTGGTGCTGATGTCGGAAGTGAGGCCCCTTCCACCCTGGGTGGAGATAACACTCGCTTTGTTGCTGCAAACAACGGTCTACTGCCCTTCTGGTATGTGATGTATACTGGCATGGTGGCAGTCTCATGGCGCTCAAACTGATGTGAAGGACCCCCCACCTCATGCTCTGCCTCTGATACCACCGATGCAGCGCTGAAGAAATCACGGGAGATGAAGTCCTCCCAAGCAATACCCTGCAATCCCAACTGATGGTCCACCAAAATCCGGATGAGAGAAAAATGATAGACACTGTTTAGCTGCTATCGAGGGGTCTTGTGCTGCATGAAATCCTTCATCCTCTGTATGTTCCTGCAGATGAAAAATGGGAGCCTCATCATCCGCACCCTGGTGAAGTGCATGAGCAACCTAATGTGATAGGCATAGAGGCGGGAAAACCTTCCCTCACAACTGAAATAATTCATGATCAACCTCATGAGTGGGGCATACTCATCCCTCAAAAATCTGAATGGAAAAAATCTGGTGAGCTGGCTCAAACATCTTTTCTTGATGTAAGGCTCATAATGATGCCTCTCCACCTTCTTTTTCTTATGCCACTGTTCCCCAATGTTGGATATTCCTGTTGCCACTAATATGGTTTCTGATGTCAATGTGAAAGTGACCCCAGCCAGGACAGATTGACCTCCCTATAGATGAAGTGCCAAAAGACGAGCCAACTCATGATGGACTCTGACATTTGCCACCCTTTGACAAAATTCATAGCATGCCAAGTGCTGGAAACAAGACATGGCAAGAGGGCATGCCTGTAGCTCAGTGAGGGTGTTCGTCTCATCTCTAAGATGCCTGCCACTCCGGTGATGTCTCCTATGGGCCCTCTCTCCTGAAGATGTGTCACTATGGGTCCCCTCCTCATACTCTAATGAAATTTCTGATGCCATTACTATTGTTTGTACCCTGAGTTTTATGCTTCCCTCTAAATCCAATGGAACTGGTAGAAGCTCTGAAAATCTGTCACCAAGGGGACAATAAAACAGGGAGTATTAGGAGAGGAATGATGAAATCGGAATAGGGGCTAAAGGGAGAGATTTATCAGGGATTTGGGGGTGCTTTGGGTATAGTATTGATGGGGTAGGGTTTGAATTTATTTTGGTAGGGTTTGGTTTTTTTGAGTCATAGGAGGAGGGGGAAAAATGAATATGGTTTTAGTGGTGTTAGGGTAATGATAAGGGGAAAGTAATACAGGGAAAATAGTGATAGGGGCAGGGTAGGAGAATACCCTGGCAGCACTGTCACTGTAGCAAAACCCTAGGACCATGTTTTCTTTTGTTGGCTTTATCAAAACTTTTGCATTTGATTCATACTCCTAAACCATCCTACTCTTTCCAAGTTTAATGAAAGAATATATGTAGGTTGCCTATCTTTTTAAATTTGATGAGCATCCAAATTTTTTAGGCAAATTTATTGTTTTTTTTTTTTTGGACTTCATATCTTTGTGCGGCGCGCGCACTGCCTAGTGCGCTGCACACTCTGAGTGCGTCGCGCCAGTGGCAATTTTACACTGTGAACCGGCTCCCAGTGCGCCGCGCGCTTTGGGTGCGTCGCGCCTCCTCGTGTGTGTGCCACGCGCTACCAAATTTGCCCTGACTTGCTTGCAGGAACAGGGGGAGGGTTCTAGTGGTGGATTTATGGTGGCCTTTAGGGAAAAATGGTCAAGGGGAGATGGGGAAAAATGAGAGGCGAGGGAAAAAAGGGGAGGGGAGTGAAAACCTTGGCACTAGCAACATAATCTTGCAACCCCAGCTATCGTTTCTTGGTGATTTTCTTATGGTTGGCCTCACGCCTTTGGGAGGCATTTGAACGTCTTAAAACACCATATAAATAACAAAATTGATGGAGAAGAGGTGTCAACAGGGCCTACCTTTTGATTTTCTAGCTTTCACCAAGATTAGAAGCGGTTTGGCGATGTTTTCATGCCCTTAGTTGTGTGCGTCGTGCAACAAGCCCAATATGTCGCGTGCTAGGTGTGCGTCGAACCCTTGAGAAAACTGAATGGCGTGCAAGCTGCGTGTGCATCGTGCCCTCTGTGTGCGCTGCGCTCCTGGGTGTATGCGCCACGCCTTCCAAAACCGACTCTCACTTATTCAAACTCTCACGATTTTGCTCTCTCACCTTTGTAATGTCTCTCCAAGTCTTGCAAGAGAACAATGGCTTTGATTTTGGCAAAAACAAGTATATATAGGCTTGGGAGAGATGGGTTTTATTTTTTCTTCTTTGAAAAGCCACTTTCTAATGTTTGTGTTTTGCACTTTTTTCATTGACTTTAAAACACCTTGATTTTCATTTTTTCTTTGAAATTTTGGCTCCCATGATGGGATTTTCGGCATTTCTTTGCGGCGACTGTGTGACTGGGCATTTAGCCATGGAAATCATGACTGCATCTGAAAAATCAACTTGTGCATTTTTGGAAAAAAATTTCATAAATGACCTTGTTTGACTTTTCTTCAAAACAGAGTTTTGAAGAAGAGTCAAAGTCTTTCCACTTGAAGATGAAGCTCTCTGAACCATAGCTATGTAAGGCCTCCCTCTAGCCTGCATGGCTTGTTTTGGACATGTTTTCAAAGACCAAATTGATGAATTCCTAGACCCAAACATAAAAGATGACTTTGCCCTGTAAAGGACGATACCTTGACTGTCATGAGCTTCGGTGATTATGGACAAAGACCTGAGCCAGCAGGGGCTAGACATGAGGGAAAATGACTAGCATGACTTACTCCGTTAGATCATGGCATGTCCCTAGCGAAATGCAGCTGGGTAAATGGAGCGGGACACCTAAAATTGAAATGCACAAAGAGTTTTGATCTCTGACAGAGGGCTGACTAGACCGACTCTAACATTGGCTCCAATAGGGGATGGTAGCTCCTTGGAGGTGCCAAGAACAGTAGATCTCTGGAAGAGCTAGACAGTGCCTTCATCCATTGGGCTATGGAGTCCATTATTCTGACAAACCAACATGACTCAATTTATTGACTGAAACTTGACTCAAATTGACTCAATGCAAACTGAAATGACTGAAAAACTTGACTCTAACAAACTAACTCAAAATGGCAAAGACCTAGACTTAAAACTTAAATCTTGGTGGCAGTACATGGCCACCTGTGTTTCTTACAAGACAATATATCCTCAAACTATATCAAAATGCCAATGCAACCAATCAAGAAGACAGCTTCTTGACTGATTCTTCCTATTAGATCTTCTGGTCAATAGTAGATGCTTGTAACTGGGTCCCCAAAAAGCTAATTTACCATGATCTCCTTTATCACTGAACACTACAATAATCACCTTCACTATTGGCTGCAACAAACTTGCCAAAGGATCTTGAAAAACATGAAGATTTGCCATTGCCACCTTCTGCTAAGAAAAAGAGATGTATTTTTCTCTTGCTTTTGATTTTTCTTCATAAATAAGAGCACGTTCCTAGTCTTCAAAAAATTATGAACAAGTAGATGAGCATATTTCCTCTTCAAAGAACGTTTCAAAACATGAAACATATGAAGAAGAATCTGAAATGGAATCCATAATGGTCTGGTCGGCTATAATCTGAATATATTTATGATCATCTTGGCATGATATGACAGCCAGATTCTCATTACATTCATCACATTCATCAATCATGAGAAAATCAACTTCAGATGATTCTTGAAACTCAAGCATGACATCTCTATCATCTATCATAAATTCATCTAGAGAAACTTTTTCACCTACTTGAACAAAGATATCCTCTTGCTGTTCATGAATTGACTGGATTACCTTGGTCGGAAGGCTGTGTTCTGATGAGATGAAGGAAGTTAGGCCTGTAACTCTGTCTTCTTCATTTGAGGTAGCCTCAACAATGCAATTCTCTTCTATGAGATCCAGAACAACATGTTTTTCCTCATCACAATCCGTCTCTCGATCTGGTTTATCATCATCATTTTCAGAGATTGGAACATCATTTTCCTATGTATCCTCATTTATTTCAACCAGATCTGAAATAGTACTTCTTTTTTCATCATTTTCAGTCATATGGAAATCTTTAACCTGCTGATTTTGATCCTGCTGCAAAGTTTCCTCTAAGAGTTCTGTAGGCTGCTCAAACGGATTTTCATACAATGCTTCCATGATTTCTTTGTCCATAAAATTATCATCCTCATAGTATTTTTCAAGGCTCTCAATGAAAGTAGAAGCATGTTTGCAACAGTCATGAACTAGATTTAATGATGGATAAGAGTCTTTATATCTTTCAATGAATAGGGCATGAAAATACTTTAGACAGTAAATACAAGCAGGCGGCAAACTTTCATACCAAGATCGGGCTTCATCTTCCAGTGTAGACATGAAAATTTTCATCAAACAGTATTCAGGAAAATTGATCTTTAATCTATGCACATGGATGTGAAATTTCAGCAGATGAAGAGCAGCGTCATTACCTTCCACATTTATGAACATAGGCAAATTCTTTGACCAATCTACCTTGGGCATTATATTTGAAAAACCTGGGATGTGATCTTGGCTCATGGGAGCATATCTTCTTGCAATCCGATCCATCTTGAAAATGTCAAAGCTGTTGATTTCTCTGTAGTGGAGTCACCATGAAGCACTAGCTGCTGGATTCTTCAGTGAAAGGAGTCGCCAGGTGAATGATTTCAGCCGTCTTCCTATGTCTGATGTTGTTCACCATCAACAATCAGCTTTGAACTTGAGATATGTACTGGGGGAAAACAATCTACAAGTAAACTTTCCCCCAGTGGAGTTGCCACTATGTTAGCACCTAAATCTGCCTCAGGCTAAAGGAAGGCAAAAATTAGGGTAACCACTAACCACGCTCAGTCTGGTAGCTAGCCCTACCAGAGCAGGAGAGGGCTCTCTTCGAGTCACGCTCAGTGAATAGATGATCGAAAATGGTCTGAGATGACTTAAAATACAATGTTTACCTTAGGCTAGTAAGTGAATAGGGATTCTGGAAACAATTTTATGAAATGAATGAGCTTCTGGGATGTTATGGGACCAGCACTCAGCAAAGAACAGAGAATCGAATATGAAGGCACAAATTATTCTGTGAGGCAAGGTAGGCGGAAAGTGCAGCAATTTCAGTTTAAGGTAACGCGGAATGGAAATATTGCTAAAGAAAGTGAAAAGGGCATAGTCGCATGAATCCTTTTCAACAGAAGAATAACACTGTACATGAAATTTTCCCACATGCAGAGCAATATAAATTGAATTCTACCTAATCTCACTTAGAAAATTTCATTGAAATGAAACGTGAATTGAATTATGAAACATAACAAGATACATATGGAACATAAGAACACATTTGCTACACTCACAACCACAAGAATCTCATGAAACAGAGCCGTTGCCTTTCATTAATTCTCTGTCAAAAATACACAGTGCAGAAACAGAGTTTCTTTCCCACAGTCTCCCAGAAGTTATAAGCCAGCCAACCCTTTGAAAATAACTTGCATACAATATATTGAATGTGTGGGGAAGAGATAGAATGCCCAAGGGTTCGGCAGCTACTCGAATCATTGCGAAATGGAGATGGAGAGCCAACCATCAGCTACAGGTGTAGCGCTGTAAACATGACATTTGGCATTGGGGTGACCGTTTGCCTTCCTTCGCCACTTGGATAGAAGCCCATCTCGAGAAAAGACTCTTTAAATGCTGCCTTTGGTGCCAAAAAACCGAAGTGTAGATGACCGGGCCCACTTGGAGAAGTCGCGACCCAAAATTTCGTGAAACGGGAGCAAATTGGCAGTATTTTCCTCTGTGCGCTGCGCCAAATTCTCTGTGCGTCGCGCCACTTCGGAGCCTGTTTTGGGGCACTTGCGGGTGTCCAAAATGTACCCAGTGGGCTTGTTGGAAAGCCTGTCCTGTCTACTTTCTAACCCCACTAGAATTTCCAAATTTGGTGCTCATTTTCCCGTCCAAATCTTCATTCTCCCAAGACTGCTTTCTGTGTGTCAAAAATGTGGCAGAGAGGCCATTTTTGGGTGTTTTTTTACCTTTAGGAGACCCAGATCTTGTCAAAATTTCTTGCTTGGACACCAGTAGTAGTAATTTTTGATTCTGAATCCAAATATGCAACCCATTCCTCCATTGGAGCCTTAGAAATTTAACGTCACGCCAGTGGCGCGGCACAGAGGGAGGAATTTCCTGTTTTTTGTCCAAAAAATCACCATGTGACCAACATTTGCCCAAATTTTTTGAAATTTGGGCTAGAATTTCTCTATGAAGTGCTATGCTATGCCAAGGAAGCCTCAGCCAAGATTCGAAGCCGATCTTGCTCCTTTGCCTCCTTTGCCTCCTTTGCCTCTTTTATTACTTTGCTCAATCTTGCCTTTAGGCTCCTGATTCTTGCTTTGGAGCTCATGTTTCGGGCCTTGTAGTGGTGAGTCATGTGCCTCAGCATGTCTTTCTCCCTATTAGCTTTATCCAACTGCTGCTCCAAGTGAATGTTCACTTTCTCTAACACATACTCCCGGTCCTCGTCTCTTTGCTCCATAGGTCTGCCTTGTGTTGCCATGATGTGTTGCCGGTTTTCCTTGATCATTTTCAACTCTATCTTAGCTAGCTGATCCTCAAGTTACTTGTTCCTCTACTCCAGATACTGCATGTTCCACTTGGCCCTCTCCAAGTCCAGGGATAAGTTCTCAATCACTAATTGCTGCTCCTGAATGATCTCTCCCAGCTTAGCATTCGTAGGTTCTGCATCTGTCTCATCATCCTGGAGGAGAACAAACTCGGTCTCTCGCTCACCTGATGGCCCTTCCTCCTGCACTAGCTCCTTGCCCTTACCCTGCTCCTGTGGTGCTGATGTCGGAAGTGAGGCCCCTTCCACCCCGGGTGGAGATAACACTCGCTTTGTTGCTGCAAACAACGGTCTACTACCCTTCTGGTATGTGATGTATACTGACATGGTGGCAGTCTCATGGCACTCAAACTGATGTGAAGGACCCCCCACCTCATGCTCTGCCTCTGATACCACCGGTCGAGCGCTGAAGAAATCACGGGAGATGAAGTCCTCCCAAGTAATAGCCTGCAATCCCAACTGATGGTCCACCAAAATCCGGAAGAGAGCAAAATGATAGACACTGTTTAGTTGTTGTCAAGGGGTCTTATTCTGCATGAAATTCTTCATCCTCTCTATGTTCCCGCAGATGAAAAATGGGAGGCTCATCATCCACACCTTGGTGAAGTGCATGAGCAACCTGATGTGATACGCATAGGGGCGGGAAAACCTTCCCTCACAACTGAAATACTTCATGATCAACCTCATGAGTGGGGCATACTCATTCCTCAAAAATCTGAATGTAAAAACTCTAGTGAGCTAGCTCAAATAGTTGTTCTTGATGTAAGGCTCATAATGATGCCTCTCCACCTTATTTTTCTTATGCCACTATTCCCCAATGTTCAGTATTCTTGTTGCCACTGATATGGTTTCCGGTGTCAATGTGAAAGTGACCCCAGCCAGGACAATTTGACCTCGCTGTAGATGAAGTGCAAAACGATGGGCCAACACATGATGGACTCTGACATTTGCAACCCTTTGACAAAATTCATAGCATGCCAAGTGCTGGAAACAAGACATGGCAAGAGGGCATGCCTGCAGCTCAGTGAGGGTGTTCGGCTCATCTCTAAGATGTCTGCCACTACGGTGATGTATCCTATGGGCCCTCTCTCCTGAAGATGTGTCACTGTGGGTCCCCTCCTCATACTCTAATGAAATTTCTGATGCCATTACTGCTATTTGTACCCTGAGTTTTATGCTGCCCTCTGAATCCAATGGAACTGGTAGAAGCTCTGAAAATCTATCACCAAGGGGACAATAAAACAAGGAGTATTAGGAGAGGAATGATGAAATGGGAATAGGGGCTAAAGGGAGAGATTTAGCAGGGATTTGGGAGTGCTTTGGGTATAGTATTGATGGGGTAGGGATTGAATTTATTCTGGTAGGGTTTGGGTTTTTTGAGTCATAAGAGGAGGGGGAAAAATGAATATGGTTTTAGTAGTGTTAGGGTAATGATAAGGGGAAAGTAATACAGGGAAAATAGTGATAGGGGTAGGGTAGGAGAATACCATGGAAACACTGTCACTGTAGCGAAACCCTAGGACCATGTTTCTTTATGTCTTCTTTTGTTGGCTTTTATCAAAACTTTTGCATTTGATTCATACTCCTAAACCATCTTACTCTTTCCAAGTTTAATGCAAGAGTATATGTAGGTTGCCTATCTTTTCAAATTTGATGAGCATCCAAAGTTTTTAGGCAAATTTATTGTTTTTTTTTTTGGGCTTCATATTCTGTGCAGCGCGCGCACTACCCAGTGTGCCATGCGCTCTGAGTGCGTCGTGCCAGTGGAAATTTTACACTGTGAACCGGCTCCCAGTGCGCCGTGCGCTCTGGGTGCGCCGCGCCTCCTCGTGTGTGCGCCTCGTGCTACCAAAGTTGCCCTGACTTGCTTGGAGGAATAGGGGGAGGGTTCTAGTGGTGGATTTAGGGCGGCCTTTAGGGGAAAATGGTCAAGGGGAGATGGGGAAAAATGAGAGGCGAGGGAAAAAAGGGGAGGGGAGTGAAAACCTTGGCACTAGCAACACAATCTTGCAACCCCAGCTATCGTTTCTTGGTGATTTTCTTATGGTTGGCCTCACGCCTTTGGGTGGCATTTTAATGTCTTAAAACACCATATAAATAACAAAATTGATGGAGAAGAGGTGTCAAGAGGGCCTACCTTTTGATTTGCTAGCTTTCACCAAAATTAGAAGTGGTTTGGCGATGTTTTCATGCCCTTGACTGTGTTTGTCACGTGCCAAGCCCAGTGCATCGTGCACTGGGTGTGCATCGCGCCCTTGATAAAACTAAACAGCGGGTAGGCTGTGTGTGCGCCGTGCCCTCTGTGTGCACCGCGCTCCTGGGTGTATGCACCGCGCCTTCCAAAACCGACTCTCACTTACTCAAACTCTCACAATTTCACTCTCTCACCTTTGTAATGTCTCTCCAAGTCTTGTAAGAGCACAATGGCTTTGATTTGGGCAAAAACAAGTATATATAGGCTTTAGAGGGATGCGTTTGATTTTTTCTTCTTTGAAAACCCACTTTCTAATGTTTGTGTTTTACACTGTTTTCATTGACTTTAAAACACCCTAATTTTCATTTTTTCTTTGAAATTTTGGCTCCCATGATGGGATTTTCGGCATTTCTTTGCGGGGACTGTGTCACTGGGCATTTAGCCATGGAAATCATGACTACATCTGAAAAATAAACTTGTGCATTTTTGGAAAAAAATTTCATAAATGACCTTGTTTGACTTTTCTTCAAAACAGAGTTTGGAAGAAGAGTTGAAGTCTTTCCACTTGAAGATGAAGCTCTCTGAACCATAGCTGTGTAAGGCCTCCCTCTGGCCTGCATGGCTTGTTCTGGACATGTTTTCAAAGACCAAATTGATGAATTCCTAGACCGAAACATAATAGATGACTTTGCCCTGTAAAGGATGAGACCTTGACTGTCAAGAGCTTCGGTGATTATGGACAAAGACCTGAGCCAGTAGGGGCCAGACATGAGGGAAAATGACTAGCATGACTTTCTCCATCAGATCATGGCATGTCCCTAGCGAAATACAGATGGGTAAATGGAGCAGGACACCTAAAATTGAAATGCACAAAGAGTTTTGATCTCTGACAGAGGGCTGACCAGACCGACTCTAACAGAAATGAAATAAAGGGCTATTTTCCTTTCTCTCACCTACTAGACAAATATGGTCCAATGATGAAAATTATCATGAAATAATTTTCATGTGAAGGTAAATTTTCTAGGCTTTATTCCTATTAGATATGGCTTTTAATGCATTTCACTAGGGTAAAAATGCTCAATATACCCTACTATCTTTTCCGTAGCATTGATAAGACGTCATATCCATTTATCATCTCATCCTTTGACCTCCATTCCTCCATCTCAACCCATGTATCATTCATCATCATCTAATCAGTCACCCTCACCATCACCTCCATCATTGCCATTTCATGAGCATATTCATTCACCTGAAGAATATGAAATCAGAGAGAAGGAGCAGATTGAACAGGTTGAGGTCATCAAGCCTAAAGAGGCTGATTTGGGCACTTTGAAACACACTTATCAGAGATTCCATAAGCAGGCTTTTTCCCCGTAGATTGTGGGAGGGGCCTTGGCTTCTCCATTAACAAAGAAGATACAAAAGGGCAAGGAAAAGATGGCAGAGACAGAGACAGAGATTCTGCATGAGGAGGAGGACCTTCATGAGACATAGTAGGATTTTGACTTGGTTGACCTAGGTGAGCATGATGATAGTGAGAGAACAAGCATTGTAACCAAAGAAAAATATGCACTCATCAGGGAACTCTAGATCAACCTAGAGAGGTAAAAATACATCATCTCTTATTATGTGCAGGAGAACGTGCAGTTTGAAGCCAAACATGATGTCATGGAGATTCAGCTCATCAAGGCAATGAGGGAAGAAATGAAAGCCAAGGCATTGCTTCATGAGGCCTATGACAGGCATGGTGAACCTGAAGAAGAGAAAGAACCTACAAGAAGACCTCGAACTAGAGTGTTGAAAAGAGCTCTAGAACTAGAGAAACAAAAGGAGTCTGAGCTTGCTAATGAGTTCAAATGGAATTAGCAATTTTTCATCTTGATCAATTATAACCAGGAGCATTGGCTTGATAAGGTCAATCAACATTTAGAGAAGCTCTTATATGAAGATAATCAGCAAAATGAAATTTAGAGAAGATGGAAAAACACTATGCCAACAGAGAAAGGAATGCAAGGGAAAAACTCAAGGCTGCAAAGGCAAAAATTGAAGCCCTAACTCACCAAAAAGAGAAGGAGAAGCTTGACATACTTGCAGAGGCTTCACTCCAAGCCTAGATACACCAAACTTCATCTCCTTGACCAATTTTAAACCCTCTTGGCACATTTTAGCAAATATACCTTTTATGTTTTTCTTAGGCAATTTAAATATTAGTTGTATGGTAAAACTAGGGCATTGTGCACTTTTTTGGTACACGTTTTGGAGAAATGGACACCACCACTGGATTCATAATGACACATACATGTAAGAAATCCATTTTTCCAACCCTAGTTTGCAAAACTGGCAGGTGATAAGGGAAAAAAAACAGAAAAAAGTCATGTTTTTGCCCTCTTTTTCAGCTTCACGTTGCGCACTGGCCTAGCCTTGGCAGAATGAAGTTTTGGAGGATCAAATCGGGTCCATTTTGAAAACTAAAGGAATATTTGGAAACTAGACTAGATAATCTTTCGAATTATGTATCCTAAGCTCACTCTGGACACCAGGAAGGCAGTCAAACATTGTTCTAAATATGGTTTTGCGCACTTTACACTATGAGGGTGCACTTGACAGAAAGATGGCGTACTTGACAATTTGTTTGATTTTTCATGATTCTTCTCCATATTTGATTTTCACCTATTGAAATCAGCTTTTTACTGATGTAGTTGATATTGTAAATGTAATTATGGTATTTTACTATTACCTATGGGTAAATACATTAAGTAAATAGACTTCATCAATTCAAATGAAACAGTTTCAATATAATTAGGGATGAGTCACTCTGCCCACCCTACACTCTAGCTATGAGTTCAGATTTTGGTGCAACTTCTCCTCCTCTCATGGATTCGACCCCTAAGGTTCGGAGGAGTTTGTTTTGATGTCTATATCTTCCCTTTATTCACTCTTTTCAGAGGTTTGACTCAGTTGGATGTTGTGCTACGGATCAGAGACACTATTGTATCAAATTTTGGCCAGTATTAAGAGATGAGTTGCAACTATTTCTTTGGGATTCATGTGGTATGGATATTTAGAATTTTTCTTCTTTGTGATTATTTGTATGAATGTTTTTTATGTTCATAAACCATTTCATGTATCTTTTTTGGTAATTTTCAAGTTGATAGGAAGAATACATGTTTTCTCATGCTCTGTTTTGGGAAAATTATCATAATTTGTCCTTTTTTTCTTCAGTTTAGGAAGAATACATCTCCTATGCTCTTCCTAACTCCTCATTAGTCTTAAACCATCTCAGCAAATCACCTTTTAAGTGTTAATACTCTTGCCTACCTTGCCCCTTTGAATGTCTGCAATCATATCTGATTTGCCCTGACCTAACCTCTTTCACCTATACCCTCATCCAGCAACAACCCAACCAAAAATCAAATCAAACAACCTCTGCACATCATAACTATCCTAGAATCCTAATCCATCCAACCCTCTTTCTTGTGATTCTTTGGAGAGAGCCCTCTCCGGCTTGGTAGGGAAAGCCACCAAGTCAAAAGGTTGGTTTGTGGTTACCTAAGTTGGACTCTTCCTCACCCTTTGAGATCCAGAGGAGTGATAACAATACCCTCCCATGGATATTTTTTAATGGCTCTAGGATTTTGAAGGAAAAATCACACAAAATCAAGCCTTTTTCCACCTCTTGGGACAATCTCGTGACATCCAGTCATAATCATGTAGCACCTTTTTTGTATCATGTTGCACTGAACCCAAATCCTATATAATATAGTGTTTAGACACGTATCTTCTTTGTCACAACCTACGAGAACCCTAATGATAGCTAGCATGACTCCTGACAATTCAATAGGCCTTTCTTATCATTTTTGGAATGAGACTTTTGGTACAAATGAAGATTGGGCCCACTCTTTATCCCTTTTGTGGTTTGGTGTTGGGATTGTTCGATGATCCAAAAATAAAATATTATAGTAGGTTATAAAGTTAGAATAAAATAATTATTAATTTAAAATATTAAATTAATAATTCTTAATCTAGAATATTTAATTATTAAATGTAGACATTTAGAATTAGAATATTGTTGTGAAAAGATATGACTCTACAAATGTGTCGTATCTCAGGCTCTGATTTAGGAGAATTAGTAAGTTGTTCAAATATCTTTTATTGTAAATGGAAACTTGTCATTTTATAAGTGATCCATAATTAGAGGTAGTTAGGACATTGAGCTTGTAAATAGCTCATTGCAAGAGTGTTTTGTTGTTCAGATGTAAACTCTAGCAAAATTCCAGATGTAATTTATTTTATTATTAATAAAAGTATGTGTCTGAGGACACTTTTTCCATTATTGTGGTATTGGAGCTCTAGTAATGTTGTAGCTAATGTGAGGAGGAGATTCCAACTCTACAGGCACATGGAAAACTCCATTAATTTGGTCAGTTAATATCTGGTATCTAATTTATTTATTTTTCTGGAAAAGAAATTTAATTATATCATTGATTTTAGATTGAGTTGAGATCAATGGATTTCATGTCACAGTAGACATTCATAAGTTTGAGCAATTGAGTGCTCGACTTAATCCAAAAAAAGCACCTCTGCATTAATTTGGGTACTGTAAAGTACCACTTTTATTTTCGATTGGAGCCCCCATTTTTTTCTTACAGTTGTGCTTGAATACCTAGCAACTGAGGTTTTGAAGGTTCTTCTGTTTAACATCCATCTCGGTGCTCAAATTGCCAAGGCGTGCTACTTGGTGATGGAACGAATGTTCTGAGCAATATTAGTGCCATGATACTCTTCTTACTCCCTATGTGAGTTTAACCCAACCTATGTTTAATGAGCAAGTGCGAAATTATGTTTAATGAGAAAGTGTGAAAGTTTTTTTATTGAGAGAATGTTTTTCGATAAAAATGTGGAGAATTTTAATCTTATTCAATGTCTTAGTCCCCATAATTATGATCTGGAAGATTGTTAGGAGGAAATCGATGGGATTCTTCATATAGATCATTATCTCATCAATAAGATCCCGTGTATCCCCTCCCAAAAAGACATCATTGTATTCTGAAGCTGCTTGTACTCTTCTACTTTGCTTGAAGAATCTACAATTCTTGCATCAATTTGTTCGATATCGATCCCGGTTTCCTCTTTCAATTGCCTCTGAAATTTCTGACAAATTCTATCCACTGCTCTACCTTCTATTAGCTTTTCTTCTCGGCTCTTCTGAGTCTTGGAGTTATTGTAGCCATTATTGCAAGTCGAAATTCTGTATAGATGCCCTGTTTCTAAGATATGGGCGATACTGTGGACTGATTTACAGTGGTTGCCATGATGAAGCTCCCTGCGATGGGCTAGATAGCTATTGCAACACTCATGACAATTGCATTGGGAACATTGGTTATCTCAGAGTCAGTTGCAATCAGAATCTGGTGAACTACCTCAACGCTTACACTAGTTCTGGAGAACCTCAGTTCCCAGCCACCATGTGTAGCATTCACAATGTGATTAGTACCATCGACTTTGCGATCAATGCAG
Organism: Pinus tabuliformis; assembly: GCA_031772625.1. Lineage (NCBI taxonomy): Eukaryota > Viridiplantae > Streptophyta > Pinopsida > Pinales > Pinaceae > Pinus > Pinus tabuliformis. The sequence goes on along the minus strand of CM062820.1, from coordinate 880,766,146 downwards.
GTGTATGGATTGGAAAAGAGCTACCACCCTTACCACCCTTAGTGGCCACAAACAACTTCAACACTTCTACAGTTGCAGAGGATCTGAAAATAAGACTTTCTCATGCAGCAACGCGAAGTGGCATCTCTCAAGAATAGTGACTCTCACTAATTTGGATTTTTTTTTTGGAGTAATAAGAAAATTAATGGATAGATAAGTATTCTTTTGTAATGGAGTTATAATTTTTTTTTTTTTGTAATGGATAAATAAAGTGAGTTGGGTAATTTCTTAGAGAAGTGTTTTTTTAATTTAAAAATCTGTAAATTTGGGTTCATCACATTGTAACTCAAAGTAATTTTACTCTGAGGGGGCGTGACATCTTTTTTTACCAAGATTTGCAAGATCATTGTAAGAGTAAAATTTTGAAACTTACCTTGTAAATATTTGAGAAATTGACTAGAGCCAAGTGAAAAGCTTAGTCATTTTTCTCCTGTTTCAATGACTATACAAGGGTCAAGGCCAAGCCCCAATAGATCATTTTTTTTTTTGCGCGTAGTATGTTACATGTTGTCTTGTCTATGTTGATATTTTTTTCTAAGCCTAATTCTTGGTGTGAAACTTCAAGACTACAATTTCAAAGTCGATTAATTTGTTTTCTGATTCTGACAAACTTGAAGGCACAAAATCTTACAAAACATGGCAATGCCTCATCAAAAGCACTCTCATTTATAATTAACTTTGGCATGCTATATGTGATGGTGATATTAAGCCAAATAAACCCACAAATGCAGCTGCACTAGCAAAATGGAAAGTTAAGAATTCCAAAGCATTAGCTCTCATTAAATCTTCTGTTAATGATGAAATGTATGTCCATATAGCAAATGCTACAGATGCATGGTCTGCTTTGTGAATTTTTAAAGACTTCTTTGATACTCAACTTGAATCAAAGAAAGTTGATCAACAATTAAAATTGTTGCAACAAAAATTGACCGAAGGAGGTGATGTCCTTGAATACATATCCATACATAAGAATATTAAGTAGGAATTCATTAATGTTGGTGTTCAAGCAATAGATGATAGTTTTATGGTCACAATTTTAATTGTTGGACTTCCTTCTTCCTACACACATTTTTTGGAAACTCTGCAATTAACTGGAAAGTTGGAGAAGCTAAAGTTTGATGAGCTTTGTGAAATGTTGACCCAACATGATAAAACCTTTGGGAAGAAAAAGAAAGTTGGTGAAGATGCCTTTTTCATAGAGGCCAGCACTAGTAAATCATCAACTGATAGTTCTAGAAGCAAAGGCAGAGGGAATTTCAATCAAAATCAAGCAGCACATAATGTACAAAGTCATGGTCGAAGCCAAATAAGAGGAAACAACTTTAACAATGGAAACATTTCAGGTAGGAGTAATTTTCAAGGCAGAGGAAAGAGTCAAGGAATAGGCTATTTTCAAGGAAGAGGAAATAATCAAGGTAGAGGACAACCTAAAAACAGAAGTCAAAGCAGAGGTAGAGGACAATCTCTAGGAAGAGGAAGAGACTCAAGTCAAATTGTGTGTCAAAGATGTAACAAAGTTGTACATTATGTTGAAGATTGTTGAGCTTCTCTTGATAAAATACCCACGTTTCATCAGCACTCAACACAATTTGCAAATGATCAAGATGATGATGGTTCAGAATATGTCTTTACTTCTTCACCAACATTACAACTTTCCTCCTATCTTAAAAGTGATTATGAAGATGCTTGGATCTTAGATTCAGGAGCAACTCAGCACATGACTTGTTGACATGACTTCTTTTGGAATTTTCAAGATTGCCAACTTAATTCCATATTTCTTGCAGATGATACAAAACATACTCCTTATGGAAAAGGTGTAGTTAAAGTTTCCCTCCCTATCATTGGAAAAAAATGATTTCAAATGTATGTTATGTACCAACCATTAAGAAGAATTTGTTATGTTTAGTCAGGATTCGACAAGCAGGACATCAGGTAATTATGGAAGATGGCTTAGTTAAGATTAATTCAGTCAAATAGAGCTTACAAACTATGATGACAAGTTAAGAAGATGGAAAATTGTTAAGGATGAAAGGGACAATTATTCCAAGGCATTTTGACTTTGCAGGGGCAGTGACTATAGGAATTTCATCTATAAGATTGTGGCATGTAAGATATGGACATTTGAATTTTGAAAGACTTTCTCGGTTGCAAAAACAAGGGATGGTTAAGGGACTTCCAACTTTTGAAAAGGAAAATGCAGAATGTGAAGCTTCCATTTATGGAAAACAAACTCAAGAAAGTTTTCCAACAAGTTCTTGGTGTGCAAATAGGCTACTCCAACTAGTTGATAGTGATGTTTGTGGACCACTACAAACTTCATTAGGTGGTTGCAAATATTTCTTACTATTCATTGATGATTTTAGTAGAATGATGGGTTTATTTCTTGAAGCAAAAGTCAAAACCATTTGGAAAGTTTAAAATTTTTCACCAACTTGTTGAAAATGAAGTCAAAGAAATGATAGGCACTCTTAGGATAGATAATGCCGGATAATTCACTTCAAATGAATTCAAAACTTATTGTGGCGATAATGGCATAATAATACATCTTACAAATTTTTACACTCCACGGCAAAATGGAGTAGTAGAAAGAATGAATTGCACCTTGTTAGGAATGGCGAGATCTATGTTAACTTTCAAAATGTTAAGTCCAACATATTGGGCAGAAGCAATTCATACAACTGTCTACTTAAGAAACAAATCTCCAATTGCTTATTTAGATGGAATCACACCATATGAAGCTTGGTTTGGTTTCAAACCTTGAGTTAAACATCTTAGATTTTTTGGATCAGTATGTTATGCCTTAGTTCCAAAAGGAAAAAGAACTAAGCTTGACTCAAGAAGTTTGAAATGCACAATGATTGGATATTCTGATGAGAAGAAAGGGTACCGTATTTTGACCAATGGAAAATTTATTGTGAGCAGGGATGTAATTTTTGATGAGACAGAGAGTAAGAGTGCTGAAGAAATAGAAATTCTTCTTCAAAAGTTAGAAACTAAAGGCAATCAAAGAAAAGGAAAGATGCAAAGTCAACCAAATTCACCAAATTGGTATGAACTTGATTTTCCTTCATCTGAAGATGATTCATCGAGTCCATCTACTTCAACAACACCATCTGGATTTTCTAGGAGTTCATCCGCATCTCCAAGTAGCAGAAGTTCTTCTGATAGTGATTCTCCACCTCCAAAATCTTCAACTGATTTATGAACATCAGTTTACATTAATCCTCTTTACAATGATGGTGACTTTTGAGAATCTCAAACAAGTGAGCATCAACTACCAAAATGGGCAATTTAACTTTTGAAAGATGTAAGGAATGATGAGTAGAATAAAAAAGGAACAAGGAAGTCACACAGAAGCGAAGGAAATTTTGCCTTGATAGAAAATGATTTTACTGAACCTTCCACATACAACGAAGTAGTAAAACATAAAGAATGGCAACAGGCTATGATTGAAGAATATTGAGCACCAATTGATAACAACACTTAGAAACTTGTTGATTGACTCAAAATGTTAAACCCATAGGATGTAAATGGGTTTACAGAGTTAAGTACAATCAAAATGGACAACTTGAAAAGTATAAAGCAAGACTTGTGGCTAAAGGTTTCACGCAACAGGAAGGCATTGATTATGAGGAAACTTTTGCTCCTACAGCTAAATGGAGCACCATCCGATTAACACTTGCATTGACTGCTCATAAATGATGGAAAGTTCATCAAATGGATGTAAAAAGTGCTTTTCTCAATGGGTCTTTACAGGAAGATGTATATAGGACACAACCAGTAGGTTTTGAAATTGAAGGCCAGGAACATAAATTCTGGAAATTGATCAAGGCTTTATATGGATTAAAACAAGCTCCTCGAGCTTGGTATGAAAAAATGGATGAATACCTTAGGAAAGTTGGTTTTCAACGAAGTGAATCTGATGATACTTCATATGTGTGACAAAAAGGTAAATATCTGGTGATTCTTGTTATGTATGTAGACGATTTGATCATTACTGAAAATGATGATGATCATATTGCACAGGTGAAAACGGAGTTACATGCAGGTTTTAAGATGAAAGATTTGGGATTACTTCACTACTATCTTGGAGTTGAAGTCTTCCAATGTCCACATCATATTTTCATTTCTCAGAGGAAGTATGCAATAGAGGTTATTCAACAATTAGGAACGCAGGATTGCAAGCCCGTTCTTACCCCCATGGAGCAAAACATGAAACTTTCAAAATTTGAAGGGGGGGAAATGGTGGACAGCACTACTTATAGATAGTTGATTGGTAGCTTGATTTATCTGACAAACACTCACCCTGATCTATCTTATACAGTCAGTATTCTTTCACGTTTTATGTAGGAACCATGAGATAGCCACTAGAATGCAGCAAAAAGAGTTCATCGATATATCCAAGGAACAAAAGATTTTGGTCTTCTTTACAAAAAGACTAAAAAATTTGTACTTGGTGGTCTTTCAGATGCTGAATTTGCTGGATGTATTGATGATCAAGCATCAACATCAAGCTATTTAATGAGCATGGGGTCAGCAGTAGTGTCTTGGAGTCATAAGAAACAAGCTACAGTGGCCACTTCTTCAGCGGAAGCAGATTACATTTCAGCATGGGAAGCAGCATGTGAAATTGTTTGGTTGTGCAGAATTTTGCAAGACTTGGGAATTTCTCAGGCAGAAGCTACATCATTATTCGTTGATAGCCAGTCAGCCATTAAGCTTGCCAAGAACCCATTTTTCCATTCAAAGAAAAAGCATGTGGACACCAAGTATCATCATATCAGATCTCTCATTTCCAAGGATGTCCTCAAGCCAATTTATTGTCCTTCAGAAGATCACATCTCCAACATTTTCACGAAACCTCTTGGGAGAATAAAATTTACTAAGTTCAGGGATGAACTTGGTATCTGTTGTAATGTATCTTTGGATCATAGGGGGGAATGTTACATGATCCAAAAATAAAATATTAATTTAAAATATTAAATTATTAATTATTAATCTAGAATATTTAACTATTAAATGTAGACATTTAGAATTAGAATATTGTTGTAAAAATATATGACTCTACAAATGTGTCGTATCTTAAGCTCTAATTGAGGAGAAGTGTTATAAAGTTGTTTAAATAACTTTTATTGTAAATGGACACTTGTTATTTTATAAGTGATCCATAATTAGAGGTAGTTAGGACATTGAGCTTATAAATAGCTCATTGCAAGATTGTTTTATTGTTCGGGTGTAAAGTCTTGCAAAATTCCAAATGTAATTTATTTTCTTATTAATAAAATTACGTGTCTGAGGACACTTCTGCCATTAGGGATTAGTGAACTGTGTTAGTTGGCCACCACCTACCACCTTCGTAACCTCATAGACATATTGAGCCACTCCTCAAAATCATCACCTTTTAACTCTTTCCATTTTTTCCATGTGGGATGAGAGAGGAGGATAACTTCACTTAATGTTTGAGGGCGGTCAATATTGGTGGCCACTTTCAGCCTATAAAAACCTCATCCCTCATGCATTCGAAGCATTTTCAAGCCATTATGTTCTAAAAGGACGAAGTGAGGAGTTTTCATTCCTATGCCTACCTAGAAGTATTTTCCTGTGTGTTGAACACTTGATGTGTGCATGTTGTTTCTGAACACTTGTAATCCCTGACTTCCTTGCTCCTTTAGGTGTCATCTTCTCATGTTCCTTACTCCATGTATTATCTTTTCTCTAAACATTTTTGTTTTTTTTTTTAATGTTATTGATTGATCAAAGCTTGTTAACATAGGTTCTTTGGGTGTTGGATCAAATTTTATTGTTGAAGGTGAACATTGATCCTATAGCATCTTGCAAAGGGTCTTCTAGATGCCCAAAATCAAGTAATTTGACTCTCCAATGACTTCATGATGGCTGGTTCTTCGTTCAGGTGCTCTCACTTGTTGTCCTCTAGGGTTTGTGTAGATTGCTACATGATTGTGTGTCTTCCTATAGCAATCACACTAACCCCTCTATGATCATAATATCCTTCAGATAAAGATTCCAAAAATACTAATAATTCATGATAAACCTGTGGAAAATGATTATAGGCCTTTCCTATGGTGGAAGGGATGTGAGAGAGGGTGAAAATGAGTATTTTGTATGGACAAGAACTTAAAATTCAGTCGAAGGGTGGCCAAATTGTGTGGAGGATAGAAGATGATGGTGTGTTGGGCCCCTCCTCATGTTCCATTATGAAAAATAAAAGATATGGATCATTTTATATATCGATCAAAAACCTATAACGAATTTGAAAAGTCTTGTAGCAATACATGACAATCATATAGCACTTCAAGATTGAGGCAAAACTGAGTGAGATAGGTTACCTAGTGATGGAGGAAATTGGGTAAGTCAATGGAATTACGGAGGACATGCAAGGAGCCAATTTAGAGGATGGAAAGGTGGATTTTGGAAGCTTCCTCCTTGAATGTTGTGCTCTTTGGCAATGATTTGAACACTGCAAAAAAACATTCTAACAACAATGATGTAAGGGCTCCCTTTCTTATTCTTTGTTATTTTTCTACTTTTCTTCTTTTTTCTTTTTCTCTATTTTTTTTAGACCTGCAAGTTGCCTCAAAGGAGGCTTTCAACCTACAAGACTACACTGGGTGCCTTAAAGGAGGTTTCCACCTAGGGGTATTTTTCTTTTTTCTTTTTTTTTTATACTCTTGGATTGCCTCGTGGAGGTTTTCAGTCTGAAAGTTTACCTTGGGGGTCCAATGCAAGTTTTCACCCACACCTTTTATATTTTTTCCCTTTTTTTTCTCCTTTTATGTCAATCATAGGCTAAATGGATTGGGAATTTGGAGACTCCTAATCAAATTCAGCTCCTTATTTATTGAATACGTAAACTCCTCCTTTAATAGAGGTCTCTTGTACAGTTTCAACTGGTAGTTATTAAATAAAAGTGTAATTCATTTCTCATCAATTGTTCTGATCTTGACAGAGAAATTCTCATGAAACTTTTGCATCGAGTAAGGATCTAACCATATTTCCATAAACTTTCCCTTCAAGTCCTTGAATCTGTAGTCATATAGCAAGGCCTAATCACCCTCTTAGAAGGTCCTTTATCTAATGTTTTTGTCATGCCAAATGTTCCTCTGTAGTTGGACCACCTGAGTATGCATGAGGGATTGCAATCTAAGTTCATCAAGAGCATTAAGTTGTTGGATCCCCGCTTGTTGGGCAATGGAGATGTCTAGGTCTAATTGTGCTACCATTCTTAAGATGTTGTATTCAAAATCAATGGAAAGTAGTGCCTTCTTGTTGTAAACCAACTCAAAGGGACTGAAACTATTTATGGTTTTCTAGATGGTATTATAGGACCAAGTGGGCTCCACAATTTTGTCTACCTAATCCTTTTTTTTGTTGCTAACAATTTTATTCAAGATGTTCTCCAAATCTCTGCGTGTGACCTCCACCAGCACATTTTCTTGAGGATGATAGTTAGTGAATGTTTTCTTACTTATATGATGTTGATCCATGATTCCCTCAATTAAATTTTGAGTAAACAAATCCCCTTGATCAATAACCAACTCTCGTGGGAATCCAAACTTATAATATATGTTTTCCCTTACAAACGCTGCCACCTTTTTCTCTGTTGTTGCTTTTACTACCTTTATTTCAACCTACTTTTCCAATTAACCAGTGTAGATGATGATGTATATTTTTTTCCAGATGGGGGATTAATTAGTCCAATGAGATCCATGCCCTACTTCTCAAATGGCTAAAGAGTCACTTTAGGTTGCAGTGGAATTTCATCCTTTGGTGTAGGTTTTCCCATCCTTTGTAACTCATCACATCTAGTAGTGCATCTCCTAGCATATTGGTGTAGAGAAGGCGAATCGTATCTAGCTTGGAGAATTTTGAAGGATGTACTCCTAGAAAAAAGGTGGTCCACACTGGGTCCATAATGGCATGCTAGTAGGATTTCAAAAACCTCATTCTCCCTTACACATCTCCTCAAGGTTTGATCTAGTCATAATTTAAAGATTTCCCCCAATCCAAGTGAAAGGGGAACTTTTACTAACAATATTTCTCTTCTCCTCGGATGATAGATTAGGAGGGAATCAACCAAGAAATTTTCTATTAGAGCAATCCAAGAAGAAGATAGTGAAATAGGAAAAAGGTGCTCATCCAGGAGTTGATCATCTATCATCTCCTCATTCTCTATAGGGAATGTTAGTCTAGAAAAAAAACCTGCAACCACATTTTCCTTCCCTAGCTTGTAAATAATGGTTAGATCAAACAACTATAACTATAATAACCATATAATGATCCTAGCATTGACATCAGGTTTATTCTTCAAATAATTTAGGGCCGCATGATCAATATGTATAAAGACTTGGTACCTAGTGATATAATGCCTAAACTTGTTCAAGGAGTTCACAACAACTATAAGTTTTTTTCAGTAATTGTGTAATTAAGTTAATCTTTGGATAGGTTCTTACTGATAAAGTGTATGGAATAGGGAAATTTTTCTTCCACTTGTCCCAAAGATGCTCCTATAGTTTTTTTTATTCCTCTGTGTGGATGTGGAAATGCAATGCCCAATTAGGACCCAACTTACTGAAATCTTTAATGAATCTCCTATAATGTCGAGGTAGCCCAAGGAAAATTATAACATACCTTTGTTTGTAAGGGATAAGAACCCTTCTGAGAATTGAAATATTGTTAGGGTGAACTTGGATACCTTCCTTAAAAAGAAAGTGGCATAGGAAAATCCTTGCATTCATAACAAAATTCATACTTTTCACGACTAAGTGAGAGATTCATTTCAATGCATTTCTTTAAAAATTTGCACAGATTAGAAAGATCTTCTTCGAAATCATTATCACAAGGAGTGAAGTCGTCCACATATATTTCAATTTTTTCATGAACAAGATTAGAAAAAATACTCAAAACTTCCCTTTGGAAGGTAGTAGGGCCAGTGCACAGGCCAAATGGAAGGATTCTGTAAGAAAGGGTCCCCCATGGACATGTGAAGGTTATCTTATCATGATCATCAGGAAAGATCTAGACGTTATTATACCCACTGAAACCATCCAAGAATGAAAATAACTTCTTCCCTACAAGGCTATCCAAAACTTGATCAATGAAAGGAAAGGGAAAATTATCTTTGTTTGTACCCTTGTTGAGTTCCCTATTGTCAACATAGTCCTCCACATGCCATTCTTCTTGGATAATATAACAACAGGGGACACAGACTCACTATTTGAAATGCGGCAAATAAACCTTAAATCTAATAGCTTTTGCAATTCTTATTTCATAATTCTTTTAAGGGTAGGGTTAATTCTCTTCTTGGGTTGGTGCACAAGTCTAAATCCCTCTTTAATGGATATAGAGTTATCACTATTTTTTGCATTTGAAAAAGTTGAAAATTTATTTGAAAAATTAGTTATGTTTTGAGCCTTCTTAGGTTACTTTCGGACCTAAGGTCAAGGTTATATGAGGAGATCCTTAAGATAAAAGAGCTAGTTGGAGTCATGGGTTTTGTCCAATCATCATGATAAAATATTTTTTTTGTGGATAGAGAGATTAACCCTTCGGCAATATCAAATTGAAGTTTATGTCCAATTGGCATCTAATGTGATTTATAAATTAAGTGAGAAAGATTTTGCAGTGGTTTATAAAGGAGCACTATGAAAAAAATTTACAACACTTTATAAAGGAGTGTTACGAAATGAAAAATTAGTTTCAAGTCAAGACTTTACATCATTGAAGCTCTAACCCGGAAATGTTATAGATCTAACTTGGAAATATTATAGATCTGATATGAAAATATAAGATAATGCAAATAAACCCAAAAATAATATGAAATGATTCTTTATTGATCAAACCCTTAAGGTAGGGTAACACCATACATTCACTCCTTAAGGAAGGAGAACACTCCACAAGCCATATGCCTATTCATACAATAATCCTTGACAATATTCCTTCACACCTCTCCATATGGAGTCTCTAGCCTCTATATAGGCCTCATACATACAATACCATGGGTCATTACCATGGTTCCCTCATACCATCAAACTAATACCATGGGCCCATTACCTTATTACTAACTACTTGTGGTCCCTTACATGATATGGGTTAACCACCTTATTTATTACTATGGCCCATCCCATTATTACATTATTACCTTGGGTACCTACCTTGGTACCCCATATTATCCCCCCTAGGTATATAACACTCTTTCTCCAATCACCTAGACATGTGTGATAAATTGAGAGGAGGTTTGAAGGCAGTTGATTGTCACATAAGACTACAATGCATCATTCAGTTATCATTTTGTAGCATTGGAAGATTTGTGTTCCTATTTTGAGGAGAGGTTATTAGTTTGAGTGTTTTCACTAGCTAAGAAATGGGAAAAGGTGGACATTTCATATGTTGAAGACGTAATGGGCTAGAGTATTTTGAAGCATACGATGAAGTATTGTCACTTTTAATGGATGAAGGTTGGGATTGAATTGTCCACCTTTTCAGTGGCTATGACTTGAATGTAACTGCATAATTCTTAAATACCTTTGATGGTACTCATGCTAGGGTTCAAGGGTTAGATTTAAACGTGGCGGAGGATACCATTTCATAAGCAACAAGAAAAATTTATGATGGTGAGAAGTAGTTTAAGAAAGATATTGTGTAAGGGGTTAATATAAATTTCTTTCTCAAGTATGATTGCAAAATCATTGTTGGAGCAATGACATTCATTACAACTTGCTGAAGCCTTCATGGAATAAGGTTGTTAGAGTGGTGTAAATTTTCTTCACATGTGATGGGAGGTACTCTAAATTATACCTTTATTAAGTGATTTCTTTTTCATGTGGTGGGTTTCCATAAAATGAGTTCGCATTTTTTCTTGCATCAAAGTATGTTGAAGATTGTCACTAAAGCTAGGGCTAGTATAATTTGTCATCCATATGTTATTTATCACCATGGGTTATTATAATCACGAACTTGACAAACAAATCAAACATCCTAGAAGGAGAAGGTTGAGAAATCCTTTTCCTAAAAAGTAGAGAGAAAGTGAAGTAGGGCAGTCTTCAAAAACCCTAGATACTGAGCGTGAAACTAATCAAAATATTCCCATTAAGAGTCTGAAAAATATACAATGAAGGAAAAAGAAATCAAGTTTTATAAAAGAATATCTCCAATACATCAAAATAATGTTGAATTAGTTGAAGAAATAATGCTCCTCAATTGATATGGATTCTCTCAGCTACCAAAATTACCCAAGATATTCTAATTCTGTGATGTTAGCATAATTGCATGTAAAAGTATATGAAAAAACACATGTACATACTTTAAAGAAGAGGAAACATAACAACAATCATCAAATCAAAGAACACACACAACTTTATAACAAAGTTTACATATTGTGGGCTATGTATCCATGCCCGATCTCAAGAGTGGGGAGACCAATTCATTAGTTGTTTCAAGATGATGATGAGTACATGATTTAATATTTATCAATACAAGGATTAACCCCCTTAAATAGAGTGGCATGTCTCTGCACGAGACGTTCTCCTATAAGAAATCTCACTCATAAAATATCTCCTCTGGTATGATAAATGAACAATATCTCACATAAAGTGGCATACAATGATCCTCTCACAAAGTGGAATACATGGATCTCAAATGAAAATCATAATCTTGGAAAAAACTAAATGAATACATGGAAACAATGCATCTTATAACATCAATTGTGGGGACAACCTGAAAATAAACTATGCAAATGAAGGAACTGCCTGCACCATCGCATTTCTTGTGAAAAACTGTGAATATGACTGTAAAATCAACCCCTTTCTAACTTGGTCAAATATGGTCCCCCTAGGAATCTCAACGATTATCTTCTATGCGTTGACTTAAATTCAACTATTCAAATGAAGAAATTGATCATGCCATCGTGTTCCTTATAAAAAATTGGTTCTAATGAGTACGAACTTGAAATATTTCTTAAACCTTCAAAAATTTTCCCCTACAGAATCTTAAAGATTCCTCAAACATTCCTCATAGAGAAGTTTCTTTGAAATATTCCCTAGCATATTCTCTAACAATATTCCTAAAATATTCTTGAGATTCATGTGTTCCGTGGTCTTCCTATTCCCTCATCTCTCATGTACTCTCCATGGTTCCCTTTGAACCATTTGAATGGCATTTTATAACAAAGTGTGAGTGTGAATAAAAGAAAGTGTGTGGTTGGAATAATGGTTGACATAGTCAAATTAAGTTACTTGTTACTAGAGACGTTTTGCATTCAAAACCCATCAACTCCCAATTTCGGTTTTAATATGGTTTTAAAGCCCAATTTTGGTTTTAATATAGTTTTCAAACCATATGGCATATGCTGAACGTATTTCCATATTGTAAGGACTCCCCAAACTATGAGAATAAGACAAAAATAGAGGTTGCACCATGCTAAGGCTACTTGGGCCTAATTTGAGGTGCCATGTGGTAGCATGTGATTGGGAAATGTGGGAATATCTCATTGGTCCACATCATATGCCACTTATGTCACCTACTTTCCATGTATCTACTTGTGGTGCTACCACATCACCTACTTGTGGGTCCACCTGGTACACTGACTAGGCTGCCACATATCTATGTGGGTCCTAATAAGCCTGTTAATGTTGATGTCATGTGTCATCTGTATGGCCCACCGCGTGGAAAAATCTTGAGTTTAACTTTGATTATTTCCCAAATTGACTTTCACATATGAACTCAGCTTGAGGTGCCATTTATGTCGTTGGAATAAGGAAGAAGAGCTCTACACTCTGGTCTTTGTTTCGATGAAATATGAATACTTAGATTTTTGAGCCTTTTTGGAGCCAACTAGATCATTCCTCCCCATTGAGGATATTTTGTTCCTCCAAAAGTATGAACACCTTCTACAATCTTTTTTACTCCCTTGTCTCGACAAAAAGTGCCCTAATAGGCCACACTTCCTTCTCTTTCACATTTTTTCTTCAGAGCCATAAGTGATGAATTGACACATGTATTGTATGCAAACTAGTAGGACATATTACAAACTACATGTTCAATTACATGACCTATCATCACTCAAGTAAACCCCATACATTCCAAGAGTTTATAACACATGCTTTGGTCAAGTTTACATTAGAAACATAATAGAAACCAATACCCCAACTATCAACAAAAAGGCCAAAGACATTTTCATGTTGAATTCTTAAGTGATAGAAAACATTTCATCACTTTTACAATCATTTCACAACATGTGATTTACAAAATGTAGCCATGACAAGATACTATATCTAATAAAACCATCTCTCACTCATCAAAGTGAATGGGCCACTATCATGGAGCTGATTCGCTTGATCAACATCTTTACTAGCTGGTTCCTTCCCTGGTGCTTTGTCCTTCTTGAAACACTACTTTCGATGAAACCTCCAACACATGGTTCTTTGATGTCAATGATTATTACAATGGCTGCAAAAATTTTTCTTCCTCCAGACCTACTTAACCTTCTTCCTTCCTAGATGTGGAGAAGGCCTTTCACATATTGTCCTCTTTCTTGGTGCCATTCTTTTACAACACGCAGAAAAAGCATGGTTATACAAGGTACAAAAACTACATTGTATTCTATGCAATAATATTCGCTCATGATTAGTAATATACATATAATCATAAGGAACATTATTATAATAAGAGTTTTTATACCTAACTTGGTTGTCTCTGGTGAAATCCTGGTGATGAGAGCTTGCCTTAGCTCTTCCTCTGCAATGTACATTGCCATAGGAAGATTGTGATGTGTTCCCATCATTCTCTTTCCTCGATGGTTTTGTGAATGGATTGGTTTCTTTTTCTGAAGAACCCCTTTCTTTTTCTTCCTTCAAACACTCTCCTCCATTGTACCCAAATCCTGAAATGGGTACGTCAAGGATTCTAACAGAAACAAAATTATGTGAAAATGAAACTGAAGAACTATAAGCATTGTTACCTCAGTTGTTTATTCTAAATAAGGTGAAAATGGCTTCGATAAGCCTTTGTTGCACTTCACCTTTTCCGAGGCCTCTTCCATGGTTCGTAATTGAAGTTGAAATATCTACTTCTCCTCTTTTGCTTCTTGTAGAAATCTCTTCAATTCAACATTCTCTTCTTCAAGGATCTCATTGATCTCTTCATTTGAATGATGAGAAGAAGTTGAAGAAGAAGTATATTCACTCCATGATGGAGATGGAGCATCGTCCTCTACACTCTCTTTCTCTTGCTCATATTTCAAAATTTTCTCCTCATAATATGCGTACAATCTATCTACCATTTTTGACATCTTATAGAAGGCCTCATAGAGATCTGTGTTCTTCTCCATTTTCCTTCTTGTCACATGTTCAATCTATGATTATCATTCACACTCATAATTCACATAAGCAAGAAGATTTTTCTGATTAAAAATTGATCTAAATTCTCTCAACTACCGAAATTAGTCAAGATCCTTTACTTCTGTGATATTAGTATAATTGCATGTAAAAGACTATGAAAAACCACATGTTCATACTTTAAAGAAGAGTAAACATCACGACAATCATCAAATCAAAGAACACACACAACTTGATAATGAAGTTCACCCACTGTGGGCTATGTCTTCGTGCTTGATGTCAAGAGTGGGGAGGTTTCTTCATTAGTTGTTGTAAGATGATGATGAGTACATGATTTGATCTATGTCAATACAAGGATGAACCCCCTTAACTAGAGTGGTATGTCTGTCCACGAGATGTTCTCCTATAAGAACTCTCAATTATAAAATATCTCCTCTAGCATGACAAAGCAATAATCAGTCACATAAAGTGGCATAAAATGATCCTCTCATAAACTGGAATACATAGATACCAAATGAAAATCATCATCTCAGCAAAAATCAAATGAATAAATGGCAATAATACATCTTATACCTCCAATTCTGGAATGTCTGTGAATGGCCTGAAAATCATCTACTCAAATGAAAGAACTACCCACACCATCACGTTCCTTTCGAAAAACTGTGACATATGACTATAAACTCGACCCCTTTCTGCCTCGGTCAAATATGGTCTCCTCAGGAATCTCAAAGATTCACAAATATTGTCCTCTACGGTTGACTAAAAATTGGCTACTTAGATGAAGAAACTAATCATGCCATTGCATTCCTTGCAAAAAACTGGTTCAAATGAGTATAAACTCGACATTTTTCTCACACCTTCAAAATTTTTCCCCCAAAGAATCTTAAATATTCCTCATAGAGAATATTCTTTGAAATATTCCCTAACATCTGCTCTAACAATATTCCTAAAGCCTTCTTGAGATTCATGTCTTCAGTAGCCTACGTGTGCCCTCATCTCTCATGTATTCTCCATGGTTCCCTTTGAATCATTTGAATGACATTTTATACAAAAGTGTGAGTGTGAATAAAACAAAGTGTGTGGTTGGCATAATGGTTGGCATAGTCAAATTAAATTACTTTTTATTGGAGTGTTTTTGGGTTGAAAACCCATGGACACCCAATTTTCGTTTTAATATAGTTTTCAAACCATATAATATATGGTAAACGTATGTGCATATTATAACGACTCGTCAAACCATGAGAATAAGACAAAAATAGAGGTTGCATAATGCCAAGGCAACTTGTGCCTAATTTGAGGTGCCATGTGGGACCATGTGATTGGGCCATGTGGCAATCTCTCCTTGGTCCACATCATATGCCACTTATGTCACCTACTTCCCATTTGTCGACTTGTGGTGCTCCCACATCACGTGCTTGTGGGTCCACCTAGTTTGCTGACTGGGCTACCAAATGAGCCCTGTGGGTCCCACTAGACATGTTTACTTTAATGTCATGTGTCATCTATACATCCTGCCACATGGAAAAATGTTGACTTTAACATTGACTTAGTCCCAATTTTACTGAAACTTTGACTGAGCATAACTTTTGCATACATACTTGGATTGAGGTTCCATTTGCACCATTGGAATTATGAAGACAATCTATACAAGTTGGTCTTGGTTTTGAAAACATCTGAAGAATTTTGTTTTTGATCCCTTTTGGAGCCACCTATATCATCAAGCAAGAGAGGGAAAAGGGAAGGCACTACGAAATAGCAGAACAAAAAATACCGTATTTAAGAAGATTGAACATGAGATCTACCAACAAATTAAGACTGAAATTAAAAGCTTAATTTAATCCTAATCCTAAAGAACCCATAGTTATTGATGAAGAGGAAGAAGTAAGACTTGTTGAAGGTACAAAGCAGGCCCCTGCAAAGAAATTCAAAACATAATATGCACAGGAAATCAGCAAAGGCAACCAAACCCTAGAAGTTACAATAACTATTGAGAAATAAGGAAGGAGAATGACTAGATCAATGATAAGATATGATAAATTTGATCTTCTTATAGAGGGAGCGAAAGTTATCCCGATATCAGCAAGTCTTAAGATATCCCTTTGCAGACATTAAAACACAGTTTTGGAATAATATAGGTATTTTTGCCAAAAAATGTAAAGGTGAAGATAAAGGTCAATGAACTTTATGTATATTTTATGACATGGAAAGGTGCAATGAGTTGTTGGGTATATTTTTTATTATTTCAATAGTATTTCTATATTTTGGTCAAAGAATCACGCTATTGTATTTTTTCATAGTGCCAACTAGCAAATTTAGTACCTAAAGTTAGAAGATATGGACAAGTTGGTTGAAGATAATGATTGCTTCAGTCCAAGGTTGAAATCAGGTTTAGAAAGCCAGCATAGCATGAGAATAGATCAAACTCAAGGAGTTTCTATTTTGATAAAGGAAGCACCTAGCTTTCAGGTAGCAGTTTCCAGATTACCCTAATTTTTGATGATTTATTTTCAGGATTCTCTCCAAGAAATCAACAAATAGCTCACAACATTTTTCAAAATTTTTCTACCATTTTGTGTCCAGGTTCAAATATAAATAATAAGAGCATCTTTAGAGATTAGATTCTATATTAGTTTTAGTTATCCATATCTTTGTAATACTTAGTTAGTTGATTTTTTCTAGATATTTTGGATATAAAGACTATATATTTTCTTATAAAGAAAATATAAAGAGAGGATGAACGATTCGTTCTTTCATAGAAAAAAGTCTCTATTGTGTATATTTGATTTTGATATTAATGAAATATCTAGGAAAAAAGTGTATAGACTTGCATATTTGAGATTTTTTTATAGTGTTTATGAGTCAATTTCTTGGCGTTTTTCTTTTTCTTTGTAAATTTTATGATTATTTATTCTTCATGTTTGAACAAGGTTTATAAAATAATAGAATTAATTTGTACTTAAATGGTCTACTATTTACAATTTTAAATATTCAACCTTTTCTCCTATAAAGTTGCACAAAATTCAATTGTGTGCCTTGTTTAATGGAGTGTCTTATCTTTCAACTTACCATCTGGATATTTTGAAGTCTAAGTGAACATTGTATTTATGACTTTGATCCTTGTCTGTCTTATCACCATCTCTTGGAAGCACTCATTGAGACCATCCTTATGACTCTATGCCCAATGGTACATTTTCCCATTCTCCAACCAAATTTGTTTCCATTTACATTTGAGCTAGCCACTGTGCATATGAATGACCTATTGCTATAGTGACCTTGAGTAGCAGAGTCAAATTGAGATACCTCTCTATTGGGATTAAAAATTGATACATTCTCTTACCTTGTTTCCTTATATTTTTATTAGTCTTCTAAACTCTTTATGTATATAATATGGTAATTTGTGTCATATAAACCTCAGAAGCGGGAAATAAGTGTTTCATCATTTTATTATTCAGAAGATTTGACCTAATTATGAAAATATGAGTTACACTTATGATTTGAGGGGTTAATTGATAGGAAATTTCGATAGCAAATGTTTTTCCCTAGGATATGTGGACATGAATGAGTTACACGGGGCTTCTTGGGTTAGTTATAACCTAATTGGGCGAGACTGACAGTCATCATGGAAATATCAACTGCGAATGAGATTGTTATAGACATTTTTGGGCACTACAACCCCAAGCATAAAATGTCCATAAACCAAGGGCTCCTAAGTCCCTAAAAGTGTTGTTCTAACCCCTCAAGGAACAAGGTCAACTGATTATAGCTTCTCCCAGAAGTTCTCCGTGAAAAACTGCTCAGAACTGGTCAAAACAGGATCACTTCACCTGCTCCATAGGCAAAGTGCGTTGCATCTCACCTAAGTACACTCTGTGGGTGCATTGCATTTCAAAAAGCCCTTCTATGAGGTGCGATGGGTGAGAAGTGACAAATGGCAGTGTAAATCCGCGAGGTGGAGAGGCATGGAATCTTCCAGAAACTTCTCCTGTGACACTTGCCTCTCTAAATTTGACCAAGGATGAGTAAGAGATCATCAATCTCCAAGTGGAAGCAAGAACTATCAGAGGGAAGACACTAATCAAATCACAAGCTGACTCATCTCCCTTACAGATATCTATATATGGATCCCTCATCCCAGAGATCTAGAGGCTGGAATTTTGCATCTTGTAAGGAATTGTTGTTGGTTTCTTGAGACAACATCATAGTGTTGGGTGATCTAAGCTTTGCATGAGGTGAAGAAGGGCTTACTTGCTAAGAGGATGATGCTGGGTTAGAACAACTGGTTGTAACTCTCTTGGCTCTTTCTTGATTATCAATAAAGCTATTCAAGTTTTCCTCCATACTCTTGTGTCGTTTATGTTTTATGCATTTGTATGGTCAATTTACATCTGATCCTAGATTGTTTATGATAATAGATCCATGTTCTTGTATAGTGTTATGCTACTTTGATTCTACAGGTACTCTGTGAAGCTGGGTGTACAAGGAAGCAAGTAGCAAAGGACTATCAGGAGAGAGAGGAATTGAACTAGGAACCAAGCGCAAGACAGAGGTTGGTCTCCTTTATTCTTCTCTCATCTATATTTCATAAAGGAAAAATGAAAGTAGCTTTACTTTGTTTGTTTCTAAGGTAGCTACCACACCTTAGTGGGATTAGCAGTTCTGCATAGACACTTTTCCCTGTAACAAAATGGCGACTCCGCTAGGGACTGACTAGGTTGTTTGTTAATCTACATTTTGTTTATTTTATAAACTTACAGATGGAGCCTGAAGTCGAGCCAGGTAGCTTTCGAACTGCATTTGCTATGCAAATGCAAAGTAGATAAATCTCGCTTCAGTCAATCTCCGGGTTTTGTTTATGAATTAAACAACTGATTCACAAACTCTCTAATTTCTCTTGTGGTGGCTCTAGTAACCTCCTTAGATCTGCTCCTATTGTTGATTTACTGATTACCACTTGCTCAGCCAAAATCCCTGAACTGAACTGCAAACTGTGACCCAGAACCCAAGCAAAGTCTCATCTCTGGCCCAACGCAGTCTTTGTTCTGTGAATCTGAAATTCAGCGCACTTCCCGAGTGTAGTAGGTGCGCTGCATTTCAAATTCATTGTGTTACAGGTGCGCTGATCAGACTAGGCATTGTTCCTGAATGTTGGTTTCTGTGTTCATTCTTTTCAGTTCTATTCATGAATTTTGCTACCTGTAGTTAGTCTACCTCTGTTTGAAATCCCTTTCCTTGCTGATATTCCACCTCCATTGTGCAAAGAACTATAAATGTTTTTGTGTATTTGTTGAGTCATTTTCAGTTCTCCTTTACAAAAAAGTAATGTAATTGTACTGTCATTTCTTGATTTGAAAGTGTCGCAAGTGTTGTTTTTAGTCATAGAAGAGAGTCTGATTGCTCTTGATAGTCGATTACTCTGTTACTATTGTATTTGATCTGAATTAGTAGCTTTTCTAGTGTCGAAAGAAAGTTTTCATTTCCAAATCGTAAAGTGTTGTCATTATCTTCATTTTGATTTTGAAAAGAAACTTGTTAGTAATTGTCGCTTGAAAAGTAATTCAGATTTGTGCATTAGCTTTCTTTTATCATTCACATATTAAGAAGGCTGAAAACAAATACATGCATGTGCATTTCCATTTAGACTTTTTGATTGGTTTGATTTAGGACGGTGCATATAGTGTGTGCTCTTTGCTCTTTGTTGAAAGAATTCTGTCTTTCTTTCCTTAGTAGCTAGGATTTCCATTGCACAAAGAAGATAAAAGGCTGTTTATCATCTTACATTGCATTTTAGGAATTGTACATCTACATCACGCGGTGAACCTGAAAGGCAAATTTCTTAAGCAAGATCAACTATAAAATAAATTTAATGAATCTAGCAACACTTTGGAACCTAACGCACAACATCTAGAAGTCTAGGCTAGAGACGTATTCCGGCGTCGTAAAGCTTGGTAACTGTTGTTCTCACTGTTGGTTGGGTGATTCCTCCACTTTGAGACGATAAGTGCCAGTACAGACTTGTGCTCCCACACACCGTCGAGTATATTTTGGGAGACCACAATAGGCTTAATCCTTTATCCATAGGAAGCCGTGTCTGCCGCCCTATCGATCGCAATGCACTGAAAACAGCATTTGGGAAGATTGACTGCCATACCGTAAAAAGTATTCTGCAGTTTTGCGTTTGGTTTGGTAATCCCTCTGCCTAGATTTCTAGAGCAGTCCCTTTCGTTCCTTTTCAGACTCCTTAATGGAAAAGTTCCATCTAAGCACTTGTCACTTCAGGCTCATTAAAAATCAAAGGCGACTAGAGTCATCTTTTGTTTTTTCTTGACTCTTTAAAATTGAAAAAACAAGTTGTGTCAAAGCGTCTAAAATTTATTTTAAACGAAATAATCATCACCTTTCCTACGTTGGTCTTAGGTTGAGAGGATGGAGTCCACCAAGCAAGGAATTCCTCTTGGAGGAAATCCTAGTCCCTTCTCCTCTTGGGGAGATATTGGTGCACCCCATATGGCCACATTGTCGCTTCCAGGATTGACAATGGGCTTGCCCATATGGCTCTTCTCAACCTCTGTCGTTCAGAACACCGCAATTCCTGAACAATCGAGTCAGCAACTAGACGATTCTAGAGTTACCCACCAACCTTCTACTTCCTCCAATTCCTCCTCTCCTCCTTCCTCTTCGCTTGATGGGGCTAGTAAAGCCAAAAATCAAGTACCTGAGAAGAAGAAGGAAAAGAAGAAGAAAGAGAAGAAGAAGAAGGAGCCAAAAGTGAAAGGGGGCAACCAAGCGTCGTCTAGCGAAATTCCACACACTGCACCGACCAGGCCTAAATCGCCATGTGTCATTTGCAAAGGAGACCACTATCATAGAGATTGTCCCTGCATCCCTCGGATCTTAAGGGACTGGTCTCCTCCTTTGCACAACCCGGTGTTGTCAACCTCTGATGATCATGTTGAAAACACACCGTCGACTAGTGAAAGTGAAGCCCCAGGACAAAAAGGAAAGTATAGATTTCCTTGTAATCTGTGTGAAGGAGATCATGCCGTCCATCGTTGTCCCTTCTTAGACGAGGCTAAAAGAGTTTTGGACGATCGTCCCGTTTCACCGTTACGACTTCCTCCTGGATATAAAAAACTCTTGCCGAGTCTGTCACTAGTTGAAAATACGGCTGACCCGCCCAGGTGGTCGGCCGAAGCATCTATCATTGAAGACGAACCATCTGAACCCATACCAGATGAATGTCAAGAGGTTGAGATGGCAGTTAACCTGGTCTTGCGTTCAGAGGTTCCATCTTCAGATGATATAGTCACAGAAGAGAATAAGGTTGACACCGTCCAAATTCCTTTCGTAAGCACAGACTCCGATGAACATGGGGGAAATTTACCCATTCCTTTACCGCAGGAAGGAAGTTCGTCAGATTCGTACCCGGTCGTCTATTCGGTCCCACCTCCAAGCAACCTAGTTGTTTCCTTTCACTGGAATCAACTAGGCAGACCCCGTTTACTGGCTAGTGTACCATTCCGAATCATTGCTCAAATATATAGAATGGTTATGGCCGATAACATCATAGATGAAGGGGCTTCTGTAAGTATCCTTTCCTTGACTACTTGGAAAGCGCTTGGTTCGCCATCGCTTTTGCCTGAGATGAGAAATCTAACAGGCTTTGACAAAGGAACCAGTCGATCGTTAGGGATCCTTCCCAATGTGCCCATAACATTGAGAGGGAAAACCGTTCATATGAACATAATGGTAGTCCCTGGATTATAATCTACTCCTTGGACGAGACTATATTTATTGCATGGGAGCCATTGTCTCATCACTCTTTAGAGTAATGTGTTTTCCGCACGAAGGAAGAGTGGTCAAGCTCATAAACCAGCTTTCATTTCCCAGATGACGCATAGCAAATAGTCATATACCATCCCTGAATGGTCTTTTCACACAAGGAATGTCTCATCAATCTCCAGTCCATCCACCTGATGAGCGCGAGTGATTCAGGGGACATGACTGAAACCCAGGGGGCATGCACCCTGGTCTGCTTCGGCAGGAAAACTTCGGGTATAAGGTAGGTTTCCGCGAGAGATATATGACTAGTCTGTACTCCCGTCGGTGATTGGAAAAGGGGGTTAGACTGGAATAAGATTCCCTCGTCAAGGTTATGTGAGTGGATTGGCTCACCTTTGTCTATTTCAGTAGACATCGCCGAAGAAGTGTTTTGTTTGCGGTGTGAATAGAACAATCTTTGGTAACCCGAAAGAGGTAGACCTTTCCTGATAAAACAAATGTTTTGTCGGTAAAATAAAAGGTGACCTTGAAGCTTTATTTTATACCTGGGGGCATGCAAACCTCTTGGCGTGCAAGTGAAGAGCGACCATTTATTTTTAAAATTTGTAGGTCCTCTAACCCTTTAAACTCGTAGGATTGGTCGTTTCCTAACTTGCATAAAGAAAGGATGTGGGCAAAAACTCTAAAAATTGTCGTTTTCATATATGGGACATTCTTATTATACGACTGGATTAATCGAGAAATTTTAACGCGGACTTCATGCTCGTTAAAAAATAAACATAAGCAATGAGAAAATGTTTCCCCCAGCATTTAAGATCAATAAAAAATTAACCAATTCCCCCTAAATAATCATCGTGAATGTAGTACTTCAGCGTTTAAAGCCTTGGTCGTGTTCCCATCATCACCTCCACTCTGTATTGGCCAATCATTCACCTCCATTTGATTGTTTACCCCTTTTGAGGAACAGCTGTGAAGAGTGATCCTGCTAGCCATCCTTGTAACACTGCCGTGATTGCAAAATTCCAAACCTTACCTAGAATCAGCTGCTACCCAATTTTATCACTCGTTCCTCAAAGACGAGTCTCCTTTAAGCTCTTTTCAACTGACTCGTAAAATATGAAAAGATTGTCGAGCCATTGGCCTCTCTAGCTCGTTAAAGGGACCAGAAGTGCTATCCCTCCTTTAGATTTTAATGTTTTTGGAACTGAGGGATTATTACACAAAAAGATCGAGCACTTGTTTTGTTCGGCTCGTTAAAAGTATCAAAAATTCATACCTTCTGTATTGTTTTATACTTTTTCGGACTTAAGGGATTAGATGACGAAAAAGGATTTTTGGTGTTTCCTTTACGTCCCTTTTCAGACTCTCTAAAATTGAAAAGGACCGAGTTATCTTTGTCGTTAAACTCGTTAAAACCTAATAGCGACAAAATTGTCCATAGCAGACAAGAACGAGTTTCACTATCGCCAGGCTCGTTAAAACATAGCGATGGGTTTGCCCGAAGGGAAAATTATAGAACAAGCATATGTTATCCTCCTCAAGCTTGACAAAAATAAAGAGGTACTGGTCAGTGATGACTGGGGAAAATTGGGAGGAAAACTTGAAGAAACTTTGTTGGTAGCAAGTCGCTCTTGAACATGACACTTTCACTCCGCATCCAAGTCGGGTTGGGTTGTTTCATTCACTGGTCACATCACCATGGTCCCATCACACCATCCACATTTGGGGTTAATGCTACCAATCCATCACATCAGTGTCACCGATATGTTCAAGAGAAGTCACTCAGAGAATTCACCTGTGTCTCACCCGCTGCAATACATTTACGCTCCATTCTTTCATGACCGCCACCCTGAACCTTATACCACCAGATCATTTTCACCTCCATTAAAATCATTTGCTCCATTCCATGTCATTGATGTTGGATTCATTAAGGCCCTCCTATGACGGATCGCTTCTTGTCGACATCAGCTCATTATCCAAGAAGTCGATCTAGGGACACCCCGTTCAATACTTTGAAGCCTGCATGCCTCAATGGCAAGTTTCTCACTTCCGTCGACAGGTTTACATCAATGGCCTTCGACCAAAAGATTTTGCGTGGTGTTCGACGCCAAGTCCTTTATTCACACCACGTGAATTGTACTGCAGTACCTTGAGGGTCATTATCATTATCGGTGATTCCTATCGCGCCTGTTAACAGCTTACATCATTGGCTAGTAATCAGGCGATGTCTTTCCATGTTCGACTCCAGAACATTTCTCACATGGATCGACTTGTACTTCGAGTGAAGATCGAACGAGATTGAAGACCCCGGATCTAGTTTCATCCATCCGGGCTGCGATATATATTCAGGAAAATAAAGACATCAAATGTACATCATTGTTGCACAGATAATCATCCAATCAAAGGGATGATGGCTCTACTAGAACCATCAATCTACACTCAGACGATTGTCTGTCCTATGTACATGAAAATGAATTTATAAAGCTGAGCATGGGAATGCCCGCCTCAGCTAGATCATGAAAATATTATGAAGATAATGTATTGTATTGTATCTTATTACAGGTCTCCTCCCAGCTTGAAAGAACTTCGGATCCTCATGATAAAGCATTTCACCCGACATCAAAAAAGATTAACGACCTCATGCTTTAGGGGGCAACTGTTATAGACATTTTTGGGCACTACAACCCCAAGCATAAAATGTCCATAAACCAAGGACTCCTAAGTCCCTAAAAGTTTTGTTCTAACCCCTAAAGGAACAAGGTCAACTGATTACAGCTTCTCCCAGAAGTTCTCCATGAGATACTACTCAAAACTGGTCAAAACAGGATCATTTCACCTGCTCCATAGGCAAAGTGCGTTGCATCTCACCTGAGTACACTCTGTGGGTGCGTTGCATTTCAAAAAGCCCTTCTATGAGGTGCGATGGGTGATAAGTGACAAATGGCAATGTCAATCCGCGAGGTGGAGAGGCATGGAATCTTCCAGAAACTTCTCCTGTGACACTTACCTCTTTGAATTCGACCAAGGATGAGTAAGAGATCATCAATCTCCAAGTGGAAGCAAGAACTATCAGAGGGAAAACACTAATCAAATCACAAGCTGACTCATCTCCCTTACAGATAGTTATATATGTATCCCTCATCCCAGAGATCCAGAGGCTGGAATTTTGCATCTTGTAAGGAATTGCTGTTGGTTTCTTGAGACAACATCATATTGTTGGGTGATCTAAGCTTTGCATGAGGTGAAGAAGGGCTTACTTGCTGAGAGGATGATGCTGGGTCAGAACAACTGGTTGTAACTCTCTTGGCTCTTTCTTGATTATCAGTAAAGCTATTCAAGTTTTCCTCCATACTCTTGTGTCGTTTATGTTTTATGCATTTGTATGGTCAATTTACATCTGATCGTAGATTGTTTATGATAATAGTGCTATGCTACTTTGATTCTATAGGTACTCTGTGAAGCTGAGTGTACAAGGAAGCAAGTAGCAAAGGACTATCAGGAGAGAGAGAAATTGAACTAGGAACCAAGTGCAAGACAGAGGTTGGTCTCCTTTATTCTTCTCTCATCTATATTTCATAAAGGAAAAACGAAAGTAGCTTTACTTTGTTTGTTTCTAAGGTAGCTACCACACCTTAGTGGGATTAGCAGTTTTGCATAGACACTTTTCCCTGTAACAGAGATCTTGGCCACCTATTCTGAGGAAATATGAGATATTTTGTAATTCGAATTAAGCATTCTAAGAATATTCATATTCTAAGGATCACTTCCCCATTTTTAAATAGGCTTAATTGTAATATAAAAGGAAGGAACTAAACCTCAGTAGATTAAGTGGAAAATTATTGTCATTTTGATCTATGATATAAGTTTTACAAACAACTTTTGTAATATTGTTCCTAATTAATTTAACAGAGACTTTCATAGTTCGACTTTAACTCTTTTCACTAAATTAACTTTAATGTGGTTGAATTCCAGTGGTCGTGGGGACAATCCTCGAATGTCTACTTCCCTTATTTCTGTTATTAAATTTCCATTTAAGCTTTCAGTTCTAGCTTTGCAATTTTTCAATCACTTTCTAGATTTGACCATTGGTCATTGATTTGTTAATTAAAGTGTTAGATGCTACAATAGTTTGAATGAACGCCATGAGATTGGATTTCTGATCATTGATTGTCTGAAGTGTTATTTGTTCTATCATTTCTGATGAGTGACAAAGAATTGTTAAGTGCCATATTTGATATTCCTTTCAGTAGAATCATTTCTATTCACAAGTTTTTCTCCTTCCTTAGAGCTACAGTTTCCTAGGAAATAACTTGTGTTTAGCATAATTATTTTAATACTCATGGTAGAATATTCAATGTTTTGATCATATTAAAGTAGCATTGAGTGTTTATGTTTAAATTTTTAAGTTGTGAATAAATTGTTCTTTTCGAAAATCCTAGTTCTTCGTTGTATTTTACATGCATTTACCTTTCAATAGGGCTAAGATAGATTAGATCACATTAAAACTATTCTTCGCACATACTATGCGGAAAGCCTTGAAATAACTAAACAAGTTCCGGGTTGACACTTTAATGAGCAGAATTTAGTTGGTCTTTTTAATAGCAACTAAGTAACCCAATATTTTGGCGTCGTTGTTGGGAAGGTTGTCATAGAAGTGTTATTCGTATCTCTATATGGTTTCGTTTTGAAGATGGAAGGTAAGAACTTGCGCATGCACCAAGTGAAAATCTTATGCCAATTCCTACCCTCAGCTCATATTTTTAGATTCTTTAGTGTGCATGACTAGCAAAAATCTTAGAAATACAAATCAAATAGTTCTAAATTAAAAACCTATCTCATAAACCATCAAAACTCAAGGCTAGTATGGCCTTGGAAGCAATACCTTTATAGATGAAATCATTCCCCATCCAGAGTCTCAAGCATCATTAGGTCTCCGACCAACATATGGGAAGGGTTCTACTATGGCCCCTCAAGTTTTAGGATCATCTACTACATCTCAAGTTAAGATTCATGACAAACCTGTAAGGTCTAAGAAATATTTTGAAGATACATCTATTAATAATCTCTGTCTAGTACTGGTGAGGGTAATTGTTATAATTTAATATAGGGGATAAGGTGAGAATAGTGAGACACAAGCACAACATTTTGAGTTAGAATTTTTTGCGACACCCATTGTAAAGGAAGAATATGAAATTCATGATCTAAATAGTGTTGTGAGACATACTCGAAGCCCATAGTTTAGACAACATATAATTCTTCGGGTAATACCTCCTTACCACGATGTCCCCAAGGATTACTGGCATATTTTGGACTAAATGGCAAACGTAGCACCAGAAACATAGACATTAACTATAGAATACATTATTGTTGACCAACGGGCTAATGCACTAATTAAAGCCATCCCATTACCAAATCTTCCAAATTTTCATGGAATGGCTTCTGAGGATCCTAATGCGTTTTTGTTCAAATTTTATGTTGTATGCCAATGTTATGACTATACCACTGATCCTCAAAAATAGAAACTGATTCGTTCCACCTTAAAGGGAGAAACTTTACATTAGTTTATGGGATTAGGAGGAGGTGCCATAAATTCATGGGACTAAATGAAAAATACTTTCCTCAATAAAACCAGGATTATTGTAGGTTTAGGGATCTAAAAGAAGAAATTTTTAAAATGATGTCCCAAGAAGATGAGACTTTAGAAGAATATGACAAAAGATTCCAATATAACATGTAAATATCACCTTATACAACTTTACCTAGAGACATAATTAAAACTACTTTGATTAGATGAATGAAAGATGAATGGATAAAAAAACTTAATTTAATGGGACAAGGTGATATTTCTATGGAATAATATGACGACATCATAAAACTGTGTATTAGGTGCTCACAAGGAAGTATGTGAACCAAATCCAAGATTCGGGACCCTCTCAACAGGACCAATAGGATTGCAGGAGGAGGAGTGACTCATGCAAAAATTGGTGATCTCCTAGAAGACTTTAAAAATAATATTTTGGGTACATTAACTACACAATTGGATGTCCTATGGATGAAGATAAAATAATCAGAGGCAAAAAATGCCTTAGCTATTTTCTTCCCTCATTGTTGAAAGAAGCATAGCTGCAAAGAGTGGCCCCTGGAACATGTTGAAATATGTACCATATGCACTAAATTTCACCCAATGGAACATTGTCCCTCACTCCCAGGACTTAAAGTTGTATTCAAGGAGGCAACTGGAGATTCTAAGCCAACATATCTCATGGCACAATGACGACAGTGGCAGACACACCCTCCAGGTATGATCCAAGATCCTACTTTGTTTCATTCCAGATAGTATACTCAACAACAAATTCCTAGACCATAGTGGAAGGACCTGTAACCTTTTAATACCACATGGAAAAATCAATCATACCCTACACCTCCATGGAAAAATCATCCATTTTCTATACCCTCATGGCCTAGTCAACAATATTCTACATCTCCATGGAAAATTCATCGAATAAATTATACCCGTCACATTTGGAAAATTCACCTACACAAGGAGCAATGTGGTCTTAGAATTGGCAATGCACTATGGGACCAATCAATCCAATTGTTGGGTCATTTCCTTAGTCATAGCCAACATTACAAACTCTGCTCCAATTACCCCAAATATTCCATCTCCATTGTGTCCTCAGCTACATGCCCACGTAATCCTAGTCATAATAATAGACCCATCCATTATTTGGAAATTGTTGAAAACCTACATTATGACTTTACTTCCTTTGAGTGTAACGAGTTGTAGTTAAGATCCGGTCAAACGACCTTTCCAGAAGTTAGCACGGGAAATCAACAGTGGGTAGATAGTGAAAATTTTGTTAAAAAAATCCCTTAACATAGCGTTCTCCATCCACTATAGTTGTTACTGAAACAAAGGCACCTAATAAATTGACCAAACAATAAGAGTCCACTACAAATACAGATTTTTCTCCAATGTACCTCGAAGAATTTTTGTAATTAAACCACTAATTTATTACTATTTTGATGTCGTAGGGGAATTGACAAATTTATGTATTAAAATTACTCTTCTCCATGCTATTCGAGATGTTCCAATCTATGCTAAAACTATTAAGGAATTATGTGTGAAAAAACTTGGAACAAAACCAAAAGACCCTCATATAGTCCATGTGTTAGGAACAATTTCTAATTTTATCTTAGGAAAGAAAATACTTGTTAAATATGACGATCCTAGAAATCCAGTGGTTACTTTCCAAATCCAAGGACATAACTTCCCAAATACCCTTGTGGACATAGGAACTGCAATAAATATATTGATTGTCGAAACATGTGGGATCCTTGGGATTAGAGAATTTAAACCGACCATTATTATGTTGGAATTGGCCGACAGATCGGTACTCATACCAAAATGTTGTAACAACCCTGGTTAAAAATCCATGTAAAAATAAATAAGACCACGGTTGATGGGACACATATTCCAAGGTGAAAGTTGCACAAAAACATCCTAATGGGTGTTCATTTAGGTTATTATGGCTAAAGAAAATTAGCAGAGGAAATGGAAAAGGATTTGGAAAGGCATGAGGCATTTATTGGCATTTTATTTATGAAATAATGGAAATTAGAAGAAAAGGAAGGTGAAGGGTCACAGTTTGCATGTGAGGAGGAAAATGAAGGAAAATAATGGAAAATGAAGACAATAGAGGCCTCATTAATAAAAAGTCTTCTTAGTATTAGTTGGAAAGCTTGGTCAGTTTAGTTTTGGAGCTCTCTAATTATTCTCTCTCTCTCTCACTCTTGGACAATTAGAGTTTTATTGGGGCACTTGGGCATTGAATCAAGAAAGGAAATGAAGGGAAGAGGAAGCAAACATCAAGCAAGGAAAAGCAGGATCAAGTAAATACAATGAGATTCTATAGAGGTATTTATTTGCATCTGTGATTTCCTTGCTAGATTTCGCATGCATGGTATTGCATGTGGTTCTTTTCCTGTTATTGTGTGGGTTTTTCCAGGTGTGACATTGTTTTCACCCTAGCCTTGGAATTTCTCGATAGCCTTGACGAGATGGGTTCTCATACTTCGGTTGAGCTGGATTGTCAGATGGATTTGAATTTGAGTGAGGGGGATCTCTAAAATGAAAAATACATGGCCTAGTGGTCCCTGAAATCGACCGTGGATCACGATAAAGCCACTGGCCTAGTAACCCCTTAGCCAAACTGTGGGTTGCGGTAAAGTCATGATTGTGTACCTTGGTAGGCCTAGGAATCCTTGTCGGTGAAAGGCAGGATATACGGTAAAGCCAAGAGGTGGATTTATCGCCATTTCATTCTTTTTAGTTGGTTATCAATCTGACATTCATGCTTGGAATATGGCATGATGGTGATTGTCAAAAGATAGATTTGGCTCAGCCAATCTATGGTCAAGTGGAACATGGAAGTCCCATCTCGTGTTTGGATTTTGCATGACCAATAAGATGTTATTTCTCCTTGTATTTATATGAGTATTATACTAGTTTATATGTGGTTTAGATGGATGTGATTTAATTGATAGTTTTGTCCCTATTATATTGGTTATGTATATGTTTTATGACAACAACTATGTATGGCTTTGTTCTAGTGGCTGCAACACCCTCCAAATTTCTGGCCCGAATTCAATTCTGGAGCCTCCCTTGAGTTTTTACTTGATGGTTGCACGCACTCGAGCTCACCCTATGGCCTCGTGTGAGTCTCTGCACCCACCGTGCTTGGCTGTTCAATGGGTAACTTTTGCATGTTGATAACAATGTCTCGCTTACAACCATGTTTTGGTCACACACAAGGTCTCTGTTTCGTGTCTACATGTTGTGTTCGCTATGTAAACATCTGTCGCACTCACACATAAAGTCGTATGTGCTGTCACGCAAGTGTCATCACGTCGGCAAACGATCAATGACAAATGTTGCACTTGTCGATTCACATCGTCAGTTAGTCATGTTGAGCATGTGTGTCTAGATGGTTTGAGTTGTTTCATCGTCAAGTCATGTGAGTGTGTGTTTGCAAGGTCGTGTATGCACGTTTTTACTCACTCACACACTTAGTAATTTTTTATGATGTTTTGACGACTAGATCATCCTGTAATAGTCAAACCTTCACCCCACCATCAACTCGACCAATTGTCACCCAAAACAACGTAGTGGTACCCAGCAAGCCATTTTAACTTGCGCTACCTACAAGTTGATCAATCAACCCTCCTACTCGTCAACCAGAGATTTTGATCAGGTAGTCATCTCAAGATTGACTCCCCTCAAAAATTGAGTAGAGGATGCTGACCATATCCTCTCTGCTGACTAAGAAAATTGTGCAGACAGACCTGACAGACACTGAGTGCCTGTCCCTGTCTCCCTCAAAAAATTGTGTAAATTTCCCAGCCAGTCACCAGTCAGTCGGTAAGTAGCTCACCTAGAAAAATGTGTAGATTTCATAAGAAATCCCTGTGCATCCCAGTAGTCCACACAGCTCAAAAACTATGAAGAAGTAGTCAGCAGGTCAACCTCCTACCATTTACGCATTTTCCCCCCAGCAGCCTGCTACCAGCTCCCTCCAGGAACTGTGTAGTTTTCTCTACCAAGCTCCCGCAACCTGCTACCAACTCCCTCCAGGAAATGCATAGTTTTTATTGCCGAGATCTCACTGCCCACTCACTCCAGAAATTGCACAGATTTTTCTTGCCCAACCCTCCTACATCCCACACTGCTTCTCCCAAAAATTACGCAGATTTGTCCTCTAGTCGAGCCAAATCCAATGAACAGTCACTACTGATTCTGATTGCCCAGCACCATCCCCCAATGACCTCTATGCAGTTTTCACCAATAGTGCCTGGAGCTTGCATGAGAAGTTGAAACTTTCCTTCAACAGTTTCAGAGCCTTGTCCTCTCTCCCATCACCTTCATCCGAAAATGAATGACCATGCATCATCGTAGACTAAGAGGTTTATGGATTTGATTTCATATCATCATGAGTGATACAGATACAAGTACATGAACAAACATGATGTGATGACAAATCAGATGAACAAGGAGAGTGCATGCAAATGAACGTGTTTGCTAATGGTCGAACAATTCATGCATGCAAAGATATGTGTTCGCAAATGGACGACCATTGAAAGATGTGTTTGTGAATGGATGAACGGACAACATGCACAGATGGATGAACGAGTGAACATGTGAGGAGATATTTTCACAAACAGATGGACATATCAATCATGCCAAAGTACAAGAAAGGAGCAATGTGAGAATTCACCATTAAGTGAGCCCAATAACCATCAAGGCACACTTCGCCATGAGGAGGGGAAGTTGTTATACACGAAGAGGACATCCATCACTCAACAACAGTATAGTTTGACATACACACCAACAACAACATGAACATACAAGCACTGTCATGTCGAGTCATGTCATGAGTCGTCTTAGCCACATCATTACTATTGGCCATATTGTTGTTAATCAATGTAATGTAACGTGGAAGACCGAGAGACCCACTTGTAATCTAAAGAGTAATTTAATCTAAAAATTCATGGAAGTCAAACATTCATGAGGGAATTCGAACAGTCACAAGGGCCAATTTCACCCTTGGCTATAAATACCCCCTCATTTGTACATGGAAAGAAATTTTCACCTTGGCTCCTCCCAGATAGCCTTGAGAGTCTGTAATATTTTCTTTGAGGAGTAAGTACTGGCTCCAAAGCCTTGCCCACAGGGTTAGTGATGTATGGTGTATCAATGTGTCTTAGAACTGTCACTTAATTCAGAAGCCTGCTAAGAGGCCAACACGTTTTCATACATGTGTTGTAACTGTTTGTAAGATTTATCTTGAACACTTCTAATACATGTTTCATTAACTTGTGTTTAACACCTGAATTCATTCAGCTATTCTAATACATATATTAACGAAAATCTATTGTAGAAGTTGTTAACGTTGTCCTACCCATGTTGGTTACCTCCAGAACATCAGACAGAGCTGTTGAAGTAGGCTCGCTATAAAGACCATTGCACTCGAGCGGATTGTCTACTGAGTGTTGTATGTTATATCTTCCCTTGTGCGTTGTGACTACCGCATCTGTGTGGATTGCTCCTCTGAAGGTTGTGCACGTCCTATTGTGTTGTGTGTTCATAATAGAGTTGGAATTCCTCACATCCGGCTTGGGACTCACTTCCACCCTCTCTCTCTACAGTGAAATAACCTTGACACAAGTAACACTACCAATCACGAGGCACGTGAACCTCACTACTCGAAGACAAAGTAGACCACTCTCCTGTGCTAACAAGAAAGAGCTAAGGAAAACATTCAAGATAATGGGAACTGGGCCATCATATCGGATGTGACTCCCACACCAAACGGTGTGAGGTCTAGTTAGGACTTCATAATAGGATGATCCCCTGAATGTTGGTAGGTCTAGCACTGTCAACACTTCTAGCGCCAAGAGGAGGGCCACCAGCTGTTTATGGCTAAATGTACTCTCACACCCACTCATTAATCATCTGGTCGAGGTAATAACTTGCACTTCCTCTCACCTACACATGACTCTGCAGTTGGTTACTCCTCACCTCCCAGGACTGAAACAGAAATTTCATATCAGTGGCTTCACTCCATCCGTCCCATCACCTGCCAGTTTGCGAAAGCAGTCACACTGATCCCAAGAATCTAACATCTTTAATATGCATCAAGAAAGCCAAAAACCACTCCCACATGGATTGTTGTAACATCAGTGGGAGAAGCCGTTTTGGCCACACTTGAACGTCTAGCAGAAGCTATTGAATACAAAGAGGAACCACCAATCTTCTGACAGGGAGAAAGAGACACCCTCATGATCTTTGGCTCAGACTCTGGTACAATAGGTGGAGGGGAAGGAAGTGAAGAAGGTAGATGCGAAGACAAACCAATAAACTCAGAACCAGAACCATCAAATTCTAAAGAAGAGGAGGATGACGAAGAATGAGAAGACATGGCTGACCAAAATCTGGAATTGATGACTCAGGGATCATTAGCCCTCTTGGGTGCTTTGCGTAAGATGTTGAAGTGGTTAGAGAGGATGAGAACAAAGTTAGACCCTGACATCAAAGTGAAGGTAGAAGATCATTTGGAAAACTTCTACCTACAGCTGCAGACCCTTGAGGTATGGTACGATGATGTAGCATGTAGATTGCTTCCATGTACCTTGGATGGTCGTGCAGCTGCATGGTATCACAGGCTTCCTACAAACTCCATATAGAATTGGGGTGCGTTCAAACACATGTTTCTGGAAAATTTTGTTGATGACAACACCCTAGACATGTTGCTCAAGGAATTGGGAAGCTTGAAGATGGAGGGAAAAGAAACGATAAAAGACTTCAATAATAGGTTTCTACACATATTTAACAGGTTTGTAGTTGACATGAAACCTCGTGACTCCATCACTATTGATTACTACATGTCCATGATGCGACCAGCATTGCGTACTTTTTCAAGCGATCTGCGCAACCAACATTATTGGATAGCTGCGAAGAGGCAATTGTTGTTGAGAAATAACTACCAGCGATTGGAGCCATCAAGGATGATGAACTAGAAAAGGACTCTAGGGATGTGAGCAGGAAGTCCCAGGTGGTGGCAGGAAAAGGTAGAGACAAGGAAACAAGTGATATTGAAACCCTCACTCACCTCATCAAGAACTTGACATCACAATTGTCTGAGCTTAAAAAACGAAAATGGGATGCTTCTACGAGAAAACATCTGCACAGATAGAGACAAGGAAGCATGTCATCAGGCAGCAACTGCCTTCTGGCGAAAACTCCATAGAGCTTTGTGTTTTAGCTCAAACAGTGCGTGAACAGCCAATTATGTTCATTTCATGAAGATGGTCACTCAGAAAGGTATTGTTCAGACTGGAAGTGAGTTGCAGACTTACTGTACAACCGTGCACTTGATGTTGACAACAGTGCGTAGGAACAACCAGGAGATACAGATAATGATGAATATGTTGCACTAGATGAGGCATCAAGCTCTGGGCACGTGGTAAACGTGTATTGCTTCTAGTAAGCAGCGCTGAAGATGAACACCGAGAAACAACCCCAAAAGAAAAATGATTGTTACAATCTCATAAGTAAGGGGGCTCCCCCTATAGTTGAGGAAGTGCAAGAAAAGTTGAAATTGGTGATGAGGAAGGTTGATCCACCAGCCATCCCCAAGCAGAAAATGCAAAGCAAGTCCGGGAATACAACGACAGTCAAAATTACGTCCAAGAGAAGCAAACTACAGAATACTCTGCCTAACAACATGATCACCAGTCTTACCCTCGACACCTTGGTGAGTCTACCCCCTCTCAATTACAACATTGTGGATGACATGAAGAAAAATCACGCGAACATTAGTTTGTTCGAGTTATCTAAGATCTGGAGTTAGTGAGACATCATACTACATGCAATGGTATAGACAATAATAGACAATGTAACCTCTACCAGCAAGGGAGCAATCACACCTCCTAGCTCACTTTCAACTATGCTAATCACACTTCGGATGGAAGAAGCGAACTTAGGTTTCCCTCCATTCCTGCTCTCATTCGAAATTTTCAACTATAATGTTCACAACTACTTGGTTGATTCTGGCACAACAGCCAACGCCATGCTGCTCTCCGTTACCAAATATATCAATGCACAGTGGAGCGAGAAATCCACGCAAATCATCCAACTTGATCGAAAATTTATACCGGCTATTGGTGAACTTCGCGATGTGATCATCCGACTATATCATGATGGTCAAGTCCACCAGTGAATCAAAATTGTTGTTGTGCACATACCGAAAGCGTATGGCTTACTACTTCGCAGGGATTGGTCTAGCAAGTTGAACTAATACTGCACTACGGACTGGTTGCACATGTGGCTTCCATACAAAGGTAAAAACAATAAAATACAGGTGTTATCCAATAGGTATATGAGGCACAATGTCACTCTCATCAATGATAAAATGAACCGTTTTCTTTTGCAAAACTCAAGTTTGGTAACTGCCTCCTAGAAACAATGGTGGGGTGTTATCCTGCACGGCTAGCCCCAACCCCACCAGACACACAGTAGGGTCTCCTTCCTTTCCCAACTAATTAAAATGAAACATGTATTATAGAATGTTAGAATAGTAGCAGTAGCAGTAGTGAAGCGCATCAAACAATCTGTGTACAAATGAGTTGTGGACCATGTACTTCGAGGGATCAAAGACACATGATGGCTCACGAGCTGGGTGTGTTTTGATCGACACAAACTACAAGAAATATATGATTTCAAGTCGCTTGGAGTTCAAGTGCACAAACAACATTGTTGAGTGTGAAGCACTCGTGTTGGGCTTATAGAAAGCCATTAGCCTCAACATGGTCGCACTCAATGTGGTAGGTGATTCAGAGATAGTGCTACGGAAGGTACGTAAAACTATTCATTGTTTATCACGACATCTCAAAAATTTCTAGAAAGGGGTATGGCAACTGATCTCTAACTTCCAAGAATCCAACATCACTATTGTACCACGTACGCGTAATGCAACTTCCAATGTTCTAGCAAATGCAGCCTCTAGGATGTCACCGATTAGGGATAGATTTACTATTGAAATTTTATATAAACAATCTATCCTAGATAACATAACTAACTTATGCATGTTTAATTATGATCAAAAGATATTGCATTTCATGGCCAATGCTGACACCTTCAAGGATGCAGTGATAAATGAAGACAAGAACGAGCAATCTCTATAAGCAAAAGCTAGTAACAAGAAAGGCCACCTCATCCCTAAGGGAGTGGCATCATTGGAAAAGCTTTATGACTTGCAAGAATGATTTTAGGGTCCAGGGAACACCAAAACCCGCAGTTCCACCATGATGCATGAGATGATCAACTTGGGAATAGAAAAAGATCAAAAGTTCATCAATCTCAGTACATATTGCATGCAGTAAGAATGGTAAGCCTTTGTCCACTTGTTCAAATAGTAGCAGGATGTGTTCGTGTGGACGTAAGATGATCTGAAAACTTATGACACGTGAATAATCCAACACATAATTCTGATCAAAGAAGGGGTCAAGCCATATCAGCAGAAGCTGACGAAAGTACATTCATCACAGATTGAACCCATCATATAGAAAGAGCACACTAAGTTGTTGGATGCATGGATCATATACAAAGTTTGTCATTCTACTTGGGTTTCAAACATTCTTCCTGTACACTAGAAATCCGAGGAAATCCACTTGTGTGTTGATTTTCGAGATGTGAACTGTGCCTCATACAAAGAAAATTACCCCGTGCCGCCTATGGACCATATTCTGAAAACAATATCTAGGGTAGTCCTTACTCGATGGTTTTTCAGGATACAACCTGGCTCTAGTTGGAGAACCTAACAGTCTCAAAACTACCTTCTGTACCAAGTGGGGTATGTTCGCATACAGACAAATTTTGTTTGGGCTTGTGATTGCAGGCGCAACCTTTCAATGTGACATGGACATCACCTTCCATGGACTCATCTGATAGAGTGTAGTGGTATACCTTGATGATATGGCTGTGTTCTCAAGGAAACGCAAGGACCACATACACCATTTGAAGAAACATTTTGAGTGATTTCGGAAATACGGGATTTTGTTGAATCCTAGAAAGATCATATTCACAGTGTCTGAGGGGAACCTTCTTGGAATCATCATTGCCGAAAGCGAGATCAAGGTTGATCCTGACTGGATTCAAACTATTACATAGATCCCTCACCTAATCAACAAGAGATTGATGTAGTCCTTCTTGGGGAAGATAAAATTCCTCCAGGAGGTTCATCTCAAATTATGTGTAGATAGTCAAACCCATGTAGGACATGACCAAGAAGGATTCAGTCTATAGATGGTGTAAGAGGGAAAAGTATGTATTCACCCATATGAAGCAGGCTATTGTGGAAGCGCCTGCACTCTATAGCCCAAACATCAAAAAATACTTCTTGTTATACACCTTCACCTCTGATAATTTGCTCATTGCAGTACTCACTTAGAAGGATGAGATGAACAATGAACGTCACATCTCCTTCATGAGCGTAAGCATGCAGGGACCTAAACACAACTACCCCAGCATTCAAAATCAAGCATATGCAATTTACAAGGTGACGAAGCAATTCAAGCCCTACTTGCTGAAGAACCACTGCATAGTCTATGTCCCTCACCCAACATTCTACACACTGCTCTTATAACAAGAATTGGGTGAACGATGTGCAAACTGGATGATAGGCTTGCAAGAATATGACCTTGACATCAAACCAGTTCACATGGTCAAAGTTCATGGGCTGTATAGACTCGCAACAGAAGCAGTACATGTGCAGGATAAGGAAGAATATCTTGCTAGTTGGGAGCAAGAAGTTGAAATGTATGATGTAATGTTAGCAACACCCACTGAAGACGGAAACCCTTGGTACATATATGTGTGCCAGTACCTTGAGCATGGCACCGTACCCTCTCACTTTTCCATCAGACAAAAGAGGGCTTTGTGTCTCAAATATTTATCATATCAGTTGGTGAACAGAGCGCTTTACAGGAACCATAGCAATGGAGTTTTGTTCAGGTGCCTGGAGGCACATGAACCAAAGAAGGTACTACAAGATCTACATGACGGACCCACCAGGGGTCACTTTGTGGGAAGCACCACTACACAAAAATTTATGCGAGCCAGTTTTTATTGGCCCACATTATTCAAGGATACACACGCTTACACACCCTATTGCAGTGACCAAACCATTCCAACAATGGGGTCTGGACATCATTGGGGAAATTTTCCCATATTCATCAAAACAACACTATTACATTTCGAAAGAAACTGATTAATTCACACAGTGGGCAGAAGCAGTTTTGCTCAAACAAGTGAATTACCAAGAGGTCATCGGCTTCCTCCAACAAAACATCATCTCATGGTTTGGCGTTCCGGTATCACTTGTGTTTGATAATGCAACGTACTTTTTGTCTTTGAAACTTTATGATTTTTCATTAAAAAATGGTATTGTGATGAAACAAACATCTAACTACTACCCACAGGCAAATGGTCTCGCAGAATCCACGAAAAAAAACCTTATCTACATAATCAAAAAGACCGTTTAGTCTGAGCAGTGCAACTAGCATCCCACCCTAACAAATGCATTATGGACTGACTTCATAACACCCAAACCCTCTTTTCATACCTCACCATACTTCCTGGTCTATGGTAAAGAAGCCATCCTACCACCCAATATCTACTTGCCTGCAATTCATCTATCTCAAGAATCCCAAGACAAGCCTTGCTAACTAGTTCAGTGTAGGATGTATACAATCCACAAGCTTCAAGAAGAAATGATGAAAGCAAAATAAAAATTTACACTCCACCAGAACCGTATGAAAAAATGGTTCAATAAGAATTCTGCAGGGAAAGCTAACTTTAATGTAGGTGACTTGGTCTTGAAATGGAATAAATCCCATGAAGACAAAGGCAAGCATGCGAAGTTCCAGTCCCTATGGATTGTGCCATACATAGTCCACCAAAAGCTTGGCCCAAACACATACCATCTGCAATCACTTGACAAGAGGATTGACAACATTCCCATCAATGTCCAAGATCTCAAACACTATTTTTCAGTAGGCCGATCCGTGCCCCGCACCATGTACATAGTCTGCTTATTGCTTATTGTTTTCACTTTGTTTTCTTTGCTTACTATTTTTGTTTTCATTTTTTTGTTTTTCTTGATACCTTACTATTTTTTATTTTTTTCCAGATATAAGTGCTTCCATCTACTGAGTTCTGGGTTTTGAATGAGTATGTGGCTGATATCTAAAGAGGCTTATCACACCGCAACACTTGGCGAGTCTTGTGGCTGCCTTCTTTATGCTTGGTTATAACATTCGCTAGATGAAGTATTGACACAAAACATGAGCCATTTGCAAGGATATCTGGTCTAACCATGAACCCTATTTCCACTCTAGGAAGCCCCATGCCTATACTCACTCTTCTCCTTTGTGTGTTCAAGCTCATCCAACTAGTAGAAATGGAGAAGGGAAAAATCTAAATGAG
This sequence comes from Pinus tabuliformis, assembly GCA_031772625.1. Classification (NCBI taxonomy): domain Eukaryota; kingdom Viridiplantae; phylum Streptophyta; class Pinopsida; order Pinales; family Pinaceae; genus Pinus; species Pinus tabuliformis. The sequence goes on along the minus strand of CM062820.1, from coordinate 880,725,934 downwards.
AAAACCTATGTCAGAGGTCTTACATACTTCCCTGAAGGAACAACCTTTTACTCTCTCAGTAAGTCGCGATCCCCTGTGACCCCCCCCCTGGTACCCAATCGGTGCAACAAGGGGGAGGGCTCCGCTGCCCCTCTAACTCCTCAGTTAACTACATGGGCTAGTCAAGGAAAGAATATAACACAAGCCAACATTCTCCCAGTTGTTGCTTTCTTTCCACAGGGGGCCACAAGAGATCTTAGTCATTTATCCAGCCCTGCAAGGCCCATTGTTTCTATACACCAAGAGAACTTCTCAGAGCTCACAGATTTTGTTAATGCATCTGCAGTATTCTTTAAAGTGTCCACCTTTACCAGCAACACATTTTTGTATTCTATCATATCCCTCACAAAGTGATGCTGAACATCAATGTGCTTTGTCTTTGAATGATATGCAGGATACTTTTCCATGAAAATTGCACTTTGGCTGTCACAGTCTATCCTTATAGCTCCCTATACGAACCCCATACTTGAACACAATCTCTGCAACCAAACTACTTCCTTGCCTGCATGAGTGGTTGCCATGTATTCTGCCTCTGTAGTTGATAGTGCCACTACAGATTGTTTCTTACTCATTCAACTAACTGGACCTCCAAATAGGTTAAACACATACCCACTTGTAGATCTTCTCTGATCCAGATCTCCAGCCTAGTCTGTATCAACAAAGCCACAAATATCCAACACTCTATCCAATCCTGGTCTTCCTTAGTAGCACAAACCATAATCACTAGTGCCATGCAAATACCTGAAAACCTACTTCACTGTTGTCCAGTGCTCCTTCCTTGGTTTTGGCATAGACCTGCTCAATACTCCCACTTCATGTGTAATGTCTAGTCTAGTACAGATGATTTCATACATCAGGCTACCCACTGCACTTGCATATGGAACATGGGATGTGTCCTCTTCCTCTTCTTGTGTCTTGGGACATTGTTTAACAAATAACCTCACACCTACAGGAATAAGAACCTTCACCAATTTACTATCTTGCATATTAAACCTTTGCAGGACAATTGGGTCTTCAAATCCTAGATAATTTCTTTTTCATTTCCAACCAGCAACATATCATCCACATATAAGACCAGATAAATAACATGGTCACCAATTTAAAATACACATAGTGATCTGCTTTGCTTCTGGTGAATCCAAGTCCCCATATAAATGTATCAAATTTTTGATACCACATTCTTGGCAACTGTTTTAACCCATACAAAGACTTCTTTAACTTGCATACCATTTCTTTCTTACTGTTGACCGCAAAACCGTCAGGTTGGTTCATGTAGATCTCCTCTTCTAGATCCCCGTGAAGAAACGTTGTGTTCACATCCATCTGTTCTACCTCAAAATCAACAGCAGCAACAACAGACAAAAGTATTCTAATAGAAGTTACCTCGGCAACAGGAGAAAAAATATGACCAAAATTAATTCACGACACCTAGGAATAACCTTTTCCTACCAACCGAGCTTTGTATTTATCCACCTTTCCTTTTGCATTTGTCTTCTTCTTGAACACCCATTTGCTGCCAATGGGTTTCCTTCCAGCCGGCCACTCCACCAAATCACAAGCCTCATTTTTGTCTAAAGATGCCATTTCATCAACCATGGCCTCTTTCTAGAGTTTTCCATCCTCTGAATCTACTACTTCCTTCACAGTTCTGGGATCATCATCAGTAACAAATAAAGAAAAATGTGAACAGAAAGTAGATGAACTATACCTTTCCAGCTACCTTCTTTCTCTAATTGATCTTCTCACACCCAGAGTTTGTGCCTCTTCATCTTCTGATTCCTCCTCTGCTGTAGAGTCTGATTCTTCCTCCTTAAGCTCAAACTCTATCTTCTTAGGTTCCTTTGGTTGTAATTCATGTTTAATAACATCTTTTACCTCTCTGAACACCACATCTTGGCTGTACACAACCTTCCTTGTTACTGGGTTCCAAAGTTTATAACCCTTTAGACCATCCTTATACCCAATAAATATGCACTTTTCAGATTTACTATCCAACTTATTTCGTTTCTCCTTTGGAACATGTACATATGCATCACATCCAAATACCCTCAGATGTGAAAGAGAGGGTTTCTTACCAATCCATACCTCTTGTGGAGACTTATCCTCCAATGATAATGAAGGTGATCTGTTGACCAGGTAACATGTTGTCTCGACCACCTATGCCCAGAATTCCTGTCCTAACCCAGCACCACGGAGCATGCTTCTTTCCCTTTCCATCAACGTATTGTTCATTCTTTCTACAACTCCATTTTTCTCAAGTGTGTATGGAGTACTCTTCTGTCGTGCTATACCACACCTCTTACAGAATTCTTCAAATTAGTTACTACAAAACTCTCCATTGTTATCTGTCCTCGACACCTTTATCTTCTTCTCTATGTGGTTTTCCACCAGAGCCTTAAATTCTTTAAACTTATCAAAGAATTTAGATTTCTTCCTAAGGAAATATATCCATGTATTACTTGAGAAGTCATCTATAAATGATACAAAGTACACAGACTTACCCAGTGATGGAACCTTCACAGGTCCAAACACATCACTGTGCACAAGCTCTAATATCTATTTCGCCCTCTTACCACCAGAGGGGAAATTCACCTGATTCTACTTCCCATATACACAATTTTCATAGAAATCAAAATCCAGAAAGATATTACTCATAACTTCTACCATACCTTTACCATTAAGTATTTGAAGGCCCTTCTCTCCAATATGTCCAAGCCTTTGATGCCACAACATGGTCTTATCTCCAGAGACCACTAGATTTTCTGCTCCACTTTAAGGAACCATAGAACTGTTGCACCCAACAACAACAATGTTACCTTGCAGCTTCTACAGAGTTCCAATTCAAACTCCCCACATCAATACCAGTGCCCCCCCAAACCATCTTGCAGGTATCCTTCTCGAACACTATTTTTACACATACATCATCTAGCTTGCTTACAAAAATCAGATTTCTAGCTAATGCAAGAATTTGCAGAACAACTAGAAGTGTTCTAACCCTTCCACCTTGCAACTTCAACTTTACTGTTCCACAACCAACGATTCTAGCCTGCTTGTCATTCCCCAAGAAGACATCACCACCATCATATTTCTCATACTCGCAGAACCACTCTCTATGGGGAGTGAAGTGAAAGCATGCACCTGAGTCAATTAACCATGCCTCATGATCTACATGTGTACTTGGAGAAGCCAAGTACACATTCCCACATTCGTCCGAGGTGGTTTTCGCCTCTGTAGAAGGAGCATCATCAGATCCATTTCCTTTATCAAAATATTTAGATTTATAATCCCTTTTGTAGTGCCCTTCCTTTCAACATTTCCAGTACACCACCTTTATAGGTTTTCTTGGAGATTTAGATCTCCCACTCGATGACTTATTTTTGTTTCTATTCTGGGACCACCCTCGTACAGATAAGGCATTGCCATTATGGCTCTCCATATTTTTTAATCTCATCTCCTCTATCAACAAGGATGAGACTATTTCATCAAACTGTAAGGTAGTTGCATCGCTACCTATTGCAATAACTAGACTATCCCACGAATTTCGTAGACAACACAACAAACTGATGCACTTATCTTCATCTGAAATTTTGATATCAACAGATAATAACTGACTTACCACAGTATTAAATGTGTTGAGATGATCTATCACCAAGTCTCTATCTTTCATCATCAGGTTATATAACCCTTTCCACAGGAACAATTTATTCACCAGAGACTTAGATTGGTATAAAGTCCCTAACTTGTACCACAAAGCATTCGCCGTAGCTTCCCCTGATACATTTAGCAATACTGAATCTGAGACACACAATCATATTGTGCTCTTTGCCTTCAGATCCAACTTCTTCCATTCTTCGTCAGAAACTCCTGTTGGTTTAGTACCCGAATCTACCGCGATCCACTGATCTTTATCCACCAACAGATCCTCCATTTTGAGTTTCAACAACTTAAATCTCTAACCTTTAAATTTCTTGATCTCTATCTTTCCACCGCTCGCCATCTTCTTTCACCATTAGAATTGATCTCGCAGATCTCCCACTGAATAGGGTCTACCACAAGCCCGAGTGAAACCCCTCAGCAACAAAGGCATCCCCTAGAAGCCAAAACAACTGTAATACCAAATATAGGTTTTAACCCCATATAGAAATTACCTGCATATGAATTCTAAAACATAAAAAATAAATAATGTGAGAGCATAACACATAAAACACATATACACAGAGATTTTCCCCTAGATCTAAAAACTAGGACTACCAGCTTGATTTTTCATTATGTTCCTTTCAATGTTACAATACATATTTATACATGCCGAAGCATCCAATACCATGGACCAAAAACCATCGCGTCCAAAGCCATTGATTGAAAACCATCACGTCCAAAACCATGTGCGAAAAACATGCAAAAAACCATAGGTAGGTCCACCCAACCAAATATATGGTCCAAAAACAAAATTTTCTAGGGCGCTGCCCCAGACCCCATAGAGAGGGCTTACCTGCACCCCTCAAACCCCCTTTGACCCCCCTGTTATGCAATCGACACAATGACAGGGGGGCTCTGCCACCCCTCTAACCCCTCGGTTAACTACGTGGGCTAGTCGTGGAAAGAATATAACACAACCCAATATCTTCTGCCGCAAAAATAAATAAGTGCCTATGCAGAGTCCTCTTAAAAAATATAGATGCAAGATAAGAGAAAGGTTTCCTGCACAGAGAGTTGAAGCATGCAACTCCACTGGTGTACTAATAATGAAAAGGAAAAACTGTGGTGAGGAAATTTCATTTTCATTTCATAAATCCTTACGTGAACCTGTGGGCTATGGCCCACCTATACAAATTGGAAGTGTTTACAGTGGTGGGTTTTAACAAAAACCTGACCAATCACCAAACAGTAGAATACAATGAAACCCACCAACGAATGCCGGTCCCACTCCAAACACACAAGACCGGACCCCAAATAGATTTAAACCTACGTCCATAAACTTCTCAGGTCCGGTGAGGCCCAAGTCTTATCGTCTTCAATCTCTGTAGTTGATCTTCTACCCAACCCAACGGTTGATGATACACCCAAGCATCGCACATCACAAATTGCATTTTCTTAAGGCCAAGTTCATCCACTCATGAAATATTGTGATGTGAAACTAATCGTCGATCCTCCACCATTTGATCAAGGAACACTTGATCTAACGGTCAACAGCGATATCAGATGAACAACTTGCATGAAGTCTACCCACCCTTATGGAGCCGATAAGGAATATAAATCCTTGATCTATATATTTTTGGGTCTGATTTTGAATTTAATGCCCGATCACTTTATGACCCGATATGCATTGGATATAAGAGGCTATTAGATCTACTGTTTGTGGGACTTGAACTAGCACATGACTTAAAATGACTTTAACCCCCACAATTGACTGTGATCTAAGAGTTGAGTATGAGACTGACGGCTAGGAGTGAGTGAGGGACTTCAGTCGCAATTAAGAAAATTCATACTCCTACCCCAGCATTTGCTGATCACTGTCGATCTAACATATTTTTCAATCTGACAATCCACATCTACTTCCGCTATTCACCTTCCGTCTTTAATATCCATCGATCTAAATGATCTGACAACTCCCTCTGCACTTGTTCGCTTATGATGGAATTTTTGTTATAACATAGCTCCGCTCTTGCATACTCTGTCTACACACTCACGACACTCATACAACAATTAACTCGTTTTATCGTTGGATCGCCATCAATCCTTATAGTGATCGATGGTCGATCAATAACCTGTCACACGAAATTTAACTCTTACAACACATACATCTGAACTATAAGTCAAACATACACATATACATGAAAGGCCATATAACACGTATATTTTTATTATAAACATAACTTGATTACAGACTAAGGCATTTTAGCCTTAGGCACAAATTCTCCTTTGACTACATTGTATTCTCACTCTCTGTCTGTGCTCTCCCTATCTCACAATACAGACTCTCTTTATATAGGAAATTACATAAGCATGGATTTTCTCACATCCACGATTTCCTCTCATAAATCACCTAAATATCTCTAGTTGCATACATGGCAGATAATTACACTAAGTTAAATCTTCCCGAGATTTATCAATTCCATCAAATTAGCTCATTTTTAATAGAAAATTGCTCCCAGTTTACATGATTGTCCACATCTCCTCCATAGCTTTGAATTTGACTTTTGATTAAGGGTGGTTGGATGCTCCTGCATCAGACTCTCGAGGCAAAAAAATTTATGACCTCATGGTCATATGCTTCTCCTTAATCTCATAGCAATTCTACCCACTTCCTCAGTGGAACTGCCTTCATGATCTTTCTGTGAGCTGCAACAAAACCTCTGCAGTAACAGTCTTCTCTGCTACATGATTCCTCTCCAAGCTTCTCTCCTTAAGCTTAGTCTTTTGGCATCTCTCTGGTTCTCTCTTCTGTGGAACAATATGAGCACTCCATGCTCTAGGTTGCTGCAATTTTTCTCACCTTCTTATGCTCCTACCCTCCATAACAACATAAAGATCAAAAACTCACCAATATTCACATAATTGTACCTCCTTGTTTCGCACACAAAATCTTCTTTCTTCTCGCAGGAAACCTTTCCCTGCTCTGATACCACTTGATGAAAAGGAAAAACTGCGGTGAGGCAATTTCCTTTTCATTTCATAAATCCTTACATGAACCTGTGGGTTATGGCCCACATATACAAATCAGAAGCATTTACATTGGTGGGTTTTAACAAAAACCTGACCAATGACCAAACAACGAAATACAATGAAACCTGCCAACGAATTCTGGTCCCATTCCAAACACACAAGGCCGAACCCCAAATAGATTTAAACCTGCATCCATAAACTTCTCAAGTCTGCTCAGGCCCAAGTCTTATCGGCTTCAATCTCCGCCATTGATCTTCTACCCAATCCGATGGTTGATGATACACTTGAGAATCGCAGATTGCAAATCCCATTTTCTTAAGTCCAAGTTCATCCACTCATGAAATATTGCAATGCGAAACTAATCGTTTATCCTCCGCCATTTGATCAAGGCACACTTGATCCAACGGTCAACAACGATATCGAATGGACATCTTGCAAGATGTTTACCCACCCTTACAGAGCCGATAAGGAATATAAATCCTTGATCTATAGATTTTCAGGTCCAATTTTGAATTTAACGCCTGATCTCTTTATGACCTGATATCCATTGGATATAAGAGGCCATGATATCTATGATTTTTAGGACTTCAACTAGCACACAACTTAAAGCAACTTTAACCCCCATGGTTGATTGTGATCTAAGAGTTGAATATGAGATCGACGTCTAGGAGTGAGTGTGGGACTTCAACTATGACTAGGAAAATCCATACACTCCTACCCCCGCATTTTCTAATCACCGTTGATCTAATAGATATATCGATCTGACAGCCCAGATCTACTTCCGCGATTCACCTTCCGCCATTAATATCCCTCAATCTAAACGATCTGACGTATCCCACTATGCTTGTTTGCTTATGATGGAATTTGCGTTATAACACAGCTCCGCTTTGCCATACTCTGTCTACACACTCACGACACTCATACAATAGTTAACTCATTTTATCGTTGGATCACCATCGATCCTTATAGTGATCGATGGTCGATCAATAACCTGTCACACGAAATTTAACTCTTCCAACACATACATCTGAACTATAGGTCAAACATACACATATAAACAAAAATCCACATAACACGTATATTTCTATTATATACATAATTCGATTACAGACTAAGGCATTTCAGCCTTAGGCACAAATTCTCCTTCGACTACATTGTATTCTCACTCTCTGTCTATGCTCTCCCTATCTCACAATACAGACTCTCTTTATATAAGAAATTACATAAGCGTGGATCATCTCAAATCCATGATTTCCTCTCACAAATCACCTAAATCTCTCTATTCGCATACATGGTAGATAATTACATTAAGTTAAGTCTTCTCGAGACTTATCAATTCCATCAAATTAACTCATTTTTAACAAAAAATTGCTCCCAGTTTACATGATTGTCCACGTCTCCTCCTCCATAGATCTGACTTTGACTTTTGATTAAGGGTGGTTGGATGCTCCTACATCAACTGACCCGGCTCAATGGCAGTGGGGCAATACATGTGTTCCTGCATGACTCCGACGAAGTACTGTCCAGGCCTGCTGGTAGTGGAGCAAGACTAGAGATGAAAACTTATACTTTGAAAATCTTTAACTCCCGAGCCAAACTACCCTTCCCAATTTCAAAACACTATGATCAAGCTGAAATTTTGTTGTGTCTAACTAAATTGGCAAAAGCTAAACCATGTCTGTCTATGGGTTAAGTGGGGAAGATGAAGTATCCTGCACAGTGATTCAATACTCCTGAAAAGACCAATGCCCTGTGTTGTCAATGAACCAAAATAGAGAATTTGGAGTTCTCCTAGTGTGTCCCCAAGTGTTGTACCGGTAGCAACACCCTCCAAAAGTTTGGCCCACATTCAATTTCGAAGCCTTCCTTGAGTTTCTACTTAATGATTACATGCACTCGGGCTCACCCCATAAGCTCTTATGAGTCTTTGCACCCACCTTGCTTGACTGTTCGATGGGTAGCTTTTGCATGTTGGTAACAATGTCTCACTTGCAACCATGTTCTGGTCACACACATGGTCTCCACTTCATGTGTACATGTTGTGTTCGCTATGTAAACCTCCGTCATTCTCACACACAGAGTCGATGCACTGTCATGCAAGTGTCATTACAGTCATCCAATGATCAATCACAAATGTCATGCTTGTCTATTCACACCGTCGGTCAGTCATGTTGAGCATGTGTGTCTGGATGGTTTGAGTCACCTCGTCCTCAAGTCATGTGAGTGTGTGTTTGTAAGGTCTCGTATGAACATTTTCACTTGCTCACACACTTAGTCATTTTTGCTGAAGTTCTGATGACCAGATCACCCTCTAACAGCCAAACCTTCAACTCGCCATCGACTCAACCAACTTCCACCGAGAACAGTGCAGAAGCACCCAACAATCCATTTCAAGTTGCGCTACCCGCAAGCTGATCAATCAACCCGCCCACTGGTCAACTGAAGAGTTTGACTAGGCAGTCACCCCGGGAATGAATCCCTCAAAAATTGTGCAAAGGATGCAGACCATACCTGTTCTGCTGAATGAGAAAATTGCATAGATAGGCCAAATAGACACCCAGTGCATGTCCCTATCACCCTCATAAAATTACATAGTTTTCCCAGTCAGTCACCACTCAGTTGATCGACTACTCACCCGGAAAACTGTGAAGATTTCATGAGTAAGCCCTCTATAGCCTAGCAGTATTCTTAGGTCAGAACCTGCATAGAACTGGTCAGTGGGTTAGCCTCCCAGCATCTGCGCAATTTTTCCCACTAGCAGCTCGCAGCAGCCTGGTGCCAACTCCCTCCAAGAACTGCGTAGTATTTGCTACTAAGCTCCTGTAGCCCACTGCCATCTCCCTCCAGGAACTTTGCAATTTTTGCTACCAAGCTCTTACTGCCAGCTCACTCCAGAAATTGTGTTGATTTTGCCTACCCATCCCTCCTGCAGCTCACACTGCTTCTGCCAAAAATTGTGCAGATTTGTCTTCTTGTCGAGCTAGATCATGCAGACAATCACTACCGATTTTGATTTCCCATCATCGTCCCCTAGTGACCTCTACGTAGTTTTCACCAACACTGCCCAGAGCTTACATCCCAACATGAAACTTGCCTTGTGCAGTTTCACATCCTTTTCCTCTCTCTCAGTCACCTGCATCCGAAAGAAAACTACCATGCATCATGGAAGAATAGGAGGTTTATGGATTTGATGTTGTCTCATCATGAGTGATTACAGATACAGGTACATGAACAAACATGATGTGACAAAAAATGGGATGAACAAGGAGAGTACATGCAAAAGGACATGTTCATAAATAAATGAACAAACGATGCATGCGAAGAGATGTGTTCACAAACAAATGACCATGTGAAGATGTGTTCGTGAACAGATGAATGAATGACATGTGTGGACGGACGGATGAACAAATATGTGAGGAGATACTTTCACGAATGGACAGACATGTCAAGCATGCCAAAGTACAATCAAGGAGCAACGTGCAAATGCACCATCAACCAAACCCAATGACCATCGAGGACTCCACACACTTCACCATGTGGAGGGGAAGTTTTGATACACCAAGAGGACATCCATCATTCTGCAACACTACAGCTTGACATACACACCTGTAGCAGCATGAACATACCAGCACTGTCATGTCAAGTCGTGTCATGAGTCGTGTTGGCCACATCACTACTATGGGCCATACTATTGTCAATCAATGTAATGTAATGTAGAAGTCCAAGAGACCCACTTGTAATCTAAAGGTTCATGTAATCTGAAACGTCATGGAAGTAAAATGGTCATTAGGAGTTGAATAGTCACAAGGGCCAGTTTCACCCTTGGCTATAAATACCCCCTCATTTGTACATGCAAAGGACTTTTCACCTTGCCTCCTCCCACATAGCCTTGATAGTCTATAATATTTTCTTTGAGGAGTAAGTATTGGCTCCAACGCCCCATCCATGGGGTTAGTGATGTATGGTGTATCAATGTATCTTAGAACTTTCGCTTAATTCAGAGGCTTGCTAAGAGGCCAACACTTTTTCAAACATCTGTTGTAATTGTTTGTAATATTTGTCTTGAACACTTGTAATGCATGTTGCTTTAACCTGTGTTTAACACTTGAATTCATTTAGTTGTTCTAATACATATATTAATGAAAATGTGCTGTATAAGTTGTTAACACTGTACTGCTCATGTTTGTTACTTCCCACACATCAAAAAAAATGTTTCATGTAAATTCGCTATAAGGACTGTTGTGCTCGCATGGATTGTTCGCTGAGTGTTGTATGTGCTATCGTCCCTTATGTGTTGTGACTTCTGCATCCGTGTGGATTGCTCCTCCATAGGCTGTGCAGATCCTATTGTGTTGTGTGTTCCTAACAGAGTTGGACTTCCTCCCATCTGACTTGGGACTCACTTCTACCCTCTCTCTCTGCGGTGAAAGAAACTTGACACAAGTAACACTATCAATCAGCAGGCACGTGAACCTCACTACTCGAAGACAAAGAAACCCACTCTCTTGTGCTAATAAGCAAGAGCAAAGGCAAATGTTTAAGATAATGGCAACCGGGCCATCATACGAGATGGGACTCCTACACCAAACAGATTGAGGTCTAGTTGGGACTTCATACCAGGGTGATATCCTAATTGTTGGCAGGTCCAGCACTGTCAACAAGCTCTCATCATATTTTTACTAGTATGTGAATGAACAATGTATCTATGGTCTAATGGATGAAACTACAACTAAATTGATAAGGAAAGAATGCCTCATTGTGAATCTTAGATAAGTATGAGACCCCTATGCTTAGATATGTTATTTACACCTGTAGATTATATATTCATGATACGTTTGATCAAATCCTTTCCATTCTACTAGGGGTCTATTCAAGGTCTTATTGAAGTGATTTCATTAATACCGCTATTTCCATGTTATCTTATTCTTATGAAGGTGTCATTCAATTCTAGGCAGTGACCTGGGCTCCGGGCCTGAAAAAGTGGCTCAAATCCCAAGGATGTGGGCATAGAACTAAGTAAAAGAGTCCTTGGACACTAGAAGACAGGCCTTTGAGAGCGCCCAAAGGTCCTTGAATGCCAGCATGCCCATAGCATGAGCACTTCCAAAGGTCAGGTTGTCTAAACATTTAGTGGGACCCAGTGGCTGGTTGGTTCCTCGAGGTCCTGATGAGGATGTTGGATGTCTTTATGGTGTTATTCTATCGGTTCCACTTCCTTAACATAAATTAGGAGGTCGAATCATATCATAGTGGCCTCTCATTGCATGCTTACCTGGACTGATTGGTTGCTTGGGTAAATGTGGGAGGAGGGTGTTACAAATGCACTCTGGAAGACATTATCGTTTCTATAGATTCCTAAGAGTATCCAATGGAATTTATGGTCATCAATCCTAGAAACGGGTTAGATGGACACCCTCTGATATTAGGAAAGCCATGGATGGAACCTGCAGATGCGTATATCAGATTTCGAACAAGAAACATGACCAATGCAAAAGGGACTACTGTCAAAAACCTAATCCTATATCCACCTATGAGACAAAGCCTATCAATTCATAATTATCAATCATTCCTTCCAAAATATCATGAAGAAATTTGTGACCTCCTCTTACTTTAGATTTGGCTCTCCTTTTTAAAAGGAAGACTAAGGATGATGTAATTAGTGGGTTCATTAACCAATCGTCTACTATTTGAAATTTGACATGCAAAATTTTAAAATCAATCTTCAACAATGAGGACCAAGAAGATCAATTGAATGTTCCAAATAATGATCATATACCCACAACTACAATTCATAACATTATTCCCATGGAAATTGAACCTAGAAAGGCTTTGAACATTAATGCTAATCTAGATGAACTAAAAAATGAAAAATAAATTTAGATCCTCGAGAAACATAAACATGCCTTCACTTGGGAGTATTTTGATATGAAAGACATCGATCCTTGATTATGTACACATCACATATATATAGAGAAAGATGTATGTGTCATTCACCAACCACAAAGAAGATTAAATCCACACCTTAGGGATATAGTAAAACAGGAGCTACAAAAGCTTCTTAACGTTAATTTTATATATCATATTGCTGATAGCCAGTGGGTTTCACCTCTGGTTGTGGTCTCTAAGAAAAATGGAAAATAGATAATTTGTGTGGAATATAGGGAAGTGAATAAAGCAACACAAAAATATCATTTCCCTCTTCCTTTTGTAGATCAGGTCCTTGATACACTTACTGGGAAGAAATTTTTCTCTTTCTTGGATGGTTTTAATGGATACAATCAAATCCAAATTTCTCCTGAAGATCAGGACAAAACCACATTTACCTGTCCATGGGGAACCTTCACATACAAGGTTCTACCATTTGGGTTGTGCAATGCATTAGCCACCTTCCAGAGAGAAATCTTCAGTATTTTTTCTGATTTAATCAGTGAAGGACTTGAACTCTACATGGATGATTTTACTCCCTATGGTAATGAATTTGAGCAAGCCTTACAAAACCTAGAGAAAGTTCTTGAACGATGCATTGCCACTAGATTATGCCTTAGTAATTAAAAATGTCACATGATTATGAAAAAAGGTGTATTTATGGCGCATTATATCTCTCAAGCAGGTATTCAAGTAAATCCAGAAAAAATTGAGGTAATTCTTATGCTACCTACTCCTTGGACGCAAATAGAGGTGCATAATTTCCATGGTTATGCTGGTTATTATAGTCGCTTTATAGAAAAAAAATTGCAAGATAGCAGCACCTTTATTTGTATTAACATGAAATGTGGAGTTCGAATGGACTAACAGGTACGATGTTGCTTTTGCAGATGTTAAGGACTTGGTCTCAACAACCTCTATGTTACAAGGTCCAAATTGGAGCTTATCATTCCACATTGTAGCTTATGCATTTGATACAGCAATAGGAGTTGTACTTGGACAAGAAGAAGAAAAAAAATCCATATGATATTTATTATATTAGCAATAATCTTACACCGTTGGAGCTAAATTACACAGTGATGGAAAAAGAGTTTTTGGTTGTTGTTTACTATATTAATAAATTTCATCACTATATAACAAGATATCTAGTTTTCTTATATATTGATCATTATTCCATTAGGTATTTAGCCAATAAACCTATTACTAATGGTTGAATAACATGCGGGTTGTTGTTATTATAGGATTTTGATATTACCATAAAAGATTGACCAGGAAAGGAGGATATGGTTGCAGATTTTCTATCTGGAATTCCTATAGTGGCCAACTCTTCACATGTATAAGATCAGTTTCCAGATGAGCATTTATTTGTCATAACAGTTAAGACACCCTAGTATGCAAATGTGTCCAATTATTTGGTAGCAAGAAAACTACCATCACATTTACCGTCTTGGGAGAGGAAGCTTATTGTTCATCACAGTGCACGATTTTCCTAGATTTACAGATATCTTTTTCACATAGGATTTGATCTTCAAATATGAAGATGTGTAAGAGAAGACTAGGTTTATGATATCCTTAAGGCTTGCCATGAAAAACCATGCAATTGGCATTTTTGTAACCAAAGGATTGGGCATAATTCACTGCAGATGGGAAATTATTGGCCAACGATATTCAAGGATGGAAAGAAATATGTCAGAAACTATGATAGATGTCAGAGGATGGGTTCCCCATTCAGGCTGATGTAATGAACCTATAGCCTCAAATTGTACTTAAACCCTTTGAAAGATGGGCATTATATTTTGTTGGCCCCTTTAATCGACCATCAAACCAAAAGACATATATTTTTGTTTGCATAGAATATGTAACCAAATGGGTGGAAGCGGTAACTCTCTCTAAGGCTACATAAGAAGAAATTATTAAATTTTTGTTTGAACAATTTGTGTGGTATGGATTTTCTAGAGAAATCCTAACAGATGGAGATTCACAGTTCACTACCCACAAAATTTCTACTACAATGCAAAAGTATCACATCAAACACACAAATGCTTCCCCTTATCATCCCCAAGCAAATTGACAAATGGAAAGTACCAATAATGTTCTGGAGGCAATTTTGACTCAAACTGTATCTACAAACCACTAGAACTAATCCACAAAAAATCATTAAGGCCCTATGGGCCTATGAAACAACTTGGTGCAATACTACCGATTATTCACCATACTAGTTTGTTTTTGGGGAGGATACCATCTTTTCAATAGAATTTGAAGTAAAGAATCTGAAAATTGCAAGGGAAGTCAAACTAGATTTCACAGAAGAGAAGAAACAATGTCTGCAACAACTTAATGAACTGTTTGAAATTCACCTAGTTTCCTTATAGCGCACAACTTTTATTCAACAGTAAATGGCCAAATGGCATGGTCACCTTATGAAGAAGAAAACTTTTCAAAACAACAATTGGGCACTATTGTATGATTCCAAATTTCAGGATTTACAGGGCAAGCTTCAAACTAGATGGTTGGGACCATACGAGGTCACCAAATTTCACAATAATGGTATGGTGAGCCTCACTACTACTGATGGGTATAAAATCTCTCTCCTTGCAAATGGACAATGATTACTCCTATATCATCAGTTTCTTACCCAGGATTTGTTTCTTAATAAGGTAAAAAATGATTCTAATATGTAGGTTTTCATTGATCAGGGAGGTAACCCTGCAGCTATGGCCAACTGAAGAATTATTTTTCAAAATTATTTTTAGTTTGTACATAATGTATATACTTGCTATGAAAACCAATTTGTTAAAAAAAAAATTGTATATATATATATATATATATATATATATCTGTGTGTGTTTGTATGTATGTATGTATATATAATAATATACATAATAATAAAACACATATGACGAAGTTTTCATTTCCTTAAGTAATAATTGTTGCTCCCGTGGTCACAGTTGATGTTCCCTTATGCACAATCATTGTTCCTTTAGTCACAATTGTCATTTCATTTGTTGCGATCGTTGTTGCCTCAGTCACAGTTTTTGTTCCCTTAGGCATAGTTGTTGTTCCTTTAATCACAATTATCATTCCCTTGGTCATAGTTGTCATTCCCTTTGTCGTAGTCATTGTTCCAGTAGTCACAGTTGTCGCTCCCTTGGTTGTGCTTGCTACTTCCCTAGTCACAGTCGTTGTTCCCTTAGTTACGGTTGTTGTTTCCTTGGTCGCGGTTGTTGCTTCCTAGTTTTCACTATTTCTTCCCTTTACTCTTGACTGTTGTTTTCCAACCATAGTTGTTTTTCTAGAAATAGTTATTTTTTTAAATTAATTTTGAGGTCCTCCTTTGAATCATGGTAAAATTAATAATTTCCTAGAACGATTCCCATTAGAGAATGTTTTATAAGAAGTTTTAAAATAGACCTTGAAAAAAACCTAGGTTTATAAAACAACCTTGATATTATAAATTTATAAAGATATTTATACTACATTTCTTCAAAATACCACTGGAAGAGTTTTCTTTCCCTTCAAAATTTACTATAATTCTTTGATATCCTTAAAAGTTAAATTTTGGACAAAGAAATGGCAAAATAAAAAGGTAATCATTGCAATACTTTATAATCCATCCCTAACTCTTAAGGAGTTGATAAGCCACCCCATCCACTAGTACTTTATCATAATGAAAAAATAAAAATAATAAATGAAGTATAATAAAATATGGACAAAGGATAGGAGGTCTCATCATGAGCTGACCTACCATGATCATAAGACTTAATGTGGCAAAATTAACACTCTGGTCACCAAGCCAGCGTAATTTCCTCTGATCATTAGGTAGAAGGAAGAGAGGTCTCATCACGATTTGAATTTTTCGTCTCATTATCTCATGTGAATGCCATTGATAGAAACTAGTCACCATGCAAGAACAATGGAATTTTGTCGATAATTGAGAAATAATAAAGAGTTTTGAATCCTTTTAAAAGTGGAATGGGATAGTGGCATATCAATGGGTTTAAAGGAAACCCTATCGAGGCTATAGACGCCTGCTAGAATGAGAGGACATGCCTATGGTATTGAAGTATATATGAAATTACCATCTAAAAATATCCATCTTTCTCTCCCTTAGTAATAACAAATGAAAATCATTGAATTACTATAGGAACTCATTTTATCCCCCTAGGAATGTGTATCAATACCTTTTTTTTTTACATATTAGGGGTGTAACCTTTGAAGAATCATTAAATCTATTTTAAATTTCTTTCATTTTTTTCTCTACCGGAAATCTTTCAATGAAATTTGTCTTATCCATGATCAGGGCGAAAAGATCTCTCCACATGCCTTTTCCTGATTTAAATTATTTTCACATCACAAATATCTAAGTCTTGTCAGCACATTCCATGATCAATCCCTCCAATAAGTACGTCACATGCCTCACCATTATTTCCATTTCTCTAGCAGTTGCTCCATTATGTCGAATTAATGCGTTCTTATCTAGTTATTCATGTCAACTGTCATTGAGGATGACCTTTATTTTCATCAGGGGAGTGAAAAGTAAATACATAATCGGATGCTTACAAACTCTACAACAATCATTGTATGTTATGTTATTTGAATTTTCTACTCTACACAGTATTTATGACCCTATATCTGCTAAGCTTGTTGTTTCTAGTTGATTTCCAAGTTGTTTCCTGTAGGTACAAATGAAACGGGTGGTCACTCGATATGAAGTGAACCTACACAGCTACGAGTTTCTCAATAGGCAAGAAGTATTATAGACCAAATGGGATGGTTATATTATTTCCTACGGTTGCAAGGTTTCAATAATGAAGTGGCTTTCGAATTCATGAATAATCTGAGAAATGAAATGAAAATAATAAAAGGAATACAAATACAGGTTAATGCAGAAGTACTAGAGGAAGCAACATGCCTACCCTTGGAAGGAGAGAAATTATTTGAGATGCACAATCTGTTACAGAGTGCAACATCCTTGTTTGTAAATCTTAGGGAAGAATTGGTGAGAAAAGGGAAGGGGTACAACCCTACCTCATTTCCAGAACCATGGAAAGAACTAGCAGGTGTGGTCCAAAGATACATTACATGTGATGGTTGTTATGATGTGGTAAGGGGGTGACACCTAAAGTTGTTGGAGGCACTAAGAAAAAAGGTAACCCTGAACCTACTTCATTTTTTGAATTCATTACTAGATGAGACCATTGTAAGAATTAAGAGGTCCAAGGATCAACCTTTAGTGGTGAGAAATCATGGGCTTATAAAATTGATAATTGTCAAAAATCCGAATCAATCAGAGTTAAAATGGGAAGTTTTCTTGGGAATTTATGAGACTACACCAAAAAACAAAGCACCCAAGGAAGAACCCAAAAAATATTTGATGATAAGAAGCCAAGAGGAAATGAAGAAACCAATCAAGATGAGAATGCTACAATGGAAGAGACTCTGCAGACCCCCACCCCTCAATAATCGACAAGGTTAGAAAATATGATGGCCTATCACTTGGCCTCCTTACCTAGGAAAACAAGGAAATCATCCAGGTTGGCTAAGTCCCGAAATTCCATAAACTATGTAAAACAATCATTGGAGGGTAATGAACCCAATCAAATTATTAACATAATGGAAACTCATGAGGAGGACCCTCTTCAAGAACATGAAATGGATGCAACCCATGTTTTAGAGAGACTGGAAAAATTTGTCAAGTATATGGACTTTGAAGGAGCTACAAGTTGTTTAAAGGATTCTCCTGATCAAAGGACATCACCCATATCTCTAGCCTCTCCTTCCAATTTTGTCGCTACTGTTACGTTAGAATATTCAGGAGATCGTGAGAATATGTCTCTTCAGGAACACTTTGTTGATTATGTCGCAACCATTTGGGAGCCTTCGTCTTCTGAAGAGGTAGCCTTACAATCTCCTTGGGAAAGTATGGAATGAGAAGTAAATGTTGACTCTGCAAAGGGATCCAAAGATGGAAGAAACCTTGTTGAATTTGTAATTGATGCTACAATTGAACCTCCTAAGGAAGTGGTGATTGAAAACTTAGCATCCATTTTTGTTTTTCCCTCTCCTCGAGTCACCCTGGCTAGAGATGTTATGCAGAAGGTTAATAGAGGATTAAGAAAAAAAAAAGAAGGAAAGAATAGTAAAGAGATGGAGTTGTTGAAGAAATAAAACAAGAAATTACAAAGGAGGGTCCGACAAGGGTCCAGAAACTTAGGATATGGTTGCTAAATAGTAAAACCAAAAAGCAGTATGAGAAAATAAATGAGAAAGAGAAGGAAGATCGATAAAGCAAGACCCAAACTGAAGCTGAATTTTTTGTTGTTTCCTTTACTATAGGGACTCATACTAAGTCATAGATGTCAAATATCGGCTTTTTAACTATTGAAACTAGATATCCAACAGAAGTACCAATTTTTATCAGAAGAGGAACAAAAACTGAGCCTATGCCACCATACACTCCTCCGATTGTGGAAGCTACTATTTATGTCCTGAATAAGAAAATGGAAGAACAACAACAGACTATAGTATTGTATCAAAAGGAGGTAGTTCCTCAAAAATAACATCACAAGCTATTGCAAAAGTTCAAGTTATTGTGAGTCACAGAAGATGAAGCTTATGGAAAGTTGTAAGAAGCTAAGAAAGAGGTTAAATCTTTGGAGAAATAGATTAAAAAATCTATACAACAAATCAAAGAAGTTTGATCTATATACTCGGATTCTTTGTCATGCAGGTCCCCAGCTAGGAGTCACGCCTTATTTTTGTTGAAAAGATACTTATTGCTCAAGATTAAGGTTGTCCAGTCTAGGCAACCTTACCAATTTAGTAATGTTTCAGACTTTGTTGATTATTTTCACAAACAAGATGAGAATACAAGGGATTTATTATGTGAACTTTACAGACACAATTTCTTTCTAGAAGAACAAAGAGATGAGAATCCTACCACTTTTATAGGGGATGTACAATTCCAATCTTTCGTATAGTTTTCTAAAAATAAGATAAGATGGGCAAAAGATTATAATGTGTTCCAAAGAAGAGAACTTGGTGTCGAAATGTAGGTTAGAGGAGAACCACAAATCCCTTTATGCACACTCATCTACCACAAGAAATTCATGAAGCAATCTAGTGTTGTTAGCGCTTTAGCACCTATTCATAATGATGTATTATGGTCAAGGTTATAATATTTGATAGATATCAAGTTTCAGGCTCTACAAGGGGCAAAAAAAGGTGGCAGGCCTCATCTCAGGAAACAAAAAATAGCGAAACCTTCAATTGTCAAAATTTCTGGGCTGCAATGGACATAGCACAATATTACACTCATATGGTATTAGAAGAAGGCCCTAACTTGATAGTGTTTAGGTACAGGGGTCCAACAATTTGGTGTCCTCAAGATGATTATAATTATGAGTATGATCTAAATGAAGTAGGTAAGTATGTCACTCTCCAACAAGTTCAAAGAAGAAATCACTTCCCACGTTATAGGGAATATTCTTATGCAACTTATTCATTAACTCCCTCCATGTCAATCATTTGTTTTCATTTGGTCATGAAGACAGGTAAGATGGGGGGTGATGTTGGGCTTCAAAATTTATACATTCTCTTACCATGTTTCCTTATCTTTTTATTATTTTTCTAAGATCTTTATGTATATAATATTGTAATTTGTGTGATATAAACCTTATAAGTAGTCAATAAGTGTTTAATCATTTTATTCTTCAAAAGAGTTGATTTAATTATGACAAGATGAGTTATCGTTACGATTTGAAGTGTTAACTGACATGGAATTTTGGTAGCGGATGTTTTTTCATGGGATAGCTAGACAGGAACGAGTTACACAAAGTTTCTTAGGTTAGTTATAACTCGACTGGGCAACATTGGCGTTCATCATGGAAAGATCAACTGTGAATGAGGTCTTGGCCACCTATTCCAACAAAATATGAGAGATTTTGTTATTTTAATTAAGCGTCCTGAGAATATTTAGATTCTCATGACTGCTTCCTTATTTTCAAATAGACTTAATTGTAATATTAAAGGGAGGAAGTATACCTCGGTAGATTAAGTGGAAAATCACTGTCATTTTGATCTATGTTATAATTTTTACAAATAACTTTTGTAATATTGTTCTTGATTACTTAAACAAAGACTTTCATGGCCCATCTTTAACTCTTTGCACTGAATTAACTTTAATACAGTTGAATTCCATTGATCATGGGCCTAATCCTAGAATGACTACTGCCCTTATTTGTGTTATTAAATTTACATTGAAGGTTTTATTTCTTTCTTTGCAATTATTCAATCTTTCTAGATCTGATCATTGGTTATTGATTTGCTCATTAAAGTGATATCTCCTACAATAGTTTGAATGGAGGTCATGAGATTTGATTCCTTATCGTTGATTTTCTAAAGTGTTATTTGTACTATGATTTCCTGTGAGTGATAAAGAATTGTTAAGTGCAAGATTTGATATTTCTTTCCATAGAATCATTTCTATTCAGAAGTGTTGTTCTCTTAGAGCTGCAATTTCCTAGGAAACAACTTGTGTTTAGCAGAATTGTTTTAATACTCGTAGTAGAAGATTCAATGCTTTGATCATCATAAATTAACTTTTATTTATTATGTTTGAATTTCCAAAGTTATGAATCAACTATTATTTTAGGAAATCCTAGTTGTTTCTTGTATTTTACATGCATTGACCTTTCAATAGGGCTTGACAAATTAGATCACATTAGCACATTTCTTTTCACATACTGTGTGGACACCTTGAAATAAATAAACAAGTTTAGGGTTGCTAATTTAATGAGTGTAAGTCAGTTGGTATTTTTAAGAGCAACTAAGTAACCCAACACTCTTTAGATTAGAAGGGTTAGATTCCAATCTTAAATATTGGTTTGAAGTTGCATTAGTAATTTTCTCCTACATCCAAGAAAATTACAAAGTCATAACATCTTGGTGTCATTGTCGAGTAACAAATGATTCGTTTTTCTCTAAAATAATTATCATGATCAAGTCTAATTACTGAGGGTAAATAGGAGTTGAGATATAAATTTGTTTGTTAAATTTTCCCCTGCAACTCCACTATTTGAAGTTCAAGGTAACTCACTGTCAATTTTCGGCTCATAGAAGGATTTACACAATGAGAAATACATATCCTAATCCACCAAAGGTCCTTCCAAGTCCAAAAACGTACTTTAGGAAGAAAATATATGAAAAGGCATGAGGTATCATCTAATTAGAAAGATATATTTCTTTACCTAAAGAACTAAATTCGATAGAAGATATCATTTTTTATGTTAAGTTTGAGGAGAATTTATTTAGATCAAATTCAAAATCTAATTTATTAGAAATAGTATTTGATGAAATGAGGTTTAAGTCTTACATTCCAAAGTATTATTCCCAAGAACCAAGATTATGACAACAAGATAGATATATTTTTTGAGTAGCTTGATATCTAGGCTCAAAGAGAAGTTGGGGTATATAAGTACTCTTACTCATATCGACCTAATTGAATTTCTAAAAGGGTGCATATTGGAGGACCTAATTTAGGAACTCCAGCTAGCCTTGTCTCAGTCTATGAATTTCCCTTTTCCCAACCAACTTATTTCTCCTCCATATCCTTCTATTAAAATACATGATATATTGGTTTCAAATCCATCATCATGTGTTATTCACATTCTTATCATTATACTTGCTTCAACCTTGTCTTCGATAGCTATGGGTGCGATATTTTCTACCCTTCAACTTCCAAGTCAACTACATGACCGTCCTCAAAACTATGATCAACATATTGACTTATTTGCTCGAAAGGGAGGTTTCATAGTTCAACATCACTTAGATAAATTTAATGACGTCATATGTTTGGAGGAAGTGGATAATGAGGATATTTGGACAAAGATTTTCTAGTGAGGTAAAAAAGTGGTTAAGTGGTGTTCCAACAGGGAGTATTTCTGATTTCCACCAGTTTGAGCAAGCTTTCCTTAGGATATGGGATGACAAAAAAAATAATTTATAGGTCTTAGTCGAGTATGATAATTTGAATGGAATATGGGTGATTAAGTGCAATAATTTTCTTTGAGATTCAATAAAGTTTACAATGCAATTACAACTAACATCAAATCCCTCTTGGATTGGCTCTGTTGCATTATCTTGATGCTTTTGATGCAAATATCACCTTCTAGTTGAGGGAGAGAAAGTATGCTACATTAGCCGATATGAATAATGATGCCATAGGAGTGGAAATGAATTTCATGGAAAAAATGATGAAGCTAAAAGCTGAAAGGAAAGAGTTAAGGATAATCCCTCTTCTTCCCAGTCCATAGATGCTATGTTTGATGTCATGTTGAAAATGATGGAAAAGATGGTTGATAAATTGACTCTTCATAGGGTTGAACCTCAATCACAAATTATAAACCCAAATTTAATAAGGCCTCCAGCTCCTCATATTCGCCAAAGAGATCAGATAAATCCTGAAGATCAACAAGCAGTTAGACCTCCTTTCCCAAATAATTTTGCTGGTGAGGATAATGTGGAGTTTGAGGAACAAGTTAGTTTCGTTGATAAGGAAGAAGCTCAAGTATATATGACCAAGGAGGACCATGACAGATTGACTCGACTTTCACCAGAAAGAAACACCATCCATTTGATGGTGGATCCATAACTGTACCAACAAGGTTATTAGAACACATTGGTTTATTTCTAGAAACAATGCAATCTCACAGTTAGAAATGTCATAGTTAAACGTTCTACCTGAGAACCTTCAAAAAATAAATGACCAGTAGATCTAAAGAAATATATTGCTAAGAAGGGAGATAAGGTCAAGAAGGATGCGAATGTAAAGGATTTAGGAAAACATCAGCCTTTGTTTAATCTAGAGAACACGATTGGTGAGATGAAAATTCCTACTCCATTTTCTGAAATGTTGAAAAATATGCAATACAAAGAACAAATCCTTAACATGGTGAGGGGGTTAGAGAAATATCAAATATCTACTTTGAATACTTAGGATTCTCTCAACATTCAAGATGACTCCCCTACATTCCTATTTTTCCTCATGTAATGGATGTTAATGAATATGTTCCTCCATTTTATGTTAGTTTTAATGTTCATGATATGATATTACACAATGACATGCTTAATTCATGGTAATCACACAATTTAATTCCAAAATATGTGATGGACAAATAGTTTCTTGATATCACCAAGACATACAAAGACTTATTCTACTATGATTCAAGGAAAGTAAGGTGCTAAGGGTGTATCAAGGCTCTTGTGGTAACATTGACTCATAATATTGCTAAGGGAACTGTCGTAGATGTTGTTGCTCACACAGTGTTGGTCAGCAAATATGGGAGGTGTAACTCTTCATATGGATGTCTTATGCCTCTATTATTGTATTTGGTGAGCAAAGACTATTGTATAGAGAATTTTAGATTTCATATATGGTCAGTAGTCAAACTCATCCTAATAATCATCCCATATACATTGTAGACAGAAACCTTGGAACTACAATTTTGTATAATGATTTGCATTTGAAAGAAGAATAAGAACAATAAGTTGAAGACCAAAATCAGGAAGAAAGGGAGTAAGCATATGATGAGAATGGGATGTGGAATATGCATTTTGATGGGTTTACTTATAAGGAGGGATAAGGGGCTAACATTTTTCTTATTCCACCATATTCCAGTAGTCAATGACATTATTACAAATTGTATTTTGAATGTACCAATAATGTTGTGGAGCATGAATCCTTGATTATTGGATTGAATCTACTTAAAGAATAGAAAGAAAGGAGAATTTATGTCTTCAAAGATTCTGAGTTGGACATAAATCAAGTACATGGTACATAATAGACTAAAAATTCAAGAATGAGAGCCTATAGGAATGAAGTATGGGACATTTTTGACAATTTTTTCTTAGAACATAAAGTTTCAGACATATCTAGAGAGGAGAATGGCATAACTGATTCTTTAGCTACTTCTACTAGTATCTTCAAAATTCCAATACATCGAAATAGGAATTATGACATAAACAATAGACATAGGCCATCCATTCTAAATAGTATCAAGAACCCGTAGGTTTTTGAGGATGACCAGAAAGTCAAAATATTTTTAGAAATGATGAATGAATTTGTAAGTACCCTTGTTCATGAAGATGACGATATAGGGACATATTTGAGTGTAGAAGACAATGAAAATTTGAATACTATAGGTGATTAAAAGGTAATTCAACACAGAAATAATTTAATTCCTAAATGTTTGGTTCCCCTGGAGAGGTTGTTCGACAATAACAATGTTACAGTTAATCCTCAAATTATTTCTAATGATAGAGACTTAGGACTGAAATGTAGTGACTGAAGAAGAGGCTAGAATTGTCTCACTCTACAATTCTTTGGATGCAAAATGGGAATAAAAGTATGTTGAATTGATAAAATAATTTGCAGATGTTTTCTCCTAGAGATATGAGGAATTGAGAGTACATGATAAGAGTGTCATTCATCATACCATTCCACTCATGGAAGATGGAAAACCTTCCAAGAAAAATCTTAGAAGAATAAACCCCATGTTATTTTCTTTGATAAAAAAGGAGGTAAATAAATTACTTGTTGCCAAGATTTTTGTTCCATTGAGGCTTTCTGGGTGGATTCGTAATTTAGCTCCCGTTACGAAGAAGAGTGGAGAAATGAGATTATGCATGGATTTCAAGAATTTAAACAAAGGTTCCTTAAAAGATAGCTACCCACTACCTAAAATGGATCACATATTATAGAGTGTAGTTGGTACTACAATAATTTCCATGTTGGATGGATTTTGAGGCTATAATTAGACAAGGGTGCATCCAAAAGTTCAATACAATATTGCTTTTAGTACTCCTTGGGGTGGCTTTATGTATTCTAAGATGCCTTTCGGTTAATGAATGATAAAGCTACATTTTGGAGGGAAATGGATATAAAATTTATAGATGAAAAGGATAAATTTGTGGTGATTTAATTATATGAAGTTATAGACTATTCAATGTATCATCGTGATCATTTGAATCATCTCATGTAAGTATTCTTAAAGTGCAAAAATTTGGCATCTCCTTGAACCCAAAGAAGTTGATTTTTTCCTTGCAGGAAGGAAATTTATTGGGTCACATTGTGTCAAAGGATGGTATTAGTATTGATCCCGATAGAATCACAACCATACAAAATCTTGAGCTTCCCGGAAGTAAAAAAGAGGTACAATATTTCCTTGGCAGAGTAAATTTTTTGAGAAGATTCATTCCCAATTTTGCTAAAATTTTAAAAGTTGTTACTAATATGTTGAAGAAAGACAATGATATTAAATGGACAACTCTAGATAAAGAGTCATTTGATGGGATAAAAAATGCATTAACTAAGGCCTCAGTCCTAGTTATCCCGCATTTTTTAAATCTGTTTATGGTTTTCTCCCTTTCCTCCAAACACATAATTTTAGGAATCCTATTACAAAAGAATGAAAATAATTTGCATTAGCCTATATCCAATTTCAATAGAGTATTGATAGATCTAGAGTTGAAATATAATATCATGGAAAAACATGTGTATGCATTGGTGAAGGAATTAAAATATGTCAAGGTTTATGTATTTCATTCCCATGTTGTTACCTTTGTTCCTAATATTGCGGTGATGGATATTTTATGTTATCTAGATAGTGATGGAAGAAGGGGAAGTGGATAGAAAAATTGTTGGAATATGATATGGAAATCAAATGAACCAAGTTTGTCAAAGGCCAGGGTTTGCAAAAATTAATGACAGAGATAAATTGTGACTGTTTGGGAAACACTTTAATTTCAGGATTCTCTAATGATGTAGATGAACAAGCAACATTACCGACATTCAAAGAATTTAGTTCTTCACCATGGTATAGTGATATTATCTACGTTTTGTAGAAGTTACAAGCTTCACCATGAATAAGTAAAACCTTAGCCATATTTTTAAAGCTTAAAGTAGTCAACTTTTATATTTTATATGGTTATTTATTTTGGAAAGAGCTAGACAGAATTATACTAGATTTATTACCTAAAGATGAAGAAAAACATATTATAAATTATTTTCATTGAGCATGTGGGGGGCACCATTAATAGAAATCTATTGTGAATAAAATCCTTAGAGTCAGATTCTACTAGCCCACAATTTTTTCAGATGTTCATAAAGAAGTGGGATCATGTTATAAATATTAGATTTTTTAGGGAACAACAAAGTTGTTGTCACTGACCATAAAAATTATTTTGGTAGAGGTTCCTTTCCTACAGTTGGGCCTTGATTTCATTGGACAAAATCATCCATCTTGTTCAAGATAGCACAAGTGCACACTAACGAAAACCAACTATTTTACAAAATGGATTGAGGTTGTACCAACTAGGTAGGTTATAGACAATGTTATTATCCAGTCCTTATAGTATCATTTATACATTTAGTTCTCCAAGAAGGATTATAGTATATAGTCCCTATGCTTTTAAATCTAAGAAGATTGTTAAGTTTTGTAATGATTATAATATAGCTCTTAGCCATTCCACATCCTTTTACCTTCAAGGTAATGGACTGGCATAATCATCCATTAGAAGTTTAGTAAGAATCATCAAGAAATTTCTAGAGGATAGAAAAAAGGCTTGGCATACTAAGTTGAAATTTGCATTATGGGCTAACATAATCAACACTAAGAGGTCAATTAGCACCTCACCTTTCCAACTGGCGTATGGCACAAATGTTACCTTCCCTATTTCTTTAGGCACACTAGTGATGAAGTTTTTTCATGAACATAAGAAGAGCCTAATCATTTTCATAGAAGAACAAATAAGCTCATTGCATTTAAATAATTAAGGGAGGAAGTGTATGATCAAGATCATATGCACTAAGAAAGGATGAAAAAAGTTTCTGACGAAAAGACAAAGGAAAATGACTTCAAGATTCATTATTCAGTTCTCAATTGGGATGCTAGAATTGATGATAAAGGAAAACATGGTAAATTTGTTCACATCTCGAAAGGCCCTTATCAGATTGTTGCATATCATGGCAATAATAATTTCATTTTACAAGGCTTGAAAGGAGAAATTGTTCCTAGAGGTCTAGTGAATGCACATTTTCTTAAACACTATCTCCCTTGAAATAAAATTTCATTATTTCATTGTATATATCTATTTTCCTTTCAAAGAATCTGTAGGTGTGGATGAAACTTTGAAGAATTTGAAGCTCGAAGTGAAGGCCCTGGGATTCTGGTAAGTGATTATCTTAGTTTGAAATTATTTCAATTTCCAGAGTTTGTATATAAATAAATCTCAAAATATTTGAGTTTTTTTTTTTTGCGAAGTCCAGCGGAGTGAGGACATAAACAAGTTTGGGAAAAACTATCTTTTATAGGCTAGAATCATTTTTTATTTCAAATAAAAAAATTTATTCAATTTTGAACCAGTTCAAAAACCAAGGTTTTCATCTTCAATGATAGATTATGCATCTAGTCCATGGTGTCATTTGTTTCCTCTTAAGGTGATAGAATCCCGTTTTGAGCCATATGTTAGCACTTTTTTTTGCATTTCCAAAAGCTTAAAAATTATTTGAAAAGAGCTAGTTTGAGTCACAGTTTCTGTCTAATCATCACGATACAATACATTTTTGTGGATATAGAGATTAACCCTTCAACAATATCAAAGTGGAGTATGTGTCCAATTGGCAGCCAATGTGATTTAAAAGTTAAGTGAGAAATATTTTGCAATGCTATATAAAGGAGTGCTAGGAAATTTTTTGCAACACTTTTAATGGAGTGCTACAAAAGGTATTTGCAACACTTTATAGAGTGTGACAAAATTATTTTATAGTGTAATGAAAAATCAATTTGAACTAAAGACTTTGCATCATTGAATCTCTTTCTCCAAGCATCTAGACATGTGTGATAAATTAAGAGGAGGTTTTAAGGTGGTGGCGTGTCACAAAATCCTATAAAACGTTGTTCAAACATCATTATTAAGTGTTGGAGGAATTATGTTCCCAGTTTCAGGGCATGCTGTTATTTCAGGTGTTTTCATTTCCTAGGAAATGGGAAATAGAAGACATGTCAAACATTACGAACTTGATGGGACCAAGTGGTTTGTAGCATATGATGAAGTGTTATCACTTTTCAAGGATGCATGTTTGCATCAAATTTTCCACCTATTTAGTGGCTATGACTTGAATTTAATCGCAAAATTTGCAAATCCCTTTGATGGTAGTAATAATAGGGTTCAAGGGTTAGATTTCAGAGTGAAAAAGGAGACAATTGTAGAAGCAACAGTAATGCCTTATCATGGTGAGAAGTGGTTTAATAAAATTATTTTGAAAGTAGTTAATCTAAATTTCTTTGTGAAGGATGATTTTCAAAATCCTTATCGGAGCACCGTCATTCATTACAACTTGTTGAAGCCTCAGTGGAATAAGGTTGTTAGAATAGTACCAATTTTCTTCACATGTGAGGGTAGGTACTCTAAAGTATATGTTTACCATGTGATATCTTTAATTCATCTGGCGAGTTTCCATAATTTGAGTTTTCCTTTTTTCATGTATCAAATCTTGTTAAAGATGGTCACCAAAGCTAGGGCTAGAAAAACTTTGCATCCATATGTTGTTTATCACCATGGGTTAGTCAAGATTTTGTATACTCATGGACAGAACAAAAAAAATAGGCATCCTAGAAAGAGAAGGTTTAGAAATCATTTTCCTAAATTGAAGAGAGAAAATGAAGGGCAGTCTACAAAAACCCTAGATACAGAGACTAAAACTAATCAAAAGATTCCCATTAAATAGCCTACAAAAGATACAATGAAGGAAAAGCAAATCAAGGTTTATAAAATAATATCTCCATGATATCGAAAGAAATCAAAATCAGTCGAAGAAATAGATCCCATCGAGCAAGAGACGGAAAATGACAGGTGCTATGAAATAGAAGAACAAAAAACATAGTATTTAAGAAGACAACATGTGACACCCACCAACAAATTAAGACTGAACTTCAAACCTCAATTTACTCCTAAAGTTAAAGAGACCAAATGCTTTTGTGAAGAGGAATAAGTAAGACATGTTGATTCTAAAAAAAAGACCCCTACAAAGAAATTGGAAACAAAATCTACATAAAAGAACCAGTAAAGGCAAAGAATCCTTATACGTTGTAATGAATATTAAGAAAAAGGGAAGGAGAATGAATATATCAATGATAAGAGAATACAAATTAAATCTTGTTGTAAAAGTAGTAGACGTTATCCAAAAATGAGCAAATCTAAGATATCTTTTTTCATGCATTAAACAACAATTTTGGAACAGTATAGCTATTTTCCAAGAAAGTGTAAAGGAGAAGATAAAGGTCAACAATATTTATGTCTTTTTGATGAAGGGGAAAGGTGGAAAGGAGTTGTTGGGTAGATTTTTTATCACTTCAATGGTATTTCTCAATTTTCGTAAAATAATCATGGTGTCGTATTTTTTCGTATCACTAACCACTAGATTTAATAACTAAAATATGAAGATATGGATAAATTGGTTGAAGATAATGATTTCTTAGTTGCAAGGTTGAAAGAAGGTATAGAAATCCAACATATCATGACAATAGATCAAACTCAAGGAGTTTCTATTTTACGAAAAGAATCACTTAGCTTTCAGGTAGCAGTTTCTAGATTACCGTGATTTTTGGCGATTTGTTTCCAGGATTCTCTCCAAGAAATCAGCAAGTAGCTCGAGACGTTTTTGCAAAGTCAATAAATAATACACGAATATTTAGAGACTAATTTCAGTATTAGCTTTTATTTTCATTTTAGTTATCAATATTTTTGTAATATTCTATTAGTTTCCTTTTTCTAGATATTTTAGATCTAAATTTTGTATATTTTTTTTATAAAGAACCTATAAAGAGAGGATGAAGGGGTGGATTTTTGGAAACAAAAAGACATTATTTTGTATATCTAATTTTTATATTAAGTAAATTTCTATGACATTAGTATATATAATTTCATATATCTGAGATTCTTTTAGAGTGCTTACCAGTTAGTTTTTTTGGTTCCATTCTTTTCCTTTATAAATTTCATGATTGTTGGTTCTTCGTGTCTAAACGAGGTTTATAAAACAATATAATTCCTCTGTACTCAAATGATATACTATTTTTAGTTTCAAATATTTAATTTTTTCCCTCAAAATATGCGCAAAATTCACCTACATGCATTGTGGAATGGATTGTTTTCTCTTTCAACTTACTAGCTGGATATTTTGAATTCTAAGTGAACTTTGTGTTTATGCCTTTGCTCCCCATCTATATTATCACCATATCTTGGAAACTATCATTGAGATAAACCTTGTGAATCCATGCCCAATATTACATTTTCCCATTCTCCAACCAAATTTTTTGTCATTTACATTTTCTCATTCTTAAATAAGGGATGTACCCCTTTCATTTTCTTGTAGTCTAAGAAAAAGTATCGATATGTTGTATTAACGAGTGCATAGTTGATATTCTTTCTCTGTTAAGAGGGAAGGATTGATTTTCAAAGTTTTGGATGGACTATTTTCCATAATATTAGCATCAAATTGATCAAAATTGGCAGTGAATAGTTTGTCCCATGGTTTTTTAAGGTTTCCCTAAGGATTATTCTACGAGCTCATTTATTGGCATGGTAGTAAGAGGTTGGTTATGCAAAAAGTTATCAATGAGATCATCCTCATGTAGCCACTTGCTTCCTATAGTTGTGTCTAATGTACAAACTAGGTATGGGAATGATTGATAAAAAATTTCTTCTTCTTCTTCCTCTACCTAAAAAGGTAAGTCGTGCTCAACAGAGGGTTAATTAGGGGGTTATAATACAAGGTACTTAATGAGATGCGGGTTTTTAATTATCATGTTTCTAGCCCTAGAACTAATGTAAGCATGAAAAGTGGCCAACCACGGTCCTCGTAAAATGAGATGGAATCCATTAAACTTGGTTTTGGGTTGGATGATGAGGAATTTTGTGGGCTACTCCCAAGAGTCAATGGAGACCGATTAGAGGAAATTTCAGCCTAAAAGTGGCCTCATAAGGAAAAATAATAAAATAATAGGAAAATAACAAAATAAGAGTTAGGAATTTTGGAGGGAAAAGAATAAAACTAGTCTTTTAATTGTATTTTTGGCTTATCTCTTTATAGGATTACTCAAATTCCATGTGTACACACTCCTTAGATGCGGAATTAAATTCCACATCCAACGCATATCCATTATCCATACTTTTGAGAAGACGCGCTTTGATAAAAATTGAAGATATATTAAAAAGCCATTTTGAACACACTTTTTTAATTTATCTTCAATTTTTATCAATGTGGGTCTGCTCATAAGTATGCATAATGGGTACTTGTTGTATATGTAATTTAATTCCACATACAATGAGTGTATGCAATTGAAATTTGAGTAAACCTAGTATAAGGAGATAAACCAAAAATACAATTAAAAAAAATAGTTTTATTTTTATTTTTATTTTATTTTCCATCCAAAATATTTACATGCACTTGTTTTTAAATTTAAAGGATTTCGATTGTTTTACATATTATGTACATGAAAATTTCATGGCAACCTTTAGGCAAAAATTCCCTCTAATAATGACATCCTCAATAACTCCCATGAGGGCTACTGTGGATATGTCTCCAAGTTGCAACACTCTGGTGGTTTTCCTCAAGGCTCCTTGGAGGTTGAGTTTCAAGATAGCTTCCTTGGTCATAAAATTCATTGAAGCCCCAAGCTCAATCGATGCGTTGGGGACTACAATACTTTTAATATCCACATCCACTACCAATATACCAAGATCCAAGTACTTTGGCGATATAACCTTCCAAGAATTAGATCAGACAACTTCCTAACAACATTGATAGTGTGGACATCTCTTTTTCTTCTTTCATGACTCTTAAAACATTCTTCCCTGATAATATTTTTAGAGATGGGAAAATATTTGATATCCTAGATCAGGGGTATTGTAGCACGTAGGTTCCTCAACTCGACTAACCTTTCATAATACGGAAGTACATTGGCTTGAGGGGCACTATATTACTTCTCTTCTTCAAATATTTAGGTAGAAAAGGTGGGTGAGCATCTAGAAGCACCTTCCAAAACTAAGGTTGATCTGCTAGATCTCTGTAGCATAAGTAGGATAGGATGTTTCCCTACTACAGACCTACTAGGTCTTCTTGTTGTCCAGGTTCAGATTTGGTTAGGAAAGCATCTAATGTTGCTTGAGTGGATTAGTGTGGGGTAGTTTGTGGTTGAAGTGGAGGATGAGGCAGTAAGGTAGGGGGTTGGGCTACCTTAGCCTCCATAATTGTGAAGAATTTCCCCACTAAGGATGCTAAGGTTGATATGGTTGGACATGTGGATTGATAGGCTGAGGAGAATAGGACTAAGGAGAGGGCATGGACTAAGGTGAGTGAGTTGGAGGATACTAAGGATGAAAGGTTCCACTTTGGTTTGGATTAAAAGCAAGATAGTGTGCATCTTGCATGTGTTTTTGATATGGTGGAGGGCCTTGTGACCTCCTTAAGTTTATGAAGCAAAGTTTCTCCAAACCACCCTATTCACCTTCATATATAACTTTCAAGACGGGAAGAGAGGGAAAATTTTCAGTTTCATGGTTCTCCTCGAGCATACCTATATGACATTTAGTTGACACTCATTTATGGCAATGGGAACTCATTTCCAGGGTGCCTCTTGGTGCATCTAGGGCAAAATATAAGTAGTTCCTTTCTACATCCTTTGGCCCCAGTTTAATCTACATAGTATCCATTTTCAATGAAAATGTGTGTAACATATCACTCTTAAATTCTTCTTGGATACCCCTTATTTCATGTTTGATGGTTGAGGTAGAGGGAGAAGACTTGACCAAGCCTAGACTAGACATACATCTCTTCCTTCCAGTCCTAGAATAACTCTTGAATATTGTTTTGATGTCTTCATAAGTTATCTAGTAAATGTATCCACCAAACAACATATTAAGGGTTTCCAACAATTCCTCCCTAAACCCTTGGAGAAGTACAAAATTCAAGGATTTTGGGTCAAGGGTAAAGTTATCTCTTGTGAAGTTGAGTTGGAATCATTCTTCATAATCGTCTAAGGATTTATCTGACCCTATGGTCATCCTAAAGATCTCCTCTTTTGTTTCTCTTGATATATAATATTCCCTATATTTATGATTAAAGGATTGATGCATTTGAGCCTAGGTGGTGATGTTTCCTCCTTCCAAGCTCATGAACAAGCACAATACTACATCCTTAAGGGTATAAGGGAACCACTTTAAGATATGATCATAAAAGGTGTAATCATAGGTTCTATAAACCATAATAAACGTGAACATGAATGTGTCAAGGTCTTTAGAGGCTAGACCATAGAAATGTGGGAGAGAATTGGGGCTTATGTTCTTCATTTTGGATTTCCCATTGATTTGTCAGGAAGAAAGAGCTCATTCTATTTGCTTTCAACCATTTTTTAGGTAGGTGATGTGGTGATGATGGGTTCTTCCTCTCCTATGGGTTCTTCAGTGATCTCTATCTACTCACTTAAAATAGTTTCTAATTCCGATGTCATCAGAGTAATAGGTTCATAGTTAGCATAGAAGAGTGATGGTTGATTGCTTGAAATGGTGGACAACTTTGGCATAAATTTTCTTATGTTATCCGTATTCCTATGAGTATGACATAACTATGCATGCTTTTTATGTTTCCTTCTCTGTTTCTTTTTTTATTTTCTAAATTTTGAAGACAAGAAAACCTGATACAAAGTGAAAGTAAAATTGGAAAGAAATCAACTCTAATAAGAAAAAAAAACCTACTTGGACACCTCCCTGACAACAGTGCCCAAATGTAATGAGCCCTAGTATTGCAACAAGCATGTTGCAACTCCTAAGCCGACCAACTTTAATTATCAACCTGGGGTTCGTACAAGTTTAAGAGGTCGCAGTGTTATTTGCATAGTAGGCTAAGCTCTAATCAAGTTAATCTGAGGAAATGGACCAGACCAAAGTATATAGAAACCAATCTATCACTGAATCTAGAGTTGTAAAAAAGATATATTACATAAAAGGAAAGTTCTAATCTACTTGAAAAAATGAAAAAATTAATCTATTTTGCAAAAGTATAAAGGCTAACCTACTTGCATAAACTTAAAAGATACTTTACTTTCAGAGTGTAAAAAAAAATCTGCTTGCATAATATAAACATTAATCCACTTGCAGAATGTAAATATTTCATTGAAGAGAAACCTAATCTATGCATAATAAATACAAATGCTTGAAATGGAAGCCCTAGCTTAAGAAGCACAACACAAAGAAGGCCAACCTAATCTAACTTGCATAAAGTAGAAAGAATAAAATCAACCTTCAGTCACAACATTCAAAGAGGGTGTATCCTAGTAACAGAGGTCATTAACTGCTTCATTAGGTAGTCATGTAAATCATCATTGTTTCATTCAATTCATGAACCTATTTACGAACCTTAATTGCATAAATGAATTGTAGTGGTGAAAAGGCAAGTCCTAAGTGGTCTCTAATATTCCTCAAGCATGGTTTCGGAGACTAAGGGGCATTATTAAAGTCTAAGAGATAAAAATAAATCTTTAAGTACAATTATGGTAAAATTTGGAGGACTTCTTCGCGGTTCTACATGATGCTACAAGATTGGTACAAGCTGCTACAAGATTTACCTTTTTTCTATAGGATTGAATCAGTGAGCATTCTGAGGAATAAAAATGTGATGAGAAGGTGTAAAATGGTAGTGGTAGGTAAAATAAGGTTTTATGAGGTCCTTCCCAATCTTAATACCCCTCAGGATCTCATCTTGCACAAGGAAAAATGAATATGTTGGCCTTCAGCAAACCATAAATGAACTCTCGATGAACAATGTTTTTAAAGAGGTTGTTGAGGGAGGAAGGAAGGATATGATGGTATGATGAGGAGTGTAAATGAAAGTAATACATCTTTCAATACAACAGTAGGGCCTGTAGATCACAACATTTACTCAATCTTATGAAACATCTAGAGCATGCTAGCAATGAAAATTGCAAAAAATTAAAATAACAAGGAAAGGTTGAGTTAATTCTATTAAAGATCTAATTATTGCATTAAAAGGAAATATATCTTATAGTCTACATAGGACCTACAAGCACACAATATTATGCTTTCTATGCTTGGAAGAAACTTCTAAACAAACTATCAATTTGTAAAGAATGGATATGTAAAAATAAGGGTAATCAAACAACTAACTATTTCGTAATAAAATAACTATATTTTTTTGACATGCAACCAAAACATCTCCAAGAACATTTCCCACAAGAGAGGTGATTTATAGACTTGCACAAGTAACTTCCTCATAAAAAAAGTCTATTACAAAGGAAAGGAAATACTACTATCTATATACAAGAAAGAAAATGCATGAATAAAATACAAAAAGGAGAGAGACTAGCAGCTTTGGGTTGGGCCCTAACCCAAGGTAACTTAGTCCTCTAAAGGAAACTTAGATTTAAAATAACATAAGGATTCTCATCAATATAAAACATTTCTCAAGTACATGATGAAGGAATGAAAATGGCCAGTAAAAGCTCTTAACACTTAGCAGTCTTTATCTTCTCCAAAAGTTTTAATATGATTGAGCCCTTGGGCTCTCTTACTTATAAAAAATGACTGAAGGGGAGCCTCTTTGGAAAGATATTTTCATCCCTCCAAAATCCCTAGAAAGTGAGATCTAACCCCCTAAATTCCTTGTAATCTTTGAGTGCATAAGTTGTTAGTAGATCCTCGAATTGTGGGTGAGTAAATACAATGGTCAAGTAAAGTTTTAGGTGAGTACATGTAAGGGAGAAGCCTCCTACATCTTCTCCAACTACCCTGAATGTATTTATGCATAGTAAATGAACTCTCTTTATGTACAATAATCTCGTTAGGCCATAAGATATTTTAAACATCCTTTAGTCTTCATAATAAACACATTATATTAAAAAAGATGTTATCAAGTGTGAGGAAAGAGATAAATATTAGATTCAGGATTGCAAATGGGAAAGATAATAATATAAGCAAATAGGAAAGATAAATAAGATCACAATGAAGAGTAGATTTGATGTGGAGATATGTTTTATTTGTTCTTTTAACAAAAAAAATTATCATGTCATGTTGAAAGTAAATAGTTATTTTCCCTATGTAAAAAGATGGGGATGTCACACTAGGATACAATAAATTGACTCCAAAGGTGCTAGTTATATGGATGAGTGTGAAGAATGAAGTATGTAATTAGTGGCAAACCTCTAA
The DNA here is from genome assembly GCA_031772625.1 of Pinus tabuliformis. Lineage (NCBI taxonomy): Eukaryota > Viridiplantae > Streptophyta > Pinopsida > Pinales > Pinaceae > Pinus > Pinus tabuliformis. The sequence continues at coordinate 880,689,031 of CM062820.1, read as the reverse complement.
TTTGGGCAGGGAGGGTTTGTAATCTTTCTAGTTTAAATATATATAACATACACATGGATTGATTACTGATATTCTAATGTTTTCGTCATATAATTTATTATATTGAATTTGATAAATTGTTAACCTTTTACACTTTTATAAAAAGATATTTATTGAAAGTAACCATTGTTACATCAATACAATAATTTTTTATGGCTTATGAAAAAATTGTCAAAAGTTTTAAATATTAAATAAAAATTATTAGTAGACGTTAATTCACTTGTTTTGCGTTCTAGTTGGACTACTAGAAAGTTGAAAAAAAAACTCCATAGTTAAAATTCTGAGAATGAAATTCAGCATTAAATTTGAGAATATTCAATTATATATATATATATATATATATGAATAATATATTTCTTTTTTCCAAAGGGAAAAAAACATAACTTTGCTTATATAGATATTGAAAATTACATGTTGTAAATGCTTCAAAGGAGCATATCTCAAAAAAGGTGGCAAAACTAGGACACATACTATGAAGTGTCCAAAAATAATATGGTGTGAGTGGTTAGAGTATTAGTTCAAAAACGAAAAATATGTACATTTCCAGAACGCTATATAGTAAAAAATAACAAAAAATGTCCATAGATATGTTGATTTGGATCATGTTGGTGTTGCATGTCATTTCTATTGATCAATGAAAAGGTGATGGGAATACTAATGGAATTATTTACCATTATATTTATGAATCATCCAAATTCCAAAAAATTGTTGCGCCGCTTCCTTTGATAAACTGTCAGAAATTTGGTTCCTCTCCATGTAAATATGACGCCATATCACATAGTCAAAATGTGATTTTAAATATAATACTTCTTCTAGAGAGTTCCTAAGTGGGTGCATGTGACAATTTGAATATTGATTGAACCAATTTAAAACAATTTTAGAATCACCAAATATCTGGAGTTTCCGACAACTTTTCTCTAGGGAAAATATAAGCAAAAAACTAAGGTTGTTTAGTTCCGCATAATTGTTTGATTAACTTTGTGCATTTTTTACTTCTTTTTTTCAACTGTGGTTCATGATCACTGAGTGGCCACTACATCCATGGGTAATAATCCGGGAAAATCCAACTAAAGGGATGTACGTGTCGACTTATCTAGTTGGGCCTAACCCCAAGGGCGTCGAGGAGATTTGATGTCGTGACCTCCCAATTGGTAAGGTACTTAACAATGGGATCTTGACCAATTGAGCTATCCCCTTGGGGATTATACATAGGTTTCATATTATATATCTATGCAATTATATATATATATAGTAAATATTAAATGTTTTTTAATGTACAAACATTTATTTAGATATTTAAATTCTATATTTTATTGAAATATTGTATTTCTACTACATATATATATTTCAAAAATAATAAATGAAATCGAAATTTAAAAATTAAAATGTTTTTTAAATATATATATATTTACATATGTTTCTTTTATATATTTAATATTTATATTTTATTGGAATATGACACTATTATTATTATTATAGGTTTTTATAAATATATAATTTATATAATTTCAGGCATCAAATATGCCTTAAAACTGTTATTTTTTTTAAATAAGGAAACAAATTAATAACTTAATGCTAAAAATTATTGTAACTCAGAAGTGAAAACTATATAATGTGGTACTCAGGTATGTAAGGTTACAAAACAGTTGTCCCTGACTCAACTGACCAAACGCATTAAGAAACACTTTGTTGTATTAATTGTCATTTATTTTAGTTTAGCTCATCGATATTCAAATGCAATAGTCGATAGGTTTTCCAATCAGGGGGACGTTAACTCGACGTAAAATGAGGACATGGAATGGTCAGAGAAATTGAAAGAGGATTGCACGAAGTTAGTAGAAAATTATTATGAGATATTTCCATACCACTGTTCGAGAAACAGGGGAAGGGGTTGTGGCGACTTAGGAGAGGAAAGTATGTAAGTAAAGGGTGACTCTATCAGATAGACAGATAGAGGAGGAAGTTGACTAGACTATAGATACAAAGACCACGATAACCAAAGAGTCCCTATATCATCGTACTTTGGAGACAACCTAGCATTTAAAAGCATTAATGGGGAAGATGCACACTAAGAGGGATAAGGGGAAGGACAATCTCTGAGGAAACTCTGAAATAGCTAAAGGAAATTCATCAAAGAAGTAGAGGGGCAGAGACTATTATGATGATGTTGGATGATATATAAAAGCTTCAATAGGGAAAATTTTAGAACCTACATGATATGTTTCGTATCTGTTTGCAGTATGTCCATCATATACATATTACTCCAGGGGATGTGAAGGGTAAGTGGTGAGCTCTAGCATTGCAGCAATAATACTGCAACTCCTGGAACTCCCTTCTTTACTTTTATCAACCCAGTAGTTTGTAACAAACTTGGAAGCGACAGTGTTGTATGCACAAGTATTAGCTCTTGTCGTAGTTGTCACTTGGTCAGCTGGCAGCCTGGCACAAGTCCGCTAGGAGCTTAAGCCAACTTCTATGAGCTCTGAGAAGAAGCTTTTTAACTGATGGACGAAATCTAACTCAAAGAAGATTGATCTACTTGCAGAAAGAACTGGAAAGCTGAAAGGAAACATAAACCCTAGCAAACCCTAAGTTTACCAGCTATCCCTACCGATGCAAGAAAGAGGATGCAAGCTACTGAAAGAAATGCCATTGACTTCTAGGAAGGTAAATACATGTATCTAAGCTACTTCTACAGTAACATCTGAAAAAAAAAATATTTTTGTATTTTTGAATAAGTTCCCAGAATTATCATGCATGTGATTTGACTGTTTTAACTGTGCAGAGGTGGATTGGCGAGAGGAAATGCTTGGAGGAGGCCGGGAAGGTTCAGGGAGGGCCTAAGGGGTCCCTAACACCCTTCTAGAGAGTTTCACAGAGTTTTGCTATCAAGAAACCTCATTCGTGAGCTTCTACAGGAACTCTGCAGGGGTTCTACACGATGTCTGTGATTTTTCTACAGGATGTTTAGAAATGGGATTTTGGAGGATGGATGGAGGGAGAAAGATGAAGGAGTGGGTATGGAGGTAGGATAAGGGTTGGAGGTGGTCCATTACTTGGTGGATGGAGTTGAGGACAAATGTAGATGGCTGGATTTTTTTCAGGAGGACTAAAGCAATGATGCACCAAAAACTAGGGTTATGTGAGCAAATGGAAAATGTAAGGCAAGAAGCTGAGTTGAGGGATGGAGCAGATGGGTTTGATGGAGTATGGGTAGGTAGAGAAGTGGTACAGGTGCTCTGCAAGTCATTTTTCCAACTAAACCAACGAAGACTTGTAAAATCAAAGACCTAGTTACGTTGACCTAATCTGATCTAGCTGTCAGTGAAGAGAATGAACAAAAGTTTGAACTGAAATGAAACCATGTATACTAACTTACGCAAGTAAGAAAGAAAAATCTGAACATGTAACCAACTTCTACAAATGAAAATCAAACACTAGTGATTGCATGGCAAAGCAAAGTCAGTTTTTTTGTGGGCAGCAACGTCACCCTGATCCCAACTCCTGATCCCACTGAGGGAGAGGTGAAATCAGAGGTGTTTGATCGCCCTTTTTTGAAGCTTTTCCCTGTTAACAACCTATCAACTCAATATGAACATCAAAAGTCTTTCTAACCATCAACAGTGACCTAGTTAATCAGCAAGATTTAATCTACTTAACAAAAATGATTTTGCAAATACATAAAGAACAAATAACAATACATGAAGGAGGCCTTAGCACTCAGGTTGGGCCCAACCCCAAGAGTTGTAGGCTCCTATAAAGAACTCAAATCTGATGCCAAGTAAAGCTGCTTCTCATTACTCAAAAATAATCATCACAAGAAAGTTGTACAACAGTAGCTAAGAAAAACGAGCTGAAAAGGACAACACTATAGTGCAAATAACAATAGTTCCAAAAGTAAGCTACGAAGGCTGAGGCCTTCCTATTTATATTATATGAGGGGGCTAGCAGCCCTCCTAAATTCAAGGGACTCGGTTGTTCCAACTGCTAGTAAACAGTCACTCTTCCCAAAGCGGCTTGGCTGCCTTTAGAACTCGTTTTGGTGGCCTGTTGAGCTCGGAGTTGAGGGTGGAGATTTCAGGGAAGGGCCATTTAATGCCACAGAAAACCTCCCTACGAATCCTCGCCTCAAGCTTGGTTGTCACCAAGGCCATAATTGCTTGGTTTTGCTCCAAAATTTGTCCAAAAAACCTGAAATGACCACGTATTAGCCTCCTTGGTAGAGTGACCACCCTTATTCGTTCAAATAACATAAACATACTAGAAAAACATGCATAATCTATGAAAATGGAGGATTGAACAAGGACAATTAGGAAAAATGAGCCCAATAAGTTACCCAATTCGGGGCTCATCATCACCCCCCTGCTAAATGGGTTGCTCATCCTCTGAGCAACTAGTCCAACTCATCATCCTTTATGGCTTTGATCGCCTCCCTCACGTCCCAGGCCTCTGCAGTGATATCCTCTTCCCGGTCGTGGAATCCTGCCTTCCTTTCCACTTCCTCCCATTGTCTACCTTCCTCCTCTTCCTTCACTTCTTCTAGGAATCCCAAAAGTAAAGGAGGACTGAATTTCAAGCCAATCCAATTGGCCTGAAAATTCTACATCAACTATTTGTAGAGAGGTACCCTTGCCAAGGCTTCCCTCATCCTGGTGGGAAAGTGGTATTCTTTTATCTTCAGGCTGTGAGGCAGTGTGTTCCACCGCCTTGTGTAGGCATGCAGGCAGTTTTCTCCCAATAGTCTCTCCATGTCCCCAAAGTGGGAAATGGCTTGAGCCTGTTGCTCAATGTATTCTGGTAGATCCTGAGGACTGTTGGCCAAGTGATGGTGGGCGCTTATCACTGCTGATGGGTCATCCGGCTCTACTTTGATCATGAGTGGTTCACTGAGCTCTCTGCCTATGATACTGCGGACCTCTGCTACTCTCTTCTCCTCATGGCTCATCCAAGAGGCCATGGCCATAAGCTAGACATCTCCTATCACCGTGTTGGGATCCCATGCATTCATGTTCGGAAGGGTGAAGTTGTGCAAGTAGAACTCTGATAATTTGGCCCTATCCTTAGATGAACTACTGCCACATAGAGCTGCAAACTGATGATAATTTTGGAATGGGGTGATGCCCCTTTGGGCCAAGGTATTGATCTGAAACTATAACCATTGATCCTTGAGGTATAGGGCATAGGATTTGGCAGGCTACCTACATTGCAGCGCTTCCATTGCCCAGCTGGCCATGCAGGCCAGTTGGGCCTCCTTTTCTTGTACCTGTTGTTTCAGAGACTGTGTCTCCAACTCTTTTTCCTGTAGCTGTCGATTCAGTGTCTCAATTTTAGTCTGCATCCCTTCCTTTATCTGTTGTTCATCAAGGGCATATTTGGCTATTGTGGGCTCCTCCTGTTGTTGTTGTTCTCCCAAGATATGAGGCATGTCTTCCTTCCTATGTCCCTGTAATTGTAGCTGTTGTCTAAGCAGCTCATTTTCTTCCTGTAGCTTGACCCACTGGCTGCTCTCCACATGTCGTACCATAGCCAATTCCCTTCTTGCCTCTTTGAGTTGTTCCTCCAGAGGACCTATATCCGCCATACCCTTGGACTTAGCAATTTTCATCCAAGTGTGGGTCCTCAGTCTCTCTTCTTCAAGTGCAAGGAAAAGTGGCACTATGAATTTTTGAGGAATGATCTTTCCGGCCTCTAAAGTTATAGTAGGAGCCCAAGCTGGGTTGGGGGCTAGGTTCCACAATGTTCTCCACCTTTTCTTACTCTTGTGGTGATTTAGCTACCTCACCTTCCATTGCTTCGGTCTCCTTCAGCCTAGCCAGTGTTTCCTGTAGAATAGTTTCAGCATCCTGTAGAGAGGCCTTAGTGTCCAACATTTTCATTCTTTCTCTCCAGGTGGATGTCTTCGGGCTTCCCTGTTCATAAGTGATGGATGCCTTGGAGGGGGATCTCTCCTTTTATGTGGTAGGGGTGTCTACAATTGTGATTGGTTCTTTTGACGGTGGCTGGGGTTTGCTAGTCTTAATCCTCACACTCCTTCTTGGCTTAAAATACAGGGGAGGCTCCCTCTTTCGCTTCCCCTTCTGCTTGGGAGATGTGCTTAGGGTGGCCAGCATAGTTGTTGCCTCCCTAGCTAAAAATTTTGGTGATTTTTCCCTCTGTTTCTCTATCTTCAGACTTCCTGTAGAAAGTCCCGTGCTGACTGTTTTCTGTCTTCCTGTAGAAACGGTTTTCGGGCTTCCTGTAGAAACAGTTTTCACTGTTTTGGCCTACTTGACTGGGGGTGCCTTCTCCTTCAATATTGTTGTGGTTGCCTTGGATGTGCCCTCACTTGCTTGGACTTTTTCAGTCCTTTCTGCCCTAATTTGCAACCGTTTCTCCCTTGGCGTTTGTGCCTTTATTCCACCCACAGTTTTGGGCTCAACAGCTTGGCCTTTCTCTTGTTTATATTTTTGCTCTTTCTATGGTGGTCTGTCTTGGGGCTCCTTACCCTTGGCTTTCTCTTTTGCCTCAATGTGCTCCCTTTCCTCACTGCTGAATGAAGTGAGTTCCTCGGCCAGAATCTAGATATCATCATTCTTGGACATATTGTGGAAAATCTCCCAGGAGAGAGGGAGAGTATAGTATGGAGGGCATCTTCTACTAGAAGCTTGATAAGCCCATGATGAGACCGCTGGTCCAGTGTCCCTTCCTTCATTTTTGTGCCACACTCCATTAATGACTGTAGGAGGAAATATGGGATGCTTAACTTTTGTTCTGTGGGTAAATCCATCTTATTCTTGAACTCAGTTAGCAACCGGAAGTGATAACCATATACAATACTGAACCGCCCCTCACAGGTAATGTATTTCATGATCTGAAGGCTGACCTCACTCCAAAATGGATGTAGACTGGCTCTCCGGACCCCATTTTTATCCTCTGAAAACTGCTCCTCTAGTAGGAAGAATTCCTTTTTGGCTTTTTGGCCCAATGCCCTCTCCTCTTTGCTCCAGGGTATCCCCAATGGCAGATCAGTGACTCGACTAATGAGTTGTGGGGTAAGCTTTAAGGTCAATCCTCTGAAATTTATAGTGGCCAGTATCTTGGATTTAGGCTCCAGAGACATTAGGAATTCCTCTATTACCTCATCATCGTGACCTTGAATCTTGTCACAAAAGGTCATCCAATTGGCACGGGTAAATAGGTCTACCACCTCGGGGTTTTCTCACAATTTCCTAGAATCCGAGGGTTCCTTTCTGATAAACCCTCCTGGCATGGTGAAAATGCTCTGTTTTGGCTTGTGTTCTGATCAGAAGGGGAATTCTGTGTATGGTTTCCTCCTTTGATTCTCAGGACAGGGTTTCTCAGATGTTTGTATCTCCCTTTTCACCAATTCCCTGGTTATAATGCTGTTGCTGCCCAAAACTCGACTGTCAAAAGGAAATTAGGCTCTCACAGACAGAGTGCAGAGCTTAATTTTCACACCAATCACATACAAGTCACATTCTTTATGAATAGGTCAGCCCTTACAGTGGTTTATCGTTTCTACAGGAGGAATTTGTTAACAGGAACCATGGAGGAGAATGTGACGCAGAACCAACTGAAAAAAATCCCGTGTATCACATAGGCAAACCACCATTCTTGACCCACAGGCAGACTTGTTTTAATTCTCCTATTCCAAACAGTTTAATTTACCACCTTTCGAAATATCATGCATGGGTATGGCATTTTTCGAGCCTACCTCTCTTCGAAACTCCAATTATGACGCAGAAGATCCGGGTTTCTCTGCTCCAGGAGGCTATTATGTGCTTCCTGTAGAGCTCCTTCCTATAGAGAGCTTTGCCAACTTCTGGAGGACGTCACGGTGCTTCTAAGCAAGCTTGGGACGCGAGAGGAGTTTGAAGTGGGCCGAGAAGCTTGGGCTAATGAACTGCAGAGGAGGAGGATGCGTACGTTGCTAAAAAATGGTTGCAAGAGTAAATGACAGTGGTTAACGTGAGTGCTCTGGCCAAATGATTTTGAATTATGGCGCAATTCATGGCGTGGCGGTGAGGAGTCCAGGCCGATCCGTTAGCCAACGTCACAGCCATCATTCTCCGGCATGTCTCTGACCGCCATTTTCTATCTCTGCCATTACCCGCCGTCATCACTGCCCATCCGCCGATTTCACTGCAAATCCGTCGATTTTCCTCAACTGGACACTTCCCATGTGTCGGCTCCATGTCCCTTTGGCGGATTTGAGCGTAACCGAGCTCGTTCAAATCCCACGAGGCCATTCAACTGACTGTGGGTGGCCAGTTTACTGGCCACTGAATTCGTTCAATGCACACCATTCACAGACATGCAGTTTTCATAGTATAGTCTATGAAATTTGATGAAATAAGGTTAGACACTTACCTGTGTGGCTGTGGACTTGTTTTGCAGGTTTCGGGACATGGAACGATGGCTTTTCTCATTGCCGCTTCGTGCACAGGCACTAGAATTCCTTCGTTCATTGGCTGATGCTACATGCAAGGCTTCGGGACCCGATCCTCTAGTGGTGAACATTGCGTGCACGACTCTATCTTTTCTCAGCTGTCGAGGAGGTGTTGACGTTCAAGCGGAGCTAGTTACATGCCCCATGCGTTTATTTCAACTGCTATTGACTCCATAGTGTGTACTCCAGGTGGATCAGCTGCTACAAGATTCCTGTAGGATATCCTGTAGTTGCTTCTCCTCCTGGGATGCATGCTGAAATGAGTAGGGTTGCATTCACGATTCAAGGGTCCTGATGGAGCTTTAACAGGTAGAGTGTGTGAGCCTTCATGTACTTGATTTGTCCCTTGAAAAAAAAATTGCAATCTGAGGAAAACAGGACTCTTTGCATGACTGTGCAGGAATACAAGACCAGATTGTTCTAATGGCGGTGCAAAGAGATGAAACTGGTGATGGATGGAAGAGAGGAGTGGCTACAGGTCTCATCAACAGACTTCAAGCTTTAAATCCCTTTCCGGAATTGAGTTTGGCCTACCCGAAGGCTCTACAGGATGTTTCCTGTAGAAATGCGAGACTTCCTGTAGAAATCCCCAAAACTTCGTGTAGAAAGCTCAAAACTTCCTATAGGAGGTTGAATCTCGACCGGAATGTGTTCAAATCCTGGAAAAGTGAGTGGCCATGGAGGGGGTGTCTATGAGGATGTCTAGTAGCTTGGTACGGACTCCTGTCCTTGTTTTGCGTGACCTTCTTTATATGCACTATATTTCCTGCAACTTGCAATAATTCCAGAGATTAGACCTATTTCTTTTTCTTTTTTATTTTTATTTTCTTTTTTCTTTTTGAGAGATAGCAGGGGCACCTCCATGAGGTTTTCACCCCCACTATCTGCGCTGGACGCCTCAAAGAGGTTTTCGCCCAAGGATCTTTTTTTATTCCATTTCTTTATTTTCTAAGAGACAGCTGGGGCACCTCCATGAGGTTTTCACCCTCACTGTCTGCCCTGGGCGCCTCAGCGAGGTTTTCACCTAGGGATCTTTTTATTCCCTTTTTTTTTTTTGATGATCAAGGTGTGGCCGAAATAGAGGCAGAACCTTGCTCTACTACCATCACTGATTTTTCCACAGTTTCAATGAACTCCTGCCTTGAAAGGGGTTTCTTGTAGATTTTCAATCAATTCCCATTGAAAAGCATGGGGATGGCTTCCTCATCAATGGTCCTGATAAGGACTGAACCATTGTCATTGCATTTCTCCACAGTATATGGTCCTAACCATCTTGTCCTCAGCTTTCCTTTGAAATCCTTGTATCTTGAGTCATACAGTAGCGCCCAATCTCCCGGCTGGAATTGCTTTTCATTAAGGTGTTGGTCATGCCATATCTTCCTCTGGAGTTGAAATACTTTTGAGTGGAGGAGGGCCTGCATTCTTTGTTTATCTAATCCATTCAACTACAATAATCTTTCACGTTGAGCATGGCTGAGATCTAGGTCCAGCTGAGCTACCACCGTCAATGTATTATACTCAAACTCTATGGACAACAAAGCTTTCTTCCCGTACACCAGCTCATAAGGTGTGAAACCTGTTGTAGTCTTCCAAGTGGTGTTGTAGGCCCAGGTGGCCTCAACCAGGCGATCTACCCAATCCTTTCTGTTACTTCTCACAACCTTAGTCAAAATCCCTTCCAATGCTCTATTAGTGACTTCCACCTGTCCATTTGCTTGAGGATGATAGGGGGTGGAAGTCTTGTGCTTGATCTTGTGATGCGCGAGAAAATATTCAATCAGGTTGGAGGTGAACTGGCTTCCTTGATCGGTGACTAACTCTCTTGGGTAGCCAAACTTGTAGAAGATATTTTCCCTCAGAAACTCAGCCACCTTTTCTTCTATTGCTGCTTTGATTGCCTTCGTTTCTTCCCACTTGGTCAGATAGTCGGTGCACACAATGATGTAAGACTGTTGCTTTGAAGGAGGGTTGATAGGACCCACAAAATCCATGCCCCAGTTCTCAAATGGCTCAAAGGTCACTTGAGGTTGGAGAGGAATTTCATCCCTTGGAGTCGGTTTCCCCATCCTCTGACATCGGTCACACTGGCTAATGTATCTTCTAACATCTTGATGAAGAGTAGGCCCATAGTAGCCTGCCTATATAATTTTGAAGGTAGTCCTTTTGGCTGCAAAGTGGCCTCCACAAGGTCTGTCATGATAGGTTAGGAGGATGTCAAAGACTTCCTCCTCCCTAACACAACGTCTCAAGATCTGATCTGGGCCAAGTTTAAACAGGTTGCCCCCAATCCAAGTGAACGGGGCACTCTTCCTTACAATTCTGCTCTTCTCCTTTGAGGATAGATGCGGAGGGAACTGTACTGAGACCAAGTAATTTGCTATATTAGTAAACCATGGAGAGAGTACTGAGATAGCAAACAGATGTTCATCGGGCATCTGGTCATCCACTGTTCCTTCTTCACCTGCAGGCAAGTCCAATCTAGACAAGAAGTCAACAACAACATTTTCCTTAGCTGGCTTGTTGACAATAGTCAAATAAAATTGCTGCAACAGAAGTAACCATAATGATACGAGCATTGACATCAGGCTTATTCATTAAATATCTAATCGTAGCATGATCATTTTGTACAAATGTTTGATAACCAGTGATGTAGTGTCTGAACTTGTTTAGGGAATGGACTACAGCCAGGAACTCTTTATCGGTTACAATATAGTTCATTTCTGCCTTGGACAAGTTTTTGCTAACGAAGTATATGGCATATGGGAGTTTCTCCTAAACTTGTCCTAAGGCTGCCCCTATGGCTTTCTTCAAGGCATCAGTGTGGATGTGGAAAGGTAGGCCCCAGTTTGGACCTCTCAAGATCGGGGCGGACACCAGCTTATCTTTCAACTCATCCAGTGCCCCTTGACAGCTGTCAGTCCATTTAAACTCAACATATTTCCCTAAGAGGCCAAACAAAGGTGAGGCTAGCTTGCTGAAGTCTTTAATGAATCTTCAATAATATCCTGCTAAGCCTAGGAAACTCCAAACATCTCTTACCTTTTGAGGAGGTGGGACCTTTTGGATGATAGAAATTTTATTAGGATCCACCTGTAATCCTTGCCGAGAAATGGTATGACCTAGCATGGTCCCTTCAGTCATCAGGAATTCACATTTTTCGGGACTGAGGGATAGGTTCATCTCAATGCACTTGGTTAGAACTTTTCCCAGATTAGTCAATGCTTCTTGGAAGTTGGACCCATAAGGAGTAAAGTCATCCATATAGATTTCTACCAAATCATGCACCAACTCGAAAAAGATGCTCAAATCTGCTCTCTGTAAAGTGGCAGGAGCATTGCATAGCTCAAAGGGAAGGACTCGGTAGGCAAAGGTACACCAAGGATAGGTGAAGGTGGTTTTATCTTGGTCTTCTGCTGATTTGGATCTGGTTATACCCGCTGAACCCATCTAGGAAAGAGAAGAACTTCTTCCCTGCCAGTCCATCCAACCCCTGATCTATGAAAGGCAAACGGAAATGGTCTCTCTTGGTGGCTTTGTTAAGTTCCTGGTAATCTGCACAGATTCTCCACTTCTCATTCTTTTTGGGCACAAGCACTAGAGGCGAGACCCACTCACTATCGGAGATAGGGTAGATGAATCTTGCATCCAATCATTTTTGCAATTCTTCTTTGACAATGTCTTTAAGGGCTGGATTCATTCTCCTCTGAGGCTTACTGACTGGTTTACAATCTTCTTTAATGTAGATGTGATGGGTACAGACCGAAGGATGGACTCCTTTCATCTCCTTATAGCTCCAAGTGAAAGCATCTAAATGATAGTTCAGTAAGCTACACAGCTCCTTCTCCTGGGAAGGAGATAGGGAGGAGCTGATCTTTAAAGTTCTTTCGAGACCAAACTCCACATTCTTAACTCTGGGAGAGGTTGGATCAGTCACACAGAGGTCCACTAAGGTGCTAGCTTGGGTATATTACACCAATTCCTCTAAGGACAGTGCACTAGGAGGTGGATTTTGAATCAAAGTCTCAATCAAATCATTCTCTGTTTGAGGGCCTCCCCTAGTGGTTTCTACTGTTCACAATGGTGCAGAATAGAACTCATCCTCATCTCCTTCTTCCAACCAGAGTGGTAAGTCATGTTCTAGCAGAGGTTGGGCAGGAGGATATAGGACTAGCTGCTTGGACATAGGCCCATTCTTGATGGTCATGCTTCCAGCTCGGCAACTGATGTAGGCATCCACAGTGGCTAACCAAGGCCTTCCCAAAATGAGGGGGTATCCAGTGAGCTTTACCTTTGGCTGAAGGACCAAGAAGTCTGCAGGGTACTCCCAAGAGTCAACAGAGACCAAGACATCTTCCACAATCCCTTCGGGAGTCACGGTGGAGTGATCTCCCAACTGCAGAACTGTCGAGGTCTTCCTTAAGGAACTCTGAAGGTTGAGTTTAATCATGGTGTCCCTGGTCATCACATTAATGGAAACCCATAGATCAATCAAGGTATGGGGGATTATGGTGCCATTGATGTGGACATCAACTACAGGACTCCCAGGGTCCAAATACTTTGGATAGATTACTTGCCCCAACATTAGATCGGATAGTTGTCCGATGACATTTATAGTCGAGGCATCTCTCTTTCGCCTACCTGGGTGCCTGAAACGCTTCTCCTTAATCAATTTGTTGTATATCGGTACATCGTTGATGGCCTAGAGAACTGGTATTTTCACACACAACTGTTTCAGTTCTCCCAGAAGTTCAATCTATTCTGGGTTTGGTTGCGTGGTTACTGTTAATCGCTCAGGAAAGGGTGGAATGGCTTTGGGTTCACTTTCCTATTTCTCTTCCTCATCCTCTGGGGGAGGAGGTTGGCGATCTGGAAGGGTATTCTCGGATCAAAGGTTGATCTCCTGGATCTCCACAGCATAGGTAGGACATGTTGTCTCCCCAGTGTATACTTGCTGGGCCAGTCCGTTGTTGGGGTTCGGGTTCGGTTGAGCAGGCATCTGGGGTTGTCTCGGGGGCGCAGGAGGTAATGGTTGTGGCTAAGCTAGTGGTGGAGGCAGAATGGTGGGAGGAGAGTTGTATTGGGGCCTCCACCCGGATTGAGGTGCATTCCACTGAGGCTATGGCTGGACATGTGAGTGAAATGAATGAGCAGTGGGTTGAGTATGGTATTGAGGTGGATAGGACCATGGAGGAGGTGCAGACCAAGAAGGATGAGCAGGGGGACCCCAAGAAGGCATGTGAGCAAATTGGTTGGGGCTATAATAAGCTTGGGACGTCCCTTGCATCCCCTGTCGGTAAGGTCTGGGTCCATGCGGCCTCCTTTGGTTGAGGAGGTAGAGAGGTTCAGTGGGTGCCTCAGTCCCTTGGTACATGGCTTTGAATCCGGGCAAGGTTGGGCATTGGTTTGTGGGGCGGTTCTCCTCACAAATGAAACATACCTCTACTGAGTGCAATGGACACTCATTCTTACGGTGCTTCCTCGTACATCTGGGACAGAAAATGGCCAAAGCCCTCTCAGCTTCCTCTTTTTTTTGTTGGATTCGGAAAGTATCAAGTTGCATGGCAATGATCTGTCTCATCTCATTTTTGAGGTCTTCCATCTGATTAGCAAACTCATGCTTGGAGAAGGTAGTACTAGCTGAAAGTGGATTCCCCCTACCTCTTTTCCGGGCTGCCCTAGAGTGGTTTCTAAACACAGTCTTTATGTCCTCATAAGGTAGTTGGTAGATGTCTCCTCCAGCTAGCATGTGAAGGGTATCTAGAAGTTCTTTATGGACTCCTTAGAGTAGAACCAACTTTAGAGATTTAGGGTCAAGTGTGCACCTGGCCCATTTATAGCTGAGTTGGAACCTTTCCTCGTAGTCGTCTAAAGAGTCATCATTTCCCATGGTCATCCGAAAGATTTCTCCCTTGGTTTCCTTTGACCTACAGTAGTCCCGATATTTGTTGTTAAAGGCTTGCTGCATCTGAGCCCAAGTGGTGATACTGTTTCTAGGTAACCCCATGAACCAGCGTAATGCTGCATCCTTGAGGGTGGAGGGAAAGAGTTTCAAATTTTTCTCATCTTCTATATAGTCATAAGTTTGACAAAGGACAACAAACTCAAACAGGAAGGTATCAGGGTCTTCAGTGGTCAGTCCATGGAAATGAGGTAAGGCTGAGGGACTTATGTTCTTCATTTTCATGTCCCCGTTGGTCTCTCGGATGGGGAAGGTATCTTCAATTCTCTCGTCATCGTCTCTACCATTTCTGTTGTCAGCCATGGCCTCAAAAGGAATCTTTTCTTGCTCTTCTTTTGTTATAGGATCTTCGTATATCTCAAGAGGTTCACCTATAGGTTCTTCTAGGTCACTGCCACCAAAGAAGAGAGAAGGGTGACTCATTGAAGTGGTCGGGGTGTTGGGTAGGAATTTTCTGGTATTATCTCTGTTCCTACGAGGCATGAAAAGATTTTTGGTTGCTTTTGCTTTTTTCTCTGCCTGTACCTGCAAAACTAAAACAGATGGAATTGCAACTAACTAAAATCTATCTTGCATAAATGAAAATGCGGAATTGAAATGAAAGCAGGAAAGTGCTAATCTATTTTGCTGAAATCAAATTGCGAGAATGAAATGCTAGACTACGATTGCAGAATTGAAATTCTATTCTACGCTTGGAAAAACGAAATTTTGGAATTGAAAGGCTAATCTATGAAAGCAGGAAATGTCTAATTTACTTTTGCCGAAATGAAATTACAGAATGGAACTGAAATAAAATACTTAGCAGAAGGTTAGAGTAGGAAAATAAAAGAAAAGCAGCAATCACAAATACTCTGATGCTTCATCGACAACGGCGCCAAAAAGAGTGGTGAGCTCTAGTATTGCAGCAATAATGTTGCAACTCCTGGGACTCCCTTATTTACTTTTATCAACCCGGTAGTTCGTAACAAACTTGGAAGCGACGGTGTTCTATGCACAAGTACTAGCTCTTGCCGCAGCTGTCACTTGGTCAGCTGGCACAAGTTTGCTAGGAGCTTAAGCCAACTTCTATGAGCTCTGAGAAGAAGCTTTTTAACTGATGGATGAAAGCTAACTCAAAGAAGACTGATTTACTTGCAGAAAGAACTGGAAAGTTGAAAGGAAACGTAAACCCTAGCAAACCCTAATTTTACCAGCTATCCATACCAATGTAAGAAAGAGGATGCAAGCTACTAAAAGAAATGCCATTGACTTCTAGGAAGGTAAATACATGTATCTAAGCTGCTTCTATAGTAACATCTGAGAAAAACATCTTTTTGTATTTTTGAATAAGTTGCCAGAATTATCATGCATGCGATTTGACTGTTTTGACTGTGCAGAGGTGGATTGGTGAGAGGAAATTCTTGGAGGAGGTTGGGAAGGTTCAGAGAGGGCCTAAGGGGTCCCTAACACCCTTCCAAAGAGTTTCACAGAGTTCGGCTATCAAGAAACCTCATTTGTGAGCTTCTACAGGAAGTCTGCAGGGGTTCTACATGATGTCTGTGATTTTTCTACAGGATGTTCAGAAATGGGATTTTGGAGGATGGATGGAGGGAGAAAGATGAAGGAGTGGGTATGGAGGTAGGGTAAGGGTTGGAGGTGGTCCAGGACTTGGTGGATGAAGTTGAGGACAGATGTAGATGGCTGGATTTGTTCGAGGAGGACTGGAGCAATGATGCACCAAAAACTAGGGTTATGTGAGAAAATGGAAAATGTAAGGCAAGAAGCTGAGTTGAGGGATGGAGAAGATGGGTTTGATGGAGTATGGGCAGCTATAGAAGTGGTACAGGTGCTCTACAAGTCGTTTTTCCAACTGAACCAACGAAGACTTGTAAAATCAAAGACCTAGTTACGTTGACCTAATCTAATCTAGCTGTCAGTGAAGAGAATGAACAGAAGTTTGAACTGCAATGAAGCCATGTATACTAACTTACGCAACTAAGCAAGCAAAAATCTGAACATGTCACCAACTTCTACAAATGAAAATCAAACACTAGTGATTGCATGGCAAAGAAAAGTCAGTGTTTTTGTGGGCAGCAAGGTCACCCTGATCCCAGCTCCGGATCCCACTGAGGGAGAGGTGAAATCAGAGGTGTTTGATGGCCCTTTTTTGAAGCTTTTCCCTGTTAACAACCTATCAACTCAATCTGAACATCAAAAGTCTTTCTAACCATCAACAGTGACCTAGTTAATCAGCAAGATTTAATCTACTTAACAGAAATGATTTTGCAAATACATAAAGAACAAATAACAATACATGAAGGAGGCCTTAGCACTCGGGTTGGGCCCAACCCCAAGAGCTGCAGGCTCCTATAAAGAACTCAGATCTGATGCCAAGTAAAGCTGCTTCTCATTACTCAAAAATAATCATCACAAGAAAGTTGTACAACAATAGCTAAGAAAAACAAGCTGAAAAGGACAGCACTATAGTGCAAATACCAACAATTCCAAAAGTAAACTACGAAGGCTGAGGCCTTCCTATTTATATTATATGAGGGGGCTAGCAGCCCTCCTAAATTCAAGGGACTCGGTTGTTCCAACTGCTAGTAAACAGTCACTCTTCCCAAAGCTGCTTGGCTGCCTTTAGAACTCGTTTTGGTGGCCTATTGAGCAAGGAGTTGAGGGTGGAGATTTCAAGGAAGGGCCATTTAATGCCACAGACAACCTCCCCAAGAGTCCTCACCTCAAGCTTGGCTATCACCTGGGCCATAATTGCTTGGTTTTGCTCCAAAATTTGTCCAAAAAACCTGAAATGACCATGTATTAGCCTCCTTGGTAGAGTGACCACCCTTATTCGTTCAAATAACATAAACATACTAGAAAAACATGCATAATCTATGAAAAATGGAGGATTGAACAAGGAAAATTAGGAAAAATGAGCCCAATAAGTTACCCAATTCGGGGCTCATCAGTAAGACAACGAAGCTCAGAAAGTTTAAAGTGTCTGCACGAGGTATTTTTGCCTCATCTTCTACAATAGATCATGTACTAGCTCCTGCGGATGCATTACCCAACAAGGAAGTGAATGAATGAGGTCTTGGAACAAAATGATTCTTGCTATTATGTTCAATCCATTGTTAGGTTATCAAGATATGGATTTTAACAAGAATGTTGTAGGTTTTTTTAATAGATGTAGGTCAAGTGATGGCAGCCTTCACTATAAGAGACCTAGTTGTGATAATAGTAGTCATAGGAATTTTTCTATTATGATCAATAAACGACATAATTTGATGGGTAGATTGGAAAAGGATGTATTAAAATAATCTATTATTGCAGCTGGTCTATTTTCAAGTCTCACACACCAATTATTGTTTTGTATTTTAATAATGTTGAAATAATATAGATCTTTATTGTTGACTTAAAAAAGAAAAGAATTATTGTGTCTTATATATATATATATATATATATATATATATTCTCAAAAATAATAAATAATAGAAAAAAGTATAGATTAAAATATTTTTTAATATACGAATGTTTATTTTATATATTATTAAAATATTATACTTAATTTTTTTTAATTTAATTAATATATATGTTTCTTTTATATATTTAGCTTATATATTTTATTGAAATATTAAATTGATATCATAACTATTGATAAATATATCAATTTAATTTTTATTTATTTATTTTTTTTTTTAATTTAATTTAAGTGTATATGGTATAAATAAAAGAAAATTAATACACACATATTTATAAATAATAAATGAGAATAAAAGTTAAAGTTCAAAATATTTTTTAATTCACATATGTTTCTTTTATATATTTAATTTTTATATTTCATTGAATAATACACTTCTATTGTAATTGTTTATGAATATATAGATTAATATAATTTTGGGGGTGGAGTGTGCTCTAAAACTATTTGTGTTAGTTGTAGACCACCGACACTGTAATTCCAAGTGGCATGGTTTTCCTTCAATAATAGTGATGATATCAATTTGAATATTTTGAAATTATTTTAGTTTCCAGAATTTGGATATAAATAATTCTCGAAATATTTGAGTTTTTTTTTTGCAAAGTCCAGTGAAGTCTGTACATAAATAACTTTGGAAAAACCAACTTTTTGTAGGTTAGAATCATTTTATATTTCAAATAAACAGTTGTATTCAGTTTTGAACCAATTCACAATCCAATGTTTTCATCTTGATGGACTAGGAACCTGATCTATGGGGTCCTTTGTTGCCTCTTAAGGTGGCAACAACCCCACTGGATCCATATGTTAGCATTATTTTTTGCATTTGCAAAAGTTGAAAAATTATTTGAAAAATAAGTTATGTTTTATGCCTTGTTAAGTCACTTTTGGGCCTAAGGTAAAGGTTATATGAGGAGAACTTTAAGGTAAATGAGCTAGTTTGAGTCACATTTTCTGTCTAATCATCACAATACAATAAATTTTGTGGATAGAGAGATTAACCTTTACAAAATATCAAAGTGGAGCTTATGTCCAATTGTCATCCAATGTGATTTAGAAATTAAGTCAGAAATATTTTGCAATGCCATATAGAGGAGCACTTCGAGACTTTTTTTGTAGCCCTTATAAAGGAGTTCTAAGAATTGTTTTTCCAATGCTTTATAAAGAAGTGCTATGAAATGTTTTTGTAGTGCTACAAAAAATCAGTTTCAACTTGGGTCTTTACGGAATTGAAGCTCTTTCTCTAAGCACCTAAATGTGTGTGATAAATTGAGAGGATTTTTTAAGGTGGTCGTTTGTCACATAAGCAAAGAACATAGCATTCAAACATCATTTTGCGGTGTTGAAAGGATTATGTTCCCATTTTCAACAAACAATTTGTTAGTTTAGATGTATTCATCAGCTGAGAAATGGGAAAAAGAAGACATATCAAATGCTACGAACTTGATGGGCCCAAGTGGTTTGAAGCATATGATGAAATACTGTCACTTTTTAGGGTTGTAGGTTGGGATCGAATTGTCCACTTGTTTAGTGGCTATGATGTGCATTTAACCATAGAATTTGTAAATACCTTTGATGGTACTCATAGTAATGTTCAAGGGTTATATTTTAGAGTGACAAAGGAGACCATTTCAAAAGAAATAGGAATGCCTTTTGATGGTAAGAAGTGGTTTAATAAAAACATGGTGCAAGGGGATAATCCAAATTTCTTTCTGAAGGATGATTTCTAAGATCCTTGTTGGAGGATTGAGATTCATTACAACTTATTAAAACCTGAGTGGAATAAGGTTGTTAGAACAGTGTTAATGTTCTTCATATGCAAGGGTAGGTACTCTAAAGTATACCTTTACCATATGATATTTCTGATTCATCTGATGGGTTTCCATAAAATGAGTTTTCCTTTGCTCTTGAATCAAATTCTATTAAAGATGGTCATTAAAGTCAGTGCTAGAACAACTCTGCATCCATATGTTGTGTATCACCATGGGTTAATCAAGATTTTGTATACTCATGAACTGAAAAAGAAAGGCACAAATCCTAGAAGGAAAAGGTTGAGAAATCCATTTCCTAAAAAGAAGAGAGAAAATGAAGTAGGGCAGCCCTCAGAAACCATAGATATAAAGACTAAAACTAGTTAAAACATTCCCATGAAATAGCCTGCAAAAGCTACAATGAAGGAAAAATAAATAAATATTTATAAAATATGATGTCCATGACATTAAAATAAATACCAATTACCTAAATAAATAGACCTCATCAAGAAAGAGAGGAAAATGGGTAGGTGCTACAAAATATCAAAACAAAAAACATAGTATTTAAGAAAATCACATGTGAGACACAACAATAAATTAAGACTAAAATTCAAAGCTTAATTTAATCCTACAATTAGAGAACCCATATTTTTTGCTAATGAGGAATAAGTAAGACCTATTGATGCCACAAACAAGACCCTTGCAAAGAAATTCAAAACAAAATCTACACAGGAAACTAGTAAAGGCAAAGAAACCCTATAAGTTGCAATGACTATTTAAAAAAAGGGAAGGATAATGACCAAATCAATGATAATTTAGGCTAAATTGAAACTTTTTTTAGAGGCAATAGAAGCTACCCAAAAATGAGTAAACCTAAGATATGTTTTTGCAAGCATTCAAACACAGTTTCGTAAGAGTATAGGTATTTTTTTGAGAAAGTGTAAAGGAGAATATAAAGGTCAACAAAATTTTTCTTTTTGATAAAGGAGAAGTGTAGATATGGGTTTTTGGGTATATATTTTTATCACTTCAATGGTATTCCTCAATTTTGGTCAAATAATCATGTTGTTGTATTTTTTTGTAGCGCTAACCAGTAGATTTAGTACCTAAAGTTTGAAGATATGGATAAGTTGATTGAAGATAATGATTTCCTAGGTACAAGGTTGAAATCGGGTTTAGAAATCCGAAATATCATGACAATATACCAAACTCAAGGAGCTTCTATTTTGATAAAAGCATCACCTAGCTTTCAAGTAGCAATTTCGAGATTACCTTGATTTTTGGTGATTTGTTTCCAGGATTCTCTCCAAGAAATGAGTAGGCAACTCGAGACATTTTTCAAAATATTTCTTCCATTATGTGTCAAGGTTCAAATATAAATAATATAAGAAGATTTAGATATTAGATTTTTTTTTTAGTTTTAGTAATCAAGATTTTTGTAATATTCTGTCAGTTAGGTTTTTCTAGATATTTTAGATCTAAAGTTTCTATATTTTTCTTATAAAGAAAATGTAAAGAGAGGATTAAGGGTTGGCTTTTTGGCAACAAAAATATGCTATTGTGTATATCTAATTTTGATATTAATAGAATTTATAGGACATAATTTTATAGAATTGCATATCTGAATTTTTTTTCAATGTTTACGAGTCAGTTTCTTGGTGTTGTTCTTTTCATTTGTAAATTTCATGATTGTTGCTTCTTCATGTTTGAATCAAGTTTATAAAAAATAGAATTTATCTGTACTCAAATGATCTACTATTTTCAGTTTCAAATATTCGAGCTTTTTTCCTCTAAATTTTCACAAAATTCAATTATATGCCTTGTGTAATGGATCATTTTCTCTTTCAACTTACGAGTTGGATATTTTGAACTCTAGGTGAACATTATATTAATTTCTTTAAACCCCAACTATCTTATCACCATCTCTTGGAAGCTCTCATTGAGATCAACCTTATGACTCCATGCTCAATGGTACATTTTCTCATTCTCCAAACTAATTTGTTGACATTTACATTTTCTCATTCTTAGAGACGAGTTTGAAGTTGTATTAGTAATTTTTACCTACCACCATTAAAATGACAGTGATAATAAATATGATGGGTAAAAATTGAGGGATGTTCCCCTTTCATTTCCTTATAGTCCCAAGAAAAACAATCGAGATGTTGTCTTAACACAGTGCAAAGTTTCTCTTCTTGCTCTACTAGGAGGGAAGGATTGATTTTCAATGTTTTGGATGGATTGATTTCCATAATCCTAGCATCATATTGATCGAAATTGGTAGCAAGTAGTTCAGCCCATGGGTTGTTGTGGGGTTTACCTAAGGATTATTCTACTAGCTCATCTATTGGCATGGTAGCAAGAGGTTGGTTCTGCAAAAAGTTATCAATCAACATCCTCATCTAGTTTCTTGCTTCCTATAGTAGTGTCTAATGTATAAACAAGGTAGGGGGATGATTGATAAAAAAATTCTTCTTCTTTTTCCTCTACCCAGAAAGGTAGTCATGATCAACCGACAATTAATTAGGGGTGTAAAATACAAGTTACTTTGTGAGATGACCATTTCTTATTATCATGTTTCTAGCCCTACAAATAATGTAAGCATCAACAGTGGCCAACCAAGGTCCCCATAAAATGAGAGGGTATCCATTAAACTCAGTTTTGGGTTGGATGAAAAGGAATTTTGTGGGGTATTTCCAAGAGTCGATGGAGAACCATTAAAGGAAATTTCAGCCTAAAAGTAAAAAAATAATAGGAAAATAATAAAATGAATTATGAATTTTGGAGGGAGAAAATAAAACTACTTTTTTTTAATTGTAATTTTGGCTTATCTCATTATAGGTTTACTCAAATTCTAAGTGTATACACTAAATGGATTCAGAATTAAATTCCAGATCCAATGAGTACCCATTATGTGTACTTTTGAGAAGACCCACATTCGTAAAAATTGAAGATATATTAAAAAAATATGTTCAACATACTTTTTTATTCTATATTCAATTTTTATCAATCCGGGTCTCCTCAAAAGAATATATAATGAGTACTTTTTGTATGTGGAATTTAGTTCCACATCTACTGAGTGTCTACATTTAAATTTGACTAAACATGTAAGGAGATAATCCAAAAATACAATTAAAAAAAGTAATTTTTTTTTTTGCATTTTCCATCCAAAATATTTACATGCACCTCTTTTTAAATTTAAAGGATTTTGATTTTTTTTTATGTATTATGTACATTGAAGTTTCATGGGCACTTTTAGACTAAAATTTCCTCTAATAATCACATCCTCAATAACTCCCTCTGGGGCTACTGTTGATATGTCTACAAGTTACACCACTTTGGTGGTTTTCCTCAAGGCTCCTTACATGTTGAGCTTCAGCATAGTTTCTTTGGCCATGACATTAATTGCAGCCCCAAGTTCAATCAGTGTGTTGGGGACTGCAATACTATTAATGTGGACACCCACTACCAGGCTACCAAGATCTAAGTTCTTTGGAGAGATACCCTTCCCAAGCAATAGACCAGACAACTGCCCAACAACATTGATAGTGGGGGAATTTGTTTTTCTTCTTTCAAGCCTCTTGAAACGTTCTTCCCTAATAAGATTTTTATAGATGGGAAAATGTTTGATGATTGGGATAAGGGGTATTTTAAGACATAGGTTATCCAATTATCCCAGAATTTCAACCTCTTCTAGGGTGTGTTGTTTAGGTTTGACTAAAATTTCAGAATATGGAGTTACATTGGATTGAGGGGCACTATCTTCCTTTTCTTCTTCAATACATTCAAGTAGAGAAGGTGGGTGAGCATCTGAAAGCACCTTCCCAAAGTTAAGGTTGATCTCTTGAATCTTTGTAGCCTACTCTGGATAGGATTATTGTGTGGTAGCTATGGTTGAAGTGGAGTAGGAGGTAGTAAGGTAAGGGATTGGGCTTCCTGCGACATTTATACTTGTGAAGAATTGTCCCATTAAGGATGTTGAGGTTGATATGGTTGGATGTGTGGATGGATAGGCTCAAGAGAATAGGACCAAGGAGAGGGAATGGACTAAGGTGATTGAGTTGGAGAATACCGATGCTAAAAGGGTCTACTCTAGTTTAGATTGAAAGGAGGATAGTGTGCATGTTGCATGCCTTGTTGATATGGCCAAGGGCCTTGTGACATCCTTTAGATGAAGGACCAAAGTTCCTCCAAGCCACCCTATGCCCCATGATATATAGCTTTCAGGCCACGAAGAAAGGGAAATTTGTTAGTTGCATGGCTCTCCTCGTAAATAGAACAAAACTCTATGACATTTAGTAGCCACTCATTTTTTTTGCACGTCATGGTGCATCTAGGGGAAAACATAGGTTATGCCCTTTCTGCCTCCAATTACTTGATTTTAATCTTGATAGTATCTATTTGCAACGAAAATGTGTGCAACATATCACTCTTAAAGTTGTCTATAATATTCCATATTTCATGTTTGATGGTTGAGGTAGAGGGAGAAGAGTTGATCAAGCCTTGGCTAGACATACATCTCTTCCTTTCAACCCTAGAATGATTCTTGAATACTCTTTTGATGTCTTCATAAGTTAGCTAGTAAATCTCTCCACCAGATGCCATATTGAGGGTCTCCATCGAATCCTCCCTAAACCCTTGGATAATTACAATCTTCATGGATTTTGGGTCAAGGGTACAATTAACTCTTGTGTAGTTGTGTTCAAATCATTCTTCATAATCCTCTAAGGATTTATCTGGCAGTAGGGTCCTCAAGATCTCCCTTTTTGTTGCTTTTGATCTACAATATTCCATATATGTTTTATTAAAATCTTGATTCATTCGAGCCTAGGTGGTGATTTTTCCTCCTTCCAAGCTCATGAACCAGTGCATTACTCCATCTTTGAGGGTAGAAGCGAACAACTTTAACATCTGATCATCAAAAGAATAATCATAGGTTTTATAAACCATAACAAACATGAACATGAATGTATTAATGTCTTCATACACTAGGCCATGGAAGTGTGGGAGAGAAGTGGGGCTTATGCTTTTCAAATTTAATTCCCCATTGATTTCTCTCAGAAGAAAGAGATCAGTATATCTATTTTCAACTATTTTTTGTGTAGGTGATGTGGTGATGATGGGTTCTTCCTCCCCTACGGGTTCTTAAAAGATATATAGCTACTCACTTAAAATATTTTCTAACTCCACTGTGGTTAGAGTAGGAGGTTCACAGTTACCATAGAAGAGTGATAGTTGATTACTTGAAGGGGTGCGGGGTTTGGGTAGAAATTTTCATAGGTTATCCCTAATCCTATGAGGTTTGAAATAACTATGTGTGATTTTTATGTTTTGTTCCTTTTTTTTTAAATTTTCAAGACAAGAAAGTTTTATGCAAGGTGAAAGTAAAATGGAAAACAAAGAAACTTTAAGTAGAAACAACACCTACTTGGACACCTTCCTAGAAACGGAACCAAAAAGTGATGAGCCCTAGTATTGTAACAAGAATGTTATTCCCAAGGCTGCCAACTTTAATTATCAACCTGGGGTTTGTACAAAATTAAGAGGTGGCATTATTATATGCATAGTAGGTTAATAGCTAGTCAATTTACTTTTAGGCAATGGAGCAAACCTAGGTATACAGAAACCAATATATCACTGAATCCCGAGTTGCAAGAAGAAGATATTACATGAAAGGAAAGTTCTAATCTACTTTCAGAAATGGAAATGTTAATCTATTTTCAAAAAATGTAAAGCCAACCTAATTTCATAAATGTAAAAACTACTTTACTTGCATAATGTAAAAAACAATCTACTTTCAAAATATCAACATAAATCTACTTGTAGAATATAAATATTGCTTCGAAGAGAAACCAAATCTATACATAAGTAATAACATTGCTTGAAATGGAAGCCCCAACTTAAGAACCATAAAACAAAGAAATTCAACCTAATCTAACTTCCATAAAGTATAAAGAATGAAATAAACCTTCAATCACTGCATTCAAAGAGGGTGTATCCTAGTAACAAAGTTAATAAGCGCTTCATTAGGTAGTCATGTAAATCATCATTGTTTCATTCAATTCATGAACCTATTTACTAATCTTGATTGCATAAATGAATTGCTGCAGCGAAAAGGAAAGTCCTATGTGGTCTCTAATTTTCCTCAATCATGGTTTCAGAGCCTAAGGGGCATTATTAAAGTCTAGGAGACAAAAATAAATCTTTAAGTACAATTATGGTCAAGTTTGGAGGGCTTGTTCCTAGTCCTACATGATTCTACAAGATTGCTATAGGTTGCTACAAGATTTCTTTATTTTGCTACAGGATTGAATTTGTGAGTATATTGAGGGCTAAAAAGGTGATAAAAAGGTTTAAAATTGTAGTGGGGGTATAATAAGGTTGTATGAGGTCCTTTCCAACCTTAATACCTCACAGGAGCCCATCTTGTATAAGGAAAGATGCATATGGTGGTCTTTAGCAAACTATAAGTGAACGCTCGATGAATAGTGTTTTTGAAGATGTTGTTGAGGGAAGAAGGAGATGATGGTATGATGCGGAGTTTAAGGGACAGTGCTACACTTTGCAATCCAATAGTAGGGCCTACACACCATAAAAGTTACTCAATCTTGCAAAACATCTAGAGCATGCTAGCAGTTCAAATTACAAAAAATTGAAATAACAAGGATGAGTTAATTTTATTCAAGATTTGATTATTGCATTAAAAGGAAATCTATCTTATAGTCACATATGACCTACAACCACAAAGGATTATGCTTCCTATGCTTGAAAGAAATTTCTAAACAAACTATGAATTTGTAACGAACAAAGATGTAAAAAAAACGCTAATGAGGGAACTAACTATTGTGGAAGAGAATAACTATATCTTTTTTGCCTTGCCAACACAGCATCTCCAACCACATTTCACACAAGAGTGGTCATTGAAATACTTGCACAAGGAATCTTCTCATAAACAAATTATGCTAGAAAGGAAAGGAAATATTGGTAGCTAGATGCAGAAAATGCATGAATAAAATATACATAGGTTTTGTACTATATATCTATGCAATTATATATATATATATATATATATATATATATATATATATATATATATATAAGCCATATTTAAATATTAAATATATTTTTAATAGATAAACATTTCTTTATAAATTTTAGTTTTATATTTTATTGAAATATTATATCTTTATATAGAAAATATTATATTTCAACTAGATATATATTTCAAAAAGAATAAATAAAAACATTTTTTTTAATTTATAGATATTATTTTATATAATTAGTTTTTTAATTTTATTGAAATATTACACTTTCATTATAATTGTTTATAAATATAAAAATTTTATATAATAAAATTGAGTATTAAGTTTTATATATATATATATATATATATATATATATATATATATATATATATATATATATAATTGTAAGAACTATTTATATATAATGCTAAGAATTATTGCAATTCTTTTTCATAGATAATTTAAAGAAATAAATGTAATTTTAAATTAATGATATATGTGACAAAGATTTTAAAGGTTAAAATATTTTTTAATATATATATGTTTCTTTATATATTTAGCTTTTATATTTTATGGAGATATTACACTTTTACTATAATTATTTGTAAATATATATATTTAATTATTTAATTTAAATGTATGATATAAATAAAAAAACTAACGCATATATAAAATAAATGAAAAAAATATTAAAATGTTTTTTTTAATTTACTTAGGTTTCTTTTACATATTTAATTTTTATATTTTATTGAAATATGAAACTTTTATTATCATTTTTTATAAATATATAAATTTATATATTTTTAGGCATGAAGTATGCCTTCAAACTGTTCATTTTTTTTACGTAAGAAAACAAATTAATAACTTAATGATAAAAACTATTGTAAATCAATGATAGCCATCCAAGTAGCGAAAACAATACAGTGTCGTACTCAAGTATGTAAGGTCACAAAATGTAGAAATTCCAACTGTAGATCAAGAGATTATGCAATATACTAAAGCAAAATACAAGATCTACTTCTACAACAAACTTTGCAGAAGCTTACTCGAATATGAGCAAGATCAATTAGAACATATATAACTGAGAATGAGAAATCAATCATACATGAACACATAAGAATAACCTGGGAAAAGCCTCAGCCTAGAACCCCAATCTCTGTATTATCATACAAGTGGAAATATGTTCAAGTTACGAAAAGAATAAGATCATAAGCTATCTTGCTCTCTCTGTAATCAAACAATACAACTCACAAACTGAGTAGACACAAGATATGCCTTTCGTCAGCCCTCCAAGCCTCCTATTTCCTTGCACAGTTTTTCTTGGGGTCCAATGATGCCACCTGTGTGATTGGCCTCATCACACACTCACTAAACTGAAGAAGTAACTGCACAATCTCTAAGGAATGAATTCCTTCTACATGCAAGAGATATTCACAATGGAATATTCATGCAATTGATAGTACATTGTCCCTCCATCTAATCTCAACTAGGTCTCTGTCTGAACCGACATGGATGAGTTATTTATGACAGAATATTCACTTATCTAAAGTGTAGGAGTTACATGCATGCATGCATTAACTAACTAAACTCATAATTAATTCAACAAACTGTTTGAACTAATCTAACTAGACTTGACTCAGTTAACTGAGCCAACTAATTACAACTCATCCTTATCTCTTTAGCTAATGGATAAATTCCTCAATCAATGGAGAAACTGTTACATGTCCCCACATAGACTTCATGTTTGATTTTCTACAACTAATTAACTCAAGACGAATTAATTAATTATTTTACAAACAGTTGCTAAGATAAAATTTGATTGTTACTTCTCTATTTTATTTTATCGACAAACTAAAATAGGAAGGTATCCTGAAAAGCTATTTATAGTAGTACTAAATTTAGCACTTCTATAGTTAGCATTTCTTGTTGCTATTTTCAACACTCCCTCTCAACAAGAAAGGGATTATCAGTAACCCCAATCATGTCTCTGTGGAACTCGAACTTGCGTTTTGTCAATGCCTTAGTCAAAATATCTGCATCCTGTTCCTCGGTCGAAACCTACAGCAAAAACATGATCCTCTTGACCACACAGTCTTGAAGATGGTGATATCGGATATCAATGTGCTTGGACCTATCAAAAAAACTAGATTCTCAGAGAGTTTGATACAACTCTGATTATCGTAGTAGATCACGATTAGATCCGTCCTCTGACCAAACAAACCCACTAGAATCTTCAGCATCGAAATGGCCTCACATGCAGCCTAACTAGCAACCATATATTCACCCTCTGTTGAGCTAAATGAAAATGATCTATGTTTCCTACTGTACCAGGAAACTGCAGCTGAACCAAGGTTGAAAATTCCTCTAGAAGTGCTCTTTGAGTCTGATGGACTCCCTACCCAATTCGAATCTGTGAAGTGTTGAAGCTTCACTCCCTCTATCCGTCTGTGCCACAATCCAAACTGAGATATGCCTTTGAGGTATCTCAACACGTGCTTCGCTGCCTTCCAAAACAACTTGTTAGGATGAATCATAGCTTGACTCAGTTGGTTCACCACAAAGCATAAGTTGGGTCGTGTGTTCACCACATACATAATTGAACCCACCAGCTGCCGATAAATAGTAGCAGCTACTACCTCACCTAAAGTAGCATCCTCCTTCCTCAAGTTCCCAACTAGAGGAGTCTGCATGAGCTTGCACTTCTCCATGTGAAAGTGTCTAAGTATCTCATTGGCATACTTTTGAGACACAAATACTTCACCATCTTTCTACCACACCTCCATGCCTAGAAAGTAGTGCATAAGACCCATGTCTTTCATTTCAAACTCTCTTGCAAGGTCCTTGCAATACTGGATCAGCTGATCATCACCTGTCAAAATCAGATCATTGACATAAAGAACAATGATCAATGGCTTACCTTCTACCATGATGTGGTAAAGGTTTGCATTTGCTTCACTCTTGGTGAAGCCCAACCCAGTGAAATAGTTGTCGATCCTGGTGTACCAAGCACAGGGTGCTTGCTTTAGCCCATACAAAGCCCTCTTGAGTTGGCACACATGTGACTCACGATCGAGGGTCTGAAAACCCTCTAGCTACTCAATGTACACCTCCTCCCTAATCTTCCTATTGAGGAATGTTGTCTTCACGTCCATCTGATTGATCTTCCAAACCATCTGAGCTGATAGTGCCAACATCGATCTGATAGATGATTACCTTACTACAGGAGAAAATTTCTCATCATAGTCGATCCCCTCAACCTGTGAGAAACCTCGGGTAACAAACCTTACCTTATGTTTCTCAACACTGCCATCAGTTGCCTACTTTACTTTGTAAAGCCATCTAGAACTCACCATTGACTTGCCATGAGGTCTTGGGACAACATCCCACACACTGTTCTGAATGATAGAGTCGTACTTCTCTACCATTGCATCAACCCAGACTGGTTGTTGCACTGCCTCCTTGAGTGAAGAAGGTTTGGTATCTAGACACTCCCCAACCAGGGTCATGTACCCAATGTAATGCTCAGGTGACCTCCTCTATCTATGCTAAGAAGATGGTTGTCCCACATTCTCACATGCATCCAGCATAAACCTGTCAGCTTCCCTTGAGTGTTTCCGCCCATCTCTGGAAGTCTCAGCATGAGTGGATGTCTCCACTCCTGGATCCTCTGCATGCAGCTGCTCTGCATCATTCTGAGGCTCCTCCTCCTTAGGAACTAAGAGTTTCTCCTCTGCATCCAACTTGAGCTCCCTCTCAAGTGATACTCACATGGCTTTCTACTCATCGAACTTCAGATCCCTACGTACCACTATCCTCTGACTGGTAGGTAGGTACACCTGATAGTTGTGGGGTGTATCCATTTACCGCACAAGTATTCCCAACTTAGTCATTGGATCTAGCTTCTTTCAGGAATATTTGGTCACATGACAGTAAATTGATGATCTAAATATTCGGAAGTGACTCACTTCTAGTCGCTTCCCGAAAAAGGCCTCCATAGGTGTCTTCATTCCTAGTATATGGTGTGGGCTTCTGTTATGCAAGTATACTATTGTATTGCATGCCGTAGCCCACAAATGCAGTGGTAGGCTTTGTTCGTGCAACATCGCTCAAGCTGCTCCCACAATCGATCTATTCTTCCTTTCGGCCACCCCATTTTGTTGTGAGTTATGGGGTGCCATCAATTCTCGTTCAATTCCTTCTGTAGTGCAGAAGCCTTTAAACTGTTGGGAGACATACTCTCCACCATTGTCGCCACGCAAGGCTTTTATTTTCTTTCCAGATTCTTTCTCTGCCAAGGCTTTAAACTCACAAAACCTCAAGAAGATCTGATCCTTCTTTTTCATAAAGTAGGTCCAGTATCTACGAGAAAAATCATCAATAAAAATAACATAGTACCTTTATTTAGCGGTGGAGGTTGTAGAG
Source organism: Pinus tabuliformis (assembly GCA_031772625.1). Lineage (NCBI taxonomy): Eukaryota > Viridiplantae > Streptophyta > Pinopsida > Pinales > Pinaceae > Pinus > Pinus tabuliformis. The sequence continues at coordinate 880,657,935 of CM062820.1, read as the reverse complement.
AATGGTCCATAAACATCTGAGTGAACTTGCTCCAGGATTGCTCCAGCTCTACTGTCTAATCTGAAAAGGAAGATTTCACATGCTTACCCAAGATACAACCTTTGCATGTATTCGTCTGCTCTAGTTTTCCCTTAGGAAGTCCGATAGAAATCTGTTGCATGATCTTCAGGGCTCCATGGTGCAAGTGGCCGAGTCGTCTATGCCATAGCTCACTAACATCTTGGCTCTGCACCACTTGAGCTTTGGAACTCAATGTAGCACAGTTGTCTACCTCCAGCTTGTAGAGATTCTTTACTCGAATCTCGATTCACTTCATCTGTCCTGTACCGATATGCCTCAGGAATACCTTTCCTTTACTAAAGACTACATCATAGCCTTTATCTTCTAGCATAGCGACAGACACAAGTTTCTCCTTCAGACCTGGTACATACTTTACATTAGTCAGGGTGAGGGGAGCTACATGCTCCCTCTAAAACACAACTGTACCTTCACCTGAAACACGGTACTTTCTATCATCACCCATCTTAATCTGCATCTGGAGATCCTTCTCCTCCAAGGTACTGAAAAGATTATTGTCACCTGACATGTGGAATGAAGCTCCACTATCCAGGTACCACACACATCCCACCATGGATGAAACCATGCTTGTGATAAGAGAGAAATCCAACTCAAACTGTGTGGCCAGTGCCTCACCATTATATCCCTTCGAGGATCCCTTATTGGATTTCTTCTGTGGACAATTTTTAGCATAATGGCCCACTTCATGACAATGAAAGCATCGCACTTTTGATTTGTCAAACTTATTACCACCATGGGAAGAACCCGATTTGGGATGGGACGCCTTCCCTTTCCCTTTCCACGCCTTATTTGCTAAGGCTAGATTTTCCTCATCATCTTGCTTTGATGAGGATCCATCTCTAGTGATTCTTCTTATCTCCTCCTACATCAGATCTGACCAAATTTGTTCCCAATATGACAGTTTTTCTCTTCCATTAATCAAGTCTTGGTAGCAATGCCAGCTCTTAGGAAGACCGAGGAGTGCAAGACTCAGCATGTCATCATCAACAATCGTGATCCCTACACTTCCAATATCATCCCTACAGGTGGTAAGCATGTTCAGATATGTAGAGATCGTGTCGCCCTCTTCACACATGATTTTCCGAAGCTTGTCTTTAAGTGCCAGCTTCCTCTGATCGTTGTTGTTCTGATATAGATCTTTTAATGTTTTCGACATTGAAAATGGTGTCTCCTTCCCATCGAGACTCGAGACTATGTGGTATCAAACTCCCTCCGAAAGGATTCTCCTTCTCTAGCCACACATTTCTTTCATTCCGCCAATTCAGTAGCATCACTCAACTTGGGGATTTCTTGATCAATGAAGTCGTTTAGACCGTTATCCTCTAATACTGCTTCCATGCAATCCTTCTAGGCTATATAATTTGATTTTCCATCAAGGGCGTACTCGAGTCTTAAACCGTTGAATGCCATTGGTGAAATTGAGATGTGATAAGAACTCGATTTCTATATTCAAGAACCTCAAACTTTGAAATCCTCCCTTCTTGTATATTTTTCTTCACTTTGATCACCTTTGCTCTGATAACATGTAAAAATTCCCATTGTAGATCAACAGATTATGCAATATACTAAAGCAAAATACAAGATCTACTTCTACAACAAACTTTTGCGGAACCTTAATCGAATATGAGAAAGATCAATTAAAACACATATAACCGAGAATGAGAAATCAATCACATGAACACAAATGAATAACCCAAGGAAATCCTCAGCCTAAAACCCCAATCCCTGTATTATCATACAAGTGGAAATATGTACAAGTTACAAAACGAATCATCTCACAAGCTATCCTGCTCTCTCTGCAATCAAAAAATACACCTCACAGACTGAGTAGACACAAGATATGCCTTTCCTCAACCCTCCAAGCCTCGTATTTCCTTGCACAGTTTTTCTTGGGGTCCAATGATGCCACCTGTGTGATTGGCCTCATCACACACTCACTAAACTGAAGAAGTAACCGTGCAATCTCTAAGGAATGAATTCCTTCTGCATGCAAGAGATATTCACAATGGAATATTCCTGCAACTGATAGTACACTGTCCCTCCAATGGATCTCAACTGGGTCTCTATTTGAACTGGCATGCATGAGTTATTTATGACAGAATATTCAGTTATCTAAAGTGCAGCAATTACATGCATGCATGCATTAACTAACTGAACTCACAATTAATTCAACAAACTGTTTGAATTAATCTAACTGGACTTGACTCAGTTAACTAAGCCAACTAATTACAACGCAATATTACAACTCATCCTTTTCTCTTAAACTGATGGATAAATTCCTCAATCAATGGAGAAACTGTTGCATGTCCCCACATAGACTTCATGTTTGATTTTCTACAACTAATTAACTCAAGATGAATTAATTTATTATTTTACAAACAACTGATAAGATCAAATTCGAATTTTACTTCTCTATTTTAGTTAAGGGACTAACTAAAATAGGAAGGTATCTTGAAATGCTATTTATAATAGTACTAAATTTAGCACTTCTATATTTAGCATTTCTTGTTGCTATTTTCAACACAAAGCACTGATTCTTGACTCAACTAACCCAACGAATTAAGCAACACTTAATTGTATTTGTTGTCATTGATTTGAGTTTAATTTAGTGATATGCAGATGCAGTAGCCTAAAGGCTAGCCAATAAGGGGTATGTCAACTCGAGGTGAAATGAGGACTTGAAATGGTCAGAGCAATTGCAAGAGGATTGTGAGTAGATAATAAAAAATTATTGTGAGATATTTCCGTAACACTATTCCAGTAAGTGGGAAAGAAGTTGTGGAGGATTAGGAGAGGGAAGTCTATAAGTAAAGGGTGAGTCTATCAGATAGCAAGATAGTGCAGGAAGTTGACTAGATTATAGATATAGGGACCACGAGAACTAGAGTGTCCCTGTATGATTGTACTTTGGAGATGGCCTAACATTTAAAATCCTTAATGGTGAAGTTGTACACTGAGAGGATGAGGTGAAGGAGAATCTCTATGAGGAAATTATGAAATGGCTAAATGAAATTCATCAAAGGATTAGAGGGGTGGAGACTATTTCCGAGCTATAAAAAGGGTCTCTTTCACCTCTAATTACCTCACATTAGTTTGTCAATCCAGGAACGTTTTGTTATTTCAAAGAGTGTCTTAGTCTGAGGCTATCATTTGCCAGAGTAATGCTAGTAGTATAGTGCTCAAAAATACAAGAGTAAATGGATGCTTATTTACAGCAAACTACTTTGAAAGACTAAACCACACATTCAGAAAACTAAGTAATTTATCAGTCAAGGGTTTAGTAGCAGTAACTCGCCCCTTTGTAAACTGATGGGGTCAAAGGAAATCAAAGAACAGATTGTGGATCTTGGGGCCAGACAGTAAATGTCAATGCCCGCTACAGTCTTAGATTATTCTTCACACCAAAATAACAATAATACAAATGAGAGGAAATGGAATGGCAGATAAGAAATGGGACAGCAAATAAGAAATAGAACAACAAACTTGAAATGGAACAGTAAATAGGAAACTATAACAGCAATTAAGTCTAATAAGCAACAACACCTTAGTCTACAAGATCAAATGCAATAATCGTGTCCTACAGGAATCAAATGGCAATCCTTCACTTTTAAGGACGAATTGAACAACACACAAAAATGGAACAGCACTGATTAATGATGGATTATAGAACAGCGCTTGAAAGCCACTCATACATGCACACGGCACACCTTAATAGTAATCTGATCTTGGTAATCCGGTTATCAATCTTAGTTATAAAGAATACGACTGTATTTCAAAATGGAACAGCAATGTCTATAGATTCAACAATCGCAAAGAACATAATCCCTAAGATGAGTTCAGTAATACCAATGAAATAAGTGTACACACAGATACTCTGTAATTGAACAACAACAGTATTCTGTAAAGACTGGCGATATTATATCAGCACTTAAAAGAACAGTAATACGTTGCAAGGTTAATACAATGGTTTTGTCTTCAGAAACTTCAATGAATCAAACATAACATAGTGTGTGGATGTAAATTAACAGAACATATCAGCTTACTGAATAACGTTGATAAGCAAACCACGCATAAACCAAACGTAATAGTACAGGAGCAAGTGTCCTCCAGGGCCGGGCCCTTAGCCTCTAGGGGTACACTGCTTGAAGTTATTCCAGACTCAGAGATGAAATAGCAACCAAGTTTGTATTAATGCATAAGACAGAATTACAGTAGATCAGTTCTCAACGAGACTCGATGATCAAAGTTTCAATCTTAAGAGAAATTACATAAAACATAACCGACTCCTCGGGCTAACAGTGCTGCCCCTTTTATAATGGTGAAGGCGGAGATGTCTAGGTGCAAAAATAGTTAAAGTAGCGATCCCTCAAGATCAAAGGATCCTGAGGGATTCGCCGAACTGTTAGTTCTCAGTTATCTCTTTTCTTTCTTGCACCAAGCCGATATCTCCATTTCCTTTCCAGGGCTGATACACTTTGATTTGGTTTGCCTTGTTTGCATACGGTTCCCCATAAAAGGGAGAGCGTTAACCCGACCTTGTTCTTTCCTTTGGAACGGCAGTCTTTTGTTTTTCCTTCTTCCTGCATAAGAAAATGACAATTTTCAGTGTTTTCATTTTGCACATTAATATCACAAGTTTTATTACAATTCCTTATCATTTACCTAGTTCATGATGCAAAAGGTTTGTAAGTTCTAATGAAAAGATGCTGAAATAATTACCAAAAACATACCTTCTTTAATACTCCACAACTATTATGATGATGTTGGTTGATATATAGAAGCTTCAACAGGGAAAATTTGAGAACTTCCATGATATGTTTCATATCTATATGTAGTTTTCCCATAATATAGATATTACTAAAGGGGATGTGAAGGGAAATCCATCACAACTTAAAAATTTTAAAGTTCCTGCTCAAAGTATTTTTGGCTCACCTTCTACAACAGTTCTTGCACTAGATCCTACGGATGCAACGCCCAATAATGAAGAGAATGAATGAGGTCTTGGAAGTAAATGGTTCTTGATATTATGTTCAATCCTTATTAGGATATCATGATATGGAATTTATCAAGAATGTTGTAGGATTTTCGATAGATGTAGGTCACGTGATGGCACTCTTCACTGTCAGGGACCTACTTGTGATAATAGTAGCCATATGAAGTTTTTTGTTATGATCAATAAATAGAAGAATATGATGCGTATATTTCTCAAGGATGTAATAAAATAATCTATTTTTGTAGTTGGTGTGCTTTCCAATCTGGTAGACCAATTTCTATTTTGCAATTTGATCATGTTGAAATAATATAAATTTCTACTTTTGACTTAAAAAAGAAAGGAATTATTGTAACCCTTTTTTATATATACTGTGAATATATATATATATATATAATAAAAAAAATCAATAAGAAAATATTTCTTAATATGCAAATGTTTATTTTATATATTATTAAAATATTATACTTTATTTTATTTTTAACTTAATTAATATACATATGTTTCTTTTATATAATTCCCTTATATATTTTATTTAAATATTAAACTTCTATTATAATTATTTATAAATATATAAATTTAATTTATGTGTTTATGGTGTGAATAAAAAAAATAACGCACACGTATTTAAAAATAATAAATCAAAATAAAATTTAAAGGTTAAAATATTTTTTAATTTGCATATGTCTCTTTTCTATATTAAATTTTTATATTTCATTGAATAATACACTTCTAGTCTCTTTTCTATATTAAATTTTTATATTTCATTGAATAATACACTTCTAGTCTCTTTTCTATATTAAATTTTTATATTTCATTGAATAATACACTTCTATTGTAATTTTTTATGAATATATAAATTAATATACTTTTGGGGATGGTGTTAATGGTAGACCACCAACATGGTAATTTCAAGTGGCATGGATTTTCTTGAATAATAGAGATTATCATAGCTTGGATATTTTGAAATTATTTCAGTTTCCATAGGTTTGGATATAAACAAATATGAGAAAATTTGAGTTTTTTTTTTGTGAACTGCAACAGTCTGTACATAAATAAGTTTATAAAAATCAATTTTCAATAGGTTATCATCATTTTATATTTCAAATAAACAATTGTATTCAATTTTTAACTAATTCACAATCCAAAGTTTTCATCTTGATGGAATAGGCACTTGGTCTACATGGTCCTTTGTTGCCTCTTAAGGTGACAACATCCCTATTATAGCCATATGTTAGAACTATTTTTTTCATTCACAAAAGTTGAAATTTATTTGAAACATTAGTTATGTTTTAAGCCTTGTTAAGTCACTCTTGGGCCATGAGGTAATTGTTATATGTGGAGATCATTAATGTAAAAGAGCTAGTTTGAGTCATAGTCTTTGTCTAATCATCATGATACAAAAAATATTTGTTGATAGAGAGATTGACCCTTCAACAATATCAAAGTGGAGTTTGTGTCCAATGGGCAGCCAATGTGACTTAGAAGTTAAGTGAGAAATTTTTTGCAATGATATGTAAAGGAGCGCTACGAAATGTTTTTGCAAAATTTATAAAGGAGTGCTACAAAATGTTTTTGTGATGCTTTATAATGGAGCATTACAAAATGTTTTTGTAGTGGTACGAAAAATCAGTTGCAACTAGGGCCTTTATCTCATTGAAGATCTTTCTCCAAGCAACTAGACATGTGTGATAATTTGAGAGGAGGTTTTAAGGTGTCGGTTTGTCACATAAGCATACAACACATCATTCAAACATGATTTTGCAGCATTGGAAGGATTATGTTCCTATTTTAAAGATAGGTTATTAGTTCAGTTGTTTTCATCGACTAATAAGAGGGAAAAAGTAGACGTCAAACACTACGAACTTGATGGACCCAAGTAGTTTGAAGCAAACGATGCAGTATTGTAACTTTCAATCGATGTGAGTTGGGATCAAATTCTCCACCTGTTCAGTGGCTATGACTTGAATTTAACAACAGAATTTGTAAATACCTATGATAGTGCTCATACTAGGGTTCAAGGGTTAGATTTCAGAGTGACAAAGAAAACCATTCGAGAAGAAACAATAATTCCTTACGATGGTGAGAAGTAATTTAATAAATAGATGGTGCAAGGGGTTAACCTAAATTTATTTATGATGGATGATTGCCAAAATCCTTGTTGGAGCAACTAAATTCATTACAGCTTGTTGAAGCCTCAGCAGAATAAGGTTGTAAGAATAGTCTCGATGTTCTTCACATGCGCGAGAAGGTACTCCATAGTATACCTTTTCCATATGATATTTCTGATTCATGTCGTGGGTTTCCATAAAATGATTTTTCTTTTTTTCTTGCATCAAATTCTACTAAAGATGGTCGCTAAAGCTAGGGCTAGAATAAATCCTCATGCATATGTTGTTTATCACCATGGGTTAATCATGTTTATGTATACTCATGAACTTAGGAAAAAAATCAGGCATCTAGGAAGGAGAAGGATGAGAAATCATTTTCCTAAAAAGAAGAGAGAAAATGAAGTAGGGCAGTCTTTGAAAATCCTAGATACAAATACTGAAACTAGTCAAACGATTCACATTAAATAGCTTGAAAAATACACAATGAAGGAAAATGAAATCAAGGGTTATAGAAGATCTCCATGACATTAAAAGAATTCCAAATCAGCTGAAAAAATACATGTTGTCAAGCAAGAGATGGAAAAGGGCAGGTGCTACAAAATAGTAGAACATAAAACATAGTATTTAAGAAGATAGCACGCAAGACCCATCAACAAATTAAGACTGAAATTCAAAGATTAATTTAATCTTAATCTTAAAAATACCATAGTTTTTTATGACGAGGAATAATTAAGACCCATTGATGCTACAATGAAGACCCCTGCAAATAAATTCAAAACAAAATCTAAACAGGAAACCAACAAAGGAAAATATACCCTATAAGTTGTTATTTTCCTTTGTAAATTCCATGATTGTTTGTTCTTTGTGCTTGAACAAGGTTTGTAAAATAGTAGAATTCATATATACTCATATTCTCTACTATTTTTAGTTTCAAATGTTCAACCTCTTTCCTCTGATTTTTCACAAATTCACTTATATTCCTTCTGTAATGGATTGTCTTCTATTTCAACTTACCAGCTGTATATTTTGAATTACAAGTGAACATTGTATTTATGCCTTTCATCCCTGACTATCTTATCACCATCTCTTGGAAACTCTCATTGAGATCAACCTTATTCCATGCCCAATGGTACATTTTCACATTCTCCAATAAAACTTTTTGTCATTTACCTTTTCCCATTCTTATAGACTAGTTTGAAGTTGCATTGGTAACTTTTACCTACAACCAATAAAATTATAAAGTGATAACAGATATGATGGGTACAAATTGAGGGATGTACCCCTTTCATTTCGTTATAGTGCCAAGAAAAATCATCAAGATGTTGTCTTAACACAATGCACAATTTCTCTTCTTTCCCTATTGAGAGGGAAGGATTTATTTTCAAAGTTTTGGATGGATTGATTTCCATAATCTTAGAACCACCTTGATCAAAATTGGAAGTGAATAGTTTGGCCCATGGGATGTTCTTAGGTTTCCCTAATAGTTCTTCTACTAGGCCATTTATTGGCATGGTATCAGGAGGTTAGTTCTGCAAAAAGTTATCAATGAGGTCATCCTCATCTAGTTGTTTGTTTCCTATAGTAGAGTCTAATGTACAAACTAGGTACATGGATGATTTATAAAAAACTTCTTCTTCTTCTTCCTCTACCCAAAAATGTAAGTCATGCTCAGAAAAGGTTTAATTAATGGGGTACACTACAAGCTAATTTGTTAGGTGCCCATTTTTAATTTCCATGTCTCTGACCCTACAACTAATGTAAGAATCAACAGTGGTCAAATAAGGTCGTCGTAAAATTAGAGGGTATCCATTAAAATCAGTTTTCGATTAGATGACAAGGAATTTTGTGGTGTTCTCCCAAGAATCAATGGAGACCCATTATAGTAAATTTCAGCCAAGAAGTGGACTTCAAAGGAAAATTAATAAAATAAAAGTTCGGAATTTTGGAGGGAAAAGAACAAAACTACTTATTTTTTTGATGTATTTTTGGCTTATCGCATTATAGGTTTACTCAAATTCGAAGTGTATACACTCAATGTTTGCGGAATTAAATTTCACATCCAATGCATAACCATTATGCGTACTTTTGAGAACACCCACATTGATAAAAATTAATGGTACATTAGAAGAAATTGTTGAACACACTTTTTTAATGTATCTTCAATTTTTAGCAATGTGGGTCTCCTCAAAATCATGCATAATGGGTACTTGTTGTATGTAGAATTTAGTTCCACATCCAACGAGTGTATACGCTTCAAATTTGAGTAAACCTAGAAGGAGATAAGCCAAAAATACAATTAAAAAGTAGTTTTTTATTCTTTTATTTTCCATCCAAAATATTTACATGCACGAGTTTTTAAATTTAACGAAATTTGATTGTTTTACATATTATGTACATGAAAACTTCATGGGCACTTTTTGGCTGAAATTTCCTCTAATAATCAAATCCTAAATAACTCTGTTAGGGGATAATGTGGATATGTCTGCAGGTTGTAGCCACATTGTAGTACTATGGTGGTTTTTCTCAAGGCTCCTTAGAGGTCGTGTTTCAGCATAGTTTCTTTAGTCATGACATATATTGCAGCCCCAAGGTCAATCGGTTCATGGGGACTACAATATTGTTAATGTGCAAATCCACTATTGAGCTACCATGATCCAAGTACTTTTGGGAGACAACCTTCCGAAGCATTAGGTTAGACAACTTCCCAACAACATTGATAATGGGGGCATCTCTTTTTCTTCATTCAAGCCTTTTGAAATAATATTCCCTGGTAAGAATTTTATATATGGGAAAATATTTGATGATGTGGAGAAGGGGTATTGATGCAGGTGCATTAGTTTGAGCACATAGAAAGTGATAAGTTATTAAAGTCAGTCCAAGAGCATAGCAATGTGATGGATTGGTCACATGTCGAGGCTAGAACATTTTAAAGTTTATTTTTGAAAAGTTTTTGATATTCAGTTAAGATTAGTTAGGAATATCTAGTTAAAAGAAATGAATTTATAGTTAGTAGGTAGTTAGGGCAAAAGAAAATTGGTTCACAGCCATGAATTCATTTCTTGGACAGTCGATTTTGACTTTTTTGGGTAGGGGAGAGGAGGAACATTTTTGGGTGTTGTAAATTTTGGTGTGAGATTGAAGTTAATTGGACAACATTTCTTAGACCAGTGGTTTTTTTGGCAACAAAATGAATCTGTAATTGTGTGTGACACAATTATTTTCTTATGTGTTTGTGAGGTTTATGAACCATAATATTAATATCAGGAGATTGAAATTGATTTGGTCTTTAAATTGTTGTGTTGAATGAGGAATTATTGCACTTTGTTTTCTCTGTTATTTACATTTAAATGAGACACGAAGAATCATATAAACTTAATATTTTAATTCAGTACTTTTGAATCCAAGATTTTGTATTGGAAAGAATCATTTTACATTTCAGATCTGAGAATACAGAGCACTCTGTATCTAGCAAACATAAGAAAGAAAATTCGTAAAAGAAAACTGTCACCAATTTTGTGGGTCAATTTCTGATCAAAGGAAGACAAATTTCGAAATTATGGCATATGGGTTTTGCTCAGAGTGGGTTCTACTTGGCAAATCGCGAGCAATTTTCCAAAAGGATCCTTTGTTTGGGATTTATGAAGGGATCTTTAAACTGTGTTTAACAAACTGCGTGATTAAAAAAAACCAATGTGTTCTTCCTCTACCAACACCGTAGTTTTCTGTGAGAGTCTGTAGCAGCACTATAGTTTGTTGTGAGAGTCATGTAATAGCACCGTAGTTGGCTGTGAGAGTCTGTAACAAAATTGTAGTTTGTTGTGAGAGCCTGTAACAACACTGTAGTTTGTTGTGAGAGTCTATATCAACATTGTAGTTTGTTGAGAGGGTCTATAACAACACTGTAGTTTGCTGTGAGAGAAAATATTAGTTGTTCATCCTATAACAAAATTGTGGTTTATTGAGATAGCAGCCATAAATTTGTGGTATTAGAGTGGTTACTCTTCCTGAGTGAAAATGGAGGTAGGAAGAAGAGGTCGAGGCAGACTTGCAAGGGGAGCAGTAGATGAAAGACTATGAGAGGAAATTCAAAATCTGTCAGATCGCTTGGCAGCAGTGGAAGCCAAAAGGTGTAGGGATCCTGAAGGTGGAGATGATAGTGATGGTGAAATAGTGGCAATGACAGATGTTAGGATAGTCCGACACATACGAAATAGTTAAGTACAACTTGGTCTAGTATAGAGTTAGGTATAGAGTTAGGTAAAGTGTGTTTCTTTACTATGTACACTTTGTAACTTACAATCTGACGATCACGATATGTAGTGATCCGACGGTTCATTCTCTCATCGATATTACCGAAACTTGATCCGTGGCTTAACACTCGATTGGTCCATGATCTCTATTTAAAGAGCATGGAGGGTCATTTGTAGGTTAACCGTTCATGAGAGAAGCTTATGTAAATTTTCATTCTTTTATTAATAAATTGCCTGAAGTGGCCGCGTTGGCTTAGGCCGTGGACTGTTTCCCTCTTTGAGGGTTTTAACCACGTCAAAAGTACTGGTGTATTGATTTGCGATCTGTTTGTGAGCGGTGTCCTTTGGTGTTCTGTCTGAGGAACTTACCCTGTAAATTCCTACATGGTATCAGAGCTATTTGAGGGCCGCGTCCGTTGGTGATCCAAATCTGAAGCCGGTAGAACTGCATCTGACTACCGTTTCCTAGATCTACTGTTTCTGACTCCTTTCAGGCTGAGAGAACTGCTCTGTTGTGTTGGGAGCATCTGTTCCAGTGAGGAACCCCTTTCGTTTCATGCGAAAAGGTTTCTGGTAGCCCTAGCTGCGTCATTTTTAAAGATCTGGAGGTATACAATGTTTATTTGCAGATTACAGTTATTTTCTCTCTGTTTATTTCGGTTTTCAGTTTATTTAGCTTTTTTTATTACCACATCTATACCTTTCATTTCTGTGTATACTCTTTTCCCTGTGACTATGTGCGATCTGGGCAAATCAGAAATAGAAAGGAAGGATTTTTCTCATGCGTATGCTCTTTTCCACTGCGCCTTAGTGTGATCTCGGAAAATCAGAAACATTGAGGAAAATATTTACTTTCCGGCTAAAGCTAACTTTGAGCCGCAAGGTTCGTTTTTGAAAATATTTAGTTTCTGGCTAAAGCTAACTTCGAGCCGCAAGGTTCGTTTTTTTTGTATGTCCGTGTTGGGTTTTGTATTTTTTGTTTTGTAGGGAAAAAGAGTTTTCTCAAAGCAAGAACGCAACCCAAAGCATCAACCCCCCCCCCCCTCTCTCTCTCTCTCTCAAACTTTTTGTATAGATCACTTGGTGCAAAGCTAATTTATGAGAGTAGAGGTCTTGGGTTCAAGTCTCCATTTTGTGGGGGAGAAATTTTCATTTCCGCACATTCCCGCACTTCGTCGGCGACTTCATCAAATTTTCTTCAAAAAGCCATAACTTCTTCATCCGGAAGTCGTTTTCAGAACCGTTTTTTTTAAACAGCCTAATTTTTTGAGATCTTTCCATTGAAACACTTAGTTTCAAAATCTATAGCTTCATTTTTTTTTAAATGGAAATTTCATGCCAAGTTATTCTTGACAGCACCAACTACTTCCAATGGTGGTCCTACATTGTGGATTTACTTAGAAGTAAAGGTGTTTACAGAATAGCCACAGGCCAAGAGACCAAACCGAAAGATGAAGATAAGGCAGCTAAATGGGAAAATAGGCAAGACCAAGCACGTGGCTTGATAGGGATGTCTATTTCTCCAGATCTTAGATTCCATATTGCAGAACTTGATACTCCTCATGAAGCAATGAAACAGATTACTAAAGTCTTTGGAATTAAAAATGAACTTAAAGCCCATCAACTTGAAAATGAATTGCTTACATTGGACCCCAATAATTTTTCTTGCATTGAAGATTTTTTGTCCAAGTTCAAGACCCTTAGACTTCTCTTGGAAGGTGTTAAGGTTAAGAAAGAAGATAGTAGCCTTATCTACTCCATTCTTACTAAGTTGGGACCAGCCTATTCTGTGTTTGTTTCCACCTTCCATTCTACAAGAGAAGCCTTCATTTCTCAAGGACAAGCCTACAAGTCCCCTTCCTTTGATTCCTTTTGTGATTCTTTAATAAGAGAACAAGAAAAACTCTTACACCTTGGTCTTATTAATCTTGGAAACTCTTCTAAGAAAGCATTAGCCGCCCAGCAGCAACCAAATCCAAAGAATCCTAAGAAGTTTTATCCTAAAAGGAATGGTCCTAAACCAAACCAGGGTCCTAAGCAATTTCAGCCTCAAAATGAAAAATCATTTCAACAAAATGATAAGACAAATAAAAACAAAGGGAAGAAGACTGATAGACATTGCAACTTTTGTAATCGAGATGACCACTTAGAATCCAAATGCTTTAAGAAGATGGAAGCCTTGGAAGCAGCAATGAAGAAGCATAACATCCATTTGGAGCACTCTTCAACTTCAACTTCATCTTCAAGAATGGCACTTTCTGCATGTGGTTGTCAAGCATCTCGGTCTGGCTATGCTCTAAATGTATCTTCTTCTTCTCATTCTCATGAGTGGCTCATTGATTCTGGAGCTTCTTCTCACATGGCCAAAAACAAAGCCATGTTTTCTTCTTTAAATGATTGTAACACCAAAAATATATATGTTGGTGATGATAGATCTCTTAGTGTTGTAGGGACTAGAACTGTTCATATAGACAATGGTCAGTTTAATGATGTATTATGTGTTCCAACCTTATCCTGCAACCTTCTATCTGTATATCAGATAACCCATTCAGGTGAAGGTAAAATCGTTGAATTTTCACCTCACGATGTTGTAATTAAGGACCTAAGAGATCCTAGACAGATTTTAGCTACTGGCATTGCTGATGATTCTACAAGGTTGTATAAGTTTCACAACTTTGGGTCATTAAATCTTGCCTCAGTACTTGTTGCTCATAATGATGAAGTGAGCAAACTTTGGCATGAGCGATTTGGTCACTTAAACTATCGCTCTCTTCAGAATCTATGTAAAGAAAATATGGTGACAGGTCTTCCCATGGTATCTTGCAGAGATGGTGTTTGTTCCAGATGTGTACTCGGAAAACATCATCGGGACTGTTTTGGAAAACATGCCTCTTGGCACGCCACAGCCCCTTTACAGCTCATGCATAGTGATTTATGTGGTCCACTTCCAGTTGTTTCATTCTCTGGCTACAAGTATTTCTTAACTTTCGTTGATGATTTCTCCAGACGCACTTGGGTATACTTCTTAAAACTCAAGAGTGAAGTATTTAACATGTTCTTGGCCTTTAAGGCCTTTGTTGAAAAACAATCTGGACATCAAATTCTTAAGCTAAGATCTGATAATGGCGGAGAATATTTTAAAAACACATTCATCAACTTTTGCACTGAGAATGGAATTCAAATGCAACAAACTGTTCCATATACTCCACAACAAAATGGTGTAGCTGAAAGGATGAATCGCACCTTAAAGGAAATGGCTAATTTTATGCTTCAATCTAAAGGACTTAGTCTTAATTATTGGGCAGAAGTAATTAACTGTGCAAATTACATAATGAATCGCACTCCTACTAAGGTTTTAAAGAATATCACTCCAGAAAAAGCATGGAGCTCAATCAAACCAGATGTAAGTCACTTTCGTGTTTTTGGAAGTGAAGCAAGGGCCCATATTCTAGATGAGAAACATAAAGCTTTAGAACCTAAGAGTGAAAAATGTATTTTTGTTGGATATTCTGAAGATGTCAAAGGATATAGACTTATTCCACTGAAGTCCAAAAATGTTATCATTAGAAGAGATGTAAAGTTTGCTGAAAATATATCGGCCTGCGAGCCTAGTTCAGCAGATGTGCCACCTCTCCCTATCTCTTCTACTTTTGAAAATATTTCTTCTTCAGATGATGAAAGCGAGGATGAAAATCCTCCCCCACCTTCTTAGGATCCTCCTTCAGCTCCTCAGCTTCCAAAATGGGTCTGTGCTACTCAGGATGTAGCAGGTGATCTTGTTGGTGATCCTACAGATCAGCGACGTACACGTTCTCAGTTCGAGAGAGCCTCCTCTTTACTGGCTCAAGCTTCAGTGAATTATGATCCTCACACCTTTGCAGAAGCTTCAGGCCGTCCAGATTGGGAAGCAGCTATGAATGAAGAATATCATTCATTATTGGCAAATGATACATGGGATCTTGTTCCTCTACCAAAGGGACGAAAACTTGTTAGATGTAAATGGGTTTACAGAACCAAGTATGGACCAGTTGGGAAAGTTGATAACATAAAGCTCGTCTTGTTGCTAAGGGTTTTTCACAAGTTGAAGGCATTGGCTATACTGAAACCTTCTCCCCTGTTGCCAAAATGAACTCTATCCGCCTTGTTCTTTCCCTTGCTGCCTCTTTCAAATTGGAAGTCCATGAGATGGATGTTAAATCCGCCTTCTTGCATGGGGACTTGCATGAAGAAATCTATATGGAACAACCTATTGTCTTTATACAAACAACTCTAGCCTTGTATGTCAGCTTAAGAAATCCCTTTATGGTCTCAAGCAAGCTCCTCGAGCTTGGTATGCCAAAATGGATAACTTTCTTTTAGAAAATGGCTTTTCTAGGTGTAATTCTGACAATACTGTCTACACCAAGAAAGTGGGCAAGTCTCTTATCATTCTTGTTCTTTATGTTGATGATCTTATCCTGACTGGTAGTGATCCCAACCTTATAAACCATGTGAAGTCTAGCCTTAAAAGGAAGTTTGAAATGACAGACTTAGGACACTTACATTATTTTTTTGGTCTTCAAGTCTTGCAATCCAAGGAAGGTATTTCCCTTTCCCAATCCAAGTATGCCTGTGATATTCTATGCCATTTTCACATGGAAGACTGTAAGCCAGCCCCTTCTCCCTTTCAGTCTGGAGTCAAACTTTCAGTCACTTGTACTTCTCCTGAAGTTGATGCTACCTTATACCGTCAACTTGTAGGAAAACTTTTGTATCTAACCCATACTCGTCTTGACCTTTCCTTTGCTGTTGGCCTTGTTTCTCGGTTTATGCAAAACCCACGTGAAAGTCATTGGAAAGCAGCTAAAAGAATACTTCGTTATGTTCAAGGTACAATTCAGTTTGGGATTCATTACAGTGCCAAAGCATCTCCTCTATTGACTAGTTTCACTGATTCTGATTGGGCTGGTGACCCTGATGATCGAAAGTCTACTGCAAGTTATGTGTTCACTCTTGGTTTAGGACCTATTACATGGGCTTGCAAGAAACAAAGTTCCATTTCTCTTTCTTCAGCAGAAGCAGAGTATCGTGGTGCCGTAGAAGCTAGTAAGGAAGCCTTGTGGCTTCGTCAGATCCTGTCAGAGTTTCGCTTTCAGCAGCAGCATCCGACTACACTTTGGTGTGATAATCAAAGTGCCATTCAACTATGCAAAGATCCAGTCCAACATCAGCGCAACAAACACATTGAACTGCACATGCACTTCATCAGAAAGCTCATTCATGACCATGTTCTTGAAGTGCAATATTGTTCAACAGATGATCAAGTTGCAGACATCTTTATAAAGGCTCTCACAGAGGCAAAGTTCACTAAACTTCGATTTATGGTTGGAGTTCAGGAAGTTGTCACTAAGGGGGATAGGTTCTAGTGCCTCCTTCCTTCTCCTATTGTGTCATATTTGTAAATCCTTCAATCCTATCCCAAGTTGTTCTTAAGGGGGGATGTTAGGATATTCCGACACATAGGAAATAGTTAAGTACAACTTGGTCTAGTATAGAGTTAGGTATAGAGTTAGGTAAAGTGTGTTTCTTTACTATGTACATTTTGTAACTTACAATCTGACGGTCACGATATGTAGTGAGCCGACGGTTCATTCTCTCCTCGGTATTACCGACACTTGATCCATGGCTTAACACCCGATTGGTCCATGATCTCTATTGAAAGAGCATGGAGGGTCATTTGTAGGTTAACCATTCATGAGAGAAGCTTATGTAAATTTTCATTCTTTTATTAATAAATTGCCTGAAGTGGCCGCGTTGGCTCAGGCCGTGGACTGTTTCCCTCTTTGAGGGTTTTAACCATGTCAAAAGTACTGGTGTATTGATCTGCGATCTATTTGTGAGCGGTGTCCTTTGGTGTTCTGTCTGAGGAACTTACCCTGTAAATTCCTACAACAGATGGGTCAAAAGATGAGACACCAAAAATCAAACTATTCAAATCAGTTTTGATGGCTAGCAACAAACCAAGACTAGAACTTTCTAATTATGATGGCAGCTTGTCCACAGAAGCCTTGTTAGACTAGATAAGTGAGTTGGACAAATATTTCAAATATGAGGAAGTTAGTGAGGATAATAAAGTCAGGTTTTATGTTACCAAGTTGAAAGGGCATGTAGCACTATGGTGGCATAGTGTGCTGGCAGAAAGAAGGAGAGTGAAAAAACATTAGATTAAAAAATGGGACAATATTATTGCTAAGATGAAAAGAAAATTTTTGCAGAAAGATTACTAGATTTCCCCTTACAAGCAGATGTAGAATCTCAGACAGAGAGGGATGACTATTAGAGAATCACAGAAGAATTCTATAAAGTGAATTTGAGGGATGGGTATGTTGAAGATACCCTTGAGAAAACATCAAGGTTTGTGAATGGTCTACGGATGGAAATCCTTAAACAAGATAAACATTCTTTCCCCTAAGACTAGAGAGAAGGCATATCATTGTGCTTTGAAGGTGGAAGAAACGATTACTAGGAAGCATAACGCAAGAAGAGGATACTGTTCCGGCAGAGGAAAGTGACAATCCTTTGGCAGAGCTAAAAATGCCAGCAGTAATGAAGGAGACAACAACTCAAGGACCTTGGGACAGACGGAGGGAGAAGTTAGCACCAGAGGTGGAAGGCCATACTAGCATGGACGAGGTAATGGTAGGGGCAGAAGAAATGCCTGCCAGTGCTACAAGTGTCACAAATGGGGGCACTGGTCATTTGAATGTCCTGAAGATGAGTAGGCTCAGCAGTGGGGAGCTTATGTTGCTCTAGCCGATACAGCAGAGGCACCACCACTGGAGGTGGAGAAAATTCCTGAGACAGGTGAAGCCTTGGTGCTGAACAATGTTTTGTTGAGAACAACTAAGGAAGTGACTAATGAGACACAGCAGAAAGCATTGCTCTGGACTGTGTGCAAGTCACATGGAAAATGTTGCAAGCTGATTATAGATAGTAGAAGCACTGATAACCTGGTAGCCACTGAAATGGTGGAGAAATTTGGCTTGAAGAAGCTAAAAGACACGACTCGATACAAGGTGTCTTGGCTGAAAAGCAGACACCAACTGCTGGTTGATGAGTAGTGTGAGGTGGAGTTTCACATTGGCAAATACAAGGACAAGGTGACTTGTGATATTCTGCCTATGGACGTGTGCCACATTCTATTGGGTAGACCATGGCAGTATGATAGAAACGTCATCCATGATGGGGAAAAGAATTGTTATGTGTTTGTTAAGGATGGGATAAAGCACATGCTTATTCCCATCAAGGAGGAAAATGTTGCAGAGACCAGTGAGCCTAAAACATTGCTGATAGGCAGAAAGGAGTTTTTGCGACACGTTAAGGAAAATGAGATAAACTATGCAGTTGTACGAAAACCTAGAGTAGTATTTTCACATACCTAGATTACTGATTTTCCTATGGAGATACAAGACATGTTGCAGGAATTTAGCGATATTGTAGTAGATGATCTACCGAAAAAATTTCCACCGAAGCAGAGCATTAGTCACCACATCAATTTCATTACAGGAGATAGTTTTTCAAACAAGGCTGCTTGCCGAATGAGTCCAAAGGACAATGATGAGATCAAAAAACAAGTACAGGAGTTGCTAGACAAAGGACTGACTCGAGGGAGTCTGAGTCCTTGTGTTGTTCCGATCATTTTAGCTCCCAAGAAAGGAGGTGAATGGCAGATGTGCACCAATTCTAGGGTGATAAATAAGATCACCATCAGATATAGGTTCCCTTTACCTTGGATGGATGATATGATGGATTGTCTTGGCGGAGCGACATAATTTTCAAAGGTAGCTCTGAAAAGCAGTTATCACTAGATCAGGATTTGAGACGGTGATGAGTGGAAGATGACTTTCAAGACAAATGAAGGCTTGTATGAGTGGTTGGTGATGCCATTTGACCTGAGCAATGCTCCTAGCACGTTCATACGTTTGATGAATGATGTATTGAAGACATTTATTGGCAAATTTGTGATCGTATATCTGGATGATATACTCATTTTTAGCAAGACTAAGGAAGAACATTTTCGGCATGTCACATATGTGCTAGAAAAATTGCAGCAAGCAAAACTGCTGATAAATTTGAAAAAAATGTTCATTTTTCAGGAAAGAATTGATTTATTTAGGTTTTTTAATTTCTGAGAATGAGTTGAAGATGGACCCAGAAAAGATTGCAGCCATAGTTGGCTGGCCATCTCCCAAAAATTGTCTGAGGTATGATGTTTTGATGGACTGGCCAGCTTTTACTGGAAGTTTATTAGGAATTTTAGTGGTATTTACACACCTATGGTAGACACCATTAAAAATGCAAATCAGCCTTTTCATTGGACAGAATCAACTGAAAGGAGTTTTCAGCTTTTGAAGAAGAAGATCACTGAAATACCATTCGTAACACTACCCGATTTCAACAAATGTTTTCAAGTTTGTTGTGATGCCAGTGGAATAGCCATTGGTGTAGTTCTTAGCCAAGAAGATAAGCCAGTAGCATACCTCAGCGAGAAATTAAATGAGGGCAGGCTGAAGTGTACGTCTTATGATAAGGAGTTTTATGCATTCATCCAAGCATTGAAACATTAGATACATTATCAATTGGCTAAGGAATTTGTCTTTTTTTCAGAAAATTCTGCTCTGTAGTACATTATGCAGCAGCACAAGCTGAACCATAATCATGTGAAATGAGTGGAGTACTTACATAGCTTCACCTTTGTTCTAAAGCACATCAGCGGTCAAGCCAATAAGCTAGCAGATGCGTTAAGTAGGAGAAGCTTAATACTACAAGAAAGTGCAGTACAGGTGCTAGTATTCGAGTATCTTAAGGACTTGTACAGGGTAGATGGAGATTTTAAGGAAGCTTATGAAGCTTCCCAAAATCCACTATTGAGAGACAATAACCCATGGTTGGATTATAATATACAAGAAGGGTTTTTGCTCAAAAGAGGACAATTGTACATTCCTAAGTGTTCCATGCAGGAGAACTTGATCCAAGAAAATCATAGTGGAGGTTTGGTCGGGCACTTTGGAGTACATAAAACTTTGGATTAGTTGAGCCACTTCTATTATTGGCTGAGAATGAGAGCATATGTACAAAGATTTATAACTAGATGTAGGGTCTGTCAGCATGTAAACGGACGTAGCCAGAATGCAAGGCTGTATACACCCTTACCCATTCCAAACAGACCTTGGGACTCAGTCAGTTTGGACTTTGTCTTAGGTTTTGCGAAGACATAGAGGGGTTACGATTCCATCATGGTGGTAGTGGATCATTCGAGCAAGATGGCACATTTCGTTATGTGCAAAAAGACAAGCGATGCCACACATGTACCACACTTGTTCTTTTAGGAGATAGTCAGATTACATGGCTTGCCAAAGTCTATCATCTTGGACAGAGATGCGAAGTCCAGAGGCCATTTCTAGTGGACATTGTTGAAGAAATTAGACACCAAATTAAACTTCAGTTTGACCTACCATCCACATTCAGATAGACAAACTGGACTTGTGAATAGGAGTTTGGGAAATATGCTAAGAAGTCTGGTTGGTAAAAATTCTAGGCAATGAGATCATGGGCTTGTGCAGGCGGAATTTGCCTACAATGACTCACCCAACTGAGGTACATGAAAGAGCCCTTTCAGAATCTTATATTGAATGCATCCACGTGGAATATTTGAGTTGCGGGACTTGGTTAAGTTGAAGTGCAAGAGTGATAATGGGGAAGACTTCGCAAACGCAACCAATGATCTGCATGAGCAGGTTAAGCAGAAGCTACAAGTCAATAGCCAAAGGTATAAACAAAGAGAATATTTGAGAACAAGGGAGGTACAATTTGAAGTAAGAGACCTGGTCTTAGCACATTTATGCAAGGAGAGGTTTACAAAAGAAGAGTATAACAATTTAAAGATTAAAAAAATTGGGCCTTGTAGAATCCTTTGTAATTTTTCTACAAACGCTTACGAGTTGCAGTCACCTCCGGGTTTATGAATCTCGCACATTTTTAATGTGGCAGATCTATACCCATACGTTGTTTTTGATGTGGAAGGTGATTTGGGGAGTGAAATATAGAATATTCAAGATAAGGAGGAACCATGGGTTAAGAAAATGCTTATGGCACAACCACTGGAAATTGAATAGGTTTTGGACACTTAGAAGGAAAGAAAATTTGGAATATCTTGTCAAGTGGAAAGACCGTCCGATGGAGGATTCTACTTGGATGGATGAAGCATCACTACAAAAAGAAGGTCATTCTATAGAAGATCTTATGAGCAGGACCTCATACAATTTTCTTTCTTGGGGAGTCTGATGCAGGTGCATCGGGCTGAGCACATAAAAAGGGATAAGTTATTAATGTGAGTCCAAAAGCCTAGCAATATAATGGATTGGTCACATGTCAAGGCCAGAACATTTTAAAGTTTTTTTTTTTTAAGTTTTTGATAATCAATTAAGATTTGTTAGGAATATCTAGTTAAAAGAAATGATTTTATAGTTAGTAGGCAGTTAGGGAAAAATAAAATTGGTTCACATCCATGAATTCATTTCGTGGACAATGGATTTTGAGTGTTTTGGGAAGGGGGGAGGAGGAACATTTTTGGGTGTTGTAATTTTGGTTTGAGATTGAAGTTAATTGAAAAAAATTCCCTAGACCAATGGCTTTTGTAGCAAAAAATTGAATCTGTAAGTGTGTGTGAGATAGTTATTTGCTTATGTTTTTTTGAGGTTTATGAACCATAATATTAATATCAGGAGATTGAAACTGATTTGGTCTTTAAATTGCTGTGTTGAATGAGGAATTTTTGCATTGTGTTTTCTCTTTATTTACATTTAAATGAGAGATGGAGAGTCATATTCAGTTAATATTTTAATCCAATACTTTTGCATCTAATATTGTGTAATGGAAAGATTCATTTTACATTTCAGATCCGAGAATACAGAGCACTATGTATCCAAGAAATAGAAGAAATAAAATTCGTAAAATAAAACCATCACCAATTTTGTGGGTCGATTTTTTATCAAATGAAGACGAATTTCGAAATTCTAGCATCTGGGTTTTCTTAAGAGTGAGGTCTATTTGGTAATTCGTGAGTGATTTCCCAAAAATATCCTTCGTTTGGGAGTTACAAAGGGATCTTTAAACTGTGTTTTTACACACTACGTGATTAAAAGAATACAATGTGTTCTTCCTGTAACAACATCGTAATTTGCTCTAAGAGTCTATAACAACATTGTAGTTTGTTGTGAGATTCCTGTAACAGCACCGTAGTTGGCTATGAGAGTCTATAACAAAATTGTAGTTTGTTGTGAGAGCCTGTAACAACATTCTAGGTTACTGTGAGAATCTGTAATAGCATTGTAGTTTGTTGAGACGGTCTATAACAACACTATAGTTTGTTGTGAGAGGAAATATTTGTTTTTCACCATATAATAGTCTTGTGGTTTGCTGAGATAATACCCATCAGGTATTGTAACACATAGTTTCTTCAATTCTCTGAGAAGTTCAACCTCTTCTAGGGTGTGTTGTTTAGGTTTGACTAACCTATCAAAATAGGGAGGTGCATTGGCTTCAGGGGCACTATCTTCCTTCTCTTCTTGAATATCTTTAGGTGGAGAAGGTGGGTGAGCATCTAGAAGAACCTTCCCAAACCTAAGGTTGATCTTGTGGATTTTTGTAGCATAAGAAAGATAGGGTGTGCCCCACTATAGACCTACTAGGTCTACTTGTTGTTGGGGTTCATAGTGGGTTGAGTAGGCATGTAAAGTTTCTTGGGTGGGTTAATGTAGGGTGGTTGTGGTTGAAGTGGAGGATGAGGCAGTAAGGTAGGGGATTAGGTTGCCTAAGGCCTCCATACTTGTGAAAGTTCCCCCTTAAGGAGGTTGAGGTTGATATGGTTGGATGCATGGATTGATAGGCTAAGGAGAGTTGGACCAAGTAGAGGGCACGGAATAAGGTGAGTGAGTTAGAGCATGCCAATATTGAAAGGGTCAACTCTAGTTTGGATTGAAAGGAGGATAGTGTACATGTTGCATGCCTTGTTGATATGGTCGAGGGCCTTGTGACCTCCTTTAATTGATGAACCAAAGTTTCTCCAAGATACCCTACACTCCTTGATATATAGCTTTCATGCCACGAAAAGAGAAGAACTTGTCAGTTGCATGGTTCTCCTCATTAATAGATTAGGTCTCTATCACATTCAATGGGCACTCATTTCTGGGTGCATCCAGGTAAAAATATAGCTAGTGCTCTTTTCGACTCCTCTTGCTTCAATTTAACTTGTATATTATCCATATGTAAGGAAAACGTCTGAACCATCTCACTCTTAAAATATTCTAGCATACTCTGTATTTCATGTTTGATGGTTGAGGCAGAGGGAGAAGATTTGGCCAAGGCTTAACTAGACATACATCTCTTCCTTGCAACCCTAGAATGATTTTTAAATATTGTCTTCATGTCTTCATAAGTTAGCTAGTAAATGTCTCCACCACACAACATATTAAGGGTCTCCATCAAATCCTCCCTAAACACTTGGAGAAGTACAAGCTTCAAGCATTTTGGGTCAAGTTTATATTTAGCTCTTTTGTAGTTGAGTTAGACTCATTCTTCATAATCCTGTAAATATTTATCTGCCCTACGGTCATCCTAAAGATCTCTTCTTTTATTTCTCTTGATCTACAATATTACCTATATTTTTTGTTAAAAGTTTGATGCATTTGAGCCAAGGTGGTGATGTTTCCTCCTTCCAAGCTCATAAACTAGTATAGGACTACATCCTTGAGGGTATAATGGAACAACTTTAACATGTTATCACCAAACGTGTAATAATAGGTTCCATAAACCGCAACAAACTTGAACATGAATGTATCAAGGTCTTCAGAGGCTCATCCATGGAAGTGTGGGAGAGTAGTGGGGCTTATGTTCTTCATTTTGGCTTCCCCATTGGTTTATCTCAAATGAAAGAGCTCAATCTATATGTTTTCAACCATGTTTTGGGTAGTTGATGTGGTCATCATGGGT
Organism: Pinus tabuliformis; assembly: GCA_031772625.1. NCBI lineage: Eukaryota > Viridiplantae > Streptophyta > Pinopsida > Pinales > Pinaceae > Pinus > Pinus tabuliformis. The sequence goes on along the minus strand of CM062820.1, from coordinate 880,633,477 downwards.
TCTTCCTCCCCTATGGGTTCTTCAAACATCTCTACCTACTCACTAAAAAGATTTTCTAACTACTCCATGGTCAGAGTAGGAGGTTCACAATTACCATAGAAGAGTGTTGGTTGATTGCTTGAAGGTATGGGGGGTTTTGGCAAAACGTTTCCAAGGTTATCCTTAATCCTATTAGGTATGAAATAACTATGTGTTTTTTCATGTTTTCTTCTTCTTATTTTTTTCTAAATTTTCAAGACAAGAAAACCTAATGCAAAGAAAAAATAAAATGGAAAAGAAAGCAACTGTAAGCAAAAACAACACCTACCTGGACACCTCCCCAACAACGATGCAAAAAAGTGATGAGGCCTAGTTTGCAATAAGATTTTTGCAACTCCCAAGGCTACTAACTTTAATTATCAACTCAGGGTTTGTACAAACTTAAGAGGTGGCGGTGTTATATGCAAAGTATGCTAAGATCTACTCAAGTTACTCTGAGCCGATGGACCAAACCAACATTTACAAAAACCAATCTATAATTGTATCCAGAGTTGCAAGAAAATTAGATTGCATAAAAGGAAAGTTCTAATCTACTTGCAAAAATGGAAATGTTAATCTATTTTACAGAAATGTAAAGGTTAACCTACTTGCATAAATTTAAAATCTACCTTACTTGCAGGAATGTGAAAATTAATCTACTTGCAGAGTGTAAATATTCATTAGAGAAATTTTGTGGTCTAAATTGGACCTCCTAAGAAAAATGTACAACCAAAATAAGCTTTATATGAACCAATAGGATTCAAGATGATGATGTCAACCATGCGGGATGATTCACCATTTTTGGAGTAAAAAGGTAAAAAGATTAAAAAATAATAAAATAATAAAACTACTTTTTCAACTCATATTTTCAACTTATCTCCCTATGGTTTTACCCAAAAACTAAGTGGGAGTATTCATTGAATGCAAAATTTAATTCCTCATCCAAGGATTACCCATCTTGCATACTTTCAATGGACCCTACAACACATAAAATGAGAAATACATGAAAAAACGTGATTGGAATCACATTTTTCAAGTAGTAGGGTCCATCAAAAGTATCCAGCATCAGTGATCCTTGGATGAGGAATGAAAATATGCATCCAATGAGTGTTGTTGCTCAAAATTTGAGTAAACCCACAGGATATAAGTTCAATATACAAGTTGAAAAAATAGTTTTTCTTTTTTCCCTCTAAAATTTGATGATGTAATCTAATCATATTTTATTATTTCCCCTATTATATTATAATTTCCTTATGAGGTCCATTTTAGACCTCAAAATTTCCCTAATGGAATTAAACAGAAACCTAATCTGCATAAGAAATAACGGTGCTTGAAATGGAAGCCCTAGCTTAACAAACATAAAACAAAGAAAGTCCACCTAATTTAACTTGCATAAAGTAGAAATCATGAAATCAACCTTCAATCAATACATTCAAAGGAGGTTTATCCTAGTAAAAAATTTGATTAAGTGCTTCATTAGGTAGTCATGTAAATCATCAATGTTGCCTTCAATTCATGAACCTATTTACTGACCCTAATTGCATAAATGAATTGCAACGGTGAAAAGGCATGTCCTATGTGGTCTCTAATCTTCCATAATCATGGTTTCAGAGCCTAAGGGGAATTATTAAAGACTAGGAGACAAAAATAAAGCTTTAAGTACAATTGTAGTTAAGCTTGGAGAGCTTAGAAATCATGCTTCATGATGCTATAAGATTGCTACATGTTGCTACAATGTTTTTGTATTTTTCTACAGGATTAGATCTCTGAGAATTGTGAGGACTAAAAAGGTGATAAGAAGGTGTAAACTAGCAATGGGAGGTATACTAAGGCTGTATTAGGTCCTTTCAAAGCTTAATACCCCTTAGGAGCCCATCTTGTACAAGAAAAAATGCATATGGCGGCCTTCAACAATCCATAAATGAACTCTCAGTGAACAGTGTTTTTGAAGAAGTTTTTGAGGGAGGAAGGAAGGAAATAATGGTATGATGAGGAATGTAAATTATTGTTCTACACCCTGCAATCCAACAGTAGGGCCTTCACACCATAAAATTTACTCAATCCTACCAAACATCTAGAGCATACTACCAATGCAAATTGAAAAAAATTGAAGAAAAAAGGAAATGATGAGTTGATTTTATTCAAGATCCGATTATTGCATTAAAGGGAAATATATCCTGTAGTCTGTATAGGACATAAAACCACACAAGATTATGCATCCTATGCTTGAAATAAACTACTAAACAAACTATCAATTTATAAAGAATATAGATGTAGAAAGAAGTATAAGTAGAGAACTAACTATTGTAGAAGAGAATAACTATATCTTTTTAGCTTGCCAATATAACATCTCCAAAGACAATTCCCACAAGAGAGGACATTGACATACTTGCACAAGCAATTTTCTCATGAACAAATTATGCTAGAAAGGAAAGGAAATAGTGCTAGCTAGATACAAGAAATAAAATGAATGAGTAAAACACACAAAAGAGAGAGACGAGCACCTCTAGGTTGGTCCCTAACCCAAGGGGACTTAGTCTTATAAAGAAAACTCAATTTTAAAATAATATAAGGCTTCTCATTAATATAAAGCATCGCTCAAGTACATGATGAAGGAATGAAAATGACTAGCAAAGCTCCTACCTCTTAGCTGCCTTTATCTTCTCCAAGAGATTGAATATTATTGATCCCTTGGGCTCCCTTATTTATTCAAAAAATGACTAGGGGTGCCCTCTTTGGAAAGAGAGCCTCTTAAACCGTTGAACTCCATTGGTGAAATTGAGATGTGATAAGAACTCGATTTCTATATTCAAGAACCTCAAACTTCGAACTTCGAACTTCTTGTATATTGTTCTTTGCTTTGATCACCTTTGCTCTGATACCATGTAGAAATTCCCACTGTAGATCAACCAATTATGCAATATACTAAATCAAAATACAAGATCTACTTCTACAACAAACTTCACAGAAGCTTAATCGAATATGAGCAAGATCAATTAGAAAACATATAACTGAGAATGAGAAATCAATCACACATGAACACAGAAGAATAACTTGAGGAAAGCCTTAGCCTAAAACCACAATCTTTGTATTATCATACAAGTGGAAATAAGTTCAAGTTACAAAAAGAATCATCTCACAAGCTATCCTGCTCTCTCTACAATCAAACAATATAGCTCACGGATTGAGTAGACACAAGATATGCCTTTCCTTAGCCCTCCAAGCCTCCTATTTCCTTGCTTAGTTTTTCTTGGGGTCCAATGATGCCACCTGTGTGATTGGGCTCATCAAACACTCACTAAACTGAAGAAGTAACTACGCAATCTCTAAGGAATGAATTCCTTCTGCATGCAAGAGATATTCACAATAGAATATTCCTGCTACTAATAGTAAACTGTCCCTCCATCTGATCTCAACTGGGTCTCTATCTGAACTGACATGCATGAGTTATTTATGAGAGAATATTAATTTATCTGAAGTGCAGCAGTTACATGCATGCATGCATTAACTAACTGAACTCACAATTAATTCAACAAACTGTTTGAACTAATCTAACTGGACTTGACTTAGTTAACTGAGTCAACTAATTACAACTCAATATTACAACTCATCTTTATCTCTTTAGCTGATGGATAAATTCCTCAATCAATGGAGAAACTGTTGCATGTCCCCACATAGACTTCATGTTTGATTTTCTACAACTAATTAACTCAAGATGAATTAATTAATTATTTTACAAATAGCTGCTAAGATCAAATTCGAATTTTACTTCTCTATTTTAGTTCAGGGACTAACTAAAATAGGAAGGTATCCCGAAATGCTATTTATAGTAGTACTAAATTTAACACTTCTATATTTAGCATTTCTTGTTGCTATTTTCAACACAAAACACTGGTGCTTAACTCAACTAACCCAACAAATTAAGCAACACTTAATTGTATTTGTTATCATTGATTTTAGTTTAGTTCAGCGATATGCATATGTAGTAGCCTTCAGGCTAGCCAATAAGGGGTATGTCAACTCAAGGTGAAATGAGGACTTGACATGGTTAGAGCAATTAGAAGAGGACTGTGACTAGATAGTAGAAAATGATTGTGAGATATTTCCATACCACTGTTTCAGTAAGTGGGAAAGAAGTTGTGGAGGATTAGGAGAGAGAAGTCTATAAGTAAAGGGTGACTCTATCAAATTGCGAGATAGAGGAGGAAGTTGACTAGATTATGGATATAGGGACCATGAGAACTAGAGTGTCCTTGTATCATCATACTTTGGAGACGGCCTAGCATTTAAAATCCTTAATGGCTCAATTGTACACTAAGAGGATGAGGTGAAGGAGAATCTATATGAGGAAATTATGAAATAGCTAAATGAAATTCATCAAAGGATTAGAGAAGTGGAGACTATTATGATGATGTTGGCTGATATATAGAAGCTTCAAGAAGGAAAATTTGAGAACTTCTGTGATATCTTTCATATCTATCTGTAGTTTTCCCATAATATAGATATTACTAAAGGGGATGTGAAGGGAAATCCATCGCAACTTCAAAAGTTTAAATTTCCTGCTCCGAGTATTTTTGGCTCAACTTCTGCAACAATTCTTGCACTGGCTCCTATGGACGTAACGCCCAATAATGAAGAGAACGAATGAGGTCTTGGAACAAAATGGTTCTTGATATTATTTTCAATCCTTATTAGGATATCAAGATATGGAATTTATCAAGAAGGTCACATGATGGCAGTCTTCACTGTTAGGGACCTACTTGTGATAATAGTAGCCATATGAAATTTTTTGTTATGATCAATAAATAGAAGAATATGATGGGTATATTCATCAAGGATGTAATAAAATAATCTACTTTTGCAGCTGGTGTGGTTTCCAATCTAGTAGACCAATTTCTATTTTGTATTTTGATCATGCTGAAATAATATAAATCTCTAATTTTGACTTAAAAAAAGAAAGGAATTATTTAACTCTTTTTTATATCTAATGTCAATATCTATATCTATATATCTATATATATATATATATATATATATATATATATATATATATATATATATATATATAAAATAAAAAATAATCAATAAGAAAATATCTTTTAATATGGAAATGTTTGTTTTATATATTATTAAAATATTATACTTAATTTTGTTTTTAACTTAATTAATATACATATGTTTCTTTTATATAATTCACTTATATATTTTATTGAAATATTAAACTTCTATTATAATTATTTATAAATATATAAATTTAATTTAAGTGTTTATGGTATGAATAAAAAAAAATAGCGCACACATATTTAAAAATAATAAATCAAAATAAAATTTAGAGGTTAAAATATTTTTTAATTTGCATATGTCTCTTTCATATATTAATCTGTTATATTTCATTGAATAATACTCTTCTATTGTAATTTTGTATGAATATATAAATTAATATACTTCTGGGGATGGAGTATGCTCTAAAACTGCTTGTTTTAATGGTAGACCACCAACATGGTAATTCCAAGTGGCATGGATTTTCTTGAATAATAGAGATTATCATAGCTTGAATATTTTGAAATTATTTCAGTTTCTAGAGTTTGGATATAAATAAATCATAGAAGATTTGAGTCTTTTTTTTGCGAAGTCCAACCGAGTCTGTACATAAATAAGTTTGGAAAAATCAATTTTCAATAGGTTATAATCATTTTATATTTCAAATAAACAATTGTATTCAATTTTTAACCAATTCACTATCCAAAGTTTTCATCTTGATGGAATAGGCACTTGGTCTACATGGTCCTTTGTTGCCTCTTAAGGTGACAACATCCCTATTATAGCCATATGTTAGCACTATTTTTTTCATTCACAAAAGTTGAAAGTTATTTGAAATGTTAGTTATGTTTTAAGCCTTGTTAGGTCATTGTTGGGCCATGAGGTAAAGGTTATATGTGGAGATCCTTAAGGTAAAAGAGCTAGTTTGAGTCACAGTTTTTTCCTAGTCATCATGATATAAAAAATATTTGTTGATAGAGAGATTGACCCTTCAGCGATATCAAAGTGGACTTTGTGTCCAATGGGCAGCCAATGTCACTTAGAAGTTAAGTGAGAAAGGTTTTGCAATGCTATGTAAAGCAGTGCTATGAAATGTTTTTGCAAAATTTATAAAGGAGTGCTACAAAATGTTTTTGTTATGCTTTATAATGGAGTGTTACAAAATGTTTTTGTAGTGGTACGAAAATTTAGTTTCAACTAGGGCCTTTATCTCATTGAAGATCTTTCTCCAAGCAACTAGACGTGTGTGATAAATTGAGAGGAGGTTTTAAGGTGTTGCTTTGTCACATAAGCATACAACACGACATTCAAACGTGATTTTGCAACATTGCAAGGATTATGTTCCTATTTTCAAGATAGGTTGTTAGTTCAGTTGTTTTCAACGACTAACAAGATGGAAAATGTATACATGTCAAACGCTACGAACTTGGTGGACCCAAGTGGTTTGAAGCATACGATGCAGTATTGTAACTTTTCGTGGATGTGAGTTGGGATCAAATTTTCCACTTGTTCAGTGGCTATGACTTGAATTGAAAAACAAAATTTATAAATACCTTTGATGGTGCTCATACTAGGGTTAAAGGGTTAGATTTCAGAGTGACAAAGAAAACCATTCAACAAGAAACAATAATTCCTTATGATGGTGAGAAGTGATTTAATAAATAGATGGTGCAAGGGGTTAAGCTAAATTTATTTATGAAGGATGATTGCCAGAATCCTTGTTGGAGCAACTAAATTCATTACAGCTTGTTGAAGCCTCAATGGAATAAGGTTGTAAGAATAGTCTTGATGTTCTTCACATGCGAGGGAAGGTACTCCAAAGTATACCTTTTCCATATGATATTTCTGATTCATGTCGTGGGTTTCCATAAAATGAGTTTTCCTTTTTTCTTGCATCAAATTCTATTAAAGATGGTCACTAAAGCTAGGGCTAGAATAAATCTGCATCCATATGTTGTTTATCACCATGGGTTAATCATGTTTATGTATACTCATGAAATGAACAAAAAAATCAGGCATCTTGGAAGGAGAAGGATGATAAATCATTTTCCTAGAAAGGAGAAAATGAAGTAGGGCAGTCTTTGAAAACCCTATATAGAAAGACTGAAACTAGTCAAACGATTCACATTAAATAGCCTCAAAAATACACAATGAGGGAAAATGAAATCAAGGGTTATAGAAGATCTCCATGACATCAAAAGAAATCCAAATTAGCTGAAAAAATATATGTTTTCGAGCAAGAGAGGGAAAAGGGCAGCTGCTACGAAATAGTAGAACATAAAACATAGTATTTAAGAAGATTGCATGCAATACCCAACAAAAAATTAAGACTCAAATTCAAAGCGTAATTTCATCCTAATCTTAAAAATACCATAGTTTTTATGATGGGGAACCATTAATACCCATTGCTGCTACAATGAAGACCCCTACAAATAAATTCAAAACAAAATCTAAATAGGAAACCAAGAAAGGAAACTATACCCTATAAGTTGTTATTTTCCTTTGTAAATTCCATGATTGTTGGTTCTTTGTGTTTGAACAAGGTTTGTAAAATAGGAGATTTCATATATACTCATATGCACTACTATTTTTAGTTTCAAATATTCAACCTTTTTCCTCTAATTTTTCACAAATTCACTTATATTCCTTCTATAGTGGATTATTTTCTATTTCAACTTACCAGCTGTATATTTTGAATTCCATGTGAAAATTGTATTTATGTCTTTCATCGCTGACTATATTATCACCATCTCCTGGAAACTCTCATTGAGATAAACCTTCGGACTCCATGCCCAATGGTACATTTTCACATTCTCCAGCCAAAATTTTTGTCATTTACATTTTCCCATTCTTATAGACTAGTTTGAAGTTCCATTGGTAACTTTTAACTACAACCAATAAAATTATAGAGTGATAACAGATATGATGGGTACAAATTGAGGGATGTACCCCTTTCATTTCATTATAGGGCCAAGAAAAATCATCAAGATGTTGTCTTAACACAGTGCACAATTTCTCTTCTTTCCCTATTGAGAGGGAAGGATTTATTTTCAAAGTTTTGGATGGGCTGATTTCCATAATCTTAGCATCACCTTGTGGTGAGCTCCAGTATTGTAGCAATAATGCTACAACTCCTGGGGCTTCCTGTCTCTTAATTTTATCAACCCGGTAGTTCGTACAAACTTGGAAGCGACGGTGCTATATGCACAAGTACTAGCTCTTGTCGCAGCTGTCACTTGGTCAGCTGGCACAAGTCCGCTAGGGCTCAAGCCAACTTCTATAGGCTCTCAGAAGAAGCTTGCTAATTGATGGACGAAAGCTATTCTCAAAGGAAAGCTACTTTACTTGACAAAAATGGACTGAAAGCAAATCAAAGCATGTAAACCTAGGAAACCCTAATTTGACTAGTCTAACCTCTATAACGCAAAGAATGTGAATGAAACTTCTACCAATGCTGTCATTACCTCTAATAAGTGAAAATTCATGAATCTAAGCTACTTGCATCTTAAAAGACATATTTTTGTATTTTTTCTTTAAGTGGATGGAATGATTGTGATTTTGTGCTTATTAGGGTTCGGTTGTGCAGATGGGATGGAGAAGGAAGGAAAGCGTGGGAAAGGTTGGGGAGGCTAGGAGAGGTCCCCAGGGATCCTTAGCATCCGTCCACAGAGGTTCCTCACGTTCAGAAGCTCAGCAACCGAGTGAGTGGCCTCCTACAGGATGTCTGCAGGGGATCCTACAGGAAACTCAGAGGTTTCTACAGGAAGTCTACAAATTGCTACAGGATGACCTACCGTGGGTGTTTGAAGTGATGGAGGAGTGATGGAATGGTAGGGGGAGATATGTAAGGTAGGAATAAGGCTGCTGATGGCTCAGAAGTGGAGGGATAGGATGGGGAATGAGTGTAGGGAGTAGGTTGGAAGATAGAGGGCTATGTCAATGAAAGGGCTAAAGAATGAAGTTACGTGAGGAGTGGAGGAATTTGGAAGATAACAGAGCGGAGCAGTGGTCAAGGATGTGGTTGCATACGTGATCAAGACGAAGGAGGAGGTAATGGAGCGAGGGAGAGAAGTGTAAATGAAACAAATGCTTATGACTGTCACCAAGACGAAAATGCATTCACCTAGACTACCTGTGCTATGAATTCAATGAACAGCAATCCAAAACGTGAAGAGGAATGTGCATGAAGCTGTGATGAAGGTGTGTGGTGCAGGTGTGAATTACATGGAAGCATCTAACATAACCGTGACTGTGTTGCAACAATCATGAAGTAAAGAAATGCGTATTTTTGGTGGTTAGTTATGGACTGCACCCCAATCCCTAACAGAGATGGCAGTGGGCCTTTACAACCTTTTTGCTGGAGCTCCAATGATGTATAACTATCCTCCTATTGAACTTAAGCAACTGAAACAAATGCACCATAAACTAATCCTATCTAAGCTCATGAAAAAGACTAAGTTAACAAACTGTAAATTCGAATTGCATGTGAAAGTAAACAAACTCAAAGTGCTGGAACTAAATGCAAACACATTACAACACCGAGGAGATCTATTGCTCTCAGGTTGGGCCCTAACCTGAGAGCTATAGCTCCTTGAGAAAACTCAGAACTAGATCAAAATCTGCCTTCTTTATTCATAATCTGATGTCATGCCAAACTGGCTTACAAAAGGAACAAAAACACAGAGCTGTGCTCAAGAATTACAATAGTAATGCGAAAGTTTCAACAACCTATCAAAGGCTACGACCTCTATACTTATGCAAAAACGATCATCCAACAGGTGTCCTTGATTTTAGGAGCTCGGTTGTCCAACTGAAGTTTAAACTGCTGATCCTGTAGGACAGTCATAATTGTTGTTCCTGTAGAACAGTTATAACTGATGTTCCTGTAGAACAGCTGGCTGCTTCTAAGCTCGGTGGGGAGATGGATTGGAGCTCGGAGCTATGGTGGGAATCACGAGGAGGGTCCCAAGACTGTGGACATTCTCTCCTAAAAACCAGCAGTGCCACCTCATTGTCTCCTTGTCTCCTTTTCACGTGGTCTTTTCTCCCTTTTAATGCAAAAACCTGAAATCATAATGCATTAGTCACGTGGATAGAGTGCCTACCCTTCTTCCTACAAACAACATGAATAAACTAAGAAATGCATGCATAAGCAATAAAAGATGAATGGTTTGAGCAAGTAGAATAGGCCAAAATGAGCCCAAATTGTACCAAAATTGGGGCTCATCATCACCCCCCAGCTGAACCATTTGCTCATCCTTGAGCAACTCAGTCAAGATCCTCATCCTTCATGGCTTTCACTGCTCCCCTTACATCCCAAGCTTCTGTGGTGATGTCCTCTTTGTTGATATGAAACCCGGCTGTTTTGTCCACCTTTTCCCATTGTGCATTGTCATCTTTCTCTGTACTCCCTTCAGCCAATCCTAGCAGCAATGGGGGGCTGAGTTTAAGGCCAATCCAGCTGGCCTGAAGTCTTTGCATGGATTTCTTGTAAAGGTTCACTCTTGCCAATGCTTCCCTCATCCGGGTTGGGGTATGGTATTCCCGGATCTTCAAACTATGTGCCAAGGTATGCCACCTGCGTGCACATGCCTGGGCAGCAGTTTCTCCCAATAATCCTTCCATGTCTTCAAAGTGGGCTATTGCTTGGGCCTGCTGGTCCATAAATCTCAAGGAAGCTGTGGGATCATTAGACAACTGTTGGCGGGCTGAGATGAGGGCAACCGGATCCTCTGGTTCTGCTCGAATGTACAGTGGCTCACTCACTTCTCGGTTCATGACCGATTTTTCTTCAGTTGCTCTCTGATCCTCATGATTTAGCCATGAAGCGAAGGCCATCAACTGCATATCACCCAAGGCGATATTGGGATCCCAAGAGACTTCATTAGGCAAAACCAGATTGTGGAGGTAGAATTCTGCTAGTTTGGCTTTGTCTTCTGCCGAGCTAGTATTGCATAATTCGGCAAATTGCTGTGGGTTATGGATTTGCGCAATGCCTCTTTGTGCTAATGTGTTTATCTGGAACTGCAGCCACTGATCCTTTAAGTACAACCCATAAGATTTTGCAGGATGTCTGCACTGCAGGGCTTCCATGGCCCAACTGGCCATGCAGGCCAATTGTGTTTCCTTTTGTTTCAGCTACTCTTTCAGAGCTTGTATTTCAATTTGGTCCTGCTATCTTGTTTCCTGTAGAAGTGTTATTGGCTCCTCAAGATGGGTGGTCAGCTCTTGTTTTCCTTGCTACTCATTTGTGGTGTCTTTGGAGGATGTTCCTACCCCTGCCCTTAGCTCCTGTAGCTGCAATTTCAACTTCTAGTTTTGTTCCTGTAGAAGCACACGTTGACAATTAGCCACATGCTTAGCCAATGCAAATTCACTCCTGACCTCCTTAAGTTGTTCTTGCAGGGGACCTATGTCCGCCACACCCTTGGACTTGGCGATTTGCATCCATGTGTGGGAACGGACCCTCTCCTCTTCCAATGCAAAAAATAGAGGTACAGTAAATTTTTGCGGTATGATCTTTCCCGCCTCCAAGAAGGTGTAGTAGGAGTTCAGATTAGGTGAAGGGCTAGGTTCAGGGATATGTTCTCTTTCTTCCTCTCCAGGAGGTGCTAGCTCACCCTCCTTTGGTGATGAAGGTCCTTCCCCTTCTCTTTGTTCGGTTTCCTGTAGTCAAGCCAAAGTATCCTGTAGGACATTTTCGGCTTCCTGTAGCCGGGTTTTTTTCATCCAATAGATCTAACCTTTCTTGCCATGTGTTCTTCTTTGGACTTCCCTTTTCGTAGGTAACTGTAATCTTTGAGGGGGATGTTTCTTTGGGAGAAGCAGGGGTGTCTTCGATGACAATTGGGCTGCTGGATTACGTCTGTGGTTTCCCTTTTTTTATCCTAACACTTCTCCGGGTTTTGAAGTAGAGAGGAGGGTCCCTCTTCCTCTTTCCTCTTGGCTTAGGCGGCGTACTGAGGCTAGCTAATACAGCCGCTGCCTCCCTGGCCAGAACATCCACTTTCTGCTCCTTTGATTTTGATTTTGCATGGCTTCCTGTAGAAGCCTGTTTCTCCGTTTTCGGGCTTCCTGTAGAAGCCTGTTTCTGCGCTTTTGTGCTTCCTGTAGAAGCTGTTTTCGGGCTTCCTGTAGAAGCCTGCTTCTCCTTTCCTGTAGTGACAGGTGTCTTCACTTTCGCTCGCTTTGCTGCAGGGGTTTTATCTTTTTGTTTGCTTGTGAGTGCTGGAGAGGTAATTGGGCTGACATGGCCCGCCCCAACTTTGTCCCTTCTGCTCTTTGACCTTATTTCCCTCGCTGACAGGATGGGGGAGTCAGCTTTTTCTTCAACATCTTTTTCTTCGTGCTGCTTCTCCTGCATGGTAGTCGGGGTACTTAGGCTAGTTTCCTTCTTTTCTTCGGCCACTGCTTCTTGTTCTTCACTGCTAGACGACCCTGTTTCTTCCATCAACATTTTTATGTCTCCCTCTCGTGTTAAATTCCAGAAGGATTCCCATGAGAGGGGAACCTTTTGTGAGTTGAGCGCGTCTTCCACAAGAAGCTTGATCAGCCCATGGTGTGTGACTTGATCTGGTATGCCGTCCTTGAGCTTTGTAGCGCACTCCATCAAGGACTGTAGCAAAAAGTAAGGAATGCTCAGTCTCTGTTCCCATTTTTGTCCTTCGTGAATGCTTCTTCAGGTGGGAAGAACTCTTTCTTGGCTTGCTGGCTTAGCTTTCTTTCGTCCTTGTCCCATGGCAGACCCATAGGGAGTTCTGTGATCCGACTAATATGTTCTAGGGTGAGCTTGAGGCTCAGACCTCTGAAGTTCACTGTGGCCAGTGTCTGGGATTTAGGCTTCAGAGCCTGCAAGAATTCTTCGGCTACTTCATCATCGTAGCCCTGCAGCTTATCACAAAAAGTCATCCATTGTGCTCTGGTGAAGAGCTCTACCACTGCCGGGTTTCTCCTCAATTTATCTGAATCCGTGGGTTCTCGCCTGATAAATCCACCCGGCATGATGGCACAATTTTCTTAACCGGAGGTGGTGATGGTGGCAGAGAGTTTAGTTTCGGGGACAGAGTGTAGAACAATGCGCATAACCCACAAAATTTTCAACACAGTCTAATTACTCAACAATCCTGTAGAATGACAGTATAGGCACACAGACAGCAATTTCACCACTTTCTCTATACCCAGACAGTGACTGACAATCCTACCACCTTTAATGACCATTTGCATGAGAAGTCGAGGGTTACCTCGTTACTCGGCCACCTTTTTTACGTCAGCACCCGCGTTCCTGTAGAAGACTGCGTTCCTGTAGAACTGCGTTCCTGTAGAACTGTGTTCCTGTAGGAGCTGTTCCTGTAGGAGCAGTGTGCAAACTTCGGGGAGGACTGTAGTTGGCCAGCGGTCGAGATGTGCTTCACCGGCGTTCTGGTAGCCGAAAGCTCAGCCTATCAACGTGCAAAGGAAATCAGAAGAGCCACTCGAGTTTTGAAGTGGAGGTTGATGAATACATGCGCATAATCTAGCCAGTTAGATTTTGAATCGGCACAGCTCGTGGCGCGGGGGGTGAGCTGTCCCCACCGGACCGTTGGGCGACGTCACCCATCATTCGCCTGCATATTCACTCGCTGCCGCATTCATTCCCACAGATCTGCCGCCGCCCTTTTCGGTTAAACTCGTTTCTCGGTTAACGGGACTATCCTCACGTGCGTGCTGCGTATTTTCTTTGTCGTGGCTGCCACCCAATCATCCGACTATACCATAACTAGCCGACGTGGCCAGTCAACTGGCCATACGGCCGCTCAACCATTCATTTCTACGCCATGCAAACAAATCAAAGTAATACTCATGCGATTTGGTGGAAGGAAGGGTTGAGACACTTACCTGCGCGCGGCTGCACACGATTTTTCAGTTTTTGGACGACGGGGAGCGGATCTACCTGCTGCATGCGGCTTACACAGTCCCGGAGGCTCATGGTTACAAGATGCTGGCGATGGAGTGGATGCTCTGGTTGCCTGCGCCCGTGTGTTGATTGCAGATGGTGGTGCTGTGAATGGTATCCACTCATGCAGGTTTGACTGTTACAGGATTCCCGCAGGGTGCCTTGTAACAGTCTCGCCTCCTTGGGTGCATGCTGCACGACGATGGATAGAATCTTCTGATCACGCTCCCGGAGCTTCTGATGCTCGACATGGATGTGGTATGAGCTCTCGGTGCTTGTTTTTCTTTGACAAATGGCTTTACCACGAGAACTCATTGATATGGTTTGATGGTGCAGGGATCTTGGGTGCATGTCGACGAGGATGGTGGAGCAAGGTAACAGCGTCGTGCATGGGCCCAAAAGAGGCTTACATGCGTCCAAACCAACCCGTAGTCATCAGATCTGTTCATGAAATGCATTCTGGGCTGTTCTGAGCTTCTACAGGAAGTTTCCTGTAGAAATACAGAGCTTCCTGTAGACAAACAGCTCTTCCTGTAGAAATTTGCACCTTCCTGTAGAAATTTGCACCTTCCTGTAGAAAATCGCACCTTCCTGTAGAAAATCTGCGTCTTCCTGTAGGAGACTCAATCTATAATGAAACTGCACATACCTTGAAGAACATAAGCATTCTTGGAGGTGGTGCTGGTGAGGTGTTTTGGCTGCATGATAAGGACTTTTGGCCTTGAGTTGAGAGGCTTCCTCTCCTCCATAGAACACCTGCAATCTGCATGCAACTTTCACATAAGAAACTTGTTGATCTTGTATTTTTTTCTTTTTGTTTTTTTTTTTTTCTTTTTTTTTTTTGGAAGATAGCAGGGGCGCCTCAATGAGGTTTTCACCCTTACCACCTGCCTTAAGCGCCTCAGAGAGGTTTTCACTCAAGGATCTTTATCTCTTTTTTTCTTTTTCTTTTTTGAAAGATGGCAGGGGCGCCTCAATGAGGTTTTCACCCCTACCACCTGCCTTGGGCGCCTCAGAAAGGTTTTCACCCAAGGATCTTTATTATTTATTTATTATTATTATTTTTTTTTTTATTTTTTTTAGATTCTTCAGGGTGTGCCCAAAGCAGGGGCAGAACCCTTCTCTATGACCAATACTGCCTTCTCCATAGTTTTGATGAACTCTTGTCTAGAGGGAGGCTTCCTGTAGATCTTCAATCGATGCCCGTTGACAAGCATGGGGATGGCTTCCTCATCAATGGTCCGAATAAGAACAGATCCATTGTCATGACATTTTTCCACTGAATATGGCCCGAGCCATCTGGTTCTCAGCTTCCCCTTGAAGTCTTTGTATCTGGAATCATACAACAAAGCCCAATCTCCCGGCTGAAATTGCTTGTCATGGAGATGTTGGTCATGCCACACCTTTCTCTGAAGTTGGACCACTTCTGAGTGAAGGAGGGCCTACATGCGGTGCTCATCCAGTCCATTCAGCTGCAATAGCCTTTCTTGTTGTGCATGGCTGAGATCTAGATCCAGCTGAGCTGCCATCCTCAAAGTGTTGTATTCGAACTCAATGGACAACAAAGCCTTCTTCCCATAGACCAGCTCATAAGGTGTGAAGCCGGTGGTGGTCTTCCAAGTGGTGTTGTAAGCCCATGTGGCTTCAACCAAGTGATCTGCCCAGTCCTTTCTGCTGCTGCTCACCACCTTGGTCAAGATCCCTTCTAATGCTCTATTGGTGACTTCCACCTGCCCATTTGCTTGAGGATGATAGGGGGTGGAAGTCCTATGCTTGATCTTGTGATGAGCTAGTAGATCTTCAACCAAGTTGGATGTGAACTGGCTCCCTTGATCGGTCACCAGCTCTCTTGGGTAGCCAAACTTGTAGAAGATGTTCTCTCTTAAGAACCCGACCACCCTTTCTTCTGTTGCTGCTTTGATTGCTTTGGTCTCTGCCCACTTTGTCAAATAGTCAGTGCACACAATGATGTAAGACCTTTGCCTTGAAGGAGGGTTGATTGGGCCCACAAAGTCCATACCCCACTTCTCAAATGGCTCAAGAGTCACTTGAGGTTGGAGAGGCATCTCATCCCTTTGGGTCGGTTTCCCCATTCTTTGGCATTGGTCACACTGACTAACATATCTTCTGACATCTTGATGAAGTGTGGGCCAATAGTAGCCTGCCTGCAGGATCTTGAAGGCAGTTCTCTTTACTGCAAAATGTCCTCCACAAGGCCCATCATGACAGGTGAGGAGGAGGTCAAAGACTTCCTCCTCCCTTACACAACACCTTAAGATCTGATCGGGGCCAAGCTTGAACAGATTGCCCCCGATCCAGGTAAATGAGGCACTCTTTCTGATGATTCTGCTCTTCTCTTTTGAAGAGAGGTGCGGAGGGAACTGAGCTGAAACAAGGTAGTTTGCTATATCAGCAAACCATGGAGAGAGTACTGAGATAGAAAACAGATGCTCATCAGGCATCTGGTCATCCACCGTCCCATCTTCATCTGCAGACAAATCCAATCTAGATAAAAAATCAGCAACAACATTTTCTCTACCTGGTTTATCAACAATGGTTAAGTCAAACTACTGCAATAAAAGTAACCATCTAATAATACGAGCATTCACATCTGGTTTATTCATTAAATATCGGATTGCAGCATGGTCAGTATGTACAAATGTTTGATAGCCAGTGATGTAATGTCGGAACTTGTTCAGTGCATGGACCACAGCTAAGAATTCTTTCTCGGTTACAGTGTAATTCAGCTCAGCTTTGGACAAGTTTTTGCTAACGAAGTAAATGGCATATGGAAGTTTTTGCTCAACTTGTCCTAAGGCTGCACCTATGGCTTTGTTCGAGGCATCAGTGTGGATGTGGAAAGGTAGGGCCCAGTTTGGACCTCTCAGGATTGGTGCTGACACTAACTTGTCTTTTAATTCATTCAAACTCTTCTGACAATCATCAGTCCAATTAAACTCCACATCTTTTGCCAAAAGGCCAAACAATGGTGAGGCTAACTTGCTGAAGTCCTTAATGAATCTTCGGTAATATCCTGCTAATCCCAAGAAACTCCTAACATCCCTTACCTTCTGTGGAGGTGGAACCTTCTTGATTAGAGCAATTTTGTTAGGATCCACCTGTAACCCTTGGCGAGAGATGGTATGGCCTAGCACAGTCCCTTCAGTCATTAGGAATTCACATTTTTCAGGGCTAAGGGACAAGTTCATCTCGATGCACTTGGTTAGGACTTTTCCCAAATTGGACAATGCTTCCTGGAAGTTGGCCCCATAAGGAGTAAAGTCATCCATATAGATTTCTACTGCATCATGGACCAGCTCCGAGAAGATGCTCAAGACAGCTCTCTAGAAGGTAGCAGGAGCATTGCATAGCCCAAAGGGAAGGACACGGTAGGCAAAGGTACCCCAAGGACAGGTGAAGGTGGTCTTATCTTGGTCTTCCGGGCTGATTTGAATCTGATTGTACCCGCTAAACCCATCCAGGAAAGAGAAGAACTTCTTTCCTGCCAGTCCATCCAACACTTGATCTATGAAAGGTAGGGGGAAATGGTCTTTCTTGGTAGCTTTGTTCAGCTCTCGGTAATCCACACAGATTCTCCACTTCCCATTCTTCTTGGGAACCAACACTAGAGGGGACACCCATTCACTATCTGAGATGGGGTAGATGAATCCGGCATCCAACAGTTTTTGCAATTCTTCCTTGACAATGTCCTTAAGGGCTGGATTCATTCTCCTCTGGGGTTGCCTAACCGGTTTACAGTCCTCTTTGATGTATATATGATGGGTACAGACCGAGGGATGGACTCCTTTCATCTCCTTATAGCTCCAAGCAAAAGCATCTAGGTGGCTGGCCAACAGGCTACACAGCTCCTTTTCCTGAGAAGGAGATAGGGAGGAGCTGATTTTCAATGCTCTCTCAGGGCCGAACTCCACATTCTTAACTCTGGGAGTGACAGGGTTGGTTGTACAAAGATCCACTAAGGTGCCAGCTTGGGCATCCTCCACCAATTTTTCTAAGGGTAGTGCACTGGTAGGTGGGTTTTGGATCAAGTTCTCGATCAAGTCATCCTCGGTTGGAGGGTCTCTTCTAGTGGTATCTAGGGTACACAGAGGTGCTGAGTACACCTCGTCTTCTTCTCCTTCTTCTAGCCAAAGTGGTAAATCATGCTCTAAGGAGGGTTGGGCAGGAGGGTATAGGACTAGCTGCTTGGACATGGGACCATTTTTGATGGTCATGTTTCCTGCACGACAACTTATGTAAGCATCTGCAGTAGCTAACCAAGGCCTTCCCAAAATGAGAGGATATCCAGTAAGCTTTGCCTTTGGTTGCAGAACCAGGAAATCTGCAGGGTATTCCCAAGAGTCAACAGAGACCAAGACATCCTCCACAATCCCTTCGAGAGTCACGGTGGAGCGATCTGCTAATTGCAGTACTGTCGAGGTCTTCCTTAAGGAACCCTGAAGATTGAGTTTAAGCATAGTATCTCTGGTCATCACATTAATGGCAGCTCCCAGATCAATCAAGGTGTGAGGTATAATGGTGCCATTGATGTGGACATCTACTACAGGACTTCCAAGATCTAGGTACTTTGGGCACATGACTTGTCCTAGCATAAGGTCGGACAGTTGTCCTATGACATTGATAGTTGAGGCATCTTTCTTTCTCTTGCCTGGGTGTTTAAAGCACTTTTCCTTAACCAGTTTGTTGTATATGGGCACATCCTTGATGGCTTGGAGAAGTGGTATCTTCACACACAACTGCTTGAGCTCTCCCAGAAGCTCATCTTCTTCCGGGTTGGGTTGTGTGGTGGTTGCAAGTCTCTCAGGAAAGGGTGGAATAGGCTTTGGTTCACTCTCCTGATGGTCTTCCTCATCCTCTGGGGGAGGAGGTTGGCGATCTGGAAGAGTCTTTCCAGATCTAAGATTGATCTCCTGGATCTCCACAGCATAGGTAGGACATGATGTTTCCCCAGTGTATACCTGCTGAGCCTGTCTATTGTTGGGGTTCGGGTTCGGTTGAGCAGGCATTTGAGGTTGCCTTGGAGGAGCAGGAGGTAAAGGCTGAGGTTGAACTGGTGGTGGAGGCAAAATGGCAGGAGGAGTGTTGTATTGGGGCCTCCACCCCGACTGAGGTGCACTCCACTGAGGTTGTGACTGGGCGTGTGAATGATATGAATGAGAAGTAGGTTGAGTAGGGTACTGAGGTGGATAAGACCATGGAGGAGGCATGGACCAAGAAGGATGAGCAGGGGGACCCCAAGAAGGCATGGGAGTCGATTGGTTGGGGTTATAATAAGCTTGTGGTGCCCCTTGCATTCCCTGCTGATAAGGTCTAGATCCTTGTGGCCTCCTTTGGTTGATGAAGTAGAGAGGTTCAGTGGGGGCTTCGGTCCCTTGGTACATGGCTTTAAACCCAGGTAAGGTTGGACACTGATTTGTTGGATGGTCCTCCTCACAAACAAAACACACTTCAACCAAGTGCAATGGGCATTCATTCTTAGGGTGTCTTCTGGTGCACCTAGGGCAGAAGACAGCCAAGGCTCTCTCAGCTTCTTCCTTCTTCTGCTAGATCTTGAATGTGTCCAGCTGCATGGCAATGGTCTGTCTCACCTCACTCTTAAGATCTTCTAGTTGGTTTGTAAACTCATGTTTGGAGAAAGGGACACCAGTGGAGAGGAGATTTCCTCTACCTCATTTCCTAGCTACCCTGGAATGATTTCTAAACACAGTCTTGATGTCCTCATAAGGCAGTTGGTAAATGTCCCCCCCAGCTAACATGTGAAGGGTGTCTAAGAGATCTTCAGGGACTCCTCAGAGTAGAACCAACTTGAGGGATTCAAGGTCAAGTGTGCACCTGGCCCACTTATAGCTAAGTTGGAACCTCTCCTCATAATCCTCTAAGGACTCATCATTTCCCATGGTCATCCGAAAGATTTCTCCCTTGGTTTCCTTAGACCTACAGTAATCCCTATACTTGGTATTGAAGGCTTGCTGCATCTGAGCCCAAGTAGTGATACTATTCCCAGGTAATCCCATGAACCAGCGTAATGCTGCATCCTTAAGAGTTGAAGGGAAAAGCTTCAGCTTTTGCTCATCTTCGGTATAGTCATAAGTTCTACAAAGGACAGCAAACTCAAACAAGAAGGTATCAGGATCCTCAGTGGTCAGTCCATGGAAGTGAGGCAAGGCGGAGGGGCTAATGTTCTTCATTTTCATCTCTCCATTGGTCTCTCGGATGGGGAAAGCTCCTTCTATTCTCTCATCCTCTCTTCTATTATCAGCCATGGCTTCAGATGGAGTGGTTTCTAACTCTTCTTCTTCTATAGGGTCTTGGTATATCTCAGGTTGTTCGCCTATAGGTTCCTCTGGGTCACTGTCACCAAAGAAGAGAGAAGGGTGACTTAGTGATGTGGTGGGGGTGTTGGGTAGGAATTTGCCTGATTTATCTCGGTTCCTACGAGGCATGAAATGGAAAGGACTTTTCTTTTTTGATTGCTTTTGCTTTTTTTTCTTTGGTACCTGCAAAACTGAAACAGAGTGATCTACAACTAACTATATTGCTCAAATGAAATTGCAGAATTGGAAAGCTAATCTAGGAAAGCAAGAAATACTAATCTATGAAAGCAGGAAATGCTAATCTATGAAAGCAGGAAATGCTAATCTATGAAAGCAGGAAATGTCTATGCTACTTTTGCAGAATGAAAATGAAATAAACTACTGAGCAGAAGTAAGAGTACGAAAGTAGAAGAAAAGCAACAATTACTAATACTCTGACGCTTCCCCGGCAACGGCGCCAAAAAGATGGTGAGCTCCAGTATTGTAGCAATAATGCTACAACTCCTGGGGCTTCCTGTCTCTTAATTTTATCAACCCGGTAGTTCGTACAAACTTGGAAGCGACGGTGCTATATGCACAAGTACTAGCTCTTGTCGCAGCTGTCACTTGGTCAGCTGGCACAAGTCCGCTAGGGCTCAAGCCAACTTCTATAGGCTCTCAGAAGAAGCTTGCTAATTGATGGACGAAAGCTATTCTCAAAGGAAAGCTACTTTACTTGACAAAAATGGACTGAAAGCAAATCAAAGCATGTAAACCTAGGAAACCCTAATTTGACTAGTCTAACCTCTATAACGCAAAGAATGTGAATGAAACTTCTACCAATGCTGTCATTACCTCTAATAAGTGAAAATGCATGAATCTAAGCTGCTTGCATCTTAAAAGACATATTTTTGTATTTTTTCTTTAAGTGGATGGAATGGTTGTGATTTTGTGCTTATTAGGGTTTGGTTGTGCAGATGGGATGGAGAAGGAAGGGAAGCGTGGGAAAGGTTGGGGAGGCTAGGAGAGGTCCCCAGGGATCCTTAGCATCCGTCCACAGAGGTTCCTCATGTTCAGAAGCTCAGCAACCGAGTGAGTGGCCTCCTACAGGATGTCTGCAGGGGATCCTACAGGAAACTCAGAGGTTTCTACAGGAAGTCTACAAATTGCTACAGGATGACCTACCGTGGGTGTTTGAAGTGATGGAGGAGTGATGGAATGGTAGGGGGAGATATGTAAGGTAGGAATAAGGCTGGTGATGGCTCAGAAGTGGAGGGATAGGATGGGGAATGAGTGTAGGGAGTAGGTTGGAAGATAGAGGGCTATGTCAATGAAAGGGCTAAAGAATGAAGTTACGTGAGGAGTGGAGGAATTTGGAAGATAACAGAGTGGAGCAGTGGTCAAGGATGTGGTTGCATGCGTGATCAAGACGAAGGAGGAGGTAATGGAGCGAGGGAGAGCAGTGTAAATGAAACAAATGCTTATGACTGTCACCAAGACGAAAATGCATTCACCTAGACTACCTGTGCTATGAATTCAATGAACAACAATCCAAAATGCGAAGAGGAATGTGCATGAAGCTGTGATGAAGGTGTGTGGTGTAGGTGTGAATTACATGGAAGCATCTAACATAACCGTGACTGTGTTGCAGCAATCATGAAGTAAAGAAATGCGTATTTTTGGTGGTTGGTTATGGACTGCACCCCAATCCCTAACAGAGATGGCAGTGGGCCTTTACAACCTTTTTGCTGGAGCTCCAATGATGTATAACTATCCTCCTATTGAACTTAAGCAACTGAAACAAATGCACCATAAACTAATCCTATCTAAGCTCATGAAAAAGACTAAGTTAACAAACTGTAAATTCGAATTGCATGTGAAAGTAAACAAACTCAAAGTGCTGGAACTAAATGCAAACACATTACAACACCGAGGAGATCTATTGCTCTCAGGTTGGGCCCTAACCTGAGAGCTATAGCTCCTTGAGAAAACTCAGAACTAGATCAAAATCTGCCTTCTTTATTCATAATCTGATGTCATGCCAAACTGGCTTACAAAAGGAACAAAAACACAGAGCTGTGCTCAAGAATTACAATAGTAATGCGAAAGTTTCAACAACCTATCAAAGGCTACGGCCTCTATACTTATGCAAAAACGATCATCCAACAGGTGTCCTTGATTTTAGGAGCTTGGCTGTCCAACTGAAGTTTAAACTGCTGATCCTGTAGGACAGTCATAATTGCTGTTCCTGTAGAACAGTTATAACTGTTGTTCCTGTAGAACAGCTGGCTGCTTCTAAGCACGGTGGGGAGATGGATTGGAGCTCGGAGCTATGGTGGGAATCACGAGGAGGGTCCCAAGACTGTGGACATCCTCTCCTAAAAA
Organism: Pinus tabuliformis; assembly: GCA_031772625.1. Classification (NCBI taxonomy): domain Eukaryota; kingdom Viridiplantae; phylum Streptophyta; class Pinopsida; order Pinales; family Pinaceae; genus Pinus; species Pinus tabuliformis. Next base: position 880,610,788 of record CM062820.1, on the reverse strand, counting down.
CCAGCAGTGCCACCTCATTGTCTCCTTGTCTCCTTTTCACGTGGTCTTTTCTCCCTTTTAATGCAAAAACCTGAAATCATAATGCATTAGTCACGTGGATAGAGTGCCTACCCTTCTTCCTACAAACAACATGAATAAACTAAGAAATGCATGCATAAGCAATAAAAGATGAATGGTTTGAGCAAGTAGAATAGGCCAAAATGAGCCCAAATTGTACCAAAATTGGGGCTCATCACCTTGATCAAAATTGGAATGGAATAGATTGGCCCATGGGTCCTTCTTAAGTTTCCCTAATAGTTCATCTACTAGGCCATTTATTGGCATGGTATCGGGAGGTTAGTTCTGCAAAAAGTTATCAATGAGATCATCCTTATCTAGTTGTTTTCTTCCTATAGTAGATTCTAATGTACAAACTCGGTACATGGATGATTTATAAAAAACTTCTTCTTCTTCTTCCTCTACCCAAAAATGTAAGTCATGCTCAAAAAAGGTTTAATTAATGGGGTACAATACAAGCTAATTTGTTAGGTGCCCATTTTTAATTTTCACGTCTCTGACCATACAACTAATGTAAGCATCAGGAGTGGTCAACTAGGGTCGTGAAATTAGAGGGTATCCATTTAAATCGGTTTGGAGTTAGATGACAAGGAATTCTGTGGGGTTCTCCCAAGAGTCAATGGAGACCCATTAGAGTAAATTTCAGCCAAGACGTGGGCTTCAAAGGAAAAGTAATAAAATAAAAGTTATGAATTTTGGAGGGAAAAGAACAAAACTACTTCTTCTTTTTTTGTTCTATTTTTGGCTTATTGTGTTATAGGTTTACTCAAATTCCAAGTGTATACACTCAATGGATGCGGAATTAAATTTCACATCCAATGCATACCCATTATACGTACTTTTGAGAACACCCAAATTGATAAAAATTGATGGTACATTAGAAAAAAATGTTGAACACACCTTTTTAATGTATCCTCAATTTTTATCAATGTAGGTCTCCTCAAAAGTATGCATAATGGGTACTTGTTGTATGTAGAATTTAATTCCACATCCAACGAGTGTATACGCTTCAAATTTGAGTAAACCTAGAAGGAGATAAGCCAAAAATACAATTAAAAAGTAGTTTTTTATTCTTTTATTTTCCATCCAAAATATTTACATGCACTTGTTTTTAAATTTAACGAAATTTGATTGTTTTACATATTATGTACATGAAAAATTCATGGGCACTTTTCGGCTGAAATTTCCTCGAATAATCAAATCCTCAATAGCTCTGTTAGGGGATAATGTGGATATGTCTGCAGGTTGCAGCCACATTGGAGCTCTATGGTGGTTTTTCTCAAGGATCCTTAGAGGTCGTGTTTCAACATAGTTTCCTTAGTCATGACATTGATTGCAGCCCCAAGGTCAATCGGTTCATTAGGGACTACAATATTGTTAATGTGAAAATCCACTAATGAGCTACCAAGATCCAAGTAATTTTGGGAGACAACCTTCCCAAGCATTAGTTTAGACAACTTCCCAACAACATTGATAATGAGGGCATCACTTTTTCTTCATTCAGGGCTCTTGAAATAATATTCCCTGATAAGCATTTTATAGATGGGAAAATATTTGATGGTGTGGAGAAGGGGTATTGATGCAGGTGCATTAGGATGAGCACATAAAAAGTGATAAGTTATTAAAGTCAGTCCAAGAGCCTAGCAATGTGATGGATTGGTCACATGTCAAGGCTAGAACATTTTAAAGTTTATTTTTGAAAAGTTTTTGATATTCAGTTAAGATTAGTTAGAAATATCTAGTTAAAAGAAATGATTTTATAGTTAGTAGGTAGTTAGGGAAAAATAAAATTGGTTCACATCCATGAATTCATTTCTTGGACAGTCGATTTTGAGTTTTTTGGGAAGGGGAGAGGAGGAACATTTTTGGGTGCTATAAATTTTGGTGTGAGATTGAAGTTAATTGAACAACATTTCTTAGACTAGTGGTTTTTTGGCAACAAATTGAATCTATAAGTGTGTGTGAGACAGTTATTTTGTTATGTGTTTGTGAAGTTTATGAACCATAATATTAATATTAGGAGATTGAAATTGATTTGGTCTTTAAATTGCTCTGTTGAATGAGGAATTATTGCACTTTGTTTTCTATGTTATTTACATTTAAATGAGACATGGAGAATCATATTCATTTAATATTTTAATCCAATACTTTTGCATCCAAGATTGTGTATTGGCAAGAATCATTTTACATTTCAGATCCGAGAATACAGAGCACTCTGTATCCAACAAACGTAAGAAAGAAAATTCATAAAAGAAAATTATCACCAATTTTGCGGGTCAATTTCTGATCAAAGGAAGACGAATTTCAAAATTATGGCATATGGGTTTTGTTCAGAGTGGGGTCTACCTAATAACGCACGAGCAATATCCCAAAAACTTCCTTCGTTTGGGAGTTACATAGGGATCTTTAAACTGTGTTTTACAAACTGCGTGATTAAAAAAACCAATGTGTTCTTCCTGTACCAACACCATAGTTTGTTGTGAGAATCTGTAACAACACTGTACTTTGTTGTGAGAGTCCTGTAATAGCACCATAGTTGGTTGTGAGAGTTTGTAACAAAATTGTAGTTTGTTGTGAGAACCTGTAACAACACTGTAGTTTGCTGTGAGAGTCTATATCAACATTGTAGTTTGATGAGAGGGTCTATAACAGCACTGTAGTTTGTTGTGAGAGAAAATATTTGTTGTTCGTCCTATAACAGTCTTGTGGTTTGCTGAGATAAAAATCATCAATTTTTGGTATCATAGCGATTACTCTTCCTGAGTAAAAATGGATGTAGGAAGAAGAGGTTGGGGCAAACTTGCAAGGGGAGCAGTAGATGAAGGACTGCGAGAGGAAATTTGAAATCTATCAGCTCGCTTGGTAGCAATGGAAGCCATAAGGCGTAGGGATCTTAAAGGTGGAGATTATAGTGAGGGTGAAACAATGGCAACGACAGATGGGTCAGAAGATGAGGCACCGGAAATCAAACTATTCAATTTAGTTTTGATGGCTAGAAGCAAACCAAGACCAAAAATTTCTAATTACGATGGTAGTTTTTCCACAGAAGCCTTGTTAGAACAGATAAGCGAGTTGGACAAATATTTCGAATATGAGGAAGTTATTGAGGATAGTAAATTCATGGTTTCTGTTACCAAGTTGAAGGGACATGCAACACTGTGGTGGGACAGTGTGCAGGCAGAAAGAAGGAGATTGAACAAACATTAGATTAAAAAATGGGATAGGATGATTGCTAAGATGAAAAGCAAATATCTGCAGACAGATTACTAGATTTCCCATTACAGGAAGATACAGAATCTGGGACAGAAAGGGATGATTGTCAGAGAATACACAAAAGAATTTTATAAATTGAATTTGAGGGATGGGTATGTCGAAGATACCCCTGAGAAAAAATCAATGTATGTGAATGGTCTACAGATGGAAATCCTTAGACGAGATCACCATTCCTTCCCCTAAGACTATAGAGAAGGCATATCAGTGTGCTTTGAAGGTGGAAGAAAAGATTATCAGGAAGCAGAATGCCAGAAGAGTACATCGTTCCGGCAGAGGAAAGGGACAATCCTTTGCCAGAGGTAAAAATGCCAGCAGTAATGAAGGAGGCAATAGTTCAAAGACCTTGGGTTAGACAGAGGGAGAAGGTAGCACCAGAGGTGGAAGGCCATACCAACATGGACAAGGTAATGGCAGGGGTAGAGGAAATTCCTACTAGTGCTACAAGTGTCACAAATGGGGCAATCGGTCTTTTGAATGTCTTAAAGGTGAGCAGGCTGGGAAGCGGGAAGCTTATGTTGCTGAAGCTGATACGGCAGAGGCACCACCATAGGAGGTGGAGAACATTATTAAGACAAGTGAAACCTTGGTGTTGAACAATGTTTTGTTGAAAACAACTAAGGAAGTGACTGACAAGACGCAACAGAAAGCATTGTTCCGGACTGTGTGCAAGTCACATGGAAAATGTTACAAGCTAATTATAGATAGCAGAAGTACTGATAACCTGGTAGCCACTAAAATGGTGGAGAAATTTGGCTTGAAGAAGATAAAAGACCCGACTGCATACAAGGTGTCTTGGCTGAAAAAAGGACACCAACTGTTGGTTGATGAGCAGTGTGAGGTGGAGTTTCACATTGGAAAATACAAGGACAAGGTGACTTGTGATATTCTACGTATGGACGTGTGCCACATTCTATTGGGAAGACCATGGCAGTATGATAGAAAGGTCATCCATGATGGGGAAAAGAATTGTTATAAGTTTGTTAAGGATGGGATAAAGCACATGCTTATTCCCATCAAGGAGGAAAATGCTACAGAGACCAATGAGCCTAAAACATTGTTGATAGGGAAAAAGGAGTTTCTGCGACACATTAAGGAAAATGAGATAAACTATGCAGTTGTACAAAAATTCTAGAGTAGTATTGTTGCATACCAAGATCACTGATTTTCCTATGGAGATACAAGACATGTTGCAGGAATTTAGCGATATTGTAGTAGATGATCTACCAGACGAATTTCCACTGAAGCGGAGCATTAGTCACCACATTGATTTCATTCTGGGAGCTAGTTTTCCAAACAAGGCTGCTTACCGAATGAGTCCAAAGGACAATGAGGAGATCAGAAAACAAGTATAGGAGTTGCTAGACAAAGGACTGATTCGAGAGAGTTTGAGTCCTTGTGTTGTTCTGACCATTTTAGCTCCCAAGAAAGGAGGTGAATGGTGGATGTGCACTGATTCTAGGGCGATAAATAAGATCACCATCAGATATAGGTTCCCTTTACCTCGGATGGACGATATGATGGATTGTCTTAGTGGAGTGACATACTTTTCAAAGATAGATCTAAAAAGCGTTTATCACCAGATCAGGATTCGAGAAGGTGATGAGTGGAAGGCGACTTTCATGACAAATGAAGGCCTGTACGAGTGGCTAGTGATGCCATTTGGCCTGAGCAATTCTCCTAACATGTTCATGAATTTGATGAACGAAGTATTAAAGGAATTTATTGGAAAATTCATGATCGTATATCTGGATGATATACTCATTTTTAGCAAGACTAAGGAAGAATATTTTCGGCATGTCACGTATGTGCTAGAAAAATTGCAGCAAGTGAAACTGCTAATAAATTTGAAAAAATGTTCATTTTTCAGGAAAGAATTGATTTATTTAGGTTTTTTAATTTCTGACAATCAGTTGAAGATGGACCCAGAAAAGATTGCAGCCATAGTTGGTTGGCCATCTCCCAAAAATTTGTTTGAGGTATGAATTTTAAATGGACTGACTGGTTTTTACTGGAAGTTTATTAGGAATTTTAGTGGTATTTGTGCACATATGGTAGACACCATTAAAAACGTAAATCAACCTTTTCATTGGACAGAATCGGCTGAAAGGATTTTTCAGCTTTTGAAGAAGAAGATCACTGAAATACCATTCCTAAGACTACCAGATTTCAACGAACGTTTTCAAGTTCGTTTTGATGCCAGTGGAATAACCATTGGTGCAGTTCTGAGCCAAGAAGATAAGCCAGTAGCATACTTCAGCACGAAATTAAATGAGATCAGGTAGAAGTATACATGTTATGACAAGGAGTTTTATGCATTCGTCCAAGCATTGAAACATTGGAGACATTATCTATTGGCTAAGTAATTTGTCTTGTTTTCAGACAATTCTTCTCTGCAGTACATTATGCAGCAGCACAAGCTGAATCATAAGCATACGAAATGAGTGGAGTACTTACATAGCTTCACCTTTGTTCTAAAGTACATCAGCGGTCAAGCCAACAAGCTGGCATATGCGTTAAGTAGGAGAAGCTTAATACTACAAGAAAGTGCAATACAGGTGCTGGTATTCGAGTATCTTAAGGACTTGTATGGGGTAGATGTAGATTTTAAGGAAGCTTATGAAGCTTTCCAAAATCCACTGTTGAGAGACAATCGCCCATGGTTGGACTATAATATACAAGAAGGGTTTTTGTTCAAAAGAGGAGAGTTGTGCCTTCCTTATTGTTCCATGAGGGAGAACTTTATCCAGGAAAAACACAGTGGAGGATTGGTCGGGCACTTTGGAGTAGATAAGACTTTGGATCAGCTGAGCCACTTCAATTATTAGCTGAGAATGAGAGGATATGTACAAAGATTTATAACCAGATGTAGGGTCTATCAACATGCAAAGGGACACATCGAGAATGCAAGGTTGTATACACCCTTACCCATTCCAAACAAACCTTGGCATTCAGTAAGTTTTGACTTTGTCTTAGTTTTTCCAAAGACACATAGGGGTTACGATTCCATCATGGTGGTGGTGAATCATTTCACCAAGATGGTGCATTTCATTCTGTACAGAAAGAGAAGCGATGCCACACATGTACCACACTAGTTGTTTTAGGAGATAATCAGATTACATGGCTTGACAAAGTGCATCATCTCGAACAGAGATGTGAAGTTCAGAGGCCATTTCTAGCGGACATTGTTGAAGAAATTAGACACCAAATTAAACTTCAGATTGACCTACCATCCACATTCAGATGGACAAACTAGAGTTGTGAATAGGAGTCTGGGAAATCTGCTAAGGAGTCTGGTTAGTGAAAATTCCAGGCAATGGGATCGTGTGCTTGCGTAGGTGGAATTTACCTATAATGTCTCACCCAACCAAAGAACAGGCAAGTGCCCTTTCCAAACCTTATATTGAATGAATACATGTGGAATCATTGAGTTGCGGGATTTGGGTAAGTTGGAGTGCAAGAGTGCTGATGGGGAAGACTTCGACATGAGCAGGTTAAGCAGAAGCTACAAAAAAGCAACCAAAGGTATAAACAGAGAGAATATTTGAGAACAAGGGAGGTACAGTTTGAAGTACGAGACCTGGTCTTAGCACATTTACACAAGGAGAGGTTTCCAAAAGGAGAGTATAACAAATTAAAGATGAAAAACATTGGGCCTTGTAGAATACTTCGTAAGTTTTCTACAAACTCTTACGAGTTGCAGTCACCTCTGGGTGTAGGAATCTCACCCATTTTTAATGTGGTAAATCTATACCCATATTTTGTTGTTGATGTGGAAGGTGATTCGGGGAGTGAAATACATAATATTCAAGATAAGGAGGAACCATCGGTTAAGCAGATGCCTATGGCATAGCCACTGGAAATAGAACAAGTTTTGGACACTCGAGTAACCAAGAAGACGAGAAGGAAAGAATATTTGGAATATCTTGTGAACTGGAAAGACCATTTGATGGAGGATTCTACATGGATGGATGAAGCATCACTACAAAAAGAAGGTCATTCTCTAGAAGATCTTATGAGCAGGAGCTCATAAAATTTTCTTTCTTGGGGAGTCTGATGTAGGTGCATTAGTCTGAGCACATAAAAAGTGATAAGTTATTAAAGTCAATCCAAGAGCCTAGAAATATGATGCATTGGTTACATGTCAAGGCTAGAACATTTTAAAGTTTATTTTTGAAAAGTTTTTGATACTCGGTTAAGATTAGTTAGGAATATCTTGTTAAAAGAAATGATTTTATAGTTAGTAGGTAGTTAGGGCAAAAGAAAATTGGTTGACATCCATGAATTCATTTCGTGGATAGTGGATTTTGAGTTTTTTGGGAAGGGAGAGGAGGAACATTTTTGGTTGTTGTAAATTTTGGTGTGAGATTGACATTAATTGAACAACATTTCTTAGACCAATGGCTATTGTAGCAAAAATTTGAATCTATAAGTCTGTGTGAGACAATTATTTTCTTATGTGTTTGTGAGGTTTATGAACCATAATATTAATATCATGAGATTGAAATTGATTTGGTCTTTAAATTGTTGTGTTGAATGAGGAATTCTTGCATTGTTTTTTCTCTGTTATTTACATTTAAATGAGAGCCGGAGAATCATATCCAGTTAATATTTTAATCCAGTAACTTTTCATCCAAGATTGTGTATTGGAAAGAATCATTTTACATTTCAGATCTGAGAATACAAAGCACTATGTATCCAACAAATAGAAGAAAGAAAATTCGTAAAGGAAAACCATCACCAATTTTGCGGGTCGATTTCTGATCAAAGGAAGACGAATTTTGAAATTTTGGCATCTAGGTTTTGTTCAGAGCGAGGTGTATTTGGTAACTCACGAGTGATTTCCCAAAAATATCCTTCGTTTGGGAGTTATAAAGGGATCTTTAAATTGTGTTTTTACACACTGCGTGATTAAAAAAACAATATGTTCTTCCTGTAACAACATCGTAGTTTGTTGTGAAAGTTTGTAATAGCACTGTAGTTTGCTGTAAGAGTCCTGTAACAACACCGTAGTTGCCTGTGAGAGTCTGTAAAAAAATTTTAGTTTGTTGTGAGAGCCTGTAACAACACTGTAGTTTGCTGTGAGAGTCTCTAACAGCATTGTAGTTTTCTGAGAGCGTCTATAACAACACTGTAGTTTGCTGTGAGACAAAATATTTGTTGTTCATCCTATAACAGTCTTGTGTTTTGCTGAGATAACAACCATCAAGTACTGTAACACATAGGTTCTTCAATTCTCCGAGAAGTTCAACCTCTTCTAGGATGTGTTGTTTAGGTTTGACTAACCTCTCCGAATAGGGAGGTGCAATGGCTTTAGGGGCACTATATTCCTTCTCTTCTTCAATATCTTCAGGTAGAGAAGGTGGGTGATCATCTGGAAGAACCTTCCCAAACATAAGGTTGATCTCGTCGATTTTTGTAGCATAAGAAGGATAGGGTGTTCCCCACTATAGACCTACTAGGTCTACTTGTTGTTGGGGTTCATATTGGGTTGAGCAAGCATCTAAGGTTTCTTGGGTGGATTATTCTGGGGTTGTTGTGGTTGAAGTGGAGGAGGAGGCAGAGTTGGGCTCCCTAATGCCTCCATACTTGTGAAGGATTTCCCCCTTAAGGAGGTTGAGGTTGATATGGTTGGATTCATGGATTGATAGACTAAGGAGAATAGGACCAAAGAGAGGGCATGGAATAAGGTGAGTGAGTTAGAGGATACCAATATTGAAAGGGTCAAATATAGTTTGGATTGAAAGGAGCATAGTGTGCATGTTGCATGCCTCGTTGATATGGTCGAGGGCCTTGTGACCTCCTTTAGTTGATGAACCAAAGTTTCTCGAAGATACCCTATTCTCCTTGATATATAGATTTCAGGCCATGAAAAGGGAGGAACTTTTCAATTGCATGGTTCTCCTCATAAATAGAGTAGGCCTCTATCACATTTAATGGGCACTCATTTTTGGGGTGCCTCTTGGTGCATCCAGGTCAAAATATAACTAGTGCCCTTTTTGCCTCCTCTTTCTTCAATTTAACTTGTATATTATCCATATGTAAGGCAAAGGTCTGAACCATCTCACTCTTAAAATACTATAGCATACTCCCTATTTCATGTTTGATGGTTGAGGCAGAGGGAGAATATTTGACCAAGACTTAACCAGACATACGTCTCTTCCTTGCAACCCTAGAATGATTTTTGAATATTGTCTTCATGTCTTCATAAGTTAGCTAGTAAATGTCTCCACCACACAACATATTAAGGGTCTCCATCAAATCCTCCCTAAATGCTTGGAGAAGTACAATCTTCAAGGATTTTGGGTCAAGGGTATATTTGGCTCTTCTGTAGTTGAGTTGGAATAATTCTTCATAATCCTCTAAATATTTATCTGGCCCTAGGTGTTGTGGGGAAAAATGCCTATGCAGGACGATCCTATCCACATAAGGTGTGACAGTGCCTTAGCAACAAACAGAGACAGCTATTCTGGTTTCTTCTTTTATGAAATGGGAAAGAAGAGAGATCAATGGACTTACCGGTGTCTTCCGTTTGTCCCTCGATCTAGATCCTCTTCTCCTTCGGGTGTTCACAGCTACTTGTCTCCTCGCTCGTCCAAGAGAACAGCTACTTGATTCCTGCGAGATCACAAGAGAACAGCTACTTGCGACAAGAGAACAGCTACTTGAGACAAGAGAAGAACACAACACAAAGGCAGATATTCATATTCATAAATGATTCAGGATTAGAAATAAATCAAATACACTAATGCAATCATACATCAAAGATACATCAGTATATAGGAGAAAACCAAGATAGCTTTATTGATAAATAACAAGGTTCAGGAAGAGATACAACCCAGAGGGCTCCAATCCAGCATCTCCTTCCCAGCAGAATGGAATTCCTATCTTCACCTCCCTTCAAAGCATTAAGCACCCAATGATTCCAGTCTCAAACCAACAACAATTCTTTGCAATAACAAAATTCCAGCCTCTGGATCTCATGGAGGAGAGATCCATATATAGATGTTTGGAGAGAGGATGAGTCAGCTTGAGATCTGACTAGTGTCCTCTCCCTCTGTCAGTTCTTGATTCCACTTGGAGGTTCTTGCTTCCACTTGGAGATTTGGAACCTCTTACTCATCACCAGTCGAATTCCCTGAGGCAAGTGTCATTTTGGAAGCTTCCTGAGCTCTGACACCTTGAGGAATGAGTCTGCCATATGTCCAAACTCGCTCAGCGCAGGTAGCTAGTGTTGGAGTTGACATTCAACGCAGGTAGACAGTGGAGCCACTGACATTCAGTGTAGATGCTCAGTGGAGCAGTTGACATGATCCTGAATTGACTTGTTTTTGAGCAGTTTCAGGTGGAGAACTTCTGTGAATTGCTGTGGTTTGTTAGCCTTGTTCCTCTAGGGGCAGGAACAACATGTTTAGGGACTTTGGATCCCTTAGATTATGGACATTTCATGCTCAATGCTGTAAGGTACAAAAATGTCTATAACAGTTGCCCCCTAAAGTATGAGGCCGTTTATCGGGTGAAATGCTTTATCCAGGAGGGTCCGAAGTTCATCCAATTGCTGGGAGGAGACCTGTAATAAGATACAATACAATACATTATTTTTCATACTGCTTTCATGATCTAGCTGAGGCGGGCATTCCCATGCTCAGCTTTATAAATTCATTTTCTATACATAGAACAGACAATCGTCTGATGGAAGACTGATAATTTTGATGAAATTATCATCCTTTGAGTAGGATGATCGTCTGCTACAATGATGTACATGTCAAATGTCTTTATCTTTCCTGAATATATATCGTAGCCTGGATGGATGAAACTAGATCCGGGGCCTTCAAACTCGTCCGATCTTCACTCTAAGTACAATTCGATCCATGTGAGAATTGTTCTGAAGTCGAACATGGAAAGACATCGCTTGATTACCGGTCAATGATGTAAACTGTTAACAAGCGCGAGAGGAATCACTGATAATGATAATGACCCTCAATGTACTGCAGTACAATTCACGTGGTGTGAATAAAGGACTTGGCGTCGAACACCACGCAAAATCTTCTGGTCGAAGGTCATTGATGTATACCTGTCGCCGGAAGTGAGAAACTTGCCATTGAGGCATGCAAGCTTCAAAGTACTGAAGGGGTTGTTCCTAGATCAACTTCTTGGATAATGAGCTGATGTCGACAAGAAGCGATCCGTCAAAGGAGGGCCTTAATGAATCCCACATCAATGACACGGAACGGAGCTAATGATTTTAATGGAGGTGAAAACGATCTGTGACATATGATTAAGGGTGGCGATCATGAATGGATGAAGGATAATGTATGGCAGTGGATGGGACCCGGTTGACTCTTTCTGAACGACTTCTCTTGAACATATGGTGACACTGATGCGATGGATCGGTAGCATTACCCCAATTACGGATGGTATGGCGAGACCATGGTGATGTGACCGGTGAATGAAACAACCCAACCCGATTGTGGTACGGAGGAAAAGTGTCATGTTCAAGAGCAACTTGCTACCATCAAAGTTTTCTTTAGTTTCTCCCAATTTTTCCCCAGTCATTGCTGACCAGTACCTCTTTATTTTTGTCAAGCTTGAGGAGGATAACATATGCTTGTTCTATAACCTGCCCTTCGGGCAAGCCCATCGCTATGTTTTAACGAGCCTAGTGATAGTGAAACTCGTTCTCGTCTAAAGACAAGTTTGTCGCTATTTAGTGATTTTAACGAGTCTAACGACAAAGATAACTCGGTCCTTTTCATTTTTAGAGAGTCTGAAAAGGTACATAAAGTTAACTCCAAAATTCCTTTTTCGTCATCTAATCCCTTAAGTCCGAAAAGTATAAAACAATACAGAAGGGATGAGTTTTCGATCGTTTTAACGAGCCGAATAAAACAAGCGCTCAATCTTTTTGTGCAATAATCCCTCAGGTCCAAAAAGATTAAAATCTAGAGGAGGGATAGCACTTCCGGTCGCTTTAACGAGCTGGAAGGCCAAAACTCGGCAATCTTTTCATATTTTACGAGTCAGTTGAAAAGAGCTTAAAGAAGACTCGTCTTTTGAGGAACAAGTGATAAACAGGGTTAGCAGCTGATTCCAGGTACAGGTTGGAATTTTCCAATCACGGCAGTGTAAGAAGGATGGCTAGGTGAAATCACTCTTCGCAGCTGTTCCTCAAAATGGGTAAACAATCATATGGAGGTGAACGATCGGCCAAATGAAAAGTGGAGGTGACGGTGCAAACACGACCAAGGCTTTGATGGCTGATGATATTACATTCACAGTGGTTATTTACCGGGTGGTGCTTATGTTTATTTTTTAATGAGCATGAAGTCCGCGTTAAAACTGCTCAAACTTATGTTTATTTTTTAACGAGCATGAACTATGCGCTAAAACTGCTCGGATCTTGCGTTTATTTTTTAACGAGCATGAACTTTGTGCTAAAACTGCTCGATCTTATGTTTATTTTTTAACGAGCATGAACTATGCGCTAAAACTGCTCGATTATACCAGTCATATGATAAGAGTGTCTCATTGGAGATGCTATTTTTTATGGAGCTTCACCTCACGTAAGCTTTGCCCCGGATCCTTTCGTTATGCAAGTTCGGAAACGACTAATCCTACGAGTTTAAAGGGTTAGACCTACAGGTTTAAAGGGAGGACCTAAAAATTTAAAAAATAAATAGCCACCCCTTGCTTGCATTCCAAAAGGTTTGCATGCCCCCAGGCATAAAGTACGATTTCAAAGTTACCTCTACTTCTTTTCCGTCAAAACATTTGTTTTAACGAGAGAGGCTTACCTCTTTCAGGTTACCCAAAGATTGTCTCGTTAGTAGTTTAAACAAAACACTTCCTCGCCAATATCTACCGAAATAGACAAAGGTGAGTGAAAAATAGTTTATTTCACTCACATAACTTTGACAAAAGAATCTTATTCTAGAACAACCCTCTTCCTAGACGGACGGGGTATGGACTAGTCATATTCTCCCGCGGAAACCTACCCTATACCCAAAGTTCTCTGCTGAAGCAGACCAGGACGCATGCCCCCTGGGTTCCAGTCATATCTTCCCGGATTACTCGCGCTCATCAGGAGGACGGACCATGGGTTGAGACACTTCTTGCGTGAATAGACCATTTAGGGATGGTTCATGACTATTTGCGATGCGTGATCCGGGGAATGAAAGTTGGTCCACGAGCTTGACCATTCTTCCTTCATGCGGAAAACACATTACTCTAAAGAGTGATGAGACGATGGCTCCCATGCAATATATATAGTCTCGTCCAAGGAGTAGGTTATAATCCAAGGGTCCTTGAACGACCATCACGTTCATTTGAACGGTCTTCCCTTTCAATGTTATGGGCACATTGGGGAGGATCCCTAAAGGTCGACTAGTTCCTTTATCAAAGCCTGATAGATTTCTCATTTCAGGCAAAAGCGCTGGCGAACCAAGCGCTTTCCAAGCAATAGAGGAAAGGATACTCACAGATGCCCCTTCATCAATAACTGTGCCAGCCATTACCATTCTGTATATTTGGACAATAATTCTGAATGGTATGCTAGCTGGCAAGCGGGGTCTGCCTAGTTGGTTCCAGTCAAAGGACACAACCAGGTTGCTTGGTGGTGGGACCGAATAGACGGCTGGATATCGCTCTGATGAACTTCCTTCCTGCGATAAAGGAATGGTGGCATTGCCCCCTTGATCATCAGAGTCAGTGCTGATGAAGAGAATTTGGACGGTGTCGTCTTTATTCTCCTCTGTGATGGTGTCATTCGAAGATAGAGCCTCTGAAGGCAAAACTGGGTCAACTGCCGTTTCAACCTTTAGACTTTCGTCAGGTATGGATTCAGACGGTTCATCTTCAATGACTGGCGCTTCGGCTGACCACTTGAGCGGGCCAGCCGGGTTCTCAACTAGCGAAGGACTTGGCAGGAGTTTTTGATATCTAGGAGGAAGTTGCGCTCGTAAAATTGGGCGATCTTCCAGAACTCTTTTTGCCTCGTCTAAGAAGGGACAACGGTGGATGGCGTGATTGCCTTCACACAGTTTGCAAGGAAATCTAGTGTTCCCTCTTTGTCCTGTGGCTTCACTTCCACTAGTTGACGGTGAGCAGTCAACATGGCTATCAAAGGTCGATGCTACCGAATTGTGCAAACGGGGAGACCAGTCCCTTAGTATCCGAGGGATACAGGGACAATCTCTGTGGAAGTGGTCTCCCTTGCATATGACGCATGGCGATTTAGGCCTTGCCAGTGCTGTGTGTGGATTTTTGTCAGACGACACTTGTTTGCCCCCAGTCACCTTTGGCTCCTTCTTCTTCTTTTCTTTCTTCTTCTTCTCCTTCTTCTCCTTAGGAACTCGGTTTTTTGCTTTACCAGTTCCGTCAAGCGAAGAGGAAGGAGGAGAGGAAGATGAAGTAGAAGGCTGGCGGGAAACTCTGGTCTGGTCTAACTGTTGACTCGACTGTTCAGGAATGGTGGTGTTCTGAACGACATTGGTTGAAAAGAGCCAGACTGGTAGTCCAATTGTCAGTCCTGGAAGCGACAATGTGGCCATGTGGGGCGCACCAACATCTCCCCAAGAGGAGAAGGGACTAGGATTTCCACCAAGGGGAATTCCTTGGTTGGTGTGCTCCATCTTTTCAACCCAAAGATCAACGCGGGAATAAAGGGTGATTGTTCCGTTTAAAATAAATTGTTAACGACGCTTTAGACACAACTTGCTTTTTCAGTTTTAAAGAGTCGAGAAAAAGCTAAAGATGACTTTAGTCTCCTTCGATGTTTTAACGAGCCCGAAGTGACAAATGCTCGGATGGAATTTTTCTGTTATAGAGTCTGAAAAAGGCCAAAAGAAACTGCTCTGGAGTTCTAGGCAGAGGATGTGCCAAACTTTTCGCAAAACCGCAGAATACTTTTTAGGGTACGGGCGGTCGATCTTCGTGAATGTTGTGTTCACTGCATTGCGATCAATAGGGCGGCTGACACGGATTCCTAAGGATAAAGGATATATGCCTATAGGGGTCTCCCAATATATATGCGACGGTACGTGGGAGCACAATCCGTACTAGCGCTATCGTCCCTCAGGAGGAATCACCCACCTTCCACGAGATCGACAGTCACTAGGCTTAACGACGCCGGAACACGTCTCTAGCCTAGACCTCTATGTTGTGCGTTATGTTGCAAAGCGTTGTTAGGTTCATTCAGTTTATTTTAAGTTGATCTTTTTAGAAGTTTGCCTTTCAAGGTTCACCATGAGATGTATGATACAAATTCCTAAATGCAGTCTAAAGATGATAAGCAAGCTTTATATCTTTTCAACTTTGAAAATCCTAACTACTAAGGGAAAAGAAAGACACCATCTTTTCTCAAAGAGCAATCAGCACACTCTAATGCACTGTTCCTAAATCAAGCATGCAAACTTATTAAAATGCAAATGCACAATGCAGGTGTTTGTTTTCCGCTTTCTTAGTATTGATGCCTACAAAGAAAGCTTTTTGTACAACTTTGAATTTGCTTTTAAATGACAAATACAAACAAGTTTACTTTTTCGAAATCAGAAAGGATAGAAGAGATTACAACACTTAACGATTTTCGAAATAAACTTTTGTTTCGACACTTTAAAAGAGACAAATTCAAACCAATAAGCAAGAGTAAATGTATAATCAATCTGCAAACAGCCAATGAACTCTCTCCTAAGATCACAATCAACAGATCTGAATCAAGGGCTACAGGATGATTATTTCACTCATGCGAAGGAAAACTGTAAATGATGCCACAAACACATAAAAACACTCACAGTATTTTTTTACAAAAGGAGGCGGAATTTAAGCAGAGAAAAGGAGTTATCAGACTGGTACCTATGCTGGTTACAGGCTGCAAAAAACAGAGATCAAAATAGGGCAACAGAGAGCAGAGAACCCCAGCTACACAAGGCAAGACTGGTTCAGCGCAACCTCAACACTGTGGTTTTGACATTCAACGCAGGTAGCCTTCACGGGACCTGTGTTGAAATGCAGACTGCCTTCACAGCAGTTGCGCTGAAGGAGAAACTCTCGTTTCTCTTGGGTTCTGGGTCACAAATTGCTCAAAAATCAACAGTTTCAGGCCAAATCAGAAACACAAGCAAGGTATAACCAAAGGGATGCTTTGAGAGGGTACTAAGATCTATCACAAAGGATCATCAAGTCATTTGTGAGTCCATTGTTTAGATCATAGACAAAATCCAGTGAAGGATCAAGGCAGCAACTGTCTACTTTGCAACTGAGAATAGCAGAAGCAGTTCGATTGTTGCCGTTGAGTCTATGAGGTAAACAATGATAGAAACACAAATAAAATGACTAAAACAAATCTCCCCAGCGGAGTTGCCAATTTGTTGTGGGGAAAAATGCCTATGCAGGACGATCCTATCCACCTAAGGTGTGACAGTGCCTTAGCAACAAACAGAGACAGCTATTCTGGTTTCTTCCTTTATGAAATGGGAAAGAAGAGAGATCAATGGACTTACCGGTGTCTTCCATTTGTCCCTCGATCTAGATCCTCTTCTCCTTCGGGTGTTCACAGCTACTTGTCTCCTCGCTCGTCCAAGAGAACAGCTACTTGATTCCTGCGAGATCACAAGAGAATAGCTACTTGCAACAAGAGAACAGCTACTTGAGACAAGAGAAGAACACAACACAAAGGTAGATATTCATATTCATAAATGATTTAGGATTAGAAATAAATCAAATACACTAATGCAATCATACATCAAAGATACATCAGTATATAGGAGAAAACCAAGATAGCTTTATTGATAAATAACAAGGTTCAAGAAGAGATACAACCCAGAGGGCTCCAATCCAGCATCTCCTTCCCAGCAGAATGGAATTCCTATCTTCACCTCCCTTCAAAGCATTAATCACCCAATGATTCCAGTCTCAAACGAACAGCAATTCTTTGCAATAACAAAATTCCAGCCTCTGGATCTCATGGAGGAGAGATCCATATATAGATGTTTGGAGAGAGGATGAGTCAGCTTGAGATCTGACTAGTGTCCTCTCCCTCTGTCAGTTCTTGATTCCACTTGGAGGTTCTTGCTTCCACTTGGAGATTTGGAACCTCTTACTCATCACCAGTCGAATTCCCTGAGGCAAGTGTCATTTTGGAAGCTTCCTGAGCTCTGACACCTTGAGGAATGAGTCTGCCATATGTCCAAACTCACTCAGCGCAGGTAGCTAGTGTTGGAGTTGACATTCAACGCAGGTAGACAGTGGAGCCACTGACATTCAGCGCAGATGCTCAGTGGAGCAGTTGACATGATCCTGAATTGACTTGTTTTTGAGCAGTTTCAGGTGGAGAACTTCTGTGAATTGCTGTGGTTTGTTAGCCTTGTTCCTCTAGGGGTAGGAACAACATGTTTAGGGACTTTGGATCCCTTAGATTATGGACATTTCATGCTCAATGCTGTAAGGCACAAAAATGTCTATAACACTAGGGTCATCCTAAAGATCTCCTCTTTTATTTCTCTCAATCTACAATATTACCTATATTTTTGGTTAAAAGTTTGATGCATTTGAGCTGAGGTGGTGATGTTTCCTCCTTCCAAGCTCATAAACTAGTATAGGACTACATCCTTGAGGGTATAATGGAATAACTTTAACATGTGATCACTAAACGTATAATAATAGGTTCCATAACCCACAACAAACCCAAACGTGAATGTATCAAGGTCTTCAGAGGCTCGGCCATGGAAGTGTGGGAGAGTAGTGGGGCTTATGTTCTTCATTTTAGCTTCCCCATTAGTTTATCTCAGAAGAAAGAGCTCAGTCTATATGTTTTCAACCATGTTTTGGGTAACTGATGTGGTCATCATGGATTCTTCCTCCCCTATGGATTCTTTAAACATCTCTACCTGCTCACTGAAAAGATTTTCTAAATACTCCATGGTCATAGTAGGAGGTTCACAATTACCATAGAAGAGTGTTGGTTGATTGCTTGAAGGTATGGGGGGTTTTGGCAAAATGTTTCCTAGGTTATCCTTAATCCTATTAGGTATGAAATAACTATGTTTGTTTTTCATGTTTTCTTCTTCTTATTTTTTTCTAAATTTTCAAGATAAGAAAACCTAATGCAAAGAAAAATTAAACTGGAAAAGAAAGCAACTCTAAGCAAAAACAACACCTACTTGGACACCTCCCCAACAATGATGCAAAAAAGTGATGAGACCTAGTATTGCAATAAGAATTTTGCAACTCCCAAGGCTACTAACTTTAATTATCAACTCAAGGTTCGTACGAACTTAAGAGGTGCCAATTTTATATGCAAAGTACACTAAGATCTACTGAAGTTCCTATGAGGCAATGGACCAAACCAACATATACAAAAACCAATCTATAATTGTATCCAGAGTTGCAAGGAAAATAGATTGCATAAAAGGAAAGTTCTAATATACTTGCAGAAATGGAAATGTTAATCTATTTTGTAGAAATGTAAAGGTTAACCTACTTGCATAAATTTAAAAGCTACTTTACTTGCAGGAATGTGAACAATAATCTACTTGCAGAGTGTAAATATCCATTAGAGAAATTTTGTGGTCTAAACTGGACCTCCTAAGAAAAACATACAACCAAAATAAGCTTTATAAGAACCAATAGGATTCAAGATGATGATGTCAACCATGGGGGATGATTCACCATTTTTGGAGTAAAAGGTAAAAAGGTTAAAAAAGAATAAAATAATAAAACTACTTTTTCATCTCATATTTTAAACTTATCTCCCTAAGGTTTTACTCAAATTTTGAGTGGGAGTATTCATTGAATGAAAAATTTAATTCCTCATCCAAGGAGTACCCGTGTTGCATACTTTCAATGGACCCTACTACACGTAAAATGAGAAATACATGAAAAAACGTGATTGGAATCACCTTTTTCATGTAGTAGGGTCCATCGAAACTATCCAACATGGGTGATCCTTAGATGAGGAATGAAAATATGCATCCAATGAGTGTTGTTGCTCAAAATTTCAGTAAACCCACAGGAGATAAGTTCAATATACAAGTTGAAAAATAGTTTTTCTTTTTTCCCTCTAAAATTTGATGATGTAATCTAATCATATTTTATTATTTCCCCTATTATTTTATAATTTCATAATGAGGTCCATTTTATACCTCAAAATTTCCCTAATGGAGTTGAACAGAAACCTAATCTATACATAAGAAATAAGGGTGCTTGAAATGGAAGCCCTATCTTAACAAGCATAAAACTAAGAAAGTCCACCTAATTTAACTTGCATAAAGTAGAAAGCATGAAATCAACCTTCAATCACTTCATTAAAAGTGGGTTTATCCAAGTAACAAATTTAATTAAGTGCTTCATTAGGTAGTCATGTAAATCATCAATGTTGCCTTCAATTCATGAACCTATTTACTGACCCTAATTGCATAAATGAATTGCAACAGTGAAAAGGCAAGTCGTATGTAGTCTCTAATCTTCCATAATCATGGTTTTAGAGCCTAAGGGGAATTATTAAATCCAACGAGACAAAAATAAAGCTTTAAGTACAATTGTGGTTAAGTTTGGAGAGCTTATAAATGGTGCGACACGATGCTATAAGATTGCTACATGTTGCTACAAGATTTCCGTATTCTTCTACAAGATTAGATCTCTGAGTATTCTGAGGATTAAAATGGTGATAAGAAGATGTAAACTGGAAATGGGAGGTAGACTAAGGCTGTATTAGGTCCTTTCAAAGCTTAATACCCCTCGGGAGCCCATCTTGCACAAGAAAAAATGCATATGGTGGCCTTCAGCAATCCATAAATGAACTCTCAGTGAACAGTGTTTTTGAAGAAGTTTTTGAGGGAGGAAGGAAGGCGATAATGGTATGATGAGGAATGTAAATTATTGTTCTACACCCCGTAATCCAACAGTATGGCCATCACACCATAAAATCTACTCAATCTTGCCACGCATCTAGAGCATACTAGTAGTGCAAATTAAAAAAAATGAAGAAACAAGGAAAGGATGAGTTAATTTTATTCAAGATATCATTATTAAATTAAAGGGAAATATATCTTGTAGTCTGTATAGGACATAAAACCACACAATATTATGTGTCCTATGCTTGAAATAAACTACTAAACAAACTATCAATTTATAAAGAATAGAGATGTAGAAGGAAGCATAAGCAGAGAACTAACTATTGTAGAAGAGAATAACTATATCTTTTTAGCTTACCAACATAACATCTCCAACCACAATTCACACAAGAGAGGACATTGACATACTTGCACAAGAAATTTTCTCATAAACAAATTATGCTAGAAAGGATAGGAAATAGCGCTAGCTAGATACAAGAAATAAAATGCATGAATAAAATACACAAAGGAGAGAGACGAGCACCTCTGGGTTGGTCCCTAACCCAAGGGGACTTAGTCCTATAAAGAGAACTCAATTTTAAAATAATATAAGGCTTCTCATTAATATAAAACATCGCTCAAGTACATGATGAAGGAATGAAAATGACCAGTACAAGCTAATACCTCTTAGCAATCTTTATCTTCTCCAAAAGTTTGACTATTATTGATCCCTTGGGCTCCCTTATTTATACAAAAAATGACTGAGGGGGAGCCTCTTTGGAAAGGGAGTTGCTTCCTTTCGAAATCCCCAGAAAGGTGTATCTAACTCCCTGAGATCCTCGTAATCCTTGACAGCATCAGTTGCTAGTAGATCATCGAACTATAGGGGAGTAAATACAGGGAGCATCTCAAGTTTTAGGTGAGAAAATGCAAGGGACAAGCCTCCTACATCTTCTCTAGCTTCCTCCAACGTATTTCTACATAGTAAATTCACTCTCTTCATGCACATTAATCATGTTAAACCACAAGACATGATAGACATCCTTTATTATTCATAATAAACACATTATATTGAAAAATATGTTATCAAATGTGAGGAAAAAGGTAAATGTAAATGGGCCTTTGTATATACCTCTTGATGAGGCCATCACTAAGCATAGAAAAATAAGTTTAAATATGGCAAAATATCCATCAAAAGTCTAACTAGAAATGTGATACTACAAAGACATAAATTTTGAATGAATAATGATCACTTTATATAATAATATAAGCAAATAGGTAAGATAAATAAGATCACAATGAAAAGTAGATTTGAAGTGGAGAAATGTTTTATTTGTTCTTAAATAAAAAATTATTATGTCATCCGGAAAGTAAATAGTTATTTTCCCTATGTAAAAAGAGGGGATGTTACACTAGGCTACAATCAATTGACTCCAAGTGTGCTACATATATGCTTGGGTATGAAGAATAAAGTATGTAATTAGTGGCAGACCTCTAACATGGGCATGGAGAGTTTGTAATCTTTCTTGTTTAAATATATGAAACATATAGTTGGAGTTATTAATGATATAGTAATTATATTGAATTTGATAAAATTGTTAACTTTTTACACTTTTATAAGAAAATATTATTGGAAGTAACCATTGTTACATTAATACAATAATTGTTTAAAGGATATGAAAAATTTGTCAAAAGATTTATATATTAAATAAAAATTATTACAAGTTAAGTCACTTGTTTTGTGTTCATGTTGGATTACTAGAAAGTTCAACAAAAATTTAAGGCTTGAAATTTTGAAAATGAAATTGGATATCTATATATCTATATATATCTATATATATATATATATATATATATATATATATATAGATATATATATATATATATATATATATATATATATTGCCAAGAATTATTATGTCTTTTTGATATATAAAAGAAAGATATAAATGTGTTTGTACATTAATTATATATATAAAAAAAATTAAAATAATTTATATATATATATATATATATATATATATAATATTCTAAAATTTATTTATATAATGTTAAGAATTATTATGTCTTATTGATATATAATAGGAAGATATAAATGTGTTTTTAGATTAATTATATATATACAAAAAAAAATTAATATACATAGGTTTCATTTTATATTATATATATATATATATATATATATATATATATATATATATATATATATATATATATATATATATATATATATATATATATATATATATATATATATATATATATATATATATATATTAAATATTGTTTTAATATACATAAATTTATTTATATATTTAATTTCTATATTTTATTGAAATGTTATATTTCTATTGATGATGATGATGGTGGTGGTTAATGTTCACTGAGATCAAGCTTTGGTCTATTGCACCTAAGAAACAAATTATTTAGTTTGTTTAAGATTTTATTCCTATGCTCAAAAATCTTGGAGGGAAGCCTCCCAAGCTCACTATAATTTTGACATCGTAAAAGGCTAGGAAGGTTAGTATTGCAACAAATATTATAAAACTCATACCTAATGTGGTTGTACGCGGGGCACTCTAAGATGAAGAGGAAGTGATTTTTCTCCTTGATGTTTATATTCCCATAGAGATGGCAGATCCTTTCTATCCATGGTGTTTTAGCAACTCCCCAATGACCCATTTCACTATCGAGCTCATAAGAGTTCATTTTAATCTTAGCTATATTAATTTTCTTCATTGAGCTAGTTAAAATAGAGAGATATTTTTGATCATCTAGGGTGGGGTTGATGAACTCCTTATAATATCTTAATTTTCTTTTAGCTCCTAAATCTTTATCACACCACATTTTTCTTTGAACTTAGAAGTAACAATATTTTTAATGTTATTAATGTTTTGCAATGCAGCATTCTTGTCGATCTCCCAATGGTTTAACGAGGCCCTAGTGTCATTATACCAACCTCGTTTGAGCCTTAGGTGGTTTTGAGTGGAATTTAAAGCTAGCTTAGGAAGTCTATGGTCTCTTATGTTATTGAGTTTGCGCTTGTACAACAAAAGCCTAGCCTAGTCATAGCTAGGCTCTCCATAGTGGAAAGACCCACTTCTACAACGAAAATAGGATAGGGTGTATTGCTTTTAATTTTGAGGTTATACGTTATAAAATGCTTCTCGATTTGTTCAATCTTTCTCCAGGATTCTCTAGAGATGCTGCAACCCTAAACCTCACATCCATATAAGATAATAGTAGTGACTAAAGTTTCAAAGAGGAACTTCTTTCTATCCAAAATTGAAATATTAAAACATTTTTTAAATTTATATATTTATTTATATAATTTTTTTTATATTTTATTGAAATTTTACACTTTCATTATAACAGTTAATAAATATATAAATTTATATATAAGAAAACTGAGTATTTGTAAATGTGTTAGAAAACCTGCACAGATGAATCTAGTTAGTAAAGGTTGAACACACAGCTTTGCAGAGAAAAAACACTAAAAAATCAAAAGAACAAACAGAATTATTGATTAACAAAAATAGGTTACAATGCTCATGATATACTACATGAGAGTTAACTAATACGCATCACTGGGTGAATATCCCAAGGTAATGTGACATAGTGGTGATCAATGAGAGGACTCAACACCTACAACAAGTTCTGGAGAGAACTAGTGAGTTGCGGAGTGAAAGTAGGAGCAAATTAGGGAGTAAATCATGCAGAAAGGATCTTGCATATAGTCCCATGCATGCATGGACAGTCAAAGGTGCCAATCTAGTGAATATTCCAATGTTGAAGCCTTACATGTTAGAGAATTCTCTAACTAAGTGTCTGCATGTGCCAATAATGAAGGTCCTAGGTGTGTAGTACCTCCAACACCCCCCGTGAACACCACTATGGGGAGAAATAGAAAATGGGCCTTCGAAACTAAGGCCAAAGGTCACCCAAAATACAATGCAACTTGTACAAAAATTGAGGAAAGAGGTAAAACCTCGTGGGAAAACCCCCCCCCTCAAAATACAATGTAATCAAAAAGAAAAGAGGAAGAAAAGATAGTTGCTAAGCAACTGTGTCCTTCACTCCAAGATGATCGCGCAAAGAGTGAAACTTCTGCTTAGTGAATGTCTTGGTAAAGATGTTTGTAGTCTATTCTGCTGAAGGAAAAAACTACAAATCAATGACCCAATCATGAACTAAGCCTCTAATGTAGTGCATATGGATCTCTATGTGCTTCGTCTGCTGCCGCTATACTCAATCCATCCAAAATTTGAGAGTGTTCTGGTTGTCACCCCAAATGACAATGGGTTGGTGGAACTAGACGCCCAACTCACTGAGGAAGTGTTGTAGCCACAGAGCCTAAATGGTGATGTTGACTACTCCTCCGTACTCAGCCTCAGCTGAAGAGAGAGAAATAGTAGCCTCCTTCTTTCTCGCCCAACAGATAGGGTCATACCCTAGATTGAGTGAAGATCCAGAGGTGGTCTTGCAATCAATGTTGTCACTCACCCAATTTGAATCTATGAAGCCAAGGAGATTCAATGCAGTTCCTGCTGCATAGTGAATCTTGAAGGTGATGGTTCCCTACACATATCAAATGATGCACTTGGTAGCTTTCCAGTGTAGCTCATGCGGCTCCTACATGTATCTCGAAACTAACCCTACTACATATGAGATATCTGGTCTGGAGTGGGTGAGGTACAGTAAGCTCCCCACTAGCTGTCAGTAGAGAGTACTATCACCTAATGGAGTGTCATGTCCATCCTCAAGGCGGACCCCAGATAGAAAACGAGTTGGTACTGGCTTGCAGTCAGTCATGTGAAATCTCTCGAGGAGATCCCGTGCATACTTATCCTGAGAGACTTTTATGCTTGTGGCATCTTGGCTAATCTCAAGACCAAGAAAGAAGTGTAATGGACACATGTCTGTCATCAAGAACCTATCATGCAAGGTCCTATTAACTACAACAATGGTTGAAGTAGAGCCATCGGTGATCAAGAGATCATCCACATAAAAAACTAAGATAAGAAGAGAGTCATGTGTGCTGAGCATGTTATGAAACCAGCTCAAGAAAAGATAGAAAAGATAGATCAACGCCTTAGAATTCAGCCTCTTCGAGGGGCCAACCTCCTTTACATTACATAAATGAACAATTCTTGGATGATTCAAATGACAAAACCTCCTTTCTATATATAGGAGTCTAAGGAGTCACAATATAATCTAGCCAACCTAACAATAATAATATAAAGCCACAAAAATAACAATAGAGGGATTCTATGGGGCACAGTAATAACAATATGGGGGCAATAGGGGCACAACAATATTAATAAGGGGTATAATACAATAGTAATGGGGTAATCACTAGTATTATAGGGACCCAACATGCCCCTCTCCTTCAAAAAAGTGTTGTCCTCAACGCTTGAGTAGTTCTGGATACTTCTGCATAAAATTCTCATCCTCCCATGTGGAATCTTCAGCGGATAAGTTCTTCCACTTGATAAGATACTCTGAAATTGATCGATTTCGTAGCTGTCGAGTTCTTGTTTCTGTGACTGCTTCTGGTTCCAATATAATTTTTCCTTCCTCGTCAATTTCTGGCAATATTGTTTGAACTGGGAGCTTGTTGCCTATAACCTTCTTTAAACATGAAACATGGAAAACTGGGTGCAATCGAGAAGCTGCAGGAAGCTCCAATTTGTATGCCATAGTACCAATCTTTTGCAACACCTTGTACGGACCATAATACTTTGGTGATAATTTATTATCCTTCTTAGCTTGCTTGAGGGACATTTGCTTATATGGTTGTAGCCGTAGGAATACCCAATCACCTACATCAAAACTTCTTTCACTGCGATGTTGATCTGCCTGTTGTTTCATTCTATTCTGTGCCAACACGAGGTTATCCTTTAAGAGTTGGAGGACTTGTTGTTGATGTTCGATGTGATGTTCCACTGCCTGAACCTTAGAATTTTCTCTTAAATATGATGTGATGGATGGTGGTTGATACCCATAAAGTGCCATAAATGGGGTCATTTTTGTTGCTGTATGGAAGGAAGTGTTATACCACCATTCAGCCAGAGGCAACCATTTGACCCATTGTGTCTGTTTATCAGATACAAAGCAACGAAGATATCCTTCCAAACATTTGTTTACTATCTCAGTTTTCCCATCAGATTGAGGATGATAAGATGAGCTATGAGCTAACTGAGTACCAAGACAAGAAAATAATTCTGTCCAAAAATTTCCAGTGAAAATGGGATCTCTGTCACTTACAATAATCTTTGGGTTTCCATGTAGCTTTTGAATTGTTTCCATAAATGCAGTAGAAACTGTACTGGCTTTAAATGGATGTGATAATGCACAAAAGTGTGCATACTTGGTAAGTCTGTCAACTACCACCATGATGACACTCTTTCCCTCAGACTTGGGTAAACCTGTGATAAAATCCATTGAAACCTCCTCCCAACGTTGGCTTGGAATGGATAAAGGTTGTAATAGACCCGGTGTCTTAATTGTTTCAACTTTATTTTGTTGGCAAACCAAACATTCAGCCACAAACTTTTGAATATCTGATTTAAGGCCATCCCAAAAAAATTCCTTCTTAACCCTGTGGTAAGTTTTTAAAAATCCTGAGTGCCCTCCTAAGGGAGAAGTGTGCAATTCCATAAGAATCTTTTGTTTTAGCTGGGAATTCTTACAGAGGTATAAGCGATCTTTGTACCATAACGAATCATTTTGCCAGCTAAATGTATCAGACGTACTGGAATCTTGTTGTAACTTTCGAATAAGTGCCCACACTTCTTCGTCATTCTTCCATTCCTCCCTTGCTTCGTTTATCCAATCTGGTTGGATAATAGAAATGGCCAACAACAATGCTTCCACATCCTCATCCTTTCTTGAGAGTGCATCTGCCACCACATTTTGCTTCCCTTTTTTGTAGATGATTTCAAAGTCATAACCCAACATCTTTGTGACCCACTTTTGTTGCTCTTCAGAGGATAATCTTTGTTCTAAAAAGTATTTAAGGCTATCATGATCCGTTTTTACCTTGAAGTGTCTTCCCATTAGGTAGGGTCGCCATTTCTTAAGTGCATGGAGTATTGCCAACATTTCCTTCTCATAAATAGCTTTCTTAAAAACTTTCCCTTGATTGGACGACTTTCAAAAGCAATGGGTCTTTCATCTTGCATTAGAACAACACCAATTCCATTTCCTGAAGCATCACATTCCACAATAAAGGTTTTTGTGAAGTCGGGTGTAGCTAAGACCGGTGCTTGGCACATTGCCTCTTTAAGATGTTCAAAGGCCTTTGTTGCTTCCGAAGTCCATGAAAATGCATCTTTCTTCAATAATGTTGTTAGAGGTGCTGCTATTCTCCCATAATTCTTAAAAACTTGCGATAATACCCTGTCAACCCGAGAAATCCTCGCAGATGCTTTATGGATGTGGGGATTTTCCATTCCTTAATGGCTTTAATTTTGCTAGGGTCTACCTTAACTCCTTCATGAGATACAATATGACCCAAATATTCCACCTCCTGGACTCCAAAGAAACATTTGGATCTTTTTGCATATAATTGTTTCTCCTCCAATAGTTGTAGCACCTTGTCAACATGTTCAACATGATCCTTCCAAGACTTGCTGTAGATTAGTATATCATCAAAAAATACTAACACAAATTTTCTAAGGAATGGTTTGAAAATTGAATTCATCAAACCTTGAAATGTTGAAGGTGCATTGGTAAGGCCAAAAGGCATGACCAAAAATTCATAATGACCCTCATGAGTTCTAAATGTTGTTTTCGGAATGTCTTCAGTCTTCATTCTGATTTGATGATATCCTGAACGAAGATCCAACTTGGTGAAGTAAATTGATCCATGCAATTCATCCAGTAATTCATCAATGACAGGAATGGGGAACTTATCTTTAATAGTGAGCTTGTTGAGCTCCCTATAATCCGGACACATGCGCCATGATCCATCCTTCTTGTGCACCAATACTACTGGAGTAGAGAAAGAACTTTGACTCGGTTGAATTATACCAGCCTCTAGCATTTCTGCAACCATACGTTCAATTTCACTCTTTTGGACATAGGGATATCTGTACGGCCTGATGTTTGGAGGAACACTTCCTGGAATCAGATGAATAGCATGATCATGATCACGCATAGGTGGGAGACCTTTGGGAGTCTCAAATACCTTGGAATGATTGTCCAGGACTTTTTGGAGATCTGGAGAAATAGATGATTCCAATGTGGAAACATCTAGCGAAATAATTGTGCAATTACACCTCTTTGCTCCTTTTTTAGAAGCTTTGTCATACCATTAGAGCTGATTATCTTTCCTGGTTTCCCTGCAATACCCTTTAATTCAACTTCCTTTCCTTCCGTAGAAAATTTGATGAAAAGTTCTTGAAAATTAAAAGCTATTGTACCCAAGGATTGTAGCCATTGGACTCCTAGTACAACATCAGCACCTCCCATTGGAATGGAAAGCATTGGGCTAGTCAATACATATTCTCCCATGGATAGCTTGATATTATGGCACTTTCCAGAGCAATTTATTGTTCCTCCATTTGCAATCATCACTTGACACTCTGGTGCTGGATATAGGAAGCAATTCAATTCTTTTGCTACCTTACAATGAATAAAATTGTGGGTGCTTCCTGAATCAATCAACACTATTACCTTTTTCTTCTTGATTTGTCCTTCTATCTTGATGGTTTGAGGAGTGGTAATTCCCGCCAATGCATTACAAGATATGGTCGGATTTATTTGTTCTTCATCTAGGCTTTGTTCCTGGAGTATATCCTCTTCTTTTGACCTTTCTTGCTCCTTTTCTTCTTCCTCTTCACAATCTATGTAGAATAATTTCTTCTCAGCACACTTATGACCTTTAGTGTATTTGCTATCACAACTGTAACAAAGCCCTTTTGCTCTTTTTTCTTCCAATTGTTGTGGTGTCAACCTTATAGGTTGTGGAAGACTAGGGGCAACAACACTTCCGTCTTTATAGTTGTGAGTGGTATGCTTCCTGGTTGCCATAATTTTGCTTTCCATTTTTCTTGCTAACCTGAATGCCTTCTCTAATGAATCAGGTTCCCAAAGGCGAACATCATGTTGGATATTATCCTTTAAAGACCCTATGAACACATCAATCCTATGCTCCTCTGGAATATCTTTTACCCTTATGTTCAATTTTTGGAACTCCTCAATGTGCTCCATTATTGAACCCTTTTGTTTGAGACTTATCAATTGGCTAAAAAAAGTGTTGCTTTTTGTATCCTCATAATGTGCTATCAATTCTTCCGTAAAAATTGCCCAAGTGATAAATTGTTTACGAGAGCAAAGCCATTGATACCATACAAACTGATTTGGTTCCAAATATAAAGTTTCCATACGTACCTTTTGTGTGTTTTTCACATTATTGAGATCGAAGAATTGCTCCATCTGTAATATCCATGTGGCAGGATCCTTGCCATCAAACTTCCTCATATCGATTTTTGGAATATGGTGAGTCTTCGATCCAACATTAGCATCTATGGAATCATGATTAACATTTCTTTTGTTCTCATCATGAGTTTCCTTTAGTACCCTTTCACCCTTAGGGACCATTTCTTGTAGCAACTTATTCATATTTATCTTCAATTCGTCCATGTCTGTCTTCAAATCTATCTTCAAATCATCCATCTTAGCTTCCACGTCAATCATCTTAGCTTCTACGCCTTTCTTTAAACAATCCATCTTAGCTTCTACACCTTTCTTTAAACCATCCATCTTAGCTTCTACATCTTTCTTTAAACCATCCATCTTAGATTCTGTTCCTTTTTGTGCAAGGGACAGTTGTTGCACTTGGTCTTGTAATTTTGATATATCATGTTGCAATTCTTGAGTCATGCTAGAGCTTTCAGGTTCCTTACTAGGTGTTTTCATTTTCTTTCCTCAGGGCATCAGTTACCGATAATAATGCTCTACTATGCCCTTTGAATTCCTTCAAAATAAATTTTCAAACCAAGCTTAAGCAAAAATTTAAGAAAATCTACACACCTTTTTCACTTTGTAGGAGCTTGATATTGCCTCTGATGTATCTCTGTACTTTCCAATCATCTAGTTCTAAATTTGTGAGCTGTAGTAGCCCTCTGTGTCCTCTTTCCAATGCCACAAGTCTGACCCAAATTGGATTCTCCAAGGAAGAGTTATGTGAAATCTCCCACAGTGACTTGCTTATAGACTAGTTCAGTAGAGCGAACTTGTACGACGTGCCACGAGTCACTGTTTCGACCTTTGGATCTAAAACATGCATACAAGAAACTACAGTCCGTACTCTTTCCGTACCTTCTTACGAAATTTCAATCCGATCCCCAGAGAGAAAGTTATGACGATTTTCCCTAGGTCACCTGTTTTGAATGTAATTCAGGAACCTGCAAAAAGACCAACTTCCTCAGATCATATCTCCGCAAATATTTCACGAAAAGCTTTGAAATTTGGACCCAAGGTTCAGCGCGATTTCTTCTCAAATGGGTTTTTTTTCCGACTTCAGAAACGTCACAGAAAAAAGTTATAGCAAAAATGCCACGATGACCTGTTTGGAGCAGCGAAACCCTAGAATCCAAAGCTCCGATACCAAATGTTATGAAACCAGCTCAAGAAAAGATAGAAAAGATAGATCAACGCTTTAGAATTCAGCCTCTTCGAGGGGGCAACATCCTTTACATTACATAAATGAACAATTCTTGGATGATTCAAATGACAAAACCTCCTTTCTATATGTAGGAGTCTAAGGAGTCACAATATAATCCAGCCGACCTAATAATAATATAAAGCCACAAAAATAACAATAGATGGATTCTATGGGGCACAGTAATAACAATATGGGGTCAATAGGGGCACAACAATATTAATAAGGGGTATAACTACAATAGTAATGGGGTAATCACTAGTATTATAGGGACCCAACAGAGCATGTAAACATTCGGATCAAACTTACATATTTCGAAGTTTTGTGATAAGAGAAAAGAATCCATCTTCGCATACCAAGATTTTGGGGCCTACTTAAGGTTGTAGAGAGACTTCTTCAGTCTACAAACCAAAGATGAATCCTAAATGAAACCATGTGGCTACTCCATGTAGATCTCCTAAGATAGGTCTCCATGAAGAAAGGCATTCTTCACATGCATCAGATGTACTTCCCACCCCTGGGCAGCCGCAATGGAAAATGCAAGGTGTATGGAATCCATCTTTGCTACTAGAGAAAAGGTCTCGTCATAATAAATGCCATGCACTTGCTGGAACCCTTTGGCTACTAGCCAGGCTTTCTGTCTGGTGATTTTCCCATTTGTAGCACTCTTGGTTGTGTAGACCCATTTGCATCAAACAAGTTTCCTTCTTGAATGAAGGGGGACCAGATCCTAGGTCTGGTTCTCGAGGAGGGAGTTGTACTCCTCCTCCATGGCGGACTCCCAAGAGGGATGCCCAGCAGCCTCAGCATAAGACTGCAGATTAGAAGACTGAACCAAATGACAATGTCGGGATGGCGTTGGTTCAGTGGTAGTGAGGGAAAGAGGAG
Organism: Pinus tabuliformis; assembly: GCA_031772625.1. NCBI lineage: Eukaryota > Viridiplantae > Streptophyta > Pinopsida > Pinales > Pinaceae > Pinus > Pinus tabuliformis. The sequence continues at coordinate 880,579,078 of CM062820.1, read as the reverse complement.
GCCCAATAAACTCTAAGCTAGTCCTTCATGGATCATAATTCTCCCCCATAAGACCATTTCTAACAGCTCGGTGTTCTTGTGCATACATCACACTTAAGCTCCTTATTCTCTCATTTATGACAGGGGAAGTTGATTCACTATTGGAAGCTCGATCTGGGTTTGGATGTGGATCTTCATATGCATGCACTGGATTTGTATCTGAAGACTCTGTCTCTGCATTTTCATTCTCTACCTCGGCATTTGCATGATCTGTATCTGCATCTGAGTGTACTAAGTCATCAGCTCGGTCATGAGGTAGATAAAAGGTGTTTGCATGTGGCAATTGAGGTGCATGTGAGAGAATTTCCTCAAATTGGACACTTCACTCAAAGATGAGTTTGTCCGTAGAGGAAATCAGGAGTCGGTATCCCTTCACACCATCAGGGTATCCAGCAAAGATGCACTCAATGCTCTGTGGATCAAGAGCTTTCCTCCTTTCAGAGGGGATCCTGGCCCATGCTCGAGAGCTGAAAACACGGAAATGGGTGACCTCTGGTTTAGTGCCACTCCAAGCCTTAAAGGGGGTCTGATCCTTAACAGATCTATGAGGATATCCATTCTGGATGTAGTTAGTACAATTAAGTTCTTCAACCCATAGCTTATGAGATAGTGACTTAGCATGCAACATGCAGGAAGCCAGCTCTTTAAGAGATTGGTTCTTTCTCTCAGCAACTCTGTTCTGTTGCAAAGTGTATGGAATTGTGTGCTGCAACTATATGCCGGACTCAAGGCAATGGTTCTGAAGTGTTGTGTTAACATATTCCCCCACATTGTTTGTATGGAGGGCTTTGAGATTTCTCTTTGACTGTGTCTCAACTAGTGCTTTGAAATCTTCAAAGTGCGCAAAAACTTCAGATTTGGCCCTGAGAAGATACACCCAAGTATACTGTGAGAAATCATCAATAAATGTAAGCACATACCTTTCTTTGTTAATGGAAGGATGATTAAAAGGCCCCATGAGATCACTATGGATCAGATAAAGAGGAGAGGATGCTTTGTGAGTCTTGCCTGTGCCAAACTTTTCTCTAGGATGTTTGCCAAGGACACACCCTTCACAAAATCCTTTGGAGAAACTGATATTTGGCAAGCCTTCCACCATCTCATGCTTGCTTAGCCGCTGCATATACCTGTAATTTAAGTGACCAAACCACTCGTGCCAAAACCTACTACTATCATTAGCGTGTGTAAGCAATAAGGAGTGATGCAGGAGCATCTAGACTTAGCCAGTAATGTGAAAGTTTGTTCACATGTTGTGGCTAAACAAGTTGAATTTCATTGACCTGATTGGTCAAAAGCTAGTTTTACTAAGAGGGTTGGATCTTTCAAGAAATGAGTTGTATTTCATTATTGTAATAGTTAGAAATGGTCTTATTTTAAGTTGAAATATCAGTTGTTAGCATATGTGTGTGGTAGAGCTAGGAATTAGAGATTCACTATTAGATTGATTAAAAATAGAGATTGAGTTGTTGAGCACAGTTACAGTAATCTACGATTGATAAAAGGAAGGAAAAAATTTAATGAGAGAGAGAGGATTTGCGTGAGCGAGAGTCAAGAATTAGCGTGTGGATTTCCGTTGAAGCAGAGGTCTTTTCATATGTTGTAATTGAGGCAAGGCCGAGACTCTGTAACTTTTGTTATTATGAATAAATTGGTGTTGTGTGTGTGATTATTTATCAAGCCTGTGGAAATCCTCATTATGCTTTTGTTTTCTTTGTATTTAGAAGAGAATTGATGATTTCTTTGTTTTCACGCTTCGTAATAGAAAAACACAGAGTCAATTGAAGTCGTGGCCTTTTCTATAAACGTCATTGTTTTCTGCCGATTTAATCCCAGTTGTTGGATCACTGATATCGGATCGGCGGAGACTGGAGTCAATTGACATGGTTTTGGTCCTATAGGTGAAAATCTAATTTACACTAAAAATTAGCGCAAAACACTTAGCGAATCTAAAATCCAGACTTGAAATATTATAGACGGAGGCTTTTAACTTTATCAGGTCTATGGATCTCAATCGCATCGCAAGTTTGTTTAAGAGCAAGGCGGATCCCAAGTCTTCATGAGTTGCAATTAGTGATTGCCTACATATCGTATTGGAGCATTGAGTGGGAGCGACAAGGCCTTAAGCCGAGGAAAGCAGTGATTGCCGATAGCATTTAGCATGATAAATTGCATCGGGACTTTAACAAAGGGAAGTTCTGGATGAAGACCCTTGCAACTTGTGACTTGTGATTTAATCTGGACCGTTGGTTCATTTATATTGTGATCTCCGGTGAATCGCAAACCTTTCTATTTATAAAGGGGAAAAGCATTGTTTTGGCCTTGTTCGAAAGGCATTCCGGTTCTAAAAGAAAAAGGTAGAATTGTAAAGAAAGGGTGAACCGTGGGGTGATTGTTGGGGTTTCTTAAGCCACTGTTTCTGCCTACATCATTTGTGGTATCAGAGCAGAAATTAAGCTTGATTGCAGCAAAAATATCGCCAAGGAGAGGAGCTGGCATTGGTTGAGGAAGACCTGAAGCAAATGCAATACTACTGGAAGAGATCTGAAGTCTGCGTACAAGAATGGAAACAATTGAGACTTCTTAGAGAAGAATACCTAATGAAGGAGCTGACAGTGCTAAAGAAGAATCTTCTGAGGAAGAAGAAGAGGAGGAAAATGAAAGTACCAGAGTTATTAAGATGTTGGCGAAAGTAGGAGGAAAACCAAATATGGAAATTCCTACATATGAAGGGAGTCTCAATGCAAAAGAGCTAATAGATTGGATAAATTCATTGGACAAATATTTTTAATTTTAAGAGGAAGCTGACGACAAAAAGAAGGTGAAATTTGCAGTTACCATATTGAAGGGTCATGCAGCTATTTGGTGGGATGAATTACAAACATCCAGAATGAGGAAAGGAATGTACAAGATTAAGAAATGGGACAAAATGGTGAGTAAAATGAAAGCCAAATTTATGCCTAATGATTATCAGTTAAATATTTTCAAACAATTGTAAAATTTAAGGAAAAAAGGAATTTTTGTCAAGGAATACACATAAGAGTTTTATAGATTGAGTATCAGAGCAGGGCATGCAAAAGATGACATGGATAAGGTAGCTAGATATATCAATGGCTTAAGGTATGACATCCAGGATGAGATGAGCTTGTTGAGTCTAAAGACTATTGAAGATGCCTATCAAGTGGGTTTGAAGGTAGAAGAGAAGATGTTGATAAAATAGAATCAGAGGAATAGAGGAAGAAGCTCAGTAAGAGGCAGATGAACTACCATACCAAGTGGACAATAGCATCAGCATGAAGCAAGCAGCTCAAGTAGCAGACCACCATAGAGAGGAGAATTTAACAGAGGAAGATTTGCGCCCAGAGGAAGAGGCTGAGGAAGAGATGTTCGGTGTTACACATGTGGAGAATGGAGACATGTGTCATGTGAATGTCCTCTTAATAAACTAACAAGTCAGAGGAATGTGAATGTGGTTGAAGCAAAGCTAGAATGACCTCGACTTATGGAAAAGGAAGAACCTCCTGAAGTAGGAGAATACTTATTATTGAGAAGGACTTTGCTGAAGACAGAGAAGGAGATTGAAGAACCAGTGCAGAGGAAGAATTTATATAGAACTACCTATAAATCAAAAGGTAAGTGTTGTAAAGTAATAATTTTCAGTGGAAGCACTGACAACCTTGTTTCTATAGAGATTGTGGACAAGCTCGGATTAGCAAAGACAATACACCCTACTCCTTATAGAGTATCATGGTTATAGAAGGGACATTAGATTATTGTGACAGAACAATGCAAGGCTGAGATACAAATTGGTACATATAAAGATGTGATATTATGTGATTTAATTCCCATGGATGTATGCCATGTATTACTAGGAAGAGCGTGACAATTTGATCGAAAAGCTATTCATGATGGGAGGAGAAACACTTATACTCTGGAGAAGGATGGAACTAAACATACATTGCTACCATTGAAGGATGACACTGACAAAGGAACACTTGGAAGTAATGTTATACTGATGAGTGGGAAGGAGCTATTACAAGAGGTTGAAAAAGGTGAAGAAATGCATTTTGCTGTCATAGGGAGACCAAAGGTAATTTTAACTTTCACAAACTTGGATGATTTTCCTGAAGAGGTTAAAATTCTGTTAGATGATTTCGCTGATATTATTGTGGATGAGTTGCCAAATGCATTGTGACCGATCAGGAGTATTAGTCATCATATTGATCTAATACCAGGAGCAAGTTTTCCAAACAAAGCAGCATACATATTAACTCCTCAAAAAAATGCAGAAGTTGGAAGACAATTGTAGGAGCTGATGGATAAGGGGCTAATCAGAGAAAGTCTTAGTCCATGTGTTGTACCAACAGTACTTAGTCCAAAGAAAGGAGATGAATGGCGAATGTGTACAGATTCCAAAGCTATAAACAAGATCACTATCAGGTATAGATTTCCTTTGCCATGCATGGATGATATAATGGATTACTTGGGTGGATCAAAATATTTTACTAAAATAGATTTGAAGAGTGGATATCATCAAATAAGAATTCGAGAAGGCAATGAATGGAAGACTGCATTTAAAACAAATAGTGGGTTGTAAGAGTGGTTAGAGATGCCTTTTGGACTCACTGATGCACCTAGCACGTTCATGAGATTAATGAATGAAGTCTTGGAAGAATATGCAGGCAAGTTTGTTATTGCTTATCTTGATGATATTCTAGTTTTTAGTAAAAGTAAAGAAGAACATCTAGAGCATCTTAAATTGGTTTTAAGAAATCTGCAGAAAGAGAAACTACTGATAAATCTGAAGAAATGTAATTTCATGAAGGAAGAATTGATTTACTTGGGATTTGTAGTTTCTAAAGAAGGATTGAAAATGGATCCATAGAAAGTCCAAGCGATTTGGAATAGGCCTATACCAAAAAATATATTTGAGGTAAGAAGCTTTCATGGTCTTGCAAATTTTTACAGAAAGTTTATCAAAGGTTTTAGTCAGATTTGTGCACCAATTCTTGAAACAATTAAGGAGATCAACTAGTCGTTCAAGTGGACAGAAGCAACAGACATAAATTTTAAATTTCTCAAGAGGAAAATGACAGAGGAACCAATTTTATCTTTTCCTGATTTTGAAAAAGTATTTCAAGTTGAAACAGATGCTAGTGGAGTTGCAGTTGGCGTAGTTCTGAGTCAAGAACAAAGACCGATAGCGTACTTCAATGAGAAGTTGAATGAAGTGAAGAATAATTATTCTTCTTACGATAAATGGTTTTACGCTATTGTGCAAGCCTTGAAGAAATGGAGACATTATTTGCTGCCAAAGGAATTCATATTGTATTTGAACAACCATGCCTTACAGTTCATCAATAACCAGCCAAAGTTGAACCAGAAACATGACAAGTGGGTAGAATTTTTGCAAAGCTTTACTTTTGTGATAAAACATAAGAGTGGTAAGTCAAATAAAGTTGTTGATGCATTGAGCAGGGTAAGTTTTATTGTGTAAGAATTCAAAGTGGGTGTTGTAGTATTTGAGGAAATGATTGAAATGTGCAAAGATGATGCAGATTTCAAAGATATCTATACAACAATTCAGAATCCAATAGTTCATAACAGAAGTCTGTGGTTAGATTATCTCATTCAAGGAAGCTTATTGTTTAAAAGCAACAAGATGTGTATTCCCAAATGTTCTATGAGGGAAAACATAATAAAGGAGAAGCATAGTGGAGGATTATCTGGTCACTTTGGACAAGATAAAACCTTTTCTTAGGTGAATGCTTTTTACTATTGGCCAAAGATGCAGACTGATATTAAGAAATTTGTTGAGAAGTGCATGATATGTTAGCATGCTAAAGGAAGGAGCCAGATTATAGGATTTTATCAGCCATCGCCAATACCAGACCGACGTGGTATGCAGTTAGCATAGATTTTGTTTTGGGATTACCAGAAACCCAGAGAGGGAATGATTCCATTTATGTTGTAGTAGATAGATTTTCCGAGATGGCACATTTCATTTCTTGTAGGAAAACTAGTGATGCAACACACATAGCTAATCTATTCTTTTCATAAATTGTATGATTACGTGGGTTACCTGTAAGTATTATGTCTAATCAAGATACAAAGTTTGTTGGACATTTTTGGATAACTCTTTGGAAGAAATTGGGAGCTAACCTTAGTTTCAGTTCAGCATACCATCCTCAAACAGATGGATAGACTGAGGTAGTAAACAGGAGCTTGGGAAACATATTGAGAAGTTTAGCGTATCAAAATCCTAAGAAATGGGATTTAACACTAGCTTAGGCTGAATTTTCTTATAATGATACTCCAAACTAAAGTACTAGAATAAGTCCATTTTAGATTGTTTTTGGAATGAATCTAAGAGGTGTGTATGAGCTCATAAATTTGGGTAAATAGGGGACAAGAAGTGTAAAAGCTGAAGAGTTTCTAGAACAGATGCAGAGACTACAAGAAGATGTCAAAGGCAGATTGCACGAAAGCAGCACCAAATACAAACCGGGGGTAGATATGAAAAGAAAAGAGAAAGAATTCCAAGTGGGAGATTTAGTGATGGTGTATTTGAGAAGAGAAAGGTTTCCTGCTAAAACTTACAATAAACTGAAAATGAAAAAGATATGACCATGTAGAATTAAAAGAAAGTTTTCAAGTAATACTTATGAAATTGAATTTCCAGAAGGGATTGGGATATCACCTATATTCAATGTTGCAGATTTGTATCCATACAAGGAGACAGAGACAGAGCTACAAGAGGAAACTACAAGAGATGAAGTTCAAACTGTGAATTGGGAACAATAAATGCCAAAGATAGCTAGGAAAGAAGTGGAAGTTATTTTGGAGAAAAGAGCATCCAAAAGAACCAGAGGATAGACTTATTTCCAATATCTAGTCAAATGGAAAGGACAACCAGTGGAGGATGCTAGCTGGTCGACAACAACAGAATTGAAGAAGTATGAAGTAAGTCCTAAAATTTTGAAGGGCGGTTCTTTTCTTCCCCGAGAGTCTGATGCAGGAGCATCCAGACTTAGCTAGCAATGTGAAATTTTGTACACGTGTTGCGGCTAGACAAGTTGAATTTCATTGACCTGATTGTTCAAAAGCTAGTTTTACCGAGAGGGTTGGATCTCTCAAGAAAGGAGTTGTATTTCATTATTGTAATAGATAGAAATTGTCTTATTTTAGGTTCAAAGATGAGTTGTTAGCATAGGTGTGTGGTAGAGCTAGGAATGAGAGATTTACTATTAGATTGATTAAAAATAGAGATTGAGTTGTTAAGCACAGTTAGAGTAATCTACGATTGATAAAAGGAAGGAAAAAAATGTAATGAGAGAGAGAGAAGATTTGCGTGAGAGAGAGTCAAGAATTAGCTTGTGGATTTCCATTGAAGCAGAAGACTTTTCATATGTTGTAATCGAGCCAAGGCTGAGACTCTGTAACTTTTTTTATTATGAATAAATTGTTGTTGTGTGCGTGATTATTTATCAAGCCTGTGGAAATCATCATTATGCTTTTGTTTTCTTTGTATTCGGGAGAGAAGTGATGATTTCTTTGTTTTCATGCTTCGTAATAGAAAAACACAAAGTTAATCAAAGTCGTGGCCTTTTCTATAAACGACATTGTTTGTTGCTGATTTAATCCCAGCCATTAGGCCACTGATATCGGATCGGCGGTGTTAATTGACATGGTTTTAGTCCTGTAGGCGAAAATCTGATTTACACTAAGAATCAATGGAAAACACTTAGCAGATCTGAAATCCAGACTTGAAATATTATAGACGGAGGCTTTTAACTTTATGGAGACTGTGGATTTCAGTCGCATTGTAAGTTTGTTTAAGAGAAAGGCGGATTCCAAGTCTTCACAAGTTGTGATTGGCGATTGCCGACATATCGCATCGGAGCATTGAGTGGGAGTGACAAGGCCTTAAGTTGGGGAAAGCAGCGATTGCCGACAGCGATCGGCACGATAAATTGGATCGGGACTTTAACAAAGGGAAGTTCCGGATCAAGACCATTGCGACTTGCAACTTGCGATTTAATCTGGACCGTTGGTTCATTTAGATCGCGATCTCCGGCGAATCACGAACCTTTCTATTTATAAAGGGGAAAAGCATTGTTTTGGCCTTGTTCCAAAGGCATTTTGGTTCTAAAAGCAAAAGGTAGAATTGTAAAGAAAGGGTGAGCCGCGGCGTGATTGTTGGGGTTTCGTAAGCCACCGTTTCCACTAGCATCAAGGAGGACTCAGATTCAATAAATTCAGAAAATTTATATAGTATAGCTCCATTGTTTACCTCACCAGTTGCAATTTTGGAGCTGCTATGTAGGTCATATATGTTCACTGGATTTGGAGTGAATTCCATTGTCTTTCCAGTGCTGGAATGAGTGATCTGATAAACTGAAAGCAGGTTCACCAAAAGTTTTGGAACATGAAGCACATCTTCAAATCTTCCGTGTAAAAGTTCCACTCTACCTTTTCCAGTGACCTCAATAGGTGAGTCATCTCCCATGAGGATAAGAGGCCCTTTGCATGCACCCAAAGAGGAATAGACTTCCTTTGCAGTAGCCATATGATGTGATGCACCAAAATCTATAATCCATGCATAAGGGGAAGAGTTAATTGCAACTAAAGCATGAAAATTGTTACCTTTCCTATGTGGTTGATCCTCAGTTTTCTTCTTGGCACCCTGTGGGATGTGGTCCCCAAGGTTGTGCTTCTAAAGGATTTCTACCATTTGGTCAATTTTTTCTTCATCCAAGAGGATTCTTGATGGAATCCTCGGTGACAGTAGGTGCATTTGTCTCCTTTCTTCCCTTTCTCATTTCTAGAGCCAGAGGAGTCATTGAAGGGCTTGGTGTACCATTCCTTCCTTGGATGGGAATGCACTTTTCCCTTGTCTTTTTGCTGCTTATTTTTCTGATTTGAATCAGATCTGAGATTTTTATTGTGGTTGCCCTCATGCATGACAAGTGCATATGCATTTGGAGGTTTGATTTTCCCCATGCCAATGAGTTTATCTTGCTCAAAAGTAATGGACTCCATGTACTCTTTAAGAGAAGGCATAATGTAGGATTTACTTGTTACGAGCCTTACTGAATGAAATGTAGACACAAAGACGGAGTATTCTGGTTTGAGCTTTGACATAATAGAGAGAACTTGGTGACTCTCCTCCTTGAATTTGTCAATTCCACAACCCTTGAGTTGCAGCAATAGATCATTATATTTCGTGAAGAAGTCTTGAATTCTGTCATAGTTCTGTGGATCCAATGAGAGCAGCTCCACTTTGAGCATATGTCCTTTCATCTCATCCCATTTCCTGTAGAATTCTTGAACCATTTTCCAAATCTCATTGGGAGTAGTGCAGGCAGATAGATGAAACTTCAACTTTAGGGAGATGCACATGCATATGGATCCGTGGGCCTCATCCATGCAGTTGAGGTACTTGGATTTATCTATGGCTGAAGTGGGTTCCACTTCTGCAGCCATATTAATCCTGTACAACCCTTTTTGACGAAGGTATCGAGTCATTTGGTCCTTCCATTCGTGATAGTTATACGGTGTTAGGATTGATGCTTTGAGAAACTCCATTTTTCTTTCGATCTTCGATCTCCAAGCTATTATACCTACAAAATAAAGTACTGGTGCACCTTTTATCTAGCAACCTGTGGACTCTGATACCATGTAAATGTGTTAGAAAACCTGCACAAATGAATCTATCTAGTAAAGGTTGAACACACAGCTTTGCAGAGTAAAAACACTAAATAATCGAAAGAACAAAAAGAATTACTGATTAACAAAAAATAGGTTACAATGCTCATGATATACTACATGAGAGTCAACTAATACGCGTCACTGGGTGAAGATCCCAAGGTAAAGTGCCATAGTGGTGATCAATGAGAGGACTCGACACCTACAACAAATTCCGAAGAGAACTAGCCAGTTGCAGAGTGAAAGGAGGAGCAAATCAGGGAGTAAATCATGTAGAAAGAATTTTGCATCTAGTCCCATGCATGCATGGACAGTCAAAGGCACCAATGTGGTGAAGATCCCAATGTTGAAGCATTGCATGTCAGTGAATGCTTTAACTAAGTGTCTCCATGTGCCAGTAATGAAGGTCCTAGGTGTATAGTACCTCCAACACTATTAAGTTTGACATATTAAAAATTTTGAAAATTATAATTATATATATGTTATTGTAAGTTTGATATATATGATTGTAAAAATTATTTATTAATAATGCCAAGTATTATTGTGACTCTTTTTCATATATAATGTGAAGAAATAAATGTAATTTTAAATTAATGATATATGTGATACAAAATTTAAACTTTAAAATATTTTTTAATATACATATGTTTCTTTATATATTTAACTTTCATATTTTATTAAAACATTATATATATATATATATATATATAAGCTTGGTAAGACTACATCTTCATTATGTCTAATATATTAGAGAGGGTGGGTACATTAACGGGTGACATTGCATCAAAGCACCTCATCACTTGTGATTATATTTTTATCATGTCCAATATATCACCCATTTAACAAGTGACTTCGCATCAATTAGTTCATTAATAAAACACTAAATCACTATCTATCCAAAACTTACCTTGAACATAACTATATATATTTACTTTAAATGTATATGGAAAAATAAAAAAAATTAATACATATATAAAATAAATGAAAAAAATTCTTAAAATATGTTTTTAATTTATATATATTTATTTTATATATTTTATTAAAATATAATACTTGAAGATTTTTATAAATATATAAATTTATATAATTTTAATCATGAAGTATGCCTTAAAACTCCTTTTTTTTTGCAGATAAGAAAACAAATTAATAAGGTAATGCTAAAAATAACTGTAACCCAATAATAGCCATCCAAACAGCAAAGATGATAATAGCCATCCAAGCAGCGAAAATGATACAGTCTAGTACTCAAATATGTAAGGTCACAAGACATGGGTGCCTGGCTCAATTGACCCAACGAATTAAGCAACACTTAACTCTATTAGTTGTCGTTGATTTTAGTTTACTTCATCGATCTGCAAATGCAGTAGCGAATAGGCTGGCCAATGAGAGGGACGTCAGCTCGAGGTTAAATTAGGAGGTCACATGGTCGGAGTAATTGAAAGAAGACTGCGGGAAGTTAGCAGAAAAGAATTATGAGAGCTTTCCATACCACTGTTCCAGCAAGTGGGAAAGGCGGTTGTGGAGGCTTAGGAGAGGAAAGCCTGTAAGTAGAGGGTGATTCTGTCACATAACCAGATAGAGGAGGAAGTAGACTAAATTATAGATACGGGGACCACGAGAACGACAGAGTCCCTGTATCATCGTACTATGGAGACGACGTGGCATTTAAAAGCCTTAATGGGGAAGTTGCACGCTGAGAGGGATGAGGCGAATGAGAAATTCCACGAGGAAATTCTGAAACAGGTAAAGTCATTTCATCAAAGGATTGTAGGGGTGGAGATTGTTATTGTGATGCTCGTTGATATATATAAGCTTTAGCAGCGAAAATTTGGAAACCTACATGATATGTTTCGTATCTATCTACAATGTGTCCATAACATAGTTACCAAATTCAAATTCGAATTCGAATTCGAATTCGAATACGAATACGAATTCGATTCGATACGGAAAAAATTCGACTGTATAAAATTCAATACGGAAAAAATTCGAAAATATACATCTTATATAGATTAACATATTATTATTATTATTTTCAAAACTTCATAAAATAAAAATGAATCTTTCCTATAATAATACCATTATTTCCTTATTTCCAATATCAATCTTTTATGTGTATTTATATTTTTATCTATTTAAGATAATCTATTATTTATATTCTGAATTGAGAAAACATCTAAATAAAATATATTAATATAAATAACAAAAACTCAAAATTGATATTCAATATAAAAAATGAAATATTAAATATTTAAATAATCTCCCCAAACTAAAACTAGTACTAATTCCCCTTATAATCCAAATTTATTCCATAATAACTAGGTAGATTAATCTTTATGATGAATCACAAAAAAATAAATACTTTAATTGAATTTCAAATCAACTATTACTAAAACCAATTTAGATAATGACTGTCATTTAAAACTATATTTTAAAATTTTTACAAAATATATTTATTTTTATAATTTTTTTAATAAAAAACCAAAAATTTACTATTTTATGATTGACCATAACATTTTTTAATATATAAATTATTAGTAAAATTTGTGAATGTTCGGGTAAAATAGATGTTTCCATATATATATATGGTTGGTTGGGTGTTTCTACGATGGCTGCTTATATTGCTCCGGAGGATCAGAGGGTACTGGAAAACCAATGCGTATGATCGCTGCTTGCTTATTAACCCGAGGAAATACTGGAGCATTGTACTCTCTGCTCAGCTGTTCAAAATCGCAATCTACAGTGGAGAAATTAACTTTATTGATTTGGTGAATTACAAATACCGTACACGTGTTATCGGGTTATCCACCGTGCATATAACCAGACATTCAATGCCATGACAAGCTGGTTAGTTCCTGCCTAGATATTACTCCAGTGGATGCCAAGGGTAAGCCGACGCATCACCATGGAGTTTTGGCTCATCTTCTGCAAAAGATCATGCACGGGCTCCTGCAGATGCAACGCCCAACAAGGAACTGAAAGAATAAGGTCTTGGAATAGAATGGTTCTCGTTATTATGTTCAATCTTTTATTAGGTTATTACGATATTGATTTTAGTAAGAATGTTGTAGGTTATTTTTGATAGATGTAGGTAGTGATGGCACTCACCTAGTTATGATAATAGCAGTTATTCACATAAGTTATAATAATAGTAGTTATAGGAATTCTTTTATGGTCAATAAACAAAAGAATTTGATGGGTAGATTGTAGAAGGATGTATCAAAATAATCCATTTTTGTAATTGGTGTGTAGGTAGTGATGGCACTCACCTAGTTATGATAATAGTAGTTATTCACCTCGTTATAATAATAGTAGTTATAAGATTTTATTTTATTTTTCCTGGTCAATAAACAAAAGAATTTGAATTTGATGGGTAGATTGTACAAGGATGTATTAAAATAATCCATTTTTATAATTGGTGTGGTTTCTATGCCATACTAATTGTTATTTTGTATTTTGATAATGTTGAAATAATATAAATTTTTAAATAAAAAAACAATTTTTATTTATATATATATAGAAAATAAAAAAATAAAAATAATTATTAATATACAAATTTTTATTGTATTTTTTAAGTTTTATATATTATTAAAATATTATACTTAATATTTTATTTATTTAATTAATATAGATAGGTTTCTTTTATAGAGTTACTTTATATATTTTATAGAAATATTAAATTTATATTATAACTATTTATAAATATATAAATTTAATTGAAGTATTTATAGTATAAATAAAAATAATAAAACATGCATATTTAAAAATAATAAATTACAATAAAATTTTAAGGTTAAAATAATTTTTAATTTTTATATGTTTCTTTTATATATTTAATTTTTATATTTTATTGAAAAATATTTTTTTTTGTATTTTTTTATGAATATATAAATTAACATAATTTTGGGGATGGAGTATGCTCTAAAATTGCTAGTGTTAATGGTAGATCACCAACATGGTAATTCCAAATGACATGTTTTCGAGTCAACGTGTATACTATTGTTGATAACATCCAATGATAATTGTTCTTACTTATAGTTTGGCAACTAAATTGTGATAGATTTCCCCACTTGCTAAAACAAAAGCTCTTTAATATATCTATATATATATATAGTCTAATCAATAGATAAAACGAGTTTTCAGTTAGAATTTGGCAATACAAATTTTAGTAAGCTTGTGATTTCTTATTTTTTAAAATGGACATCTAAATGAATAAATGAATTCATCACTTCGAAATACTTTTGAAGAACTTAATATTTTGAAATTAAACAACTTAAATTTATGATTTTGTTATATAAATAATAACAAAATGTAAAGATTAATATAATTTTTAATTTACATATATTTTTGTATATATTTAACTCTTATATTTTATTATTTTTAGTATATATATATAATTTTCTTTTATCTGTTTAAATTTTAATTTTTAATTGAAATATGGAAGTTCTATTATAATTGTTTATAAATATATAAATCTATATAATTTAAGCGCTTAAAATTAACATATTAAAATTATGAAGATACAAATAAATAAATAAATAGAAATGAAAAATATTATTAAAAGAAAAAAATATATTTTACTATGTAAATCAATAACATCACTATTAACGCCTACTGGGGTTTGGATTGACTGTGGATGGATGCACTGTTAAGGCACTCCTTGCGATAGGTCACTGTTCAAATTCCCGTGGGTGCTTACCTACCAAAATAAATAACATCACTCTTAACATTCTTTCAAACATAACTTAATCTGCATTGGTACCTTTTTAATAGTAAAATTTGACATTCAATATAGTATTTACTTAAGGTAAATAATCTAGAGATTTTTTTTAAAGTAAATAAATTTTAGCCTTCTAAATTTTATTATTATTATTTTATATTTTTGCAGTTAAAAACGTCTTTAAATTTCATGTTATTTCATAGCTAAAATGAAACAAATTTCAATAAAAACTTAAACCCATTTCAGGAAATAAAAACTTAAATCCATTTCAGGAAATTATTATTATTTGTGTTTGACTTATTCGTCTTTGAGATTAGCAAATTTCTGCTAACTTCGAATTTAACCAATTTTTTTCGGCAAACATAAGAAACATAGTTTAGAAGTAAGAATCGAACTTCACGAATTTCCATTAAAAAAAACAAGGACCCAGATAGTGATTCATTAGAAGTTGGATTCTCATCTTTTTAAGAGATTCAATTTGCACGACATAGGTACCAATTACTTCATACATTAGCTCATGTGGAGTTTATTATTTAGTTTATCATATTCTTTTTAATTACATTTACACGAGACAATATAGGATTTAGGGAAATAAGAGTTGAAAACTAAAAGATTCTGTTCTCATATATAGATAGGATTTTTTTCGATTTACCGCTTTTATTTAATAATTCTACTTGTTGTTTTGGAAGGGAACTCATTGCTGTGGGGCCTCGAACTGTTTCACGGGAATGATCATTCACGTGCCACAGGAGCAACCGAAAGTCCGAGACATGTGGTAGACAACCAGGTATCATGCAATTGGCCGTTGGATTGATCGTTTTGCATGATGTGGATTCAATATTAAATGACATAGTATACTAACTCTTATCTACCGTACAGATTATGTCTGAACGCAATAAGATAACAAGGGCCCATTTAGTGTAATAGTGAAACCCAAGTAACTCCTCTCCCGAAAGTCAATGGAATTTGTTAAATTCCAACGAACACTGGTAAATCCCATAAATTACTGGTGTGGCCTTTGCAAGGGAATGAAACCCAGAGAATAGGCTTTATAAGAACTTGATCTGGATGTAGAAGAAGGGCAGCGAGGGTGCGGAGGAAAAAAAGCAAATGATCTGTGAGATCGATTAGGAAATCTAGCCGGCGGAATACTAATTTTCGCTGGTTGCAGACTGTGGGAAAAAGGGTTGGGTGCGCCATTTCAGATTTTCCCATGTCTTTTTGTCATTCATTTTCAATCAGAACTATTTAGCTTTGTATCGCGGGGTTGTTCAGGTATTTCTTTTCTCCTGCTGAATACATACATACTTGAAGGACTTTAATCTATTCTTTGTAATATGTTGCGCGTGTTAGACATTCTCTCCTCGTTGGTGTTATCCATTCCCTCAAGCAGGAACATACCGGTGATGCTTGAGCAACTCTGTGCTTTAGCACGCTCTCTCTGCTCAATCTTAGTGCGGAGCATTGCTTCAAGGCAGGGAGCATCTTCCTCGGATGGTAGTCACGAGTATTATCACGGAAACATTCACAGTTCCAGTATTACATGGAATAATATTATGGCCGGCTATGGTGGGGCCGGGTAGACCGCCCACTCACTCTGCTAATGTGAAATAAGAAGTTATCTGTGACTGTAGTCATGTGTAACTTTATATGTATTGCAGCTCCATATTCATGTAAAGATTATATGTGTTGCAGTCGCTCTGAAACCATGTATTTATTCACTGCTTCTTCACAGAGAGATTGCCCTTTTTTCTGGCTACTTAGAATTACATCGTTTGTATTTGGATGTGAATCATTTGGATTTGGATTTGGATGTGAATCATATACGTTTTATAATAGTTTAATTTACATTTATGTTAATTTGCTAGAAATCAGAAATCAAATTTTATTCAAATTTTAAGGTGTAATTTTTTTGGAGTGTATAATTTGAGGAAAAGTTTGCAGTTATAGAAATTTGATTTTTTTATTGGCTTGATAGATCCAGGTTAGGATAAATCTAGGGAAGTTTACATCTGGGTGGTTTTTTTACCTTGTTAATAATTTGAGTGATGAAAAAAATGAAATAAAATTTTGTAGGGAGAGTGATAATATAACAATGTTGAATAATTAAAAACTCAATGATAAGAATGTAGTCAATTACAAACAGTTTTTTCATTATGATCAATTTCACAAAATATTTTCTTTTATTGTTCTTATTGTCACACATGCTAGTTTTTGCATCTTTCATATAGATTATATGAAAATGTCACTTGAATTGGCACATCATTCAAATATTTAATATGGAACTTGAAATAGTAGATCATTCAAATATTTAACTCAATCTATTGGAGTACACCTTGTGAATCTTGCTCTCCAATATTAATAGCAAACATTTCAAGTAATTTCAATTGAAAATTCAAGTATTTTATTTAAGGTTGAATCACTATAACCTAGAAATTAATGCACATCTTAAATAATTTACAGTGAAATCAATGTAAAGTATTAATCTAATTACTTTGAAATTAATACACACCATACACTTAGTTACATCAAATTAGAAATCAACGTGTAGAATGAAATTATTGCATCTAGTGCAATCAATCAAATAGGATTACAAATCAACATCTACACTAAAATAAGCTCATCTAATGCAATCGGTCAAATAGGATTAAAAATCAACATCTACACTAAAATAAGCCGATCTAGTGAAAGCAATCAAATAGGATTAGAAACTAATTGTAGTGGAATCATGTGGGCTTCACTCAATGAACCTCTCACATATCACATGAGTTCATGGCATGCTAAACAATACCATTAATTTGACTACATATTGGAAAATAACTCTAAAAATCACATTAATTAATCCCCTAGCAAAATGAACCCAATACACTTTCCCAATTTATATATTTTTCATTAACTTTGACCTCCATTTTTTATACATGCCAATATAAAAACCTTTTACCCCATATTATAACCTAAATATATTATTTCATTTTTTCCTCAAATATATCCCCCAATGTGAAAGCACTTGGTATGGTATTGATAAGCCCCCATAATTTAAATCAATGCATTTTTTAACTTTTGTAAAAGCCTTATTTAATATATATATATATATATATATATATATATATATATATATATAATAATTGTATTTTTTTTGCATCTCTTTCTTCTTCCCTTTCACTCTTTCCTCGACCTTTGTGTATATTTTCCTTCCTCTATCATTCTCCCTCTCCTCCTCCCTTTCTCCCTCATCTCTCTCTCCCCCCACCATGTGTATATATATCTCACTGCATCCTTCTTTCTTTGTTTCTATATCTCACCCCTATAATGCACACACACTCTCTTTCCATATCTGTATATCACTCCTTTCCTCCCTCTCTCCATATTTCTTGTCTTCTCTCTCCCTATCTTTCTTTTCTTCCCTCTCTCACCCCTCTATCTCTTCTTCTTTGTCTCTCTATCTAACCCCCCAAACATACACACACTCTCTCTCTACCTCCCACTTTCTCTCTCTCCCCCTTCTCTCTCTCTCTTCCCTCCTGCTCTCCTATCTCTCTCACTCTCTTTTCATTTCTCTCTTGTCATTCCCTCCCTCCCTCTCCTTCCACCTTTCTCTATGTATGTCTTTCTTCTTCGCTCCTTCTCCGTCCCCCTCTAACTCCATTTCTGTCTCCCTCCCTCTCTCATTCACTCTCTCAAGTCCTCTCTCTATTATGTCCTCTCTCTCCATTTCTCTCCCACCTCCCTTTTCTCTACCCCCATCACTCTCTCTCTCTCTTTTGCCTCCAACTTTGTCACTATCTCCCTCTGCCCTCCATCTTCGGGTCTCATTCTCTCTCTCTCTATCTCTCTTCACCCTCCACGTCTCATTCTCACTCTCTCTTTGCCCTCTCCCTCTCTCCCTCTCCTCTCATTCTCTCTCTCTTCCCTCCTCTCCTCTCTCCCTCTCTCTCTCTCCATCTTTATCGCTATATGTTTTTGTTCTTCCCTCCCTATCACTCCCTATAGAACTCCATTTCTCTTTCCCTCCACCTCTCCTCCTCTCTGCCCCCTATCATTCTCTATGTGCCACTACAACTTCCAATCACTCTCTATGTGCCTCTACAACGGAACTCCATTTCTCTTTCCCTCCACCTCTCTGCCCCCTATCACTCTATATGTGCCTCTACAACGTAACTCCATTTCTCTTTCCCTCCACCTCTCCTCCTCTCTGCCCCCTATCACTCTCTATGTGCCTCTACAACTTCCAATCACTCTCTATGTGCCTCTACAACTTCCAACCATGCGCTATATGTCCTCTCTCCCTCTCCTCTCCTCTCATTCTCTCTCTCTTCCCTCCTCTCCTCTCTCCCTCTCTCTCTCCATCTCTCCCTTGTTTGGATCCCTCCTCTCTCCACCTTTATCGCTATATGTTTTTGTTCTTCCCTCGCTATCACTCCCTTTGGAACTCCATTTCTCTTTCCCTCCACCTCTCCTCCTCTCTGCCCCCTATCACTCTCTATGTGCCTCTACAACTTCCAATCACTCTCTATGTGCCTCTACAATGGAACTCCATTTCTCTTTCCCTCCACCTCTCCTCCTCCTCTCTACCCCCTATCACTCTCTATGTGCCTCTACAACCTCCAATCACTCTCTATGACCACTCTCTTTCCCCCACTACATCCACATGATCCAAAATTGTCAAACTTTGTAATCAATAATATATAAGAGATATAATAATTGTCAAACTTTGAAATCAATAATATATATGAGATATAATATAATAACACTTTTTTTTTTTGGTAAGTAAGCTATGTGCCTCTACAACTTCCAATCACTCTCTATGTGCCTCTACAACTTATCTGTCACTATCTACCAACCACTCTCTTTCCCCCACTACATTTATATGATCCAAAATTGTCAAACATTGTAATCAATAATATATATGACATATAATATAATAATATTTTTTTTTGGTAAGTAAGCACCTCCCCCACTACATCTATATGATCCAAAATTGTCAAACTTTGTAATCAATAATATGTATGACATATAATATAATAATATTTTTTTTGGCAAGTAAGCACCCAGTGGGGATTTGAACCAGTGAACCAGTGACCTATCGCAAGGAGTGCCTTAATAGTGCACCCATTCACCGTCAATCCAAAGCCCCATGGGCTATAATATAATAATACTTATAATGGAGATGATTATTATTATAATATATTGGAATAGTAATACTCAATATTAGTGATTTTTTTCTACCAATAATAATATATAAAAAATAAGATATTAAGAAAACAATAGTATGTAAAATTTACATTTATACATAGACCAGTTTCTTGAGATCAAATTAGTAGTTTTGTGTCTCACATTTTAGATTATGTTACATTTTACTTTATATTTTACATTTTAATTTCTTAGTGTGAAATGACACATAGTTTTTGGACATTTTACATGATCATTTTTTTAAAGGTGAAATGAGTTACGGTTTTTTGGCATGTGGTATTGATAAGTCATTGTATTGGCCCTTGGTATTGTAACAAAAGCTATTTACAAGTTACTAATATCCATGGTAAAGTGGGGTGAATATCCACCTTTAATAATGTGAAATTATTTTATGTATTAAATTTTTATGTGATTATCAATTAAATTTAAATATGGCTACAAAATTATTATTAATGCGAGTGAAAACAATACTCTAGCTATTGACCTTTACACAATATAATGTATGTGAAAACTGCCTTACATATTTTTAGCCATAATTTATGTATATCGCTGTAATATTTATGGATGATTTTTAGATATTTGTGTAAAGCTTTTTATTTTTATTTTTAAACTTTTCACAAAACCAGCCAAAATAAAATCCCTGAAAATACTTCATACTTAATTAAATAACATTTTTACCATCAATTACTTCCAGCAATAATTTAAGGACCTCTTTGTATTAATTAAATAATAGATTTACCATCAATTACTTCCCACAATAATTTAAGTAAATTTTTACATAAAAATAAATAAAAATAATATATAAATAAATACACTTATCAAGAATTACTTACTACCATTATTTATATTTTCCTCAATATTTATAGGAGAAAAATCAGCCATTGATATCATAATAAAATAACATTAAATATAAATACACTAATAAGCTTGGATAATGGCAGAATCTACTAAAAACAAAATGTCAACAACACCGTGTTGTTCAAGATTTTGTCATAATGTAACCCTGTGAATAACTCTAGCTGCCTTTCCGAAAGCTTGGTGTTTGGTTCATGTCCTCCGGAAAATGAAACCCTCAACCCTTTCAATGTTCAATGTTGATATTTCGTTACTCAATGTGTTCCAGTTGAGTCAGATATTTTATCGTAATGTAACCCTGTGAATAACTCTAGCTGCCTTTCCGAAAGCTTGGTGTTTGGTTCATCTCCTCTGGAAAATGAAACCCTCAACACTTTCAATGTTGATATTTCGTTACTTAATGTGTTCCAGTTGACTTAGATATTTTAATGGAAGAAAGATTTAAATGTTAATATGAGTAAACAGCTTAAGTTTTCATGCAAGTAAAAGATAAAATTTAAATATTTTTTTAGAAAAACTCACCGCCATTTTTAACTTACATTTGAAGAACTAATAAAATTACTCTACTTTACCGTACACTCCATAAGTTTTTTTTAAGGCGGACAAAACTTGTACAGATAACCTTTTCTAAAATTATACGGCACGCGTAATAAGCAGAAAATGTCTTAATTGTGGCACTACGGTGTCCAGGTGAGACAAAACGATCTTATCAATATCCACATTGTACGTTTTTTTTCAAGGTGTTAGGCCGCGAATGGACCACCCTTTCACTTCTACATTGTGGCTTAAATAAATACATAGTGATGTGTGGTTTAAGGGTAAGTTTTGTTGGGTGAAGTTTATTATACTGTAGTTCAAATTTTATTGAGTATAGTGTTTTGTTAAAGTGTACTATAGTGTTATGCTATGATCTTGATTCTGATTTAGTCCAAAGAGTTACGGATTCACCATGTGGTAAGAAAAATAAAAATATTAAAACGTATAGAGCATATGGTTCAAAACTAGACTTAGTTAATTTTATAGCATCAACTTTAGGATTGAACAAATTGTTTTTATATTTTTAGTTAATAATGTTAAGTTAGATGATGTAATTATCAAAATAGTTGAATTTAATGAATTGTTCATTGTCAAATTTCATTTGTTTTTGTAATGAAAGATGTATTCATTCTTACTTTTAATTATATTAATAAGGTTGATGTGTTATAACATTCAAGGTTTAAACTTGATGGGTATTTATCCATATTTTCTTCTATAATACTATTATAAAATCTCCATATTAATAATGATTTTCACTTAATTTTTAAAATTGTCAATTTGATGGGTGAGTAATAATTTATTAGCCTATGTATATATAAAACTCATATATCTCAAATACAAGAAATTCCAAATAAGATTGCAAAAAATAAAAGAAGTTAGTGATTCTAGAGTCTAAGATAAGCATCACACTACTCACTACTCACTGGCAATACTAAGCCCTAAGATGAGACTCTTAGATAAACATAGACTCACCAATAGTGAGTCATTAGACTTGTTAATTTTTTTTTACCTTCATCTCTAAGCTCATGCAATCTTTCAATGTGCACACTTAAATCTAAAGCCTAAAGAGAATCATTTGACATGTCCACACCTGTGAGTCATTGATCTACCATATAAAACATAGGGATAGAGTAATCAAATTGGATGTTTTTTTTAATTTTGCAATAAAAATAATAAAAAAGTAACTTTCCTAATTGTGTCAATAAAATATTTATTTTCTATTTGATTTTGAGAGCTTTTATATAGTTGGTAGGTTATTGATACACATTGAATTTTATAAAATGGGTCTATTTATTAATTTGATTAGAAAATAAATCTATTTAGAGGTTGTATATGGGAATATGAAATGAGTGGTTACCAAGATTTTTGATGTGTTCAATATAATTATCCTTGAATTTAAGGGGTTTGGCTCTTTCACATGTTAGGGTGGGGGTTGCAAGTCAACTTCATTCCTCTTACTCATAAGAATATTAGGAATTTCTTGTAAATTCATGCTCTATATATTATTGCTTGAAATGTTAGAATTCTTCCAAATTCTTATTGAAAAGTGGGTTCAAACTTGTTTTATTATGTATAAGGTCTTTCTTCACTCTAACTCATAATATTGAAACTTCAAAACAAATTTTCTTCTTCAAAATACATTATGTACTTAATTGGGTTTCCAATTTACTTTAATTTTTTTTTAAGAATATTTCAATGTTATTTGTAAAATCTTTGAAATTACATAAATAATAACAATGCAAAATTGCACAAAATAATTAGCTAGTTCAATAATAGGAATGAACATGATTTAATAAGTTTAATCTTTTTAAAGATACAAAGCATGGGCATCCATGATCTTACTTAGTTGAACTATATGTAATGGTTAATATGTTATGGTTAATATATTATGGTTAAGATAAAATCATTGATAAAATAGAACACAATTTATATTAATAAGTTTTTTAATCCATAATAAAAAAGTTTAAATACCATATATAATACATGACAAATGATGAATAAAAATAAATATAAAAAATTATGTAAATAAAAATTTGAATAAATAAATAAAATTATATAAAGAGAAATTTAAATATAGAAATAAACAATGTAGAAATTTATTTGATAGATAAGAGTGGCTCTCAAATGTATATATTGATAGAATCAACTTTATAGGATAAAATTAATGTATTTTATGCTTAAAATATATATATATATATATATATATATATATATATATATATATAAGGGTTGATATAATTATCAAAGTAGTTCAATTGTTTGGTTTTCAATTTTCTTTTTTATTCTTAAATAAAAGATATATTCATTCCCACTTTTAATTATATTAATCCAATACAAAATTTGAGGTTTATGTGTAATAACATCAACTTCACATTATTAAAGGGGGATATTTTTATTGAACAAATCACTGTTATTTTTTGTTAAAAATTTTAAAATTATAATAAAGTTATAATAATGTTTGAGGTTTATGTATACTAACATCAATTTCACATCATTAAAATAGTATATTTTTATTGACTAAATTATTATTATCCATTTTAACATTGTTAAAATGGATAATAAACAAATTTAATTAATTTATTTTTATTTTTATTTTCATTAACCAAATTATTATTATCAGTTAAAATTATTAAAATAGATAATATAATTATGATAATAGACAGATTTAATTAGTTTTTTAATTTTCAAATTCCATTAGCACTATAATTCCAATGCCACTTCTTCTGAGCTTGGCCATGGGGCAGAACTTACTTGTTTCTCCTTATCTTCACATTTGAATTCCTATGGTAGTTTGGAAGGATCCAAAATTTACATGGTCACATGGTACATGAACATAGCAAGCGTGAGATGCCTCATTAGGTAAAGCAATAATAAATTTATTCTTCGCATTGAATTCCTAGTATTTTTATTTTTTCTTTCCATCTCTAAAATCTCTAGCTTCTTTTTGCAACCTCCTCCCTCAATCTTCCTTCTCTCCTCCCTCATTTAAAAATGAGCTCCATCACTTTATATTAACCAACTTATTGAAAACTTATTGAAACCCATGGGCCCAAAGAACAAGTCGTAAGTAATATTTGGGTTTTTTTTAATGTGTCGATTGATTTGTACACGTTGAAAACATAAAATTCCCTTATACCTTATATCAAAACATTGTACTAGGCACCTAAGAACACGTGTTGAAACTAAAAATTTCCCTATACCTTACATCGAAACATTGTACTAGGCACCTAAGAACATGCGTTGATGTTAAAGAGCGTGCCATGTAATTATCCTAAAAATATACAATTGACATTCTTGGGTAAAGACGAAATAATTTGATGTAACATAAACAAAATCCCCAAAGACATTTCTAACATGTCAACTAACAGAAAGTTTAGGTCATGCTAAGGACAATTTTATCACTACGAAGGTGGTTCCACACATTCCCTATGTCACGGATTTCAATGGCCAATCTCTCTCATCTTAGCACAATGGACAATATAAATATATGATGTAATCTATTACTTGAGGGATAAATGCCTTTCAAATAGGTATTAATTACAATGAAGCAATTAATCAATTTAATTGTTTATTTGTGTTTCAAATTTTAGTGGAAGACCTCTAATTTAAGGGGAAAAGGTGACTTGGGCATTGACCGTTTTTTCCTTCCCTTCACTAACGCAAAAAAGAACATGCATTCAAAAACATATCTTAATAGCGATGTCACAGCTATAACCAAATTTCCATCATTATGAAGTTATAATATATATATTTTTTTTAATTTCTAACACATATTTACCATGTTATTCCTTAATGATTACCTTATTACTTTGAAAAGAATTTTCTCTGTGAAGTCTATGTATTTTGTTGGTTTGAGTGTTGTTTTCAATACCTTCTTCCCATACAATTATTGGCTGTTATGATATCATTAATGAGTTCTCAATTCTTAATGGAAAAGCCTTAATTGTTTTCTATTATAAGGCTCTAATCTAATCTAGTGACATTTCTTATTATGTGAGACTTAGGAATATCTCATTGGTATGGTCACATATGATGACATCATAAACATGAAGTTTGTGAAGCGATCTCACCTTTCTTCCTTAATAAACATGCTAGGGTAATTAAGGATGAATAAAGTACTTTTAGAATTTTTGTTCTATCTCTTCTTTTTAGGTAATTAGGCTCTAAAAGTGGAGAAGTATGTTTAGTTTTGTAGTTATGGTTGGTCTTCATAAATAATGTTTTATCCATTCAAATATATATTATGACAAAATTAAAACATTTTCTTTATGTCGATTTCAAAACAGGGAAAATTCTATTTTTGAAAAAAAAATTATGTCTTCAAAATGTTAAGTCAGCTCTCTAAGAAAATAATGTTGGCTAACCCCAAAGTACACATCTATTTGGCCTCATCCATTCGCTATAAATATGATGAAAACGAAGTCTGGGGGTCTCCGTTTTCAGTATTTTTTTACAGACTCGATCTTGGGACCTGTGGGTTATGGGCCCACAAGCCTATCAGTAACTTCTCAAAACTCCTCTTGTGTGCATAATCCTAGGGTTTCAACCCTCCTCGGTCATAATTCCTATCACCATTTAGGCTCCCACCTAAATGCTTGATATTGAGGTCTACAATCTCCCTTCGAACCTCTTTGATTTCATCCCTTTCGGACATCGAATCATCATACCGACTGGACATATTGTAACTAGATTTAAGAATCCAACCCAAATCGACATTATCCATCTCAAATATTCCTATGCAATTACTTTTCCCAAATCTTCTTTTATTATCATCAACGTGAAAATGAGAATCAAATACTTGCCACTTGCATTGATCAAGTCCTTGTCACTGTTCACAACGCTTTGAAGATCCAAGGGAAGGTAAGCCGACGGTGAAGAATGACCTTGTTCATTAACAAAATTGTTTGTGGCTTCGTTACACCTTTCACGGTATTGAAATACAACCGCTCGGCCGTCTCCATGCCCGCGTCCTCTATGTCAATCACAAAATTGCCGAAAGAGCTTGACAAATAAAATAAAATAAAAATACACAGACAAACTTAAATTCACATCAAACGCATTTCTCTTATTTACAGAGTTGATTACAGATTTAAGGCATCTCAGCCTTAATCAAAACTCTCCAGCGACTACATTTTTCCTTCTCTCTCACACAGGATTTTCGTCTTTTTCTTCTTGATTCACTCAGGAATCGTTCAGTTCTTTATACATACATTCAGTCTTAACTGATTTTTCTAACGAAAATTAGTTCCTTGAACAAAATTCAGTTGTGGTTGGCCTGGGTGTCCACGTGATCGTCCACTTGTCTTCTTCCTCTAATTTTCTTTCATTGACGTGTCCGGATGCTCCTGCATCATACTCCCGAGGTACAAAAATTATGACCTCCTGGTCATATGCTCCCGAGGTACAAATTTATGACCTCCTGGTCATATGCGTTTCCTTCGTAATTCTACCCACTGTTTCACTTCCTCAGTGGAACTGCCTTCTGTGAGCTGCAACCAAACCTCTGCCATAGCAAGTCCTCCCTGCTACCAGATGCCCTACCAAGCTTCTCTGCTGAGCTTAGTCCTCTCGGCATCTCCGTGGTTCTCTCCTCTCGAACCAATTGAGCACTCCTGCTCCAGGTTTGCTGCAATCTTCTCACCTTCACAAGCTTACAAATCTTCAACAAAATGTACCTCTTTTCTCCTCGTACCTCTTTTCTTCGCATGCAAAAAAAAAAAACTCCTCTCCACAAGAAATCTTTCCCACTCTGATACCACTTGATGAAAACGAAGTCTGGGGGTCTCTGTTTTCAGTATTTTTTTACAGACTCGATCTTGGGACCTGTGGGTTATGGGCCCACGAAGCCTATCAGTAACTTCTCAAAACTCCTCTTGTGTGCATAATCCTAGGGTTTCAGCCCTCCTCGGTCATAATTCCTATCACCATTTAGGCTCCCACCTAAATGCTTGATATTGAGGTCTACAATCTCCCTTCGAACCTCTTTGATTTCATCCCTTTCGGACATCGAATCATCATACCGACTGGACATACTGTAACTAGATTTAAGAATCCGACCCAAATCGACATTATCCATCTCAAATATTCCTATGCAATTACTTTTACCAAATCTTCTTTTATTATCATCAACGTGAAAATGAGAATCAAATACTTGCCACTTGCATTGATCAAGTCCTTGTCACTGTTCACAACGCTTTGAAGATCCAAGGGAAGGTAAGCCGACGGTGAAGAATGACCTTGTTCATTAAGAAACGAGGTATGTGATTCTCTCGAATTCGGCCTTCTTAACAAAATTGTTTGCGGCTTCGTTACACCTTTCACGGTATTGAAATACAACCGCTCGGCCGTCTCCATGCCCGCGTCCTCTATGTCAATCACAAAATTGCCGAAAGAGCTTGACAAATAAAATAAAATAAAAATACACAGACAAACTTAAATTCACATCAAACGCATTTCTCTTATTTACAGAGTTGATTACAGATTTAAGGCATCTCAGCCTTAATCAAAACTCTCCAGCGACTACATTTTTCCTTCTCTCTCACACAGGATTTTCGTCTTTTTCTTCTTGATTCACTCAGGAATCGTTCAGTTCTTTATACATACATTCAGTCTTAACTGATTTTTCTAACTAAAATTAGTTCCTTGAACAGAATTCAGTTGTGGTTGGCCTGGGTGTCCACGTGATCGTCCACTTGTCTTCTTCCTCTAATTTTCTTTCATTGACGTGTCTGGATGCTCCTGCATCAAAATAGGTCATTCAACCTCCTCCATTGGGTAGAAATCGAAATCACCTCTCACACTCACTTCAGATAATTTGAAGCACTTTTTGGATCACATCTGAGGCACATTTAAGATCGCTCTTCTTATGTTTATTTGAAGATAATTCTTTGTGTAATATCTATCTCCTTAACACACTTATTCTTTCTAGAAGATTGAGTTCATGAGAAAACCTGTTTATTGACGGAGGCTTACTTCATGAGAAGATCTAATTATTGAGGGAAACTGAGTTCATGATAAAGCCTAATTTCAAAGGAAGAACGAGCAATTCCTAAGGTAGAGAGAATATGATGAATTTTGAGGAAGACAAATGGCCAAATTCTTATCAGACTAGGCACAATTGTTTGAGGAAAATATTGACCTGTTTAAGAGGACAATTTGACTAGGTGTGGCTATGACTATGCTACTAATAATTTTCAAACTGCTAATGTTTTTAAATTTATGTTTGACTTGATGTATCTCTCTTGAACGTAATAATTTCTCTAAGAAAATGGTGATTGGGTTTTTCCACCATGTGGGTTTCCCTATGGTAAATTCTTGTGTCTCTTGTTTGGATATCTCTTTATGATCCTACTCACATTTGTTCTTTATACTGTTGAGATCTTCTATGGAATCACTTTATGATAAATGTGAGCGAAAGAAAATATTAAATCAAGAAATCATAAGAAGTAATTATCACTTTAGAAAATCCTATGAAAAATGAGCAAGGTATCATAGATATGGTTAAAGAGTAACCTTGAAGAAGAAGTCATTCTTGTTTCAAGCTATACTCTAGGGCTTGATTATGTCACTAGCCCTAGAAGTCCTTGTTCAAGAAGCACATTCCAAAGAAGGCCACGATATCCTATTTTGGTTTTAAGAAAATCTACATTCTATTTTTTCAAGTCAATGATAAATATTGGTGAAGACATCTTCTACTAATCATGCCAAGAGTCTATTTTTCTATGTGATATATGATCCATAATAAAATCCTACTTTTCTAAAATTGGAAATGGTCAAATCCCTTGTCAAAATATTAGAAGGATCAAGTGACTGTAGGAAGGGTGATATTTCATTTTGTGTTGAAAGTAATACTCCTTCCTGTAAAGTTGAAATTCCTATTGCTAGAAGAAAATAACATGATCCATTTTCTTAAGGTCATGATAATATTTATAAAATGCTAAATCATTCTTGGAGAGGGTTGAAGTCTTAATCAAAGATAGCTAAGAGGCCTCAGTATGTTTTAGTATATCTAGGAGGATGCATATCCTATTATAGATGGTTGAGAAGGTTGAGGGCCTATTATAGTAGACCAAGAAACCATGGGAAGATCATCAATCTCAGAAAGAGATTTGAAAGAATCTCAAATATCTCCAACTAAGGAAATTCTAGCAAAGTTATCTCTACAATTTTTTTTTTTTAATCTTGGTTTGTGCAGTACATTATACATAAGGAGAAGAGTTGATTCTTTAGTACCAATGGCATGACTAAAGTGTTCCTTGTAAGGGTTTTACTTGAAGATTTGTTTTAGTACTAACATCAAGACATACTTTTTAATCCATAACCTAAAGGGCTCTGTTGCATAAGCACATGACAATGATGGAATGTTTAATCAAGCCCAAAAATATATAAAATAGACCAAAAAAAGTGGTTTAATGTTTGAATGAAATTTATGATGGAATTCTTGAGAAGAAATAGTTATAATGGCTATGAATGTTGAAGGAGTGCATTCACCTACAAGTTGAGTGATAATATGCACAAGTGATATTCAATCATAATCACTATGTTAGATATAACTCTTAGGTGAAATGTGAAATTCATTTCAATAAGTAATTCAGATTATGGCTCAAAGTAATTTTAATCCATATAAGGGAAATGTGTGATATATATGCATGTGTTGAACATTTGATGTGTAATATGTTGGAAAAGTAACTAGGTTTGGTTTTCATATTTATCTTTGTTCTTGTATCAATTTGTATTTTATGTAAAATAAGAAAAATAATTTTATTTAAGCATGTGTTTCATGCTCCTTGTGTTTGCCAAATATTTTTCATCAGTAAAAGAATTATTGTGATCCAGGAGCATTCAACCCAAGAGAAAATCATTGTATTTTAGTAGACATAGGGGGTCATGTGTTTTAAGGAAGTTGGATTCCTAAGTGATGAATTAATGTAATATTTAGGCTTTTCAGTGAGTAGGATGAGAATTAATTAGACATTGTGAGGATGTTGTAAATTCTCTCCAATTAAGGAGAACATGAGTGGTTAATAATGACAAAAGAGTTAGAAGTCAATTATAACTCTTAAGGCTGTTTCATGATTCGGGGAACTAGAATGGTCATTTAGGAGTTAGTTCAGTAGATTAAGGGTTTGAACCAAAATTAGTTCAAAAAAACCTTTCTGGTATAGATGTAGGCCTACAGGCAGAGTGTAAAAGGGGGAGAGACCATTGATATTGAAGATCAGGTCTATGAGCTAGAGGGTCTCAATATGTAATCAGTTGTTTATACTTGTTTATACAGAGGTTTATCCCAGAACTGTGTAAGTGTGTGAATTGAGTATTTAATGATTGATTTATGTCTGAATTCGTAGGTTCTGTAATAGAGGTTGTAGGCAGAGTTCTGAAGAAATACATAGAGGAGGAGAATGATTAAGAGGAATCATAGTGGGTCTCTGAATCCGATTGAATGATTAGAGTGAAGCTCTGAAGAGACTGCGATGTGAGAATTTGCAAAAGGCAAGCTGAGGAGAGAGTGTGCAGTAGAATGATGGAAGGACGAGAACCTTTGAATAAACCCAAACCATAGAGAAAATGCTAAGAATAGCATGAAACATAAGAAAAGAGAAGAGTAGAGAAGTACAGAGGTGATGCACAACAACTTTTGGATCTCATAGATCAACGATCCAGATCATGTCGCATAGAGCAGAGTGAAACATCACACTGGCGAACCTTAACAAAGAAAGGTGGGTTTATACAAAAAAGTGGTATTTCAGGTGAGGTAAGAAACATAAGTGGTATTTAGAGGAGTGCACTCGATCCCACTAGCCGAGCGACACATAGCAGCAGAGGAGAGAGAGAAAACCGCTTTTTTCAACGGTTATTCTCTGTGCCTGTTGTCTATCTGAAATCAAAGATCAGAGAGATTAGAGCTCGAAGAGCGCTGTGGGAAGGTTTGGTGGAATGGAACCGACGGAGTTATAGTGGCAGTGTATAATAATTTGAGATCCTGAATATGTTCGCATATTGGAGGCGGAAGGTATAGTGTGTAGTGTGACCGCGGAGGACCAATTTTGTGATTGCGATAAAGGTGTAGCATCGATATCTGTGCAGAGGCTGTACCAAGGCAGAAAAGGTATGTTTTGCGTATATTTCCTTTGTAAATGAATTATAAAGGATTAAGCGTGGGTATATGAAGTTTCATATATCATTCCACCATTATCAAAGGATAAAGAGTTTATAATGAGTTAAGCGTTAATAGAAGGGTTAAGTAGGGTGATTGAGTTCCGATATAAAGGATTAGGTGGATTAATGATTAGACTTTGTTAGTCTATAAATCATTCCACATGTGAGTATTAAAGGGGGCCTAAAACCTTAGTAAATGAAGATTTGACTCCTTTGTGAGTTAAATTCCTGGGACAGATAAGATTATGCATTTTACAAGCATACTGTGGGTGTAAGCAGGGGTAACCCTGTGTCATTAGTGGTATCAGAGCAGAATTGTAATTAGAGCGTGGAAAGATTTACTATGAAAAGGAGTTTGCACACACAAAAAGATAATGTGCATAAGTTAAGTGAATGAATGGTAGAGAATACAACAAAAGATTTTAAGGGGAACTTTTGAAGTTCTTGGGAGATTGTAGCAGTTCCAGTAGAGGCTTGGAGTAGACAGGAAGAGAGGATTCCTTGAAGAATAGTGAGAGCAAGATTTCTTAGTACAAGTTCTGAAGGAAAGAGGACTTGGAGACCAAACAGAGGACAATCGATTCAAAGTGCAGAAGAATGGGAGAATAAAATCATACATAGATCTTGGAGGTAAGATAGTGTGTTTTGTTTCAATATGAAATTGAAGATTGTGGTTATAGATGAAGCATCTCAACAAAGGACAACAAGAGAACTTGTGAGAGGAGAACCAGATGTGTTCTTGAAGGAAGAGTAAGGAAAACACTCTAAAGGAGAAGTGACAGTGAACCTGAAGAATCCAACAAGAGGTTGGACAGAGAGGATAGCTGAAGTGTTCTCAAGAGAGAGTGAGAGATTGCAGAAGCCTAGAAGGGGAAAAGGTATTTCTCAAGAGGAGGTTCGAGACAGAGGACCCATGCTTACCAAAAGACTTAGTGAGGTAAGATTGCAGCGAGGAGGACAAGATATTGCGGGGGCGTGTTACAGATGAGTGAGGAGCTCATGAAGAAAGAGGAGAAGAAGATGACTACTAATAGTCATAGCAGAGGTTTAGAGAGAATCCACAATAGAAGATATGAGAAGAAGAATGCCAAAGTAGATGGCAAGAGATTGAGTCAAGAGGAGATTGACAAGGAGTTGGCTGAGATAAGAAAAGAACTTGATGTGTTAACAATGCGGCTAGAAGAAAACCAGAGATAAGGTTGGGTATTAAGGAAGAAGCCAGTGGAGTGGCATGAGATGCAGAGAAGGCTACAACAAAAGCAAGTAAAGTGGCTGAGGGAAAAACTCAAGAAAGTTGAGGTGGAAATGGAAGAGTCCATTTGTGAACTAGAACAGGGAGAAATTCTGGGAGAAAGTGAAGACTACACTAAAGCTAAAGAATGGAGATCAAGTGAAGATCTCATGAACTATTGGGATAGTTCAAAACAGCATGAGGAGATGCTGACTGAAGATGAAGAGCTGATGTATAACACCATCATGCCTTGTTCTTTTTAACCTAATAGTTTTGGTGTGCTTGCAGGATGCATAGGAGAGGATAAACAATATTGTGAAGCTGTCGAAAGCATGGAGGAGTATCTTACAAAACATGAATACTCTGAAGTGAAGCTGAATAGAGCTCTTGAACCGAAGTATGAGGATCAATGTGTTTTAGGGGATAGAAGGTAGTCTAGAGTAGCAGAGCATGATGAAGAAAACCTCTCAAAGGAGGAAAGTATTGAGTTGTTACAGCAGAAAGAAATCATTGACAAATTAATAATTGGAGCTCTTACAAGACAAGAACCATTCCTTATGAAGGAAGGAGATGAAGTTGAGCCTGAGGAGCTGAATCACGTAGAAGACTTAGAGCAGCAAGGAAATGTGATGACTGAAGATTCGAGTAAGACCACCCGGTCTTATGATTTTAAAATTAATAATTTGTGGATGATTGTAGGTACATTACAGGAGGATGAACAAACTTTAGAGTTTGTTAGAGAGAAGGAGCAAAATCTGAAATTTGTTCAGATCAAGACTGAGATGGAAAGATCTCAGAACCAGAAGGAGACAAAAGAGTCACCTGGGAGTAGGCAGCGTAATGTTAGAGCTGTCATAGAGGAGAAAGATGGCAGTCTTATTCCAATGAAGACTAAAGAAATGTTGTCTGAAAGAAATCATCCAATTAACGTCATTGGGGAAGGATAGAGATTGTTTGAAGATGATATGGAGGTTCTTAAAGAACAAGAGGGTAAGGATGAAAGGGAGGCAGTAAGAATCAAACAATTTCAAAGAAGAGTTAACCATCAGCACGCTAAGGAAGAAGAAGTTAAATACTGTGAACAAAACTATGGAGGTATCATTGAAACAGATGATGTGGAGGAGAGGCTAATTGACAGTCTCATGAATTCTTTTGAGAATTCAAAACATCATACTGATGTGCTGGCAGAGGATAAAGAAATAGAGCAACAAACTGAATTGTTGCCAAAGGAAAATACGACATTGAAGCCTTATGTTTTTTATTTTAACAAATGTTTTGTGAATGCAGGGTTAGTTGCAGATGCTGGAGGGAATTTGGCATAGATGAGCAGCCAAATGAAGATGAAAGAAGAGGATTATGTGGAAGAATTTAATCCATGGAACAGAGATGCTCAATTGCTGGAGAGAATGATGGGAAGTTAGAATTCAATGCAGAAATTAGATGTTGCAGAGGGAGATATCCATAAAGATATTCAGGAAGTTTGGGTGGAAGCAATGTCTACAGTGGTACCTAGAATAGTAACTACATCAATATCTAGGGCATAAAAAGTTGGAGCAAGAGAAAAAGTAGAAGAAAAAGTAAGAATTCGACAACTTCAAAGAGATGAAAATAAACAACAATTTGAAGAGTTAGTGGATAGCAGCAACAACCTGAAGCAGAGAGAAACAGGTAACAGTGAATGGCAGAATATGGACCAGCCCAAAGATATACTAGAGGTGGAGATTGAAGAGTGATGGCAGTTAATGATGAAGCAGTCCATATGGAGGAAAATGATAGCAGCAGGAAGGATGATCAATCAGAACATGAACTTGATTGACAAAGAGAGGAAGATGAAATAGAAGAAAGCAGAAATATAGTAGCAACAAAGGTGCAAGACACTTGGGTAGCTACAATCTAAAGTTTGGGACCCTGGAGCTTTTTACCAGCACATGAAACCACATGATCAGGATATCATGAATATTTTCTACTTTGGGAGTCTCATGCAGGAGCATTAAACCCAAGAGAAAATCATTGTATTTTAGTAGACGTAGGGGGGAATGTGCTTTAAGAAAGTTGGATTCCGAAGTGATGGATTGATGTAATATTTAGGCTTTTGAGTGAGTAGGATGAGAATTAATTAGATGTTGTGAGGATGTTGTAAATGCTCTCGAATTAAGGAGAACATGAGTGGTTAATAATGACAAGAGAGTTAGAAGTCAATTATAACTCTTAAGGCTGTTTCATGATTCGAGGAACTAGAGAGGACATTTAGGAGTTAGTTCAATAGATTAAGGGTTTGAACCAAAATTAGTTCAACATGACCTTTTTGTTATAAATGCAAGCCTATAGGCAGAGTGTAAAAGGGGAAGAGGCCACTAATATTGAAGATCAGGCCTGTGAGACAGAGGGTCTCGATATGTAATCAGTTGTTTATACTTGTTTATACAAAGGTTTATCCCGAAACTGTGTAAGTGTGTGAATTGAGTATTTAATGATTGATTTATGTGTGAATTCATAGGTTTTGTAACAGAGGTTGCAGGCAGAGTTCTAAAGAAATACACAAAGGAGGAAAATGATTAAGAGGAATCATAGTGGGTCTTTGAATCTAATTGAATGATCAAAGTGAAGCACTGAAGAGTCTGCAATGTGAGAATTCGCAGAAGGCAAGTTCAAGAGAGAGTGCACAGTAGAATAATGGAAGGACAAGAACCTTTGAAGAAACCCGAACCATAGATAAAACGCTGAAAATAGCATGAAACGTAAGCAAAGAGAAGAGCAGAGAAGGACAAAGGTGATGCACAACAACCGTTGGATCTCATAGATCAACGGTCTAGACCATGTCGCATAGAGCAGAGTGAAACATCACATTGGTGAACCTTAACGAAGAAAGGTGGGTTTATACACAAAAGTGGTATTTCGGGTGAGGTAGGAACCATAAGCAGTATTTAGAGGAGTGTGCCCGATCCCACTAGTAGAGTGACACATAGCAGCGAAGGAGAGACAGAAAACCGCTTTTTTCGGCAGTTATTCTCCGTGCTTGTTGTCTATTCAAAATCATCATGGATCGTTGGATCTACTAAGTGTAGATCAATGATGGAGGACCATCAAGTGACTTATAGAATGGCGAAGGATCTCGATCGTTGGATCGAGCTCTAGATCAACGATCAAGATTTAGTTGGAAACCAATGGAACGAGATTGGAATGACCCTTTTAATATAGCGATAGTGGTAGCGATTTAATCGCAACCGTCAGATTGGAAGTCAGATCGACGGTCTCGATGGGATCGTTAATCATATTTTGGAAGGTAAAATGGTTGGTGGCAATGGAACGCGATACGCTGATGGCCGACATGCCGATAGCGATGAATTGTTGATCAGAGATCAGAGAGATTAGAGTTCGGAGAGCACTGCGGGAAGGATCGGTCGAATGAACCTGATGGAGTTATAGTGGTGGTGTATAATAATTTGAGATCCAGAATATGTTCGCATATCGGAGGTGGAAGGTAGAGTGTGTAGTGTGACCACGGAGGACTAATATTGTGATTGTGATAAAGGTGTAGCATCAATATCTGTGCAGAGGCCATACCAAGGTGGAAAATGTATGTTTTGCGTATATTTCCTTTGTAAATGAATTATAAAGGATTAAGCACGGGTATATGAAGTTTCATATATAATTCCAACATTATCAAAGGAGAAAGAGGTTATAATGAGTTAAGCACCGACATAAGGGTTAAGTGGGGTGATTGAGTTTCAATATAGAGGAAAAGGTGGATAAATGATTAGACTTTGCTAGTCTATAAATCATTCCACATGTGAGTATTAAAGAGGGCCTAAAACCTTAGTAAATAAATATTTGAATCCTTTGTGAGTTAAATCCCTCGGACAGACACGATTATGTATTTTACATGCATACTGTGGGTGTAAGTGGGGGTAACCCTGCATCATATTGTCATGTGTAAAAGAAACTATTGGGAAATTTTTATTAAGAAAGAAACATTATTTTGAGTTTATAAAGTCATTTTGGACTCCTAAGACTATGTCAACCTTGTTAAGGAGAAGTCGGCATATAAGAGGGCTATTTGACCTCTTGAAAGATATATATATATATATATATATATATATATATATATATATATATATATATATATATATATATAGCCAAAGTCTTCAACCTATTATAACACACACTTTACAAGTTCAATCTGTAATAAGACAAGAAGAAAGAAGAGCAAAAAAGTTAAGAAGAACAAGGAAAAGTAAAAGCGAGGAAGAAGGATTCAAAATATATCTTTTCTATCCACATGTGTGAGACTATTAGTGTTTTTTGTATGAGTTTGAGGGGATGAAGTTGTAGGCCAGATTCCAAGCGTGAAGGTGTAGGATCGAGACTTTGACGGGAGCAGTTTCTGAAGAGGTTGAACGTCGTTTACTATGGTAGATATTGTCTTATTTGGAGGAGATAATTGGGAGGGTTGGCTTAGGGCTTAAGGAGGTCTCAGACTTGGTATTTGGGTCTTGCAGGTTTCACTTTGATATAATTCTATAAGAAGAGGATTGTTTGAGTTTTCACTAGTTGTCGGGTTTTTCCCTTGGGTGGAGCCTATATGTTTTGTTCTTTGTGTTTTGTGATATTCATGCTTCTAATAATTACTTGATGAAGAAGTAAAATAAAATAATAAGATACTAACTCATATCACAAGTAATTATCATGTAACTAGAATCAACATTAATCTACAAATGCCTTGATTTTCCAACATGGTATCAAATCTAAGGTGAAGAAAAAGGTAGCTTGAAGATCACTCATGTTGGCATAGTTGATACCTCTACAACAAGATCTTGTTTATCTTGCTCTCATAATGAGATCTGCTAAGAAGAAGGATTTATACAAGGGATGAAAACCAATTTCTATTATACAATAAGAAAAATTTCAAGGATGATTACAATTATGATAAGGTAAAGATTCCGAGTAAGATCAAATGTCCTAAAGCATGAAGGATAGTTAGAAGATATGTAGGGTCTAAAAATGATGTCTGTGAAGTCAGTATAGTCATATGCGTTGATGCAAATAATGTATGAATCTGAATTACTTTGGAGGCTCTCTTGTCTTATAACAATGTTTTTTGATCCAAATTATTGAGTGCAAGGCGGGATACATATTTAGTAATGATATAAAGGCATGGCCATATGATCTGATTTCCCTTCATTTGATTTAAGTCTGTGAGATATGACAGGTATCCATACACTTGAAAGAATTACATCAATCTGAAGTCATCATAATATCTTAAGTAATGGTGGCAGTAAAATAATATGAGCTATGAAGTTGTTCAAAGAAGGTATACGATGACAATAGTACAAGTTGCACCATTAATGATACAAATTCTCTCTAAGACTCTCAAGAATATTTTTTTCAAGAAGGATCAAGTTCTCAAGGAGTAAGTTCGATTTTATAATCTAGTCATACACATAGAGGACTTGTTGTTAATCAGGGAATCTCATAGAAATATAATCCTTATGGAGGGTGAGTAGGCCTAGTAGGGATAAAAGAAGAAGAAAATCACAAGTTAATTTCATCAAGTGAAAGAGAAATATGAGGTAATCGAATTGTATAAGAGAAATTTGAAGTGATAAAAGGTCAATTTTTTTATTCTTTCACATAATTTAATCTTCCACAATAGTAAATAGGAAACAAAGTTTTGTAGTAGAAGTCTAGGTGTGTTTTGTGCTACTATCACTCTAAAATTATGGGTCGCAAAAGCTTGTTCTTCTGCTTATAGGCCGACCTTTGTTGCGACATATTGAAGAGCATCCAAAGCCATATTTTGGAAGGATGAAGGTTTAGGTTGATGATTGGTGGAAGGTTTCATTTGAGTTAGACTTGTTATGAGGTGAATGAATAGTTTGAGTTAGGGCAGACTAGGAACCCTAACGAGAGGGAATTTTATCTCAGTATTGAAGCTCAAATACACTAAGAATTAAAGGAAGAAAAGGATGATTTGGATATGTATCTGATTGTTCGTTTAAGTTGATGATTTCTAGGTGGTTGAGTGTCATTGTTAGGACAACTTTTGTTGGAAATATTGAGGTTTTTGGAAGATAACAAGTAGTTCTTCATAAGATCCCTAATTGCATACCTATGGAGAACTATAAGTTTGTTAGGAGAGGTTTGGATTTTAGCTTCATGGAATCTATTTTGATGGAAATTTGGGAAAGGTATTGAAGGTTGGTTCTGAGCAAATGAAATATGTTTGTCACAAGCATAAAAGGAACAAGACTTCCATGTAATTCCAAGTTGAAAGAAGGACCTATTTTGAGGGTTGATTTCCTTCCAAAACAAGGTCAAATCTCTTTGTAGCAATTACATAAGAATTGGTTCCTTTGGTGAGAGTTTTATGTTGGTTTTTGTAGGTACAAGAAACCCTTAGATAGGGTCTAATAATGTAACCTCATATATGTGATTATTTAGAGGAAAATAAGCTCCTTTTACAGTGGGCACAAGAGATGGTTTACAATTGTGAGGACAATTTTGTGGAACCCTAAGGATAGTGAAGCAGTAGAAATTCACTATAAAGTGGGTTGTGTTTGGAATACCTTATGATAGTAATGTCGTAGTATCTAAGGTAATATTGAAAGGTAATTTCATTGATGTCCTAAGGATATCAATTTGGTGCAACAAGAGGATAGTTGGAGGACTCATGAGAAGGCTTATTTGAAGACCCTAAGAGTTGGAAATTTTGGAAAGATGAGAATAGAAACTAGAGGGAAAAATTATAGATTTATGCTCACTCATAGAGATTGATTGGAAAGGTCAACCATGTTGTGTTAAAAGCAATGGATTGGATAACCTTGTGAAATTTAGTCTATTGAAGGAAATTGTGCGATAAACTATCTTCGAGGCAGAAAGAATTGCAAGCAGTGGTGGTGGACATATTTGAATATGTAGTACATGAGGACTTGAAGTACAAAATCATAGATTATTAGGTGGGATATCTGGAGCCCTAGTTCAAGAAGTTGTAATATCAACAAACTTAGTGATAAGAGGGCTAAGGATGCTACAGATAGCTGATGTAAGGGATGTATGAGTATTTGTGACACAAGTGAGTTTTGTTGATGAGTCCTCACTCTTTGAGAGGGAGTGAGCATGAAACTCTCCTCTCAAGTTTAGAGGGAGTAAGGTTGGACACTTGTTCTCATTGTGTCATGTACTAGGAAAAAGGCAACTGTCGTAAGTCCAGTGCATGCATAAAAAATAAGAAGAATGATGGATTGAATTAGAATGGTTCTCCTTGTGTCTAGTACTGTGATTGATTAGGAGAAATATCTTAAGTCAAGTACATGGACATGGATAAAAAGAATGGTGGATTTTATAAGCATCTTGGACAAGAATTCTTGAGTCATGTAATGTGATGGATTAGGATGGAGATCTTAAGTCAAGTACATGGACTTGAATAAAGAAGGGTCTAGTGGAATGATAGTTTCTTGAGGGAAATGGTCGAGTGGAAGACATACTATAGGTATCCTAGGTGAGGTATGTTCCTCAGTGAGGCGGTCTAGTGTCCCATGGAATGCCTTGCAACAATTCGCTCTGATACTGTGAGAGCTAGTGTGTACCTATCAAGAGCTTGGTAATGTGAAAATGATGACTATGATGGTCATTGACGCCTTCTTACGAGAATATTTCAACTCGAGATAGACACATCAATTCATTATAAGTACCCCCCTAGTCAATAGAGAGTGTTGGAAAGTAACTAGGTTTGATCTTCATATTTATCTCTGTACTTGTATCAATTTGTGTTTTGTGTAAAATAATAAAAATAATTTTATTTAAGCACGATTTTCATGCTCCATTTAATGGTCATCTAGGCCAAGCATGCATTTCATGATCCTAGGGTTTGTCAAATATTTGTCATGTGATCCCGGATTATGTAGGAACACAAGAGAATATAGATATAAACATAAACATAATGATGAAACAAAAATAGAAATTCATTTCATTAATATCGAAGAACTTAAATATGCTTACATACAAAATGGAAATAAACTAGGTTGGGCAATGGTAGCTTATATTTAAGGAGATGTGGTGACTACCTGCCTATGAACTAGGTTACAATGAGTATCGAAAGCCTATTAATTATTGAGAAACAATGGAAAACCCTAATGATCCATAAAACTAACCCTAGGAGATGAAGTGCTAAAACTATGGGCCCCGTTGGGGTAAATTGGTACATCAAATTCGTGGGGTCATAACTTTCACAAACGATCTCCATTTGAGATGTGCGATACCTTGTTAGAAATATCTATCCAAGGAATATAAATTTCAATTACAAATGTTCTTCATTATCTCAAAATTTCCCATTGTCCAAAAAATCATTTTTTAGGGACTGAAAATGGTTTTTGAAGTTCAGGACCGGAAAAACTACCAAAAATAGTAAATTGCGCTACAATTACAGAAACACAAAAAATAAAGGAAACAGTGGTGGGGGTCTAAGTGGAATAGGCAAGTGGCCACTAATATCCTCCTGGATCAATCCTCACCCCTTAGGAAGAAATGGTCCACATTGCATTGAGTGCCTCCAT
The DNA here is from genome assembly GCA_031772625.1 of Pinus tabuliformis. NCBI lineage: Eukaryota > Viridiplantae > Streptophyta > Pinopsida > Pinales > Pinaceae > Pinus > Pinus tabuliformis. Next base: position 880,538,094 of record CM062820.1, on the reverse strand, counting down.
GAGATGGGGAAACTTTTGTTGAACTTGACCCCTCAAGATCCACTTGCCTTGGTGTAGGAGTTGGACAACTTTGACAACGTGATAGAGTTGGATATTTTTCTCGCTAGCTTTCTTGATCGATGTTTCCATGATCTGATCAGTTGTGGCTTCTTCCATGTACTTTGGGTTTAACTTGGTTGGTGTGATTTGTGCTGAAATGTCTGATGTGTCTAGCCATAGTGGAAAGTATAGTCAAAGGAGCTCTACATTGAACACTGGGCGCAGGCCAAGGAATGGGGAATGCCAAGCTCAAAAGAATTGTCTCCAAAAAACTTGGTAATGGTGTAAGGCCCATATCAGAGTGGGTTGGGCTTCTGATGGGCTTCGGTAAGGCATTATTTCTACAAATGAGAAACCAAACTTTGTTGCCCACCTGAAACTTGTGTGGTACTCGATGTTGATCATGTCAATTCTAGTACTTGGAATTGGACTTCTCCATGAGTTCGTGACACTACTGGTGAATTTGTTAGAAGCATTCAATAAATCCATTTGCTTTATTAGCCTCAAATAATACATGTGTGGATTATATCTACATAGTCACATGAGGCATGGAAACATCAATGAGACATAATGGTTGAAATCCTATACCCACTTGAAATGGAGTGCAACTAGTCGATATATGGAGAGATTTGTTATAAATCTGCTACACATAGGGAAGACTATCATCCCAGGTTCGTGGATGCTTGGATTTGTACATGTAGAGCATGTGCACTATCATCCTATTGATGACCTCTATCTAGCCATCAATCTGGAGATGGAATACAATCAACTTGGTGAGGTTGGTGTCCAATAATGTCCAGAGGCTTCATCATAATGTGCTCAGGAACCTGCTATCCCAATCTGATGTAATGGTCTATGGGATCCAAAAATTACCTAGACTTGTTCAGAGAAGAGTTTGGTAGTGTAATATGTCGCGATACTCTTATTTCAGCTAATATAGCCATCTTAAAAAGTTTTTCCACGACCAAAAATACACAGTGATTACCATGCTTGGTAGAAGGGAGGCCAGACATATAGTCCATGGAGATGGATTCCCAAGGATGGCTACGAGTAGGCAGAGGAGTGTACATGTCTTGCTTCTTGATGGTTGGCTTGGTAATGGCATAGACAATGTAGGATCTAATATATTTCCCAACATCCTTTCAGAGTTTTGGCCATTAAAATTAGTTTTGTTGTACAACCACAATTTTCTCCACACCCAAGTGTCCAGGGAATCGACTATATTGTGCCTCCCAAATCAGCTTGGCACACTCGCTTGAAGGAAGACAAAGGTGGCCTAGGTAGCATACTAATGCATCTTCTAGGTGGAAAATAGGAACTTACTTTCCAGCTACTAGCATCTAGTATGTGGAGGTGAAATCTGGATCATTTTTCTATAGTTGTGGCCATCCCGAGGTCTTGTGGCCACAAGAGTTTACAACAGTAGTTAGTGCTTCAACTAGGGTTCGTTTGAGGTAGTCTGAAACATCATTGGTGCTACCCTTTTTGTATTTAATGTTCAAGTGGAATTGTTGTAGATATGTAGACCACTTTTGATGGAGATCGTTTTGTAACTTCCCTTGTGTCTTTATAAATTGAAGAGGTTGGTGATAGGTGTGGATGACCATCTCCTTCCCCATAATTTAATGCTTCCATTTATGACAAGCCTTCACGATGGGATACATCTCTTTATCATAGGTGGGGTACTTCCAAATTGTATTAGAAAGTGTATCACTGTGATAGGCCATTGGATTCCCATGCTGGGTGAGGAGTGCAACAATAGAATAGTTGGAGGCATCTGTGTTAATTTCAAATGGCTGCTACAGGTCTGGAAATGTGAGTATGCACTAGTAAAAAATGTATAATTAGTTACTAAAACAACAACTAAAATTTGCATATAAGTGACTATTTTTTAGTCGATGATTAGTAGTAGCTAATTTACAGTATCTTATAACGCGACCAAATTTTAGTCATTTTTAGCTTAGTCATTAAGTGATTGTCTCAATTTTATCATCTAGCAGTATATTTAGTCATAGATTTGGTCATTAATTTAGTTATTGATTTAGTCATTAATTTCCACAATTAATGACCAAATATACAACAAAATATATTACTATATGGTCATGTGAGAAAACCAATTAATGACCAAAGAAATATGACCAAAATGTTGGTCATGTCATAAGATAATGTAAATTTGCTACTAATAGTCATATATATGCAAATTTTAGTTGTCATTTGAAACCAATTAATGAACAAAGAAATATGACTAATTTTTTTTGTGTTATAAGATACTGTATATTAGCTACTAATAGTCATATATATGCAAAATTTAGTTGTCATTTGTAATGAAAAATTAATCACTTGCAGTAGTCAATTATATTTTTTTGGTAGTTTCATATTCATTATATAAACGACTAATTTAGTAGTTTATATTTATTTCATTTATTTTCATTAATAATCATTATAAATAACTAATTTAGTCGTATATTCATTTTATTTGTGTTCATCATTAATCAATATAAACTACTAACTTAGTAGTTTTAGATTGATTTTATGTGTTCATTATTAATCAACATAGATTAATTAGTATGATTTTGCGACTAAATTGAAAAAGCGTCATACAATGTGAATTGGTTCATCTAATGTGAAAATTGAAAATTACACATGTTAGTTAAAATACTAAACAATATCAAGTGCAACTATAAATAATTTCAACCATAGAAATTATATTATATGAAATGTCGAGTATTAGAATATGTGTTTCCAACTTAACATTGGTTGGACTACAATTTACACATGAAATGTTGTTTCATCACTATAAAACATAATCATCATGGTCTCAAGTCATTGTAGGTGAATTCACCAACTATGAAAACTTGAACATGAGTCTCTATGTGTGTGTCTTATGCGGGATATTGGCTTTAAGGGTACCACTGGACCGGTTCTCTTCTCTCTCTTTTTGCATTTGTCACTCTAGTGTTAGTGTTCTCCTCTTTCTTCAAATCTTGCTTCTTACCATCAATACTGAGTTCGTTTTCTGGAAACAAAAGAACCTAGAATGCAGAGTGAGACATGGAAAACGATGAACACTAGAATATAAATGAAAGTAGACTATAAACGATTTATATTACATATACCTTAACATCAACAATGTTAAATCCATTCTTCCCTATAAAAGAAAGAAACTCGAACAAGTTTTCTTCAATTGAGAGATAGTGGCCAGTATGTGGCCAGATGACCTATATAAATAAATTAAAGTCACCATAGAAGTAACTTAGTATTCAACCTTCAGGGAAAGCTTAGGCATAATCATTCCAACTAATTTACATGCGAAAATGCTCAAGTTGTAAATAACTTGTTAAAATAAATAATCTGAGGTGTGATGTCTAATCCTTGTCATTTTATTCGCACAACAATTTGTTGTCTAATACATGAACTTGGTCAAGTATATAAGCAACATGTTCTCAAATAACAACATGAAAGTAAATTTTTCTACTAATCATGAAAATATTTCAATACAAAACAATTAAAAAGATTTCAATCAATATCATGTAATATTAATTTCATCTTCAAGGTTTGATTGTTTTTTAAATAGACATAATACCAAGTACTTTCAATTTCATAGTTAAAATGTAAAGAAAAATCAAAATAAATGTTCAAAATAAAATCAAACAACAAAGAAAGGATATCATGGAATGGACATTGAAATTATAAAAAAATTGTTTACCTGTCCATCGATATCTTATTGCGCATTCCTAAAAAATTTGCTTTCCGAAATGTTTCTTGACATGTTAATTAGGTTGAATTACAATTTTTTTATTATCACAGTTGTTCTTTGCTATTGTTTACTTGTTTCTGGTGTTTGAAGAAGGAAACAAGTGATAGCTAGAGTGAGCAAGCAAGGTCATCACCAAATGGAATAAGCGTACTAAGAGGTAGGCCATCTTAATTGGTTCTAACCAAATGAAATATTCCATAGAATGTATTGATTGTGGCTAGACCCAATATCAATATAGAGGAATTGTTTGTGTTCGCACTCATAATTTTACTTCACCACAAATTGGTGACCATACTGGGGAGCCAATCCTTCCGTTTGTTTTCTTGTAATTTCATCGTTTTCTGCAAACTTTTCTAGTTTTGCTATTTCCCTTTAGTTCTGTTTACTTTTCTTTGCTTACTGCTACGGGTTTTAAATTCATAGTAGCGAGTCTCCAACTTTCGAGAATTTTTATTTTTTCCTTTGTATCCACGCTCAGTGTGCTTAATTCGTTGACAGTTGCGTCGATCAGCGTGATATGCTTAGAAACAGTCGCTTCGACCCCGTTCTAGTGCTTCTTGTTAGTTAGGCAATCGAGACGATGCCCATAGGTGAAGATGAGGGTTCACCATAGATCTTGGCCATTGTGTCTTGCTCTCTTGATTTCTTCCTTTTATCTTATTTTGGTTGTGTTCTCGTTGACTAGAAAGCTTCATTTAGCTTTGTTTGTGTGCTTTCTTAGTTTAGCCCACCCTCTAATGTGTTAAGTCTGGCCCTGTGTGAAGTTCTTTTTTATCTTTTCTTTAAAACCCTCAATCAACTCTACTTGTCAGTTAGGCAGTCGCGTCGATCGGGTCATCAACACTAGTTGTAATACTGGACAGTCATGTCGGTCGGTGCTAGTTGTGAGTTATGTAGTCGCTCCAGTCTCCGAGTTAAGGAAAAAATCTAAATTTCTCACATTCCCATGCTAGTGTACCTTGACTCTCAAACTCCCCTTTTCCGACTCCCTTCTTCATTGCTTCATTTTCAATTGAATGAGTGAAAGAGTCTCCTTTGTTCTCTTATTTCGCATGTCTTTATTCTCTTTCCAAGCATAGATTACATTGCTTGGATTCTTGATTGAAGCATTTATGTGTTTGGTTTGTTCGATTCAGGGAAGAAGTTGTTTTTAGTTTTATTTATCATGCTTTGGATTTGATTGATGCTTGTTTATTCAAAATTGTGAAAAATTTCATTTAAAGTTCTCTATGTGAAAGATTCATTTTGCATTTTATGAAAAGAAGAGCATCATTCTAGTTTACTTAAGAGAAAATATTGCAATGGTAGCGTTATTGAGAATCTAGAATTTCATCATCATAGGCATGGAAATCAAATGAAAATTCTTATGTTGCTATAGGAAGATTAAGTGCATTTAGGACATGCATAAGTGAAATATTTCATTCTTTGGTTGTTGCATTGATTGTGTGCTCTCTATCCCTCAATTAGTGTTGATTTTCATCAAAGGCAAAGATCTCTTTTCTCATATAGCTGCATGTATGAGTTTTTTCAAATGACAGCGGTAGGGCCTTGTAATTGAAATCTAATTCAGGATCAACAGTTAAAATTTATTGCATTAACCTAAGGAAGCATTTAAACTTAACACTCACATTTAGTGGTATAGGCTAGAGACGTGTTCCAGCATATTTAAACCTAGTAGCCGTCGTTAGCTTCCACACTAGACAATGCTAGTATGGATTTGTGCTCCTCGTACCATCAAGTATATAATGGAGACCCCTCAGGGCTGCAATCCTTTATCCATTGGAAGCTGAGTCGGCCCCCTTGCAAATCTGATACACCGAAGACAACATTCGAGGAGATTTCCTGCCCCTACTTCTTGGTTCGCCAGGAGGTATTCTGCAGTTCATTGTTGCATGGTAATCCTTTCTACCTAGATCATCCAGAGTAGTCATTTTATCTTTTTCACTCATTAAACTTAAAATATCGTTCAAGATCGTTAACTTTGAAAGTGACTAAAGTCACATTTTTCCATTTTCTCGACTCTTAAAACATTAGAAGGAAAAGTTTTGTTCGAGCGTTTTAAAATTAACTTCCCACGAAATATTCTTGGTTAAATTTATATTACTTAGTAATATTTAGGGTCAATTTCGATGGAAACATTTCTAGAATCTACTAGTAAAGGATTTCCCTCGGATGGGAATCCTGTTCCTTTTCCTTCTTTTGGATATGCTCGTGCTCCTTATATGGTGATGTTGTCCCTTCCTGGGTTAACCATTGGTCTACCTATTTGGTTGTTTTTGACCTCGATGGTCCCGATTGTCTTGACTCCTGTCCAAATGTCCCCTTCATTCGAATCATGTCATGATGATTATATGGTTGACCTCTCCCCTTTTTCCCCTGTTTCTTCCTCTTCTACTTCGCTTAGTGAAAGCTTGAAATCCAGTAACTAGGAGGCTAAGAGGAAGAATAAGAAGATGAAGAAGAAGAATTCATATAAGTGAGAGGCCAACTGTGCGGTTGTTACTCCAAATGCACCTCCTGTAGACAAACCTTTTGATCCTCCACGAAAGGCTAGATTCCCTTGTAAGCTATGTAAGGGTGACCATCTCCTTTGAGACTGTCCTGACATTCCGAGAGAATTAGGGGCATGGTCTCAAGACTTGAACCAACCATCCCCGTTGACCTTTAGAGATCATGTCGATGCTACGCCTTTAGCTAATGATGGTAAGATCAAGGGAAATATTAGATTCCCCTGTAGGTTATGTGAAGGGATGCATCTTCTTCACCTTTGTCCTCTTATGGATAAAGCTTCCAAAGTTTTGGAAAACCTTGGAGCTCCTCAACCCCAACTTCCTATTGGTTATCAGAGACTTTCTTATAACCCTCTCCTAGTTGGTAAAGAGATTGACTTGGATTCATCTCTTGCCCATCCTGCTCTTCCTAAGTGAGACTCTCTTGTGTTTGTTCCCGACCAACCATTGGTCAAAAAGAGTGTCGACTTGGTTCCCCCACCAATTTCTCACTTTGTTCCAGGAGGGAGTGGTGATCATGCTGCTCATGTTCTTCTCCTCTCCTCAGATTCTCATGAATTGAAGAGTGACCCTTCCATCTTGGCTATTCAGGAGAGTCCTTCTCCTATTCCTGAAGAGCATGGGGGTAATCATATGATACCCCTACCAAGTAGTTTTGTCGTCTCTTTTGATTGGAGTCAATTGGCTAATTTCCACCTCCCATCTTATGCGCCTTTCCAGATCACAGTAAAACCCTACAATATGGTAGAAAATGGAACTATATTAGATGAAGGCACATCTGTTAGCATCATGTATTCTACTACTTGGCAGGCTTTGGGTTCCCCACAGCTTGTGTCTGTCACCAAGAATCTATTGGCTTTCAACATAGGAACCAGTCAACCCATATGGATCCTTATGAAGTTCCCTATTACTTTGGAAGGGTAGACTGTCTATATATATGTGATGGTAGTCCAAGGTCCTTTAGATTTCAATCTTCACCTTGGACGCGACTATGTTTATGTCATGGGAGCTCTTATTTCTTCATTTTTCTGTGTCGCTTGTTTTCCACACTAAGGGAGAATAGTGACCATTGATCAGTTATCATTCATTGGTCACTAGGTACCTCCTATGCAACCATAATCCCCTATTGGTTCTTATTTGTATGGAGTACCTTCCCCTCCATAGGTCAATTATGTGGCTACCTATTCCCTCTTCGCATTATGTACGGGGGCCTTTGGAACTTGATCTGTCTTTGGTACCAAATGACATGTATTCCTCCCAAAGTGTGGTTCTTCCATCTACTGAGGACCTCTTGGGAGTCATGTTCTCGTATGGTTTGTTAGAGTCCAATAGTGATAGGATTCATAATTTTGAATTGGCTAAGGTTAACCCATTTAATATTGTACATACCTTTGCCTTCTGCAAATGTTTTCCATATTAAAAGTAAAAAAAATGTAAAGAGGGTATGTCCTAAAATAAATATCAAAGGACAAAAAAAATAAGAAAAGATCAAAAAATGAAAATATATGAACCTGAAAAACAAAAACAGATCATGAAAGTGTGCAAGTCTAAATGCCACTACTATTTTACTGCTTTACTGTCTTAAATAATGGTTGTGTGTAGCTTGTCATACATGCCACAACCCATGGTAGTCAAACTGCTTAATCTTGACTATTTCATGCTTTGAATTTTATGTTTATAGTTAGAGAATAAAATCTGACCAAACAGCTTAATCTTGGCAGATCATTAGATAGGTAGAGAAAATAAAAGGAGCTCATCAGTTTAATATGAGCCCTTGGAAGATATAAGGTTAGAATTAGATAGTTTAATTTATAAAAGAAAAATGAATGATAAGGGTTTGCTAGTCTAAATGCACCCAAATAAGTGAAGAAAAAATGTTAGGGTAACTAATGGGTAAGTAGAAGAAAGGTTGCTGAAGTATAAAGTTGATTGGACAAAAGCACATTTATCATGCTTAATTATATGTTTCAATGTGCATGAGAAGTTAAGAAAGCAAAAACAATGGTTACAAGTTGATTTAATTAACTCCCCCTCATTCATTTCATCCCTTTACTTACTAATTTCCCCATCCACAAGTAAGTTCTAGTACTAAAAATCCTTCAAGTCATAAAGGCTCAGAGCATTTCTTTGACTTTTCGTGGGACCGGACCCTTGGATTAATGACTTATGGACATAAAGTGTTAGAATTCCCTTCATAAAAGTCATTTCCCTTCATTACCCTAATAAAACCCCTTTTCCTAAGGTTAAACTCCATTTGCCTATGAAAAGTAAACAACCCCAAGTTAAAATTCCATTTCATTCAAAATACCCACAAAAAGATTTTATCCTAAGTATAAAGTGTATGTGAATAAAATGCACAAATATTACATTATGCTTAGTGGTATGTTCACTCCACTCATTTCATTTCATATTAATTCTTAACATAATAAAATAGCTCCCTATATACCTTTTCCCATATATAAGTAAATCCCGTATTTAATACCCCAACACTTAGTTTAACTATAAACTATACTTTTATCCCATACCCCCGACAAAACCCTCTTAACTCACCAATTTTTGGTAAAATCAAAATAATCCCATCATTAAACCCCACCCGATCATTTAATCCTATGATTAACTCGTAAATAATCCCAGACCACCATGTATTAAAGCCTTGCGCCCCCCCCCCCCCCCCCCCCCCCCCACAAAAAAAAAAATCTCTGCCCATTTCATCCATGCACATCTGTCACCCGACTACCATCCGATCATCAGCACCCACATCCAACGGTTCACAGCCATATTGGGTTCACTCGATGTCCAACCTTTACCCGCCCACTAAAGTGGTTTTTCCTGGTCCCCCATATTCTATGTGTCAAGCACTAACATAGATCGGATGACCCCTCCAAAATACCGCCCCCTCCATAAAAGCGGCGTGATTGCTTGGGAAACCACCTCCCCGCCCAACCCAAAAAATCACCCACTGTTCATTTGTATTTTACTTGCCAAAAAGTGACCATTGTTCAATAAAAAGGCCAAGAAGCCCTATTTCGCCTTTTTCACTCACTTTCTTTGTAAACCTTTGCAAATCATTGCGACACCTTTAAAAACTGAAATCACCAACTAACCTCAATTTCACTCTTGAAGAAGTTTCAGAGACCCCAATCAAGCTCTCAGTCCGTAGTAGATCCCACTCAACCTTCTGCAGTTGCCGAGAACACCAATTTGAAGTTAATTCACCCAAATTCTAGGTTTTTGAAGAGAAATTACCAGACAACCCTTTCAATTTGAAAACGTTCAGTATTTAAAATGTTTTAATTAACTAAAATTAATTGAAATTACTTTAAAATTAAAGTGTGTTCCTGATTAGAATACCCAAACCCTTCTGAAAGCTTCCAAGTTTCCTTCAAAACCTTTGAATAAACCTGTATTGTCAAACTCAAATCCATAAGAACTAAATTATGGCTGCCCCCATCGCCATGGATGTCAAACCTATCACAGCCCCGCATTTGGACATTGACCAACTTGCCCTGGTGAACAGGGATTTTCAAATCAAAGACACAAGTGCCTATACACTCCTGCTCAAAATTCATTGTTTGGGTAAGGATATATATCTAAACCATACTGATGAAATTGGCCTTTGGGACTCCAATTTTCCCAAATACCAGTTTCCACAAGTACATATCTTTCCTGAGATTGTCCATATGTGCCATACCTATTACATTCCCAGCCAGACAGCTATAATGTCCCCAGACCAAAAGGTCTTGTTCACTATTACAGTTGAGTCAATCAATGAAATGTTGCATGTCCAACTAGGTCAAAACCTAACCCCACTCTCTATTGGGGATTTGTTAGACCAGTACACTAAATTGTGTCCATCCAGACTGGCCCAAATATTCCAAACTTTCATTGTAGGAGAGCAGCATATTCCTACAGATGCCCCTCAAGCAAATTGTAGCCATGATCTCATGTATTCTACGCTATACCATAGATGAATTTGTTGATGAGTTGATCCTGTCCTTTATGTCCATTTTCACCCCAAGAAAGCCTCCTGCTACTTTGTACAATTAGGCGCAGTTCATAGCTAAAAGGATGCATGAACAATTTACTAGAATGCACAATGAAATAGTATTCAAGCACTCATCTTTACTTTACCACATGTTTTTGTATTACCAGTCAGAAATATTTCCTTTCACCATCCAGAAGTTGGGTACTAAAGGCTAGCCCAAGTCTATTATATTTTGGACACCATTATTCCATAAGTATTCATCACCATACACCTACACAGACTTCATTGACTCTTTTTTCCATCCAGTCATAACCATGCTGACAGGAAGCCCTCCACTCAGGATAAGCCAAGAAATCAAAAGAGTGCTCCAATTTTCCAAGCAAAGTAAGGTGGGAGATTGGTACCTTTACCAAAATCACACCGAAATAAGAATCTATGGTTGCCAACTTTCCGCATACAAACTGCCCAAATGCCTCCCCATGAGGTTATTTTCTCTAGAGTATTATAGGCAGATAATGAACTCTGATAATGTCAACTTTGTCTTAGCCAAGAAAAGAACTTAGTTCAAGGTCAAAAATCAATTAGGCCCTTTAATTTTCAATTCTAGAGAAGCAGAAGAGGAAGTAAATCAAATTTCGTAACAAATGAAGTTTCAGAATAGTTTCATGTGGAGGTATGACCCTCAAGGGTTTATGACCAAACTAAGACAAAATACCAAATTGGGACCTTGTGTTCATGACCCTATACTAGAAATAGAAAGATATGGCAATCAATCTGAGTGTTTGGAAAACACTCTCATAGACAGGGATAGTACAAAGGTATATGTTGAAAACACCTTGTTTGATCTAGAGAGAAAGCTTGATGAAAGCTCATTCCTGCAGGTACTAGAGCAAGAAGGAACCATGAGTACCCATACTATTTTGCAAACTCCTCAGAATGAGGAAAATAATCCCAAAAGGAATAGAGAGGGAGCCTCTAGTTCAGGTATGGACACTTCCAATGTACAATATGAAGCTAGCCAGAGAAAAAGGCCTAGGCTCAATCCTGTTTCAAAATAGGAAGACACAGAAGGCTCAATAGAAATAACTAATACTGAGTTAGACATGAGCAAGGGCATAGCTCCATCTGGAGAAACACAAGAGCCATCTAACTCAAAAACTCAAATGTTAGAAAGGCAGCTCAGTGTCAAAGTATCCTCATTCATTAAGCCTGTTGATAGAGATTGAGACATTAAGGATAGGTTCAAGGAAATTAAAATGAGAAATGAGAAACTAAAGGCACAATCCTATGCACAGTATCTCAAACCTACACACACCAATTGAACTAGGTTGATGTCAACTTTTGACATCAAGGAAGGAAAGATGCAAATGTCCTTCATAAAGCCAACTATACAACAACCAAGAACATCAGCAAATTTCAAGAAGATTGATTTTGAGGTATTGGCAAGGGATATTCATCCAATTGACCAAATTGAATTTCACAAATAGGCTGGAGAAATAATTTACTCCACCCTTACAGACATAGCTACCCATCAGTGGTAGAATTCATTGAATAACATTTCAGCCCAGTATCAGTTGGAAAAGGCCTCCTCATAGGCCAAAGACACCGGAATCAAATATTTGGAAGACTTGGTGATTGAATTGGGACATGACCCCAAAGATATCCATGCTATTGAAAAAATAATCAAGAAAAATAATGATGACATTGCAGCACTCAAGAATCAGTTGAAGATACCTCAACTGCAACATCCCAGACACAAGAAGTATTGGAAATCCAAACAAGACATGAAGAGTTTATGGACTTAGTCCTTAAACTAAATGATCAGTTGAGGGAGACAAAAAAGGAATTGGATAGCCTAATCCAATTAAAGAAAATTGATATTAGCATTAGCTCGGTGAATGTCATCCCAACACTTACCATAGTTGTTCCTTCCACATTGGCTCCCACAGCTCCAATGGCCATAACACAACCAATTTCTACAGAATCTACATCAGCAACAGGTACATCATGTGATGAAGCAACAAAGTTGGTTAAAGCTATGGAATAAATGTCCATATAGACAACAAAGATGAATAAGCTCAAGGAGAAAGTGACAAGCTTGGAAACTGATTACAAGCTTGCCAAAATCACGCACAAAGAAGAAGTGAAAAAAGCTACCAGGATGAGTGAAAGATTGAAAGCCCTGGAAAAGGACTTGACACTGAAATAACCCCTTGGGCAGGCTAAGGAACAACTATGGGCCAATATCATTGACTCTGTCAATGATATTTGGCCATCTATTCAGGTGATTTTTGAGCAAGTAGATTTGATAAAGCTAGTTACAAAGGCCATCGAAAAAGTAAAGGAAGAATTAGGAAAAATGCCAGAAGAGGCTACCAGAATTATCCAATTCCTTAACAACAAGAATAAGTATGAGCTTCACAAATTGTAAATAGAGGATAGAACAGAGACAATTTTGGAGGTCAGAAAGGTCCTCTCTAAGAGAAACTTAATGCAAAACTTGGAGGATAAGTGTCGGAATATGCAGATAGCCATTGACATATTTATGGCTAAGTTCCAAATTTTGAGAAAGAAGGGATTACCCAATCCCTTAGTGATAAATGAGAAGCTCATGGCACAGGAGGATTACAACAATAAAATTAGAGAGGTAGCAAAGAATCATGTGAATACATAATCAATGAAGGAATTACCAACAGGCAAGGTACTCTACTAGACATTTGAAAACATGTTTTACCTCCAGCATGAGGTAAAACACTTGTTTATCAATAAGTCTAATTTTTCCAAATACACCGAGGCAGATGAAATATATAGGAGGATGCTAAAAATCCAATTACCTGACGCTAAAACATGGGAGAAATTAACTGATTTACTATAAAAATATGCAGTAAAAAGGTTAAATGTATAGTAAAAGTAAAACATCATGGTAAAAGGATGAAGACAGATCAACAGGGGCAAAGTGTATTAGAGTCAAAGTGTATCAAATGAATGCCTAAAGTAAATAAATCTTCCAGTGTGAAAGTTCAAACAACAAAGCAACATAAAGGGCTAAAATCAAAACATAAAAGCCATCAGTACCAAAATAAAAAAGACAACATGAAGCAGTTCAATAGTTTTCTCTATCTTCTTATAAGAAGATATTTTTCTTTCCTAGATTAAATCTCAAATCAGTTTGAGATATTTTGTAATAAACTTTTGTATAGATACTTCAGAATTCGAACTATGTAGGGTGGACTCTACTAAACATTTCTATAGACTTTTTGGTCATAAATCCCAGAGGGCTATTGTATCATTTGCTAAGCCAGCAAGCTGGATTGATGAATAAAGATTAGAGATTTCAAAGGATTCATGTGCTAAGCGAATTTCACACAAGTATTCTCATGTGTTGTTGTCTTTTTTCTCAAGTTATTCATAATCTTTATTTTTTTTCGAAATCTCAACGTTATAAGTGGAATAATATCTTAGAATTTGTTTAATTACACTCTATCTTAACAGTTAAGCATTTGGACATCTTCTTCTGATATTTAAATTAAATAGTTCTGAATTGCTCTTTGGTTTAGATTGATTTCATGAATATCCATATTAAAGGATTCTTAATTGCCCTTTGATCTCGATTACCCCTTCATTCCTCATTCATTATCTAGGACTGAGAACCCTTAATTTCTCTCTTACCCTGAGTGAAACCCTTTCACTCCTCTGTCTCAAAGATCTAAAAAAAAATTTGCTATCTTTCCCTTTGAAAGTCCCCTTTAGTGAGTTAATCCAGTTTTCTTCCTTATTCTTTGACTCCATAGCCCAATGGTCTAAAAGACATCAATTTATCCATATGTCTAAGCATATCCCACCACCCAATCTCAAATACAAATCAAAACTCCTTGAACAATCATAGCTAGCATAAAACATCTTAACTAAAACAAAGTTAAATTTTTTAGAGAGAGCCCTCTTTGAGCATCAGGAAGGCTAGGTTTTGATCTCCAAAAGCAGATTGTGGTTACCTTTGGTTTTTCCTTCTTATTACTTCAAAGGAATTCTTTGAGTGATAAAATGGTCCATGATCAGATTCTGAGGATTATTCTTTTCCTGTGTCAACCTCATTAAAAAATGAATCAAGGAGTTTGAGGATAGTTCTTTTCTCTATCAACCTCGTTAAGAAATGGAACCGATTTCGAGGATAGTTATTTTACTTTGTCAACCTCTTTAGAAAACGAAACAAATCCCTAGTCCAAATCAAGTCTTTGATTAAGATCTCATAAGATCCCAGTCGAGTCTTTTCTAGATCTCGAAAGTGAACCTTCATTCCATCAACCTAACTGAATGAAATGAATCTTGGGGGGCATCTACCTCATTTGAGTCATTATGTGGGGGCATGCAAACGTATTCAAGCATAGTTTTTCATTCCGAGCTTGTGTAAACCTGAAACTGAAAAATATTGAAGCAAAGTTCTCCAGGGTTCAAGCTTGTGTAAAAATGAACCCATACCCAATTTACATCTTGTGATTGTTGTTTTTATCAACTAAATGAGCCTTCATTGTTTCATTCCATCGCCACCATCTCTTTGTGCAATCATATGGTTTCACTTTGTTGTTTTTTCTTTCGTGAGGGAGCACAACGATGAGTGGTTTTGTTAGCCAACCTCTTGACCATTACATGTTTTAAGCAGTTCCATGATAACCAGAATTAGTTTCTACCCTTTATACCACTCATTCCTCTAGGACGAGTCACCTTTAAGCTCTTTTTTGACTCACAAAATATGAAATGATTGCCGAGTATTTTTCCCTTTTGACTTGTAAAAGAGGATAAAATGGGTGTCCGCTTTCAATCTCTTTTCCGATCCTTTAAAAACAAAATGATTGTCCAGCTCTTGTCTTTTCGAACTCGTTAACCAATGCGAAACGTCATGTGCCCAATATACGTTTACCCCTTTTTCGGGTTGGGATTCACTATTTACGAAAAAGGTGCTCCTTGACTGAAATGGTCAAGCGATTCTCTCAATTATTATTTTCTACCTTTTCGGGCTCAAGAGACACAAATGTATGAAAGGGGACAATGTGGAGTTTTCTTTTCCATGTCTTTTTCAAACTCTCTAAACATGAAAAAGGTACCGAGTTATGCCTTTGTTAGACTCATTAAAATATAAAACAACATCGGATTCATCAACATGATGAACATGAGCTTCTCCTTCCTAGGGACCATTAAACTTACTAGGTCTGATTCGTCTGAAGCATGAAATTATAGTGCGAGCATGTGTTATCCCATTTAAGCTCGTGATTAAAAAATAATTGGGGTACCTGCCAGAAATGGTGGGAGGAAATTTGGGAATCTAATCAGTTGTGTCGGCAGCTCACTCTTGAACATGACACTTTCTGCTTCATGTCGGGATGGGATATCCTCCTTTTTATCATTGACCTCCCTGGGTTAGGCCGTTCATTTTTTCCTTCCATTTGATCACTACCACATCATCATGACCACCGATCCTATGGATCAAAAAGCTACCAAACCTCCATTCGTGTTGTTGATATGCTCAAGAGTTGTCCTTCTATAGTTACACTCACCTTTGATTCTCTGTATCATCCAAAATCAATTTTCATCCCTTTGTCTTGTGTTGATGATGTGGGATACATTATGGCCCCCCTTCGACATGGCCACTTCTTGTCGACTTCAACTTATTATCCAGGAAGTTGACTGAGAGACTCCTTTCCAGTACCTTAGAACTTGCATACCCTAATAACAATTTCTTCACACTGGATGACAAGTTCAAATCATTAGCTTTCGATCGAGTGATTTCATGGGTGTTCGACTTCAGTTCCTCTATTCACATTCCATGAAATGTGCTAATAGTACCTTGAGGACCATTGCCATTACTAGTGGTTTCTCTCATTCTTGTTAATAATTTACATCATTGGTTGGTAACCAAGTGATTTTCTACCATGTTCGATGTCAACACATCTATTCACATGTTAGAATTTTTACTTTGATTGGGTTGTGTTGGAGCACAAGACCTTCAGCTTAGATTACGAAAGTCCAAGTTGCAAGGTTGTGTGACCTGATTATGTTGACATACATGTTTCTTTCAGATGGATGGCTATGACCATACCATCAGTTATCATATGTGATCCTTCTCATTATTGGATGGCCACGACCATACCTTGGTGTCGATATGATCCTTTTTATCGGATGGTTGCGCCCATGCTTGGATCCATTTACATGATCATTCTCTGGATGGCTATGTCAATACCACGATTCATGCATCATTTAACAGAGTTTTCAGTTATGTATATATATCTATACTTGCTTGCAGGTTTCCGACAAAAGACTCCAGTTCCTCACACTGATTCATAAAGAATTTCATCCCTCACTCTAGTTCAACCTTCACTCTTTAGGGGGCATTTGTTACACAACATTTTTTCACTGTCCCTGTACTCCCCGTTCCATGATCTTGGAGGACCTCTACAGTGAACCATACATGCTTTCCCTTCATGAAGAAACTCCCATTGTGTCCCTCTTTATGAGAAGAACAATTCCCTTTTGCATCATTTCCCCAAAATCTTCTGATTTTCCTAGTTTAAAATACCAACGTTAATGAATTTTGTCCTCCTTGCACCGATATGCAGGGATTAACACTATCCCTAGCGCCAACTAGAGTGACTGATATTTGTTCCAGTCATGCCGATACTCTTATGGAAAGTTTTTTAAATAAGGAATTGAATCTTCCAGCTCTAGAAGCTTCATAATGGAAGTTTGGTAAATGGTTTGGCCAGATGGGGTTGAGGATGTTCGGTTGGGATCCTTTCCCCTATAAGGATGGAACTACCTCAAGAGATAAGACCTTCTACCATGAGAAGAGGAACCTT
Organism: Pinus tabuliformis; assembly: GCA_031772625.1. NCBI lineage: Eukaryota > Viridiplantae > Streptophyta > Pinopsida > Pinales > Pinaceae > Pinus > Pinus tabuliformis. Next base: position 880,520,955 of record CM062820.1, on the reverse strand, counting down.
CTCCCATCCATTCATGCTATATCAACCTCCATTTTTCCCAAGCACAAGCGAGGATTGAGAAGAGGACTAGTTTCTCCTTTCATATGCTCATGTGAATGGACAAATAGCTACCTTTCTTCAATTTGGAAATTCAGGTGTCCCTCGCTCTCATTCAATATGGGGAGATGCCCCACCATTGAAGGACCTTAATAGTTACAAATCCAGTCTTACGGGCATAACAGATGGATCTGGTCCAAATCAAGATGTTGCTATGGTGATTGGAGAGGGAGAAACAACTTGAGAATTGTTTAGTATTCCTCTTGTGGAGCTTGAAAGATAGTGTAGGAAAAATGTTTTATCTATTTGTGGTGGTAGGGAGGTAATTTTTTTCTGATTAATTAGCTTAGAAGAAGAAGAGAAGCATAAGAACCAAGATCAAGATGAGGATTTCAGGTATGGGTATAACTTTGCAATCAGAGGGAAGAATGCAAGAGAAACTGGTCCTTATATACAATTGGGAGGGGGAATCTGGAGCATAGGTGAAGAAAGAAAATCCATACTTTATGATGATAAGGAATATATATCATTATCATCATCTAGGAAAAAAATTTCAGGAAGAGTCATCTTTACGGTCATGAGTTGAGGAACATGAATCAGTGGATGCCTCTTGCAGTGGAACTTTACCAAACAATGTTGGTGTGATGATGGTAGTGTCACATGATGTGCCCCCAAAAGTTCAAAATATTCTAGGCAATGCCAAGGAAAATTTCTTTCTTCACTCCTTAACTCATATGTCACCCCATCCACATTTTGATAGACCAATTATCAAGATCATAAAATGATCTTTTCTTTAATGAAGGAGTCCAAGGGCTAACAATTTATGGATATGATCATTTTTAAAAAAAATGGATAGTCTTGTCTGACTTGCAAAGACTTGGGTGTCAAACTTGCTACCGAGACAATGCTATTCACATGTCAAAATTTTGAGTATGACTTGGGGTTGAGTTTGAATGAGAGGTTTTTCTTAATACTATTTAGTCGAGGAAAAGAACCAAATTCAGAGTCCATTTGAATTATAATTCATGAAGCATAGTAATAGAGTTGTTGAGCTTAATAGGGCCCATCCTTATGATGTGTTACATTCAAATGAAATCAATGCATGAATTTCAAAAGGCTGAGATATGATACAAATCATGGGAAAATTTGACCAAATAAATAACCCAAACCTGACACTTGAGATATCATATAAATCTTGGGAAATTTTAACCAAATACGTAACCGAAACCTTAAACCTAGTAGTGTGAAATCCATTGTTTGAAGTGTGGATACTGAAGACAAATTTCTTAAATACATTTAAAAATTAACATAAAAATAATTTATAAAAGCATGGAATTTCGTTTTCAATCAACTGTCAAATTGGATAACAATTAAAGCGATAATCCATAATGACAATCCAAAATCAACAAGGCATATTGGACAAATGTTCAAAACTCATTGGGAACATCCTAATCCTATAGGTTGTTCATCTAAAGCAACTAAAAATGTTACCTTGACTCAGAAACATGGAATGTTAATGATATAAATGACAAAAGCATAAATAATTAAAACTAACTATTAGACCCAACACAAACAATGAATGATAAAAAAAAATGAAAATGGGATAAAATTTCGCATACCCACTCCATGAGACTGCCATCTGCTTCCATACCCAATGTTTCCAAAGGCTAAGCAGGTCATTCCACTGGTGTCAACATCCTCATTTCCACAGTAAAATTCATCTTCGTATCCACATATAGCTTGCATTGGTCATACCCTTTTGTAAAGAAAAAAATAAAAGAAAATGAAACGAGAAAGCCTTTTTACTAGTCAACAGTTTAAAGATTTTGAAGCGTGTATTTAAAAAGAACATTCTCATACCAATATCCTTTCTTACTTTGAAACTCTATTCAAATACATCACTTCCTCCAAAAGCTTTACATATCATGGATTGTCATAATTCAAGTCATCAATTAAATGAAGTTCTATCATCTCTAGAGTAGGGGTGCTCTAAAGAAAGCAACCTAATGCACTGGTTTCCCTATCATGAAATTCAATTATGTGTACATAAACCTGTATATCCGGAGATGAGAAAGTTGGGATTTGAGACATCGATGTATGGGATATTTTGGAAGTTCCTGCATTGCATTTCAAAACCAGAATAAGCCAACTGCACTCATTTATGAGGTAAAAGACATAAATATTAATTATGAACATCGTGGAAAAAAACCATGGAAGAATTTTATGGTCTTTTCACATCTTATAGCAGGTTATTTTTTTTTAATTTAGGTAGTGTAGATTTTCATTAACGAATAGATATGAAACAAAGTCATTACTAGGTTTTGTTTCATATCTATTAGATATACTGAATCTGCAAACATGACATAATAATGAACCAAAACCTAATAGTCAACCTAAGCTACATCATTATATGCTTTGTATAAAAAAAAATTATGCTATACTTGACAACTAAGTAGAAAATGAAAACATTCTGAAACATTGAAACATGTTGTCCATTGCACATGTAAAAGAAAAGAAGAAATTTTGTTTTTACCAAGATAAAGTTGTCACCCATTAACAAACATTGGAAATCAGGAAGCCTCTAGAACAAAAATTGAGAAGACACATATTTCTTTAAGAAAAGGCACAACACATATGAACAGCTCCTTTAATGATTTAAAGTTGCCCATAATCTCAATCATATGTTCTCAAAGAAATTGTATGCATTATCGGGATATGAGTCCATTTCTAGTACAGTCGAATTACTTCCATGTTGCATATTGAGTCTCAAGATAGAGCATGAAAGCTCTTGAAACACTATCACATTCACTCAAATATTTTATCATGTATGCCCCTCCATACACATATAAGACAACCTACATTTACATTGGTTTATATCTTATCCACACACAACCTGCATTTACACTGGTTTCATTGTAAAGCGTTGAAATAATAGTAACATCCAGACTTACACAGTTGTCGTTTGAAGCAATGCAATTGAAGAAGTTTTGTCCATATCTAGTGGTTCATTGACACAAATTCAGTGATTCCTCTACTAAGGACCACAAACGCAAGTAGTGCATAGAAGATCGAATACTAACAGTCAAATATTCTTAATGGTTTGGCTAGTTGAGTAGGGAATTTCATCAAATTAGATGAGCATACAGCTAAGATTCAAAAGGGGTCCTATGCAAGTGCTTTTAAATGTTATCCCTTGGAAGCTTCAACATAGTACTCAGTATCATCATACAGAGGACCACCCAAAAATAGACCATCTGATCCTGTCGAGGTTTGAAGAACCATGTCACCCCTTTTTAAATGACCATTTCTATTATCATTTTGAGCAATTACTTTAATGTCAACACTTGGGATTGTTGGTAGCACTGACCCTAAATGTACTTTCATGGGCACCCCACAAAAGAAGTAATAGTAGGTTGGCACCCGTTAGTTTTAACGACAACGTGGCGACTTCTTAGATAAAACAAAATCTTTTCAAAACTATTTTTCTCACTAGAATTCCTTTTATCTCTAAGAACAAAGACCATTTCATCTTCAAGATTGGCCCATTGAGTGTATTGATATATAAAAATGTTGCTTAGTCCATTAGTCCTTGAAACAAGTTTGAAATTATTGATCATATCTATAAATTCACCCTCCTTTTTCCATATGTCTACAATAATGCTTTCAGACAACTCATTTACTTTAGGATAAGAACTTGAATCAACATGTATTCCACCACTCATTAGATAATTTTCACCAGTCAAATATATAGGCTTATGGTTTAATACATTGAATTCTAATGAAGACATTCCAAAGAAAATGTATGAGTTCAAGAATTGAAGTAATGTGCACACAAGAAGCTTCTAAGTAAATTTGCTACCATCCTTTCTTAATCAACAAATTCATGGGTTCTTTGTTTGGATGTATGATGTAAGAAGCCACAAGATGAGTAGACATAATACGAAACCAATAGCATTTTTGGATAAACACTATCCCTGAATGATCAGAAACACCAACATTGACATCAATAACCTTTCTCTCGCAATACCAGTCAAGACGCAACACACTAGGTAGGATTTTCTCAAATACGAAGTCACTACTCTCATTTGTTAAACTTAAAGAGTTAAGCTTATTTGAACCTAGAATTCAATAACCAGAGAAGTAAGTGATATAGAAACCGAGGAGTCACATCCTTCCTTGCATATCACTGATCCATGGATATCAACAAGGGCCTTTATAAATTCAATGCCAACCATTGGTCTAGTTACTATCACATCAATATGTGATGGTGAAAATTGAATACTAGAATCATGTTCTACTATTGTGGTTAGTGGGGATATTCAATATTAACAAGGTTGAACCTCGAAGAAAAAGTTTCCGATATCATTAATCCTCTTTAGTTGAGGCTTAAAATTGTCTGGCCCATGTGTCATGCTAACTTGGCAGTTGCCATAATATCCATTTGACACTAATTTTAGGGAACCAAAAATATTATAAAGTGTTCTTTTCTATCTTTGGGATGGAAGCCATGTTTGACACAACCATGAAATTCTCCAAACTTCTAAACTTGAAGTGATCCTTCTTAGCCTTGATTATGTAGTGTGTTGATGTTTCATAATCAGGTTTGTAATATCCCTAGATATCTTTTGTATCTCTTTCTCATCCATCAACTAATATCTTAACACCTTCAAAACAAACTCCTTTAGAAGTCACCACAAGTCATCCAACTGAGAAACCCGTGAGATGAAATGGTTGAGATATATTAACATGACTGTGCTAAACAAAATCCTCTATAGATGGAAATGAAACATCAAATATTGTATTCTCACCCTTGTAGAATGGCAACAACCTTTATTTTCCACGTGGAATAAAATTAAAAGCAAATTTCCCATCTGCCTCAGATATTACATGAAAAAGCACTTGATTTGGCCAAGGAGCTTCTTTGAGGGAACTTCACCTCATGGAAATCATATGAATAAAGGTACACATGAACACCTAAAATAGGTTTAACCTAAGAAACAATTAAGCCATCCATATCATAACTTGGGATAGAAAAGATGTCATCTAATACCAGATTTCCAAACCCCAAATCCATCTCTGGAGAGCCACTTTGGACAATTGTTAAGAGAACATGAAAATCACGTATTTGAAATAGAATATTATAGAAAATATACTCTATAAACCTCAATCATTTTACCTCATGCGTAGTGCCATCCTAGCTAGGATCGACATTAGATATGACCTTATATCTTCTTCCTCTATTTAACAATTGGCTCGTAGAGGCCGCTCTTTCCACTTCTTCACATTTGATTTCATGGAGGGCTACTGTGTCCTCCGGACACTCATCCTTAAGGAATCTCAAAACTTATTATGCGTATCAAATGAAGGCAAAGAGAGAAAAATATCATGGCCTTTCCTTTTTGAAAAATATGTAGTGGGATTTGATATGACCTGGTATTTGTATATTGCTTGAGGATTGATGAAGTTTATGTATTCATGATGGGAAGAAACCAACCTATATTTTCTTGGAGTAACATTTGTAAACTTGTAACTGCCTCCCTGCGATGTAAACACAACATTAATGAGATCATTGTTGGTGGAAATGAGTTCAACCTTCACATTGGCACCACCTCCGTTTATATCTAGAAAACTTTCTCCAATAGACTCCCTCACTCTCTCAGAAATAGTGAACTCAGTGAAGTGAAAATTGATGTCTTCATGGCTATTGTAACCATTGTGATCCACTGATACATATTCACCCATTTAAGATATATTCACCAAGTCAGGAAATATGAATATTTCCTATGTAATTTTTCCACTCGATAATATTAACATCAAATCCCAAACTATCTCATTCATCTTCAGAGAGCTCTTGAGAGAATTTTTCACTATTGTATTGAATATGCACAAATATATTAAAAAAATTATTAATGTATGCTTCTCGATTACTAATCAAAATGTTTAAAACAATATAACAACAACAAATTTGTATTTCATCTCCATTGCACATTGTTCACCTTCCTTCGTAGAATGCATATGGCTAGTATATCTTTTTAAGGTGCTTCAATTGATGTAACATATATTTTGTAGATGATCTTGGTAACCCGACTATCTGCAATATGACTATTAGTTTGGAATGATTCATTTTATGTAAGTTTTTTTAACAATTATGGTGAATCAATAATTCTTTAGATTAAATAAGGAATCTACTCCTTGAACATAGATTATATGCACATATTATATGAAAAGTAAAATTTACATGAGTAAATTTTTAACTTTTCAAATTCCACTTATATTCAAAAACATTTCGAGTAAGAAACATAGAGTATCATTACAACTTACGTTGTTTGGTGAACTAACCACTGTGGCCCATAATTATCCATAATATTAACGTAGGTCAATTGCTTCAACAATTTTACTAGGTTTACTTTGCGATCAATGTAGGATTATGTTTAAAATGTTCAAATATTATTTTTAAAAATTCGTGAATTCTTATGGGATTTACCACTATAGAAGCAACTTGATAAACTTTTACGCCATGTTTTGTGATCAATGTAGGATTAGATTTAAAATGTTCAAATATTATTTTTAAAAATTCTTGAATTGTTATGGGATTTACCATGGTAGAAGCAACCTGATAAACCATTCTTGAATTCTTATGGGATTTACCACGGTAGAAGCAACTTGATAAACCTTTATGCAACGCATTGCGATCAATGTAGGATTAGATTTAAAATGTTCAAATATTATTTTTAAAAATTCTTGAATTGTTATGTGATTTACCAAGGTATAAGCAACTTGATAAACCTTTACGCCATGCTTTCCTACGTGTTTGGCCATGGCTACTAAAGTTGCATTCGCAACCATGTCTACCAATATCTGCAATTTGAATTCAACCAAAAAAAATAACACATTTAAGAGAAAAAGGATAATGGTTTTTTGAGTCGAAGTTTTGAAGACATATATGGAAGATCTGATCTCCCAAGAGAAATACATAATGTAGAGAAGCTCCAGAAAAATCAAATAAAAATGATTTAAATAATTAAAATATGTGAAATCTAAGTTTGGAACCATTCACTGTCATATTCCAGATATAGATGAAAAACATAATCTAATTAAAAAAAGAATGTAGAAATACTCCAGAAAATCTAAAATTAAAATGATTTTTCACACTTTGTTAAGAGTTAATCACCAGATCTAGCACAAAATCTAGATCGGCCAAGAAGCCAGATTGTTGACCTTTGCCACAGTGGGATCGGATCAATCTACAAACTGAATATTTGATTTAGCTCAACAACAATGTGAGAGTAATCCAGTAGCGGATCCGAATTTTTCCTTAACTTTGTCAAAGACCAACTTTCAATGAAACTTTGGCATCCATTGATCCATTGGCAGTGGTTCAAACTACTAGACATGTAACCAACATCTTAAGCACCCACCAAGTCTCCATTACAAGGAACTTCAAATCTAGTTTTTTTCTACGTTTGAGCAGCTCACTGCATCTCTCTTTCTCTAGTTCCCAAATAGTTGTCACTAGTTTAATCCTGATAGAATCTGAAATCACTCTGATGGCTGTGATGTGGGTTTTTAGGGCACCAAACACATGGATCCACTGAAAATCCAGCCACACGATCTACATTAGTTTTATCCTCCCAGATATTTGGATAGGTGTTACCCTAGTAGAATTCCCAGATATTTGGATAGGTGTTACCCTGGTAGAAAGAGTGCTAGATGTAAAACAATGCCTTTAAATTGGTAAGACGATCCATAACCACTGCGGTTTAGGGAAAAATCACCCAAAACCCCAAATTTGCAGCACTTTAAATTATAAAATTATTAAGTTTTTTTTTTTTTTGTAAGCTAAAGTAGGACCTTTGATTTGCTATTTAACCAGGTTGAAGTAAGTAAAAACATTTGGTGGCCTCAACCCGACCCAAAGGGTTTAAGCTAAACAGTAGCAAAAAAGAATAAGTCTGCCTACCCATGCCAAATAAACAATACTGCAAAAAATACTAATATGATTTCCTATTGACATTATACACTATAGACAGAAAAAGGAGAGCTTGTTCTCGACGAACTATCAAGGAGAACCATGAGCACAACTAGAAGGATTAATCTACCATGTTTTCAAGTGGATTTCCTTCATCTTTTGTCACTGGAACTATCTTTCTCAGTTGTTGTTGAATCTCCTCCAGCTTGCTATCCTGCATGAGCAGAGTTATCTGAAGATTCTTCATTTCTTTCCTCAAATTAGGAATGCCCTAAGCCATCTCTCCATTTCCATTGCCCTTGCCAGTAATCTCTTCAACACCTAGTAGACATGTAATGCCTACTTTTATAAAGACAGGAATCCCCTGGTATTACCCGAGTCAGGAGTCAGGTTACCACAGTCTTCCATCTCTGGTTCTGAATCTTCCTGCATTGCATTTGCTTCTAGTTCTTGGATTATCCTGTGGATATCGGCGTTGGTTCCTTCATTATAAGCTTTTTCTACCTCCTACACCATATGCCTCATGGTTTTTCGGCCTCGTCTCTGGAAACTGGGGATAGGGGTCTATGTTCCTGTCTGCCAGTTTGACGACCTCTTCCTCTGCCCCTACTCCCTCTTCTGTAACCTGGGTGAGTTGATTTGTTCCTGGCAGCTGCCCTGCTTCCCTGCCCAACGTCGAAGGATGTGTTCCCCATAAATTCCTCACCTCCAGGCCCCTTAGTTTTCTTTTCCAGGTTCATTCCCTCCCCTTGCTACTCTCTTTCGGGGTTTTTGACCTTCCCCGCTCCTCCTTTTCTCGAATGGACTTGGTAAAACTGCTCGGGGGTCTTCTCTTCCTCCCGAGCCATTTGATTTTCTGTCTTCGACTGCTCCTGATCGGTATCCCACCATGAACCTTGCATGTTCTTATCCTGACCTGTCCTGTTCCCTCCCCTGCTCAGTTCGACCCCTGCCTTTCTCATTCTCCCACACTCTGTCTTTTGTTTGATATTAAAATGGGATTAATATCTTCCCATTTCCTTAATCTTACCAGTGATACAATTTCACGCATTCATACCTCTTTTCTTGGCAAGTTGCAGAGCATGCCACCCAACCTCTAACTCCCTTCGTCTCCTTTCTTTGCCGCAAGCAGTCTTCAAGTCCGCCTTCTCCTACCCTTGTTAATACTGTGCCAGCTACCCGACGTCCCATCATTTGATCATCGTCGTTCTTACCACCTTCCTCCTTCATTACTCTGTCGCCTCTACTCCTCGGGATGTTTCCTAGCATGCAAATCGTCCCAACATCCTATGTAGTTATACTGTTGCGTTGTAACCTGCATTGACACCTTCCTACCTTCATTATGTTCCCACACATCGCCGCCTCTTCCACCCCGATCGGGGCCATCTGTAGCCTTTATCATGAAGCTTTAATCTCATTATCATCCCAAGTAATGATTAAATTGAGGGTCTCCCATCGTGGCTTGTCCATATGAGTTGGTCATATATTGTCTACCTTCCCATCCTGTTCATTGCAACCCCAGTTAGCTAGGAAGTCTGCTCCTTTATTACCATCCCTTCTAACATGGGTAATGATCTTGTAGCCAATGCATTTCATTATATTTTCCAGGTCCTGAATTAGTCCTACCATCCTCCAGCGCTTCGCTACCTGTTCCCAGTCCTTCCCGTTATTCAATTTCCTAAGCATATTTACTACTAGCTGTGAGTATTCTCCAATTTCTAGCTTGGTATACCCGTTTCTAAGTGCTGTTGTAATGCCTTGGTAAACTGCCATCAATTCAGCTTCATTATTACTCATTATGCCCCCCCGATCAGCATAAACCCATCTGGTTCGTCCTTGATTATCTCTAAAAATACCTCCAAATCCTGCTGGCCCTGGGTTTCCTTTAGAAGCCCCATCAAAATTTAGTTTGATGAAGTTTTCACAAGGGCATTTGAACTTGGATGGGCTCTGGTTCTGAATGCTCTGATTTCTTTTCTTTTGAGGATAAACCATACCATACTCCAAATTTAGGCTGGCTAAGAATTGGCCTTCTTCTAGGGTTGTTTACTAGTACTCTTCCTCCGAGGCATCCATTAGAATAGTTTCTCTTATGAGTTTTTGGGTTCGCCTCCAAATCGTTTCTGGAGGGTTTTCTTTGTCTTGAAATATTCTTTGATTTCTCTCTTTCCATATTAGCCATATATTAAATCCCATTGCTAGACTCCAGGCTCTCCTAACCACCGGGCTTGAGAATTGACCTTTCCCCCATTGCAAGATGGTTTGTTTGATGTCAAGGGGATCCCTATTTGACTTTCCAAAAAGGTTCCTGACTTCTTCCCATTGCTGTTGGGCAATAGGGAATGAGCTCAAGAGGTGTTCCTACATTTCTTTGTCCCTTTTGCATAGGCTGCATCTAGGAGGTCCATAGAATCCTCTCTTCTGTATCTGATCCCCAGTTGGGATTCTTCCTTTTCCTACTAACCAAGCAAACAAAGTTACCTTTGGCCACCAATTTTTCTTCCATATTTGATTCCACACTCGTACATCCTCTTATTGTTCCTGACGGGTGGTTAGATAGTAGGCTTCCCTTACTGTGAAAGTTCCCTTTGTGGATCTACCCCATCAAAGTATATCCAGGCTTGTTCTAATTTTGATTCTTCTTGATTCCATTTCTTTTACAAGTAGCACTTTCTGTTCAGGATTTATGTTGCTGTCCCATTCTTCTGGATTCCTCCAAGTTCGCCAGGTCTCATCTTGCCTTTCTTCTTTCCAATATTCATTAACATAATTTAACCCCTCCGCTGTAGCTTTCTGATATGTATTTTGCAGGGCTTGTATCCCTATCATTCTCTCTCTTTGCTGCCAAGCTTCCTCCCAAAATTTGGCTATATTTCCGTTCCTTATTTCCCAGAAAGCATGTCTGCCTATAATATCTCTGTTTTGACTGGCCAGGTCCCATATTGTGGATCCCCTTGGAACTTCCTCCAATCTAAGAATGCCTTCAGTAGTTGTGGGCATATTGTATTTTTGGGTCCAAATCTTTTTCCATAGATCTTCTCCACCCCTCATCCATCTCCACCACAGCTTCACTCCTAGAACTTGGTTCAAAATGGATGGATCCTTGAGACCTAGTCCCCCTTCTTCCTTATGCTTTATTAGGCCTTTCCACGATATTAGGGTCCATTTCTTTTTTTGTTTTGGACCTCCCCAGATGAATTTTATGAATATTTCGATCATTTTTTACATAATACTTTGGGGACCACCATTTCCGAAAAAGGATAGATAGGAATTTCTTGAAGAATTGATTTAAGGAGCACTAGTCTACCCACTATGTTCAGCAATCGGAAGGACTAGTTTGCGAGTCTGTTCTTGAGTTTCTCAACAGTTTGCTACCAGTTTGCTATCCTTAGAGGGTTTAATGCTAATTGATTTCCCAAGCATTTTGTAGGTAATTCTTCAGAGCGGAAGCCCAAAATTTTGGTCAGGTGGGCTTTGACCACTTCTGGTGTGTTGAAGAGGAATGTGCATGATTTTTCCTTGTTAATTTCTGTGCCTGATGCTTCCATGAAGAGGTCCAGAATCTGTTTTACCCTCTTAACTTCTCTTAGTGAGACAACACAAAAAAGCATAATGTCATCAATGAACTACTGATGAGTAATTGGTAAGTTGTTTCCCCATGGCCTCAGTCCTTTGATTTTCCTCTCCCTCAGTTCTTTTTTGAAGTATTGTCCTAGTCCTTCCGCTGCAATTATGAACAAGAATGGGGATAAAGGATCTCCCTGTCGCAGACCTCTTGTGGTATTGAAAGTAGAGGTTGGTGACCCATTTAAGAGAATGGAGAAGTTGGGGGTGGATATCATATCATAGATCCAGTTTACCCATCTATTGCAAAAGCCAAATGCCATTAGGATTGTTTTAAGGTAGTTCCAATTTAGAGGGTCATACGCCTTATAAAATTATTAAGTTATTTGTAATTCAAAGTTTAAATAAAATAATTGCAAATCTCTTTACTCTTTTTGAAAATAGAAAGCAACTTTTCATTCAAATAATATTATTTTAACTTTCAATTAATTGAAATTTAGTTTATTTTAATTAATATAAAATTGTTTTTGGTTATTTATATGTATTTTTCAAAGTTATTTATAATTTCAGATTAAAAATAAAATAATTATTATGCCCATGGGGTAGATATCGTGTAAAAACGTAGACATGTAAACTTAAATGTCAATGTAACTTAAATTTAAACGCAAAACACAAATGTTAATATTTAACATTTAACGTTGTTAATTTAATGTAGGGCATATTTAAAAATCAATCTAATTATTATTATTGTGTATAAAGACAACATAAATTTTAAGTATAAAGAGGTTTATGAATAGTAAAAAAAAGAGCTATGGTAAATAAATAAAAATATAAATAAACCAGAAGTATGGTAAATAAATAAGACTTTTTTTTTATATTTACTCCAAAGGTATGGTAAATAATATTTTTTTTTTTAAATAAACTAGAGGTATGGTAAATAAATAAAACCTCTTTTTATCTTTACTCCATTAACCTCTTTATATTTATGAAAACTCAAAAAATAGGTTTTATTTAGGTGGATCCTCTGGAACACATAATTATTAATACCATGGGCCAATTACCATATTTATAAAAGAGGTATGATAAATAAATAAATATAAAAGAGGTATAAAGATGTATGGTAAATAAATAAAAACATATCAAATAAGATTAGAAATCAACATCTAATTATATACCAAGCCTATGGGCGAAATACCACTATAAATAAAAGAAATATGATAAATAAATAAAAATATAAATAAACAAGAGGTATGTTAAATAAATAAAAACTCCTTTTATATTTGGTCCATAAACCTCTTTACACTTACTAACACTCAAAAAATAGGTTTTATTTAGGTGAAGCCTACGGGAAAAGTACAAAGGACCAAATTTTTTGGGTGTGGAGCATGATTGTTCAGAGGTCTTTGTTTCAGCTGAATGTATACCCTAGGAAGTTTGTACACCCCTACCCAGGAAGTTTGTACACCCCTCCGCACGGGGGGGAGGGCGGGTATGTATGGGGGACTTGTCCCCCCCGCGGGGGTCTGAGGGCCAGCGGTCCCCCGGTGGGGGTTCGAGGGCAGTGCACCCAAAGCCAAAAATAGATGTAAAATTGCCTTGTAAAAGTATAGTAATTTCTAGTCAATCTGGGCCATTCATTAGGTGGATGATCTGACGGTAGAACTTATGTTTAGTTTAGGGTTTTTTTCCCTAGAAGGCAACCCCTCTCTTTGTATGAGGGCATTGTATTTGAGGTTGTGTAATATATGTGTATTCTCCGAGCGAGAAGTAGAGATGTGAGATTGTGAGAGAAAACATAGGATATTATAGTGGATCTACTGTAGGTTGTGTCTCTTCATTTTGCTGGATAATAGAAAGGAAGGACTGGCTGCTTGGGGTGGACGTAGCCCAAACTGGGTGAACCACGTATATCTATGTCTCTCTTGTTTTATGCGTTTTCTGTGTTTATATTTCTAAAATATTTTATGTGTTCCATTGCTCCGTAATATATAATTTTCTAACAAAATTATTATTAATACCATTCAAAAAATACTATTAACCATAATATTAATATTAAAAGATTATTATTATTATTATTAAATCTAATATTCATATTAATATATGATAATATTGATATTATTAAATATAATAACTTTGTTTTAACCCAATATTAAATTTGTTATATTGTAATATATATTAATATATAATGATATATATTAACTCTATATATAAGGGAGTTAAGAATAAAGACATAAAGTTATAGAGGTCGAGAGATAGGAGGAGTCACAAGGGAGAGATGGAGATAAACTGAAGGAGACAGAAGAGGAGGAATAAAAAGAGAGAGAGGTAGAGATGGGTAAAAGAGGGAGAGGGAGACACAAATATGGAGGGGGAAGAGAGAGGAGAGTGGGAGGGAGATAGTGAGAGGATTGGAGGGCACAGAGAGAGAGAGAGAGAGAGAGAGAGAGAGAGATGGGGGAAGAGAGATAAACGTAGGAGAGCAAGGGCTAGAGAGGAAGGTTAAGAGAGAGGAGGAGAGAGGAAGGGATATAGATATGGAGTTGGAGGGGGGAGAGGGAGGGAAGAAGAAAGACAGAGAGAGTGACAAGTGGAGAGAGAGAGGGAGTGACAAGGGAGAGATGTAGAGAATAAGTGTATGTTTAGGGGTGAGATAAAGAGACAAATAAGGAAAGATAAAGAGAAGGGGGGAGAGAAGGAGACAGAAGGAGAGAGGGAGGGATATAGTAACATAGATAGATAGAGAGAGAGAGAGAGAGAGGGTAGAGAGAGATAGAGAGAGTGGGAGAGTGAGAGAGAGGAAGAATGAGAGATAATAATTGAGAGAGAGAAGGGGAGTGATGGGGTAAGAGAGAGGATTAGAGAGAGAGAGAGAGAGAGAGAGAGATGGGGTAAGAGAGAGGGATGTAGGAGAGAAAGGGAGAAGGAGGAAGTACGAGAGAGAATATTTAAGAGAGAGGAGGAGAGAGGAGGAGAGAGGGAGGGATAGGGACATGGAGTTGGAGGGGGAGAGAGGGAGGGATAGGGACATGGAGTTGGAGGGGGAGAGGGAGGGATAGGGACATGGAGTTGGAGGGGGGAGAGGGAGGGAAGACGAAATACATAGAGAGTGAGAAGTGTTGAGAGGGGGAGTAACAAGGGATATATGGAGAGAGAGTGTGTATGTTTGGGGTTGAGATAAAGACAAAGAAGGAGAGATGGAGAAATTGGGGGAGAGAACAGGAGAGGGAGGGATATATTAAAAGAGTTGGAGGCTGAAGGGTAAGAGAGAGAGAGAGAAATGGAGGAAGGAAGAGAGAGGATGTGAAAGAGTGGAGTGAGGGAGGGAAAGAGATATGGAGTTGGAGGGGGAGAGAGAGAGAGGTAACAAGAAATAAATATAGAGAGAAAGGTGGAGAGAGAGAGATAGGTAAGAAGAAATAAATATAGAGAGAAAGGTGGACAGCGAGAGAGAGGGAGTGATAAAGAGGACAGAGAGAGATGGAGAGAGGAAAGAAGTAGGTAAGAGATATAGAAGCAAGGGAGAGGGAGAGGAGGGAGGGATAGGTAGATATATTGAAGAAATAGAGTCTATGTTTCAGCGGTGATATGGAGAGGCAAATGGAGACAGAGATATAGATGGAAAGTGAAGAGAGGAAAGAAGAGAGAGATGGAGAGAGGGAGGAAGGGACAAAGAGATTGATAGATATGAAGTGAAATATCATGTGTGTTTGGGGGGTTGAGATATAGTGGAAAACAATGAGAGATGGAGGGAGTTGTAGATATATATGGTGGGGGGAGAGGGAAGAATATTTCTTGCACTAGATACATTGATTTCAGTGTAGATGGTGATTTCTAATCCAATTTGATTTCTTGCACTATATGCATTGATTTTAGTGTAGATGTTCATTTTTAATGATATTTGATTTCTTTCACTAGATGCATTCATTTCAATGTAGGTGGTTCTATTCCTATTTTAGTGCTTGCACTAAATGCATTTATTTCAATGTAGATGATTATTTCTATTCCTATTTGATTGCTTTCACTAGATGCATTGATTTCAATGTAGATGTTGATTTCTAATAATGTGTGATTGTTTGCACTAGATGCATTGATTTCATTGTAGATGGCGATTTCTAATATTATTTTATTGCTTGTACTAAATGCATTGATTTCAATGTAGATGGTGATTTCTAAGCCTATTTGATTTCTTTCACTAGATGCATTGATTTTAGTGTAGATGTTGATTTATAATCCTATTTGATTACTTGCATTAATTTCAGTGTAGATGTTGGTTTATAATCCAATTTTCTTACATGCACTAGATGAATTGATTTGAGTGTAAGTGTTGATTTCTAATCTTATTTGATTTCTTTCATTAGATGTAGTGATTTTAGTGTAAATGTTGTTTTGTAATCTTATTTAATTTCTTGCATTAGATTCATTAATTTCAGTGTAAATGTTGATTTCTGTTTTCATGTAATTGAATGTATAATGGTACATTAATTTTAAACTTATTGGATTAACATTGTGCATTGATTTCAGTGTAAGCACAAAAAATTATTTACAATTACCATTGATTTTTGTTTTATAGTAATTCAACATATTAATATTGGAGAGAAGGAAAGACAAGGAATGATGTAACTTAGTACAATAGATTGAGCTAAAGATTTCAATGGTTTATGGTTTAACCTATCTTTTTCATATAATCGATATGAAAATATGACAATCAATATGAAAATATGAGAAGAGTGAAAAGGGTGATCGTAAGAATAATAGAAGAAAATAGTTTAGATTAAGCACAATGAAGACTATTTGTAATTGACTATATTCTTCTTATTCATATTTTCTATCATTCAACACTATTACATTGTCCCTTTACATTAAAAAATTATACTTCATCATTTTTCATCATTAAATTTATTATCATCACAACAAACTCAGGCAACTAAGAAAATTTAAAATTAAAATATAAACATTAAACTGAGACATATTGGCATATTTAAAATGATTATATTAATACTAGATTAATTTATGTATTATTGATAAAATTAATCATATGTTCGTTAGATTTACTTTGGTCACACATGACTGAAACCAGCCTATATCCATCTTATCTCTAGATCTATTGTTGGCTTATTAGGGCTTGACCTAGGTTCAAAAGTTATTTAGCCAAACAAATCCCATACTACAATCCCTTTTGGCAACAGTCCGCAGAGCGTAGACTGAAGTCTCACCTGAGGTAGTATGGGAGGGTGTTGGATCCAGGTTTCTGTCCCTAGGGATGTCTTGATGAGGTATGGAAGGGTCGCGATCCGATCTTGCGTGCTTGCATTACACCATGTAACTTTCTGGCCTTCGCGTAGCTCTGTACAGAGCGTGATGAGGCGTTGTCTAGATCCTTTATCCTTACTGTGTTATTATTATATATCTAACTTAGTTTTGTGGGCCCGATATTCTTATTTACTTAATTAACACTTATAATCAGTGTGCACAATCATAAACTGTAAAGAGATGCAAAGATATAACCGAAACATAAACACATAGATGAGATGCACAATAATCCGGAATCAACTTATCTTTTATTAACCTTCTGTTCCGGTACAATCCAATTCCACCTTACGCACTTAGCTGCAGGGGTCCATGCACACAGCTACAGACTCTACCAGGCCTCTGTGCACACAACTGCAGAGCCTCTCTCTACTACTACGGCCCAAGACTTGGACTTATAGACTCAAAGCAAATATTGCATTCAGAAACCCATATCAATTAAGATCAAAACTAGCAAAAACTGCCTTCTAACATTAGAGCCTTGCTTTATTTATACATTCCCATGGCTCACGGACCATGGGTATGCTGACACATTCTAAATTAAATTACAATATTTTGGGGCAGACTACCCTAGACTCTTACGCTCCACAACCGTATTTTGCGGGGTATTTCCATTACATTGACCCAAAACTTGGGCTTTAAGCCCGAAAAATTCACTATAGGGGCTCCACTGCCCGACAGGCCCATAACACAATCTACGTGACTCGTCTCGAGTCACTTGCATGGTACGCTGATCTTTGTGTGGAGTCCATTCAACAACTTTTGTGCTTCGCTTACAGTGGAAACACACTCCTCCACTGTTCGCTGTATCAGTTGGGTGCGAATCTCTGATGCTTCATCATTAGGGGCACCTTCCTACAAAAGCTCAGGTGCAAATACATCTGTGCCAGCGTTTCCTCAATTATGGCAGTGACCAGGAAGGCTTGCTCGAGCTAAGGCTGAATGTGTGCTTTTAGCATCGCTTCTTTTTAGCGTGCAACATCCACTTGTTCCTTGAGAGCCTAGGCCTCCTTCATGCTTGTAAAGCGTTGCTTAACTGGCTTCGCATCCGATTTTAGAGTAATCTTCATCATCCCTAAGTCGCCAAGGATCCCCTTTAAATCCATGATTTTGGTTGGGAACAAATATTGATATTCGCGGAGTAACTCAACGACCTTATCCACCGTAGCATTGTCCAAATAGTCCCTAAGCATCACATATTTTAGCTCCACATCTATACCAATGTTTACTTGCTTTGTTTTTAGTGGCGCAGTGATGTCGGGGTCCTCGATTGATGGTCCTTGAACTTCATGACTCCCTTCAGTTTTTGGAATATTAATATTTCGGGGGTCATCATCATCATCCTCCACTTGTACGTTCTAACATTCTAGGGCATGGCTTAACTGAGGTGACCATACTAGTTGAGCTACATCCCATGGTTCCAGTGGTATTTTGAAAATGGCGGCTTTCACGGCTTGCAGCGCGTCATCAACAGTATTCGCCCATGGGTCTTCAAATGAGAATGTTAACAAAAATCCCTCGCGCAAGACATCCCATTTGTTTGTACCATGTCGGAGTTCTGTCTCGGTATACTAGTTCCTGGGTATGACATCTAGGGTATGATAGAAAAAGTTTACCCATTTAGGCTAAGGTTCTTCTCCATAGGCCATGGTCCATTTTGTGAGGTGCGTGCGTAGGTCATCACGTCCATCGTATTTCTCGGCTATTTGTAGTTATAGTTTCCCAAACCGTAGCTGCATCATCCTCCTACATTTGCGCCAATTTTCAAAGTTTCCTTGATGTGTTCCCCACCAACGTGCAGGTGTCGCACGCAGCACCCACTTCAATGCATCAAACCACTCGTGCTCCATTATTGTGCTCTCAAACTTGTTCAAGAATTCATCCACCACTATCAATCCATCATATGTCAGTAGATCTCCGACCTAGGCTATTACGCAACACAGTGATTTAGTCATCATGTTGCACTACAATGTTGTCACCTTGTTCAACCGATTGTTCTAGTGTTCATCTTCTTCATCTGAACCCAAGGTGCAGGAACCTGCACGCTTCCACGAGACCCTTTCATCTGCAATTAGATTCACCCACTCCTGATCTCACGCAGTTATCTTGTAGATACAATCCAGCTCATCGTCCCTTCTATCGTCGCACATGAGTTTAGTGTAGCCCTCTCCTTCAGCTAGGTCTAGCGGAATTACTATATGTAGCAAATTTTTTTTAGATATCATCTTCCGCTTCTTCAGGTTGATGACTCCATTCATATCAGTGGCCCTGTCTATTCCTAGCAATGCGAGATAAGGATTGTTGTATCAACAATCTTTATTACTTCAAAATCTGTTTGTGTGCTCGTGCCTTCGATATCCACTATGACCCCTTGCAATCTCCCCATGGGCAAGATATTTTGTTGGTTTGCCACTTGTAATTGAATAGGAGACCATTGTAACGCGGGCCTACCCATGCGTTCCCATGTTTGCTTTGGTAACACATTCGTGTCCGAACCCAAGTCCATAATTACCTGATCCATCTCATATTCGCCAATGTTCACCATCAATCTCATTTCCCTCCCAGTGCGCAATGCATGCTTCCGAATTTCCGTACTATGCATGGTTCCCCCAACCCCACGCACCTAGTGATAAGCTCTTGTAGTCCTTTAACTACTTTATTATCACACAACAGCTTCATGCATGTCTCTAAAAAGGTAGTAAGCATAGAAGGATCCATTCGAGGATCTGGTTGATCCTTACTACCTGAAATAGAGGCCTCCATGAAGCTCTTCTTAGCTTCCATAAATGTCTCCCTTGTGCATTCCAAGTGAAACTCAGGTTCCTTTGTAGGAGCCTTGCGCACCAATATATCTTCCTTGGGCTGCTTCCCCTTGTCTTCCCCTATGGTCGTGTTGCTTCTGAGCATCATTTTCATGTTGGGGTCTTCTTCGCATGATTCAGACCTCATCATTTGGATATTCTGAGTCGGATTAGACTGTAGTACCCCCTTCTCGTGCATCTGTGCGATCAGCCTAGGACAATCTACTATTTCATGATGAAACTGCTCACAGTACGAATAAGATATTCTCGTTGGGTTGGTACAATCATAGGCATAGTGTCCTGGTCCTCCAAAATTGTAACAAGTTAACTATCCGCGGCCCCTTCCTGGCCCCATTCCTCCTCATTCTCACCCTCGCCCTTGAAATACAGCATGCACCATCCCCGCAGCTGGGTCAAGGCCTCGCGTTTCGATCTGCATTCTATATGTTGGGGTCCGCTCCATAATTAACTCGTAGTTGCGACAAGTATGCTCATCGTGCCCCACCGATCTACAAAAATTGCAAAACAGCTGTTGGAGAGTTTGTGTATACTTCTGCAAAAAATTACAATTGTCTGTCGTGTGCTTTCCTCCCACCTAACAGATCACGCACCAGAGCATGGGTGTCACACTTGGGCCTTCCTGTACCTCAGGTGTCAATGAGATTGGTTCCCCTCCTGCCAAATAGTCCGTGAATACTGGACAATGATCCTTACCATGGCCTTGGCCTTTACATTTTATGCCCCACGCTTTCTCATGCGCTTCTGGCCGAGGTTCCCTATCTTGCTTCAAACTCTGCATTTCCAAACATAGGTTCTGTAGCTACATGTGGATTTGTTGGACTCCCAACCCAGGATCCTGTATTAGTGTTTCATGCAACCTCATCACCATTTCCAACACTTTTGCCTGGGTTGAAAGCTTCTGTTGTGACAACTCCGTCCTCAGGTGTGGTGTCAAAGATAGCACAAACCACGCGCAGTGCTGCACATCCGTTAGTGTCATATTAGCCTCACAGATCATACTTTTCAGCCTTTGATCTAGATCCCAAAGGGTTTTTCCTGGAAGCATCACGATCTCTTTAAATCCAATGATTGACTATGTCTCTGACTTTGGCCAGCTGAACTCTCTATTTAGTGCATTCTAGATTTTTTCTATTCCTGCATTTGGGTGATTGTTCGAGTGCTTGATATACCATGTCAGCACGTGATCTTGTAGCGCACTCAACAATGTGGCCTTCTTAATGTTGTCATCTGTAACCCCGTGTGCTTCCCACAGTGCTCTTACCACGAACAAGAACTAATCTGGATCCTCTTTCCTTACTCCTCTGAATACGGGTAGCTTGATCGTGCTCGCCTTGCTGAACTGCAAGTTGGGTGGAGGTGGGGTGGTTGAAGATGGGGGTGAAGTAGGTGAAGTGGGTGATGGTGTAAGTGGAGGTGTTAACTACGGAATGTGCTGCCTTATCAAACTGACCGCACTTCTTGGAGAAATCCGAGCACGCTCTTCCTCGTTCTCTCGCGAAGGTGAAATTAAAGGATTGTTCCCTAACCCTTCAATCCCTTCGTAGATCTTTCTGCTCCGTGTTGTTCCACTCATTAATGTATTCGTATAACCCACTTTTCACATAATAGCATCTTAATCTAGGTATTCAGTGATTTGATGTACCTACCTTGCGGTCCCTTGAGAAAGCGTCATTCTGCTTCACTATAGCTCACGGTCATGTCTACCACGAACTCAATGTTGAACCCCCTATTATCCAATCGAGCCAATGGTCCACGGCCCGTGTGATCTTATCTTCTGATGCCTCTAGTTTGCATACTAATTTCGGAGTCCACACTATCGGTTGATCGAGCTTATACCTACCCTGGCTGACGGCTAACCATGCAATCCAATCATACAACTCCGAAGAGAAAGAAGCAAAGAAGATCTCGTGGATTTCCATATATACGTAGTGATCTAGCCACCTCTTCTCAGATATTTGTGGAGTTTTGTTTTCCTATACCACTAACTTCTAAAGCTTCTGATCCAACCACTCTTCAATTTCCTCTTTTGTGGGGTCCCAATGTTCTGACAGTAGACATCCCTTAGGTAGATCCCTATCCTGGCAATGGAACCATTTGTTGGCTTATTGGGGCCTGACCCAGGTTCAGAAGTGATTTACCCAAACAAATCCCGTACTACTGGCCCTTTTGGCAACAGTCCACAGAGTGCGGACTGAGGTCTCAACCAAGGTGGTATGGGAGGGTGCTGGAACCAAGTTTCCGCATCCTAGGGATGTCTTGATGGGGTCTGGAAGGGTCGTGATCTTATCCTGCACGCTTGCGTTGCTCCGCGCAGCTGTTTGGCCTTCACGTAGCTCTATACAGAGCATGATGAGGTGCTATCCAGATCATTTATCCTTACTGTGTTATTATTATAGACCTAACTTAATTTTGTGGGCCCGATATTCTTATTTACTTAATTAAGACTTATAATTAGTGCGCACAATCATAAATTGTAAAGAGATACAAAGCCATAACCGAAACATAAACACACAAATCAGATG
The DNA here is from genome assembly GCA_031772625.1 of Pinus tabuliformis. Taxonomy (NCBI): domain Eukaryota; kingdom Viridiplantae; phylum Streptophyta; class Pinopsida; order Pinales; family Pinaceae; genus Pinus; species Pinus tabuliformis. Next base: position 880,498,735 of record CM062820.1, on the reverse strand, counting down.
CACAATAATCCAGAATCAACTTATCTTTTATTAACCTTTTGTTCTAGTACAATCCAATTTCACCCTGCGTACTCAACTACAGGCGTCCGCGCACACAGTTGCATACTCTACCAGGCCTCTACACACACAGTTGCAGAGCCTCTCTCTACTACTATGACCCAAGACTCGGACTTACAAACTCAGAGCAAATATCGCATTCAAAAACCCATATCACTTAAGATCAAAACTAGAAAAGAATGCCTTCTACGCTTAGAGCCTCACTCTACTTATACATTCCCATGGTCTGCGGAACATGGATAGGCTGGCACATTCTAAATTAAATTACAATATTTTAGGGCAGACTACCCTAGACTCTTGCACTCTGTGCCCGCATTTTTTGGGGTCTTTACATTACATTGACCCAAAACTTGGGCTTTAAGCCCCAAAAATTCACTATAGGGGCTTTGCTGCCCAACATCTATCAAGTGCCGAGAGGGATCAAATCTCTCGAGGTACAAATCTTTCCTCAAGTTTTGCACTCAAAAAAGAGGTTTGCACCTCAAGAGATGTGATCCCTCTCGTCGCTTGATAGATGCAGATTTAAGATGGAACTAGGCTAGCTTTATTTTAATATTGAGGAAATTACAAATATTTTTGAAAGTAACTTTTCATTAAAATAATAGTTCTTTACTTTCAATTACATAAATTGACTTAAAACTAGCTTGGATCTATCTTAATTTTAGATCTTAATTTTGGATTTACCAAGGGCAAAGGGGATCAAATCCCTTTTCACTTTAAAAAAGGTTTGTGTATGAAGAGATTTTGTGCCTCTGAGACACTTGGTAAATTAGGAGTAATATGATTGAATTATTGATTATATTTATAAATATTAATTTTATATTTCAATTTATTTATCTATATTTTAATAATTTACCCCAACTTTATTTTGCTTAACATTTTTCACATTAAATTTTATTTTACGGAGTTTCCTCAAGTTAGATGTTAAAAATGATTTTCAAATAAATTAAATTGGCTATACTTTTTAATATTAAAAGTTATTTTTTTATTTCCCCCATGGTGTAGATTAATTTATGATACAATCGATTGTTAAGGCATTTCTTATGATGTTATTGGTTTAAACTTCGATTAGCTCAGTGTGCCACATGTGAGGAAATGTGGGTACACTTGGAGGTGATTGTCGTAGTGGATAGAATCAATCCTTAAGTACAAGCTTGCTATAATTTTCTATTCTCTCATATACAAAAAAATTACAATAATAATAATAATATTATTTTTTTAATTTTATTGAATTAATTATTTATCAAAATTAGATTTTATTAAAAGCACATGATTTTCTTGGAAGTAGTTGAGGTGATGGAAATAAAGGAAACTAATTTTCTTGTAATCATTTTCTAAATTGTATCTCCACTCAAATAGTCTCATAGAAAAAAAATTCTTGACCCCACCCATCAAGCAAGGCACCCAATGTCCCCATGGTGGCCTTCTCTCATTCTTTAGACTACAAGAAGGATATCCTTATCTAGGGGGGAATCCTTAAATATCGAGCTAAGCTAGGTCATTGAGTATTGAAAGGAAGTTCCTTAACGAAGAATAGTGATTTCACACTAACCACTCTCAAAGTAAAAGCCTAGGGATAAGTGAGTGAAGAGTAAAACAAACCATGAATTATTAACACATTTTGAATTATTTTAATTACACAACTATGCTTATTCATGCAACCAAATTATACTTGAAAAATGAAAGATAAACCCTTCTCAATTAACCATATATCATGAGATGCTACTGAAGCATATATACAATGGCACAATAAAAATATAAAATGAATCATAAATTGTCTATACAAGTAAGGCATTAGATCATTCATTCATCTTATTCATGAGCATTGGATATTGAGAGTTTGTTATCATCATCAAGAGAGCATTCCACAATTAAGAGATCATACACTGACAATATTAACTATGTTTGGGACAACAAAGAGTTATGTGTTTGCGATGATAAATAAAGGAAATATTCAAACTTGTCGTTGTTACTAAGGACAATGCATACAACAAAGTTGAAAGTGGACTACTTACACATTTGTAACATTCAAATGTCGTCCATTTATCATCATGCAAGTTGCATGAAGGAAATTTGGTAGTGGTACTAAGTGAACATTCTTGATCAAATTTCATACCCTCTCCTTAGCACTACCACTTTGCAAGATGAAGAAGAAATGTGGAATATATGTGCAAACAACTAAATAAGTTGGAAAGGTTGTTGCAACATATATAGGTGGTCATGTCGTGTTGTGAAAGGAGGTGTTGGCCCACTACCCTTTTCCATAATTTGTTAACCTTTGAATTTGATTCCCTGTGAATGTGATCAAATGATATGACCCTAAAGATTCTAATAAGCTCCATAATTTTAATCATCCCTTGATCCAATAAATAAGTTTACAAGGAAGTATAACCTTTCATCCAATCTAAAACAACCTTTGAATCCCCTATGACTTGTAAGTTTAGATTGTCGAAGTGACGCAATTAAAGTGACTAACATAAATGACTAATTCATATTATTGTATTTTTTGTTAGGTAGTCATATTTTCTTCCTAGACTAAATTAGTGATTTATGTTAGTCATTTTTAGTAGTATTACTTATTATCTAGTCGTATATTTTAAATGGTGACTAAAATAGTCATTTATGTTAGTGGTTTTTAGTTGGGTCTCTTAATATTGCTAATTTTTTATAGTATTTCACTTTGAAAAGCTGTGGTGACTAAATTTTTTAGTCACCTAGTCACTAATTTCACCATTTTCTACTAGTGATTGGTGCACAATAGAGGTGATGCTTCGACTTAAGAAACGACTTTTGTTGTGACCCAAACTAAGAAAACTTTTCTTTCACTCCACCCTTGGTAATATGACTCAAGGACCATGTGATATGGGATAATCCTAACATGAACCTTGGATAAATGTTTGCAAGGCCCAAAAGGATGTGAAGCTCTATAGAGTGGTCGGGGCGCGACAATCCCAAATGACTTGAATCTTAGTCAGATCCACATGCATGCCTTGCTCATGTATGATGTAAACTATATATTGGACCTAGCTCATGCCAAAGGAGCATTTCTCCAAGTTGGCATAGTTTGTATTGTCGCAGGGTTTAAAGGACTTGCTGAGTGTTTTCAAGTGTTCTTCCCAACTCTTGTTGAAGATGATGATGTCGTCCAGATAAACAACCACAAATGAGTTGGTAAAGGGCCACAATATGTCATCCGTTAGCCTCATAGAAATAGCAGGGGAATTTGTCAACCCGAAGGGCATAACCAACCATTAAAAAAGGCCTTCCTTGGATTTAATGATACTCTTCCATACATTTGTGGGCTCTATTGAAACCTGGTGATAGCAAGACTTCATATCAATATTGTTGAAATAATTGGCACCCTTGAGTTGGTCCAAAAGGTCATCAATCCATGGGATTGGATACCTATTCTTGACAGTGATTTTGTTTAGTTCCCAATAATCAATGTAGAGCATCCATGTCCCGTCCTTATTATGTACAAGTACAATAAAGCTACCACAAGGCAAGGAACTTGGTTGGATGTGCCCGTTTTGTAGCAAATCATGGAATTTCTACTTGATCTCTTCATTTTCCAAAAGCGAGCAATGATATATCAACTCGTTGGGTAGAGGTGCTCTCAGAGTCATATCGATCGAATGCTTGACCTCACAGTGCAAGGGTACCCCTATGGGTGAGGAGCATATGTCCGTATATTCCTCTGTTACCATATCCATCCGCTTCTACTGCATGGAGGAACCCTTCCTAAGGGCCATGGATATGGGCATGATCTTCTCCTTACTTTGAGAGAAAATAAAAAAGAAAAAAATTCCCAGACTAGGATACAATCTTACTTCATTTCTTATCAGAGATCAAAGAGATGGTGGGAGGCGGGGCTACCTATGTTATATTGTATAAATTATTACCCAAATAAATAATGACAATGCGAGGCCTCGACCCATATACAACATGATGCTTCCACACATATGGTTGGATTAATAATACATCACAAACTTCAAGAGGAGAAACATCACATAACACCTCATTTGTGAAGGGATTGATACTATATGGATGGAAACAATGGTGGCTGAGATGGAGATATCGTCCTTGGTGAAGCGAGTCAATGGTGTACCACTGCGAGTGAGGTGTGTTTAGTAGGCCTAACTGGTTCATGACCTCTGCTAAAATTGGGTTCCTTTGTCTCTCATTGTCGATAATGAATTGCACCGGTGAACCCTTCACCCAAATCTGTGAGTGGAAGAGACACTCCCCCTCCTCTAGATCTTCAGGCTAAATCTTTTAGATCTTGGTGGTGGAAACAATGCAACTGGGCTCTGCATCAATAATCTACTTACCTTCTTCATTCCTATTTTCAGGTTCTGACTCAGAGTTGGAACATGCATATGATTCGGAAGCCTATAGTTTTTCCACTAGTGACTGCATGGATGGACACTCAATTGTGTTTTGATTGGGGCTCTTATGGAACTCACACCACTTTCCTATTTCCTTCTTTGTCTTCGTGGATTTTTTCTTTTCTTGCATCTTCAAGGGGTTGTCTGGGGTCACCCCACCTTGGATTTGTCCTTTTTTCTATGATTTGGGGGCACCTTTCCCTTGGTCTAGATTCACATATCCAAAGTCTTTCTTCTTCTATTTAAAATTATGCTTGATCTTCACATCATATTGATAGGTGGCACCAAGCGAGATGTCTAGGAACTCCATATCATCTTGGATGTATTTTCACAGACAACCACAGTACTAGGGTACCATATGCTGCTGAAAATCCTTGATACCCAAATCCGTGCAAAGGGTATGAAAAATATTTGTGAACTCCAGCAAGTCTTGGTCCCTTCCCTACCATAGTGTGGTTCACTCTATGTACTTATCTTCATAGCTACCGACAAGGTAATACTTCTCCTTGATGACGTCTCGGAAATAATTTCCATGTTGGTGTGCCTGAAAATAGTGAAGTTTACCTCTCATCCTTATGCTCACATTAGGTTTCCCACTATTCCTTGACATCAGGGTTGCCTTTGAGGAGTGAAAAGGTAATATTTTCCCCATTGGAAAAATCATGAACCGAAAAATACCCTTCCACCAGATTTAATGATCTATCTATGGAGTCTACATCTATGTGGCTTTCAAATATGGGACTATCAAAGTTGACTTGTATCTTTAACAGTGTAGTGCCTCTAGAGTGGCTTATGGATGAATATGTGTCACCTGTGGGCATCTACTAAACGATCTAGTCAATGTTGTTCATCATCGTGTTCCTCAATCTCTTAAGGGCTTCTTCGAGAAATATTTTGAAGGGATCTCCTACTCCCTCATCTTTATTTTCTTTTTCCATGGGAGGCTATTGGGGTTTGTAAGGCTAGTCTTGCAAAGGTTCAGCCAATTTGATCCCTAGCTCCTTATACCCTGACCTCATTGAGTACATGCAAAGAAAAATAGAGAAAGGAAAAACTGCTATGATATCACTGATCCAAACTTATGCAAGATCACAACATAATACAAATATAAACATAAACATAGAGATGAAACAAAAATAATGTTGATCTAAAGATGATCCGAGGTTGTCATTCATGTCAACCCAAGAAACACCAGGGGTTGCCATTGATGTCAAAGGGGGAGAGAAGATAGTAGGAAGAGGTGCCCTGATCACAGGAGGAGTACTTGTGTTGCCATCAATGCCAAAGGGGGAGATTGTTGATTTAAAGATGATATGAGGTTGTCACTGATGTCAACCCAAGAAGAACTAGGGGCTACCCTGATCTTGCAAGGGAATTTTTACTTTATAACTTACTATATTTTGAGTCAAGGTTCTACTCGTCGAGATGTTTTCGTTGATATATGGCATGCCAAGTAATTCTTCACGAATTGAGAGATATTCATATTTGAAGTTAGTAACCCCAGTTAGTGGGCTAAAACCCTATGGGGTTGTGGCATGGCACTCATAATTGGTTTTGGTCATTGAATATTCAATAATTAATCATTTTTTAACCTCCTAAAATCCCTCCAATATTCTCTATAAAAGCCCCCCTTGACTCTATAAAAGGAAATCTCATATATCCTCCAAATGAAGTGATTGTGGCATTTTCACTATAACCTCATTTCTGCGAAGTCTTAGATTCTGAAATTAAAACCCATTTGATTTTCAAACCCAATGAATTTCATGACCAAATTTCAGATCTTTGTTCGCTATATATTCAGAGATATGATATGTGGAAGTTAGGGTGTTTGCAGGCTACCGAATTTCATCTCAAAGAAGTGACCTTGGGAAAATCGTCATAATTATTTGTCCGAGAAGAGGATTGGAATTGTAGAAGAAGTACCAGATAGTGCACGGACTGTAGTTTTCTGTGTATCAATTTCAGAGCCAAAGGAGGAAACAATGACACATGGCACACATCTCCACCAAAGATTAAAGAATTTATTAGAAAATCGTTCGGTGGATTTTGACTTGGAGGGGGTTTTCCACCTAAAATCTTTGTGCCTTGTGTGTTCTTTTATTTATTGTTATTACTGCATAAACATTAATAATAATAATTGAATATTAGCTAATGCTCTAAAAATATTTAAAAGTGCTAATTGATAAGGAATGCTGATTCACAACCTCCTCTCTATATTTTCCAACAATTAGTATCAGTGCTTGGTTCCTTCAACAACAGATTAACCGCTAGAAGTCAGTTTTCTGAGCATAGAGATGGGAATGTCAAAGAAGTAGGTTACAAGGATTTCAAAGGAAGGTACATGTACAACAAAATCTCAAGAAAGTGAGTATTGTGTACCAAACCTTGATTTTCATGCAGATAATTACTGGATATGGGAATCCAGGATGGAAGTATCTTTGTAGGCACATGGAGTATGGGAATCAATTGTTTCTGAGACAAATCTACCGATGAAACTAAAAAGTACAATTCAAAGGCCATGAATGTAATTTTGAATGTTTCTGCAAATTCTATGAAAATAAAAGTTGGTCAATGTTCAATAGCTAAAGCTCTTTGGGAAAAGATTCATAATCTCTATTCAACAAAGAAATCATGCCAAGATGTTATTGAAAATTCAGATCCTTATGAGTATGATGAAGAAGGGTTGACCTTAGAAGAATTTTCTAAGGAGGCAATCAAGATTATAAAAGAGCTCAAGATGAGAAGATCCATTCCAATACTATTGAAGCACAAGCTCAAGGTCTCAAAATTGAAGCTGAAGAACACAAATGCATTGAAGAGTCATTTAAGAAGAAGTTGGAAGAAACCAATAACATAGCAACACGAGACCTTAAGAGATAAGTCCAACAGAAGTAACAAGAACTTAACACAACATTTGCAGAGATTAGTAGGATCACACAACAGATGCAGGAAGCAGATATTGAAAGGAAGGAATATGATCAAAGATACATATCCATTGTTGACCACAAGAAAAAGGAATTAGAAACATCTTCAATAGAAATAAGCAAGCTCAGGATTGAAAATGAGAAGCAAAAGGAACAGATACAGGTTCTCAACAGAGAAGTAGAGAATACCAGTCTTCTCAAGCTACAGGTTGAGGAGGCAGAAGAAAGAAGGAAGATCTTGAAAATATGGTTTCAAGAAGATCTTGCTCAGAAGAAAGAAGAACTTGATGCAACTTGTGATGGGATCAACAAACTCAAGGGATCGCAAAAAGGATACTTACAAGATAAGACATATGAAGAAGAAAAAATGAAAGCAATTAAATATGGTAAAGCTCAAGTTGATGAAGGTACAAGCTCCACAACTTCACGAGATGATTCTAAGAAGGAATTTGATCAAAGTGAAAAGCCAAAAAAGAATGTTGCAACTCCAAAGGACAAGACCAAAGCTATCAATAACAAAGGACCACAAGAAACTACAACACCACCTCCAAAGAAGAATGAAAAATCTTGCAGGTATGTTCATTTATTTAATGGTTATTAATTTTTATGTGCTAACTATGGACATATGGCTAGGTATTTTGAAGTTTTTGATAGGTACAATGATTATATTAAAAACCCTAGAAGCAAGTTTGCAGGATCATGAGACAGGTTCCACGATGATTTTGTTAGAAGAGAATACATGCTAGATGGGCCAAATATTAAATGTTTAAAATTCCATAACTATGGCCATAGCGCTCGTGGTTGTAGATACTAGATGGAATTGCCTATGGACAACATTGAATGCTTTAATTGTCATAAGTATGGGCACATGACTTGAGATTGCAGGAATAAGAAGGTCTAGAAAAGGAAACAGGAGGAGTCTATGTAGCAGTATATGGAACAAGTCTACGATTGATAGGAAGGTAGTTTGAAGAAGATGGTAGTTTAATTAAAGGTTTAGGGGGAGTAAAAAAATTGAAGGATTACAGGTTACCAGGAAAAAGAAAAGATTAGTCTCCAAAGGATATGCACAAGTGGAAGGAATTGATTTCATCGAAACATTTGCACCAGTTGCCAAAATGGAAGCCATCCATATGTTTTTCAACTATACATGTTCAATAAAAATAAAAGTCTACCAAATGGATGTTAAGTCAGCATTTTTGAATGGCGAATTAGAAGAAGAAGTTTACATCGAACAACCTGAAGGTTTTCTACTATATGAAAAAATAAGACTATGTCTGTAGGTTAAAGAAGACTATGTTTGCAGGTTAAAGAAGGCTCTGTATGGTCTCAAGAAGGCTCCTAAAGCATGGTATGCGCGTATTGATGGATATCTACGTTAGAAAGGGTTCAAGAAAGGTACTACTAATAGCAATATTTGCGTACAAATAGGTAAATATAATTTAACAATCGTTGAGGTATATGTGGATGATATAATATTTGGTAGCAATGATGATCGACTAAGTAATAAATTTGCTAGAAAGATGCAAAGTTAGTTTGTAATGTCTTTACTTGGTGAGTTGATATAATTATTAGGGCTTCAAATATCTCAGCAAGGGAAATGAATATTTATATGCCAAGCCTAGTACATCAAGGAAATTCTCAAGAAATTCAAAATGGAAGATTGCAAACCTATCCTTACTCTGATGGTAACAGGTTGAAAATTGAGCATAGATGACGCATCTAAGGATGTGGATCAGAGTTTGTACATATCTATGATTGGTAGTCTTATATAGGTAACAACCTCCCGACCAGATGTTATGCAAGCAGTTGGACAAGTAGCAAGATTCCAAGTAGCACCAAAAGAATCACATATTATTTTCGTCAAAAGAATTCTTCAATATCTAAAGGTCACAACAGAATATGACTTTTGGTATCCTAAGGGAAACAATCTCATTATTCAAGCCTTTATAGATGCAAATTGGGCAGGAAGTGTTGACGATCATAAGAGTACTAGTGGAGCAACATTCTATCTAGGTGGTTGTCTCGTATCATGTTTGAGAAAAAACAAACTTATTAATTAGCTAATTAAATATATAAAAAAATAAGGTAAATTAATAATAATAATAATTTTTTGAATTGATCGGAGAATCCACAGTATAAACATTTTTGAACCAACGTTTCGAATCCCAAGTGGGATCCATCATCAGGGTTGAAGAATGATGATAAGAGAAGAGCAAGCAGGGAGAATAAATACTAACGAGGCCAAAACTATCTAAGGATGAATAAACAGTCGGCTAGAACCCTAATTTTATTTTATTTTATTATTATTATTCTAATTTTTATTTCGTTTTTAATTATTATTAATACTTATCATTTAAATAAATTAATATAATAATAACTTTTACATTAATTAATATAATATTAATATTAATATGATAATAAATAATTATTATATAATAAATAATTATCTATTACTAAATAATAATAATTAATTTAATTTTTTTTTTATAATACCAATTATTAATTAATAACTTAAATTAATAAGACCAAAACATATTTTAAATGATAATATTCACAGTTAACCTAAATAATAAATTTTTAATTCATATTTATTGATTAATATATTAATTTAAATTATATTAGAAAATATAAATGAAAATTAAAATAGATGAATATAATAATTCATATATTAATTAATAAAATAGCTAATAAATAAATTAGTATAGACATTTTATAAAATTTTTATATATAATTAAAATAATAATGATCAACTATTTGATTACAAAATAAATTAAATTAATAAATATTTGATCTTATTAATAATTAATTATTTATACTAGATTAATATAATAATTCATAAATTCATAAAATAACTAATGTATAAATCAAAATTAATAATAATCAATTATTTTATAATAAATAATTAATTTCTATTTATATTTTGAATAATGTATAATAATTATTTAATAATTGATTAATAATAATTATTATTATATATTAATAATTAAATGTTATATTAATAATTATTAATAAATTATAAAACTAATGTCTTATAATAGATTAATAATTCTTAAAATAATTATTATTATTATTAATAAATAATTAAATAAATAGAAAAAACTAATAGGATAATCGCTGACCTAATTTCTCATGTCCCTACTTAATGACCTATATATATATACCCTAAAAATAGCTCATGGATACATCATTAAGATCTGAAGAATATCTATTGACGCATCCCATGATGATGGACTCACTTGGTAGTCCGAAACATTGGGTTCACAAAACTCTATAACATGTCATTCCTGCTCTATCTAAAACTATCCTCACCTGTATGGATTCATTATTTAACAACATCAAGTACTACCATGGAAGGGATATGATGGACAGTGCATCATAATTCGAGAAATTAAGATTATCCAGAGCTAAACTCATTTCCAATCTAAATTTTCTTAAAAATTGTAGAGATAACAATCTCATTCCTAATTTTACTATCTGCAAACATCCTGTTTGGTTAGGCAGAAATCTATCCAGTTCCAAAAAATTAAGTGAAACCCTGGTTAGAAATGACATTAAACGGGTTAGGTCAAGATTAGTAAAAACTTCTTAGAAACATCTTTCCTCTCATCTATACCTTTCCGCATATCTTAGAAAGGATCTATGGCAATCCTTGGATGCGATCACATTCATGAGATCTAATAAATGGTTAATGAAAGACAACATCCATAAATTAAAGAAGCTAAACAATTTGCGCAAGATTGGTGAAGAGCGCATCCTGTGCTCTCATAGACACCACACTTATTCTAGTTTAAAGATCTCTCAAAATCGTAATCTTGATGTTTCCTCCATAATACAAATGCAATAGGATACGCTTAGTGATAATCACCCAAACCCCTCGTCTCCTGATAACGTTCCTCATCCAGCTATAATAGAAATAGATAGCGTAGTCAAAAATATGAATAATGGGTGTATAATCATAAACACGCAAGGAGATTTGAAGTCACAGGCAGACAGTCTCTCACAATCCGGTGTCCCTAATCTTGATATGCAATCTAGTTTTGATTTAAAACCTATAAACAACGTAGTTGAAAATAAGAACAGTAGGTGTATTATCATAAACTCGCAAAAAAATTCAATGTCACAGGAAAGTCTCTCGTAATCTAGCTAATAGATCGGCACAGTCCCTAATATTGATTCCTCCACAACGCAATCCTGTTTCGATTCAACATCTAAACCTATAAACAGCGCTGTTATAATTCAGGTTTGGAGCAGTGGGGGTATAAAAGCTAGCAGCAACACGCATATGGGTGAAATGAAAGTAAACAACGTCGCTATGACATAGGATATAAGCAACATAGACATAATCAGTCTCTCCATAAGGCACAACAACATTCCAGACAGATCATCGAGGCAATCCAGTACGCAATAAACTTAGAAATATCCTGGCAACACAATGCCCCCACCTGATGTGATATCAAACAATGATCCTATAAACAACGCAACAGTAGATGTTAAGGAAAGGCAAGGGTATAGAATATTGGATGAAAATAGCACTGATATAAACAATAATATGGATAAAACCAAGAGCTTGTCAAACAACCCATGTACTACTTTAAAAACTCAAACCTCACATCACAATCAAATTAAGACAGCTGATAAATCCCAGGTCATTACTTATCAAACATCATCCTAGATCATGCAACTGAATCTGTCTTGAAAAAGGGTCTAAATTCTCATGGTGTGGTTATGGGCTCTCCTCTATCCCCCATAATTGCCAACATCTTTATGGAGCACTTTGAATAGAAGGCTCCTAGGTCATTTCCATACACCCGTGAAGAATGGAAAAGGTTTGTAGACAACATATTTGACAAGTGGAGTCATGGAAAAGAAAAACTTGACCTATTCCTCAATCACTTAAATAGCCTCTCTCACCATATAAAATTCACCATTGAAATTGAAAACAACAACCAACTTCCCTTTCTTGATGTCCTTCTAACTAAAAGAGATGGGTCTCTTCGTTTCCAAGTCTTTAGAAAGAAAACCCATACAAAAATATATCTACATGAAAACTCCCATCACCACCATAAACAGAAGATTGGCATCATTAGGACCTTAACCACTAGGGTGGCCAGAATATCTGATCCTGACCATTTAAATGATGAACTCAACCATCTTAACAAAGTGTTTGAACTAAATGGCTATAATAGAAATACCATCAAGAAATCCATGCACCTATCACTAAACAAGAATAAGAAAGATATTAAAGATCAAAATTTATCAACTCCTAAGGTCTCCCTTCCATACATAAAAGGAAACACTGATAAAATTACTAAATTTTTTAATAAACATAACATTAATGTAGCATTCACCCCGCTAAGACCATCAGACAATTATTCAACTCAGTCAAGGATCCCATAAACCCTAACCTTCAAAATGGTGTTTATGTGATTCCTTGCTCATGCGGTAAGGAATACATAGGTGAAACAAATAGGTCTCTTAATATTAGAATTAAAGAACACACTGCCGACTTAAGAAGAGAAAGGACTTCTAAATCAGCTTTAGCAGAACATGTTCACTCTTCCTCTCATTACATCTGCATAGAAGAAGTCAAACACTCTTCCTCTCATTACATCTGCATAGAAGAAGTCAAACTAGTTAGAAAAGAAGAACACTATCTTAAAAGGAAAATCAAAGAAGCCATTGAAATAGGAAAAAGGAAGAACAACTTGAACCACGATGATGGATTAAAACTAAGCAACACCTAGAAACCTTTACTTGAAATCTTAAAAAAACAATAATCGGCTCTTACCCCTTAAACTAACATATTCCCTCCAATTACATAACATCCTCCTTAAACAATAAATCAATTGACAAATATAAACATAAATCAGTAATTGACTACTTCACATATAATCATTTGATAAAAATACAATTGATAAAATGCATATAGTTGTAAATCTAAACAATTAAAAATTAACCCTAGGAATTATAGATAATACTATAGCAAAATAACTCACCAATCCTATAAGGATTAATTAATTAATTAAAAGATAAATAAATTAAATAGAACTAATTAAGCAAATATAAATTAATTAATTAGAATAGAAAAGAAATAAAGTAATAGACATATTAATAAATAATAAATAATAAAATTAATTTAATCAATCTATTCTTTTAATTAATTAAATAAAATAAAGTAGTTAAGCAATTGATAATTTTACATAAAAGTAATAAATATAATAATTAAATCAACGAATAATAAAATTAAGTAATTAATGTATCCCTTTAACTTATCAATTAATTAATTAATTAATCAAATTAATAAATTAATAATTTAATAAATTATTAAACATATTAATAAAGAATAAATAATAAAATTAATTAATCAACTCTTTTAATTTATTAAAAAAAAAAATATTTATTTATCCCTTTAACCTATTTAATAAATAAATAAATTAATTTACCTATCTAACTTATTAATTAGCTAATTAAATATAATAATTAATAAATAAAGAAATAATAATAATAATAATAATAAATAATTAAATAAATAGAAAAAACTAATAGGATAGGATATATATATATATATATATATACCCTAAAAATAGCTCATGGATACATCATTAAGATCTAAAGAATATCTATTAACGCATCCGCTGATGATGGACTCACTTAGTAGTCCAAAACGTTGGGTTCACAAAACTCTATAACAGGTCATTCCTCCTATATCTAAAACTATCCTCACGTGTATGGATTCATTATTTAACAACCTTAATCTCGTTATCCATAGCAGAAGTAGAATATATCGCGGCAATAACTTCTTGTACTCAAGTTCTCTCAATGAAGAAAACTTTTCAAGGTCTTCAGATCAAGTTTGATGAGCCTATTCCCATATTTTGCGATAACACCAACGCGATCAATATCTCCAAGAATCCTGTGATTCATTCCAAAATGAAGTACATTCCAATTAAATATCATTTCGTTAGAGAGAAGGTCACCAAAAACAATATCAAGCTTGAATATGTTGGTACAAAAGAAAAAATTGTTGATATCTTCACTAAACCTTTACCTCGTGAAGCATTTGAATATCTTTGCTAGAGGCTTGGGATTCTCCCATGTTCTCATTAGAATTTCCTTATTCAAAAAATAAAGGGGGAGTGGAAGTGTGTACAGGTCTGCAGGATGGTTATGTGTCAGGGGGAGTTACCATTTTCCATTGATGTCAAAGGGGGAGAGAAGGCAATAAGAAGAGGTTCCCTAATTGCAAGGGGAGTACTTGTGTTTCCATCAATGCTAAACATGGAGATTGTTGATCTAAAGATGTCTGAGGTTGTCATTGATGTGAACCCAAGTAACACGAGGGGATACCCTGATCTTGCAAGGAAATTTTTACTTTACAACTTACTCTATTTTTAGTCAAGGATCTTCTAGATGGCTTCTACTCGTCGAGATGTTTCCATTGATATATGGCACACCAAGTAATTCTTCACAGTTTGAGAGATATTCATGTTTGAAGTTAGTAACCCAAGTTAGTGGGCTAAAACCCTACGGGGTTGTGGAATGGCACTCATAATTGGTTTTGGTCATTGAATAGTAAATAATTAATAATTTTTTAAGCTCCTAAAATCCCTCCAACATTCTCTATAGAAGCCCCTCTCAACTCTATAAAAAGAAATCTCATATATCCCCCAAATGAAGTGATTGTGGAATTTTCACTATAACTTGATTTATGAGATGTTTGAGATTTTGAAATTAAAACCCATTGGATTCACAATCCTAATGAATGTCATGACCTAATTTTAGATCTTGGTTGGCTATGGTTTCAGAGATATGATCTGTGGATGTTAGGGTTTTTGCAAGCTGCTGAATTTCATCTCAAAGAAGTGACCTTGGGAAAAGCATGATAACTCTCTCTCTGAGAAGAGGATTGGAATTTTGTAAAATGTGATGGATAGTGCATGGACTGTAGGTTTTTGTGTATCAATTTCATAGCCGAAGGAGGAAACAGTGACACATGGCACACTGTACAAGTTCGCTCTACTGAATTAGTCCATAATTAGGTCATTGTGAGAGAGTGGGCACAACTTTGCCTTGAAGAGTCCAAATCGGGTCAGACCTATGGCATTGGAAAGAAGACTCAAAGGGATAATACAGGACTGAATATCACATATTGGGGATCTAAAATCATAGAGTTACATCAGATTAAATATCGTGCTCCTAGAAGGAAAGAAAAAACTAGATCAAGTGCCGTGAGGGGGTGCAAAGGACCAAGACTTTCTAGGGCAACAAAGAACAAGGTGCAGCAAAATGATGCAGCAAAGTTAAGCTAAGGCTATGTATCTTCTATCTATGCATGTTCATCTCTTAATTGCATTAGGTTATTTGTATTCTGATTTGTTATTTTTGTTTAGCACTAACATATGCTCTGCAGGATAAGGTAAGTTTTGCTATTATCATGTCATGGGTATTTCCTTGGAGACTTTTTGGAGGTATTATATATTCATCAAGAGAATAGTAAATGCATAATATAATGCTCTAAATAGTGAGAAAGTGTAGCATGACAAGAGAAGCAATCAAGGTGCAGAACAACATCAAGAAGTTCACCACATGAAGTCTTCAAGTGGGCAGCACTGCATACAAACATTGTAAGATTATCATTGTGTAGATGCATTGTAAAAGTTGTACTAGTGTGTATCTTCCAAGAGTTGAGGAGGCAGTGTTAGGAGGTCTAGGATCATCATTAGGTGGTTGTGTCATAGTTGGGGTTATGGTCTAGTGTGTCTTCTTCTTCTACATCATTCTATATCATTGTAAAGTGGACCGTTTTCCCCGGTACGGAGTCCATTCTTCTGTTATTCTTCTATAGGGGATTAGGGTGGTGCTAGGGTGAGTTGTAGTTCATTGGGTGTTGGGGCATCCATTCATTTGACTACTGAAGAATCTCGGGCATTGGAGCATCCATCCAGTGGGAGTTGGAGAAGGATGATTTTCTAGAATTCTAGGAAGTTGTTGCTTTCATTTTAGTTGGGGCTAAAGATTAAAGAATTTATTAGAAAAGCATTCAGTGGTTTTTTACCTGTAGGGGGTTTTCCACCTAAATTCTTTGTGTCTCCTGTGTTCTTTTATTTACTATTATTACTTCATAAATGTTAGTAATAATTGAAGATTAACTAATGCTCTGAAAATATTTAAAAGTGCTAATTTCTAAGGAATACTGATTCACCCCCCTCTTAGTATTTTCCAACAAATAAAACTTCATTTCATTAATGTCAAAGAACTGAAATATGCATACATACATAATGGATATAAAATAGCCCGGGAAATGGTAGGTTATCTCTAATAAGAGATGTGGTGGATACATGCCTCTAAACTATTTTACAATGAAGCTTGAAGTCCTATTTATTTTTTTAGAAACAATGGAAAACCCCAAACTTCCAAAAACATAAGACTAAGAGATGAAGCGCCAAAACTATGGGTCCTGTTGGGGTAAATTGGTACATCAACTTCCTAGGGTCATAACTTTGGCATATGATATACATTTGATGCACACGATACCTTGTTAGAAATATCTATCTGAGGACTAAAACATTTGTCTGCAAACATAATTGAAGAACTCATGATTTCCTATTTTTCAAAAAAAACATTGTTTAGGGCCTCACAACTTCTCCAGAAGTTCACGACCCAAAAAACTGCCAAAAATAGTAAACTGTACTACAATTAAGGAATCTGATAAGCTAAAAGAAATAATGGTGGTGGTGCAAGTGGAATATGTGATGAGCACCAGTATTGCAGCAAGGATGCTGCAACTCCTAGGCTACCAGCTTTACTTATCAACTTGAGGTTCGTACAAACTTGGAGGTGACAGTGCTACGTGCACAAGTAGAAGTGAAAGTCCTGCTTGTTGTCACTATTCATCTGGCAAGAGACCCCAGGGGTTCCAAGCCAGACTTGTATAGAGTCAGAAGAAGCTTGATTCTTTGATGGAAGAAGAGAAAATCTATTCTAAGAGAGCTACTCTACTGCAGTAATGAAGAAAACAACATGTAATGCTAAATCACACCATATCCTAATTAACCATTTAAATAGCTATGCTAAACAGAATTGATAATTCAAAACTAACCTAATGTTGCTATCTAAATTATAGAAATAAAGAGCATCAAACCAAACTAATGTGTATGCAAGGAAACTATACTGAGTCTGTTTTCACTTTTTTGTTTTCTTTTTGTAAAATCAAGCATGTAAGCTAATTGTTCTTGTAGACATGACAAGTGGATGGAAGGTGGTTGAAATTGGGTAGAAGGAGTATTGCAATGATTGGACAATGTTGGACTCTGATAGAATAAAAAAATCTAAGCTCAAGACTGGCAGTGCTTAAGGAATACGAAGAACAATGTTAAGGAAGGAGTCAAATGGAAGAGCAATCGAAGATCGAAATTAGTGGAAGGGAGATGTAATGAAGCAGCAGTGCTTGGACGAGTCAGATCAATGAATAGTATAAACGTAAGATGAGTTGCGGAGATCATATCACAAGAGATTAAGTGAATAGATGGATGAACAGGATTAGCGGGAGATGAATGGCGGAGATCTTATCGTAGGGGATTAAGTGAATAGAAGGACGCACACGATTAATGGAAGATGGATGACGGAGATCTTATCACGAGAGATTAAGTCAATAGATGGAAGAACAAGATTTACAGTAGATGAATGGCGGAGATCTTATCGCGGGAGATGAAGTCAATAGACGGATGGATCAGATCAAGTCACGTGTCAACAGAAGGATGGAAAACATGTGGAATTATGGAGTGGGATTTCGTAGATGGTAAGCATTTTCTTGCACGCCCTCAAAGTTGTAAGCATAATTCCTAAATTTTATGGGATTAGCCTAAGTGAGTGACACGTAACACGAGAAAACCACTTTTCTTGCATTCTCTTGGGTGGATTTCGGCCGTGCAAGAATTCACGCGATATTGCATGATAGCCATTGGATCATGGGAGATTGATCAACAGTGGAGATGGGCCAAGTTAGTTGGCAATCGGGTGACGCAATAGCCATTGGATACGGTGAGGTAGATCGACTATGGAGATTCAGAGTGCCTAAAGTCAAACATTGAAATGAATACGCACACAGTTGATGGTTATTGGCCGAGTTTATTGTGGATCAGACGGTAAGGAAATCTATAGGCATAATTTTCTTAAGACGTGATTTATTAGCTTCCACATATATTATTCATGGAGAAAGTGCTAAAGGAAATGAGAATATGAGTGAGATCTTATTACAGAAAGAGAGTGATGGAAAAATATGATGAGAAAATGAACCAAGGACTGAATCAAGACGACAAACTCCCAAAGCTCATGCAAGATCTAGAAATATGTGTTTTTGGGGTTGTTGAAGGGTCTCCTCCTCAAGTCATCATCCCAGAGGGAGGAGGTGAGGTGGAGACACCTGTTGACAACCTTATGGTGATCTTTTTCTCCTTGTTAACCTGTTAATTGAAAGAAGGCACACATCGAAGCAAACTAAAACACAACCAATCTACGCTACATTGCAATAATGGAAATCCAGCTACTTGAGCAAATGAACGATTAAACCATGAATCTGTGCGCTACACTATTGTAATGGAAATGCAACTACTTAAGAAAATGGATGATTAAACCATGAATCTATGCTAGCATACATATACAATAAAGAGGAGCCTTAGCTGCTAGGGTTGTGCCATCTCCCAAGAATTTTACCCCTTTGAGTTAACTTAGTACTGACTCACAACAAAACTCATTCTTATTATCAAAGCAATGGATTACATCAAAAACTATCACAAGTCTTGCAACTCGAAAATAGATTTATTTTTTACAATCAAATGTCTGAATCCTACTGAGGTCCTAGGGCTCTCTACTTATACATCTGAAGTCTCCAAATAATTTCTTAAAATTAGGGAGGCTCGACTCCCAAACTCGAGATAAACTGGTGCTTTGACTTTCACTTGCTCGGATTCTTTCTAGTCCTCATGATTTGGCTGTTTTCACTCCGAGCTAATGGAGGAATATTCGAATGGGGGGATAGTAAATGAGGAGGATTTACCTCCTATAATTCCTCTCCCTTGTCCCATTTGATTTTTGACCAAGGTCTTTGCCAAAATTACTTGCTTGTATCCTTTAATCCTGCATTAAATGCACATTAGACCACAAAGAAAAATATCCAACTCTAACTCATCTCATAAACAAAACATAATCACAAGTATGCAATAAGTTGTGAGAATAGTTGGTTTGACTAAGCTAGGAGGTGAATTAAGGCCCATATAATTACCCAATGATGAGGCTCATTGTCACCCCTCTATTGAAGGTGTTTCTCACCCTCTGAGCAGCTTAGTCAATGTCCATGTCCTTCATGGCTCTGCTAGCCTCTCTCACATCCCATGCCTATGCTGTGGTCTATTCTTCTTGTTCATAGAAGCCTGCTTTCCTTTCTAATTCTTCCCACTGCATATTTTCCTCTTCTTCTTTTCTCCCTTCTATCATCCCTAGGAGTAGTGGTGGACTAAGTTTTAGGCCTATCCAATTGAGTATCAACCTTTGCATTGATTGCTTATACATAGGTGTCCTGTTGAGTGCCTCTCTCAACCTTTGAGGGGAATGATATTATTTGATATTCAAGCTGTGTGGTAGTGTGTTCCATCTCCTTAAGCAGGCATGTATACTATCATCTCCTAGCAGCCTAAACATATTCTCAAAATGTAAAATTGCTTGCTCTTGGGCAGCAAGATATCTAGGTGCCAGCTAAGGATCATTTGCAATTAGATTATGGGTGCTGATTAGGGCCATGGGATTTGATTGTTCAACTCTGATTAAAAGAGGTTCATTTTTCTCTCTGGCCAATATTCTTTTCATCTCTATAGAACTTGACTCCTCATGGTTCATCCATGATGCCAAACCCATTAATTGTATATCTCCTAGCTCGACATTACGATTCCAAACATTCATGTCTATGAGGGCCATGTTGTGAAAGTAAAACTCATCCATTTTGGCCCTATCCTCTAGTGTACTTTAATAAAAAATATTAATAAATTTCCTATCATCCTGAAATGGCATGGTGCCGCTTTGTGCTAGTGTTTTAATATGAAATTGCAGCCATTGTTCTCTGAGGTAAAGAGCATATGATTTAGCTGGAATCCTACATTGGATGGCATCCAAGGAGAGGCTGGCCATACATGCTAGTTGGTTTTCCCTTTCCTGTAGCTATCCTCTCAGCCATGCATGTTCCCTCTCAAGTTGATCTATCATTATTCCTTCTCTGTCCTTTAAGCCACTTAGCTCTTTGCCTATTTCCTTGAGCTTCGTTTCAATGCCTTCTTCCTCTCTTTTTTACTTATCCTCTTCCTCTTGTCGTTGTTTCTCATTTCCATCTATTTCTTCATCTGTTTCAACATCATCCTTCTTCTCTTCTCGTGCTTCATCATGTTCCTCTGTATTAGTTTTTTTCTTCATACATCTCATCCCCATCTAGCTCTATATCTTCTTCTTCTTCTTTTGCCTCCTCCTCACTGATAGAAGGACTAATATTATTGGTGAGGGTTTTGATGTCATCCTCTACTGGTAAGTCTCTGAAGACTGACCATGTTATAGGGATCCTAAGGTTTTGGAGGGATCCTCAATGAGGATCCTGATCAACCCATGGTGAGTCAAGTGTTGGGGATTCCCTTTCTTTACTTTGTTGCTGGATTCTATGAGCGATTTCATCAAGAAATATGGTATGCTGATTCTTTGGTGAATTGGTATTTTTGCCCCAAATCTTAATTCTTCAAGCATCCTAAAATGGTAGCCATAAACAACACTGTACCTATCCTCACATGAGATATATTTGATGAGTTGGTAACCTACCTCACTCCATATGTATGGAATACTGTCCCTCCTTACTCCATTTTTATCCTATGTGGGTTCTTCACCTTCTAAAATGAATTTCCTTTTTTCCACCTAATTGTCTGCTTTGTCTTATTTTCTCCATGGAATTCCTAGGGGAAGTGTGGTGATTATACTGATGGGCTATAGGGTGAGACTTATAGTGAGCCCTCTAACTATAATAGTGGCATGGATTCTGGTGTGTGGAGTGAGTGAATGAGAAAATTATTGAGCCACCTCATCATCATACCCTGTGAATTTTCGTAAAACCCCATCCATTAGTGTCTTATAAAGATTTCAAGCACTTGGGGCTGTTGTTGTATCCTCACAGTGTTTGTGGGTTCTCTCCTATTAAACCCTCTCGTCATCTTGCTTGTGAGGATTGAGGAGGAAATGAGAGGTTTGACACAAGAATTTTAAATTCAATAGAAAACAGAGTTTCCTGTGTATGTAATTCACCACACACAGTTGTTATATATACTAGATTTTAGAGCATTTCTAGTTCATTTTATTGTAAACGGGAATGGATTTTTAGATCCTACCTGTTTAGAATGGTCACAGTGGACAATTCTCGTGATATTCCCTCTTGAACCCCTCTCTGCCTATCCTGTAGACCCCCTTTGTGTATCCCGTAGACTTCTCCTGTAGGAAATCCTGTGCATGCTCATGTAGAATTTCTCTTATAGAATGATGGATCCTTACTTTCGGTGGGTGGCTAGAGTTATGAGAGCAATTTGCGTGAGGGAGTTTCGAGGAGGTGGAATGCACGAATGCATGCAAATAATGTTTTGTCTCCCTTTGTGGCTTTTCGGTGTGAGGTTCCTCGTAATCAACTCCCACCTCCTAGATTTGTAGTTAACCACTTCTTGTCCTATTCCTCCACTGTCTTTGAGTTGACTGCAACCACGTGTGAGAGGACACCTAATTTTGTATGTGATGATTGAACGAAGGTGGCCAAGTTAACTGGCCACCTTTTCACTTATAAACCAACTACCTCGTAACCCTTCCAACTTTTGATGACATGATGCATATGAGTGAGTGAGAAGGATACATACCTATGGTCTCGATGCCATGCTGTAGTTGTCGAAGATCAGAGGTGCGACACTGTTTATTTGTTGAATGGTCATTCTTTTCCCTCCTCTGTTGTCTGTTGTTTCTTATCTGGAGCTCCTGGATCATCATAGTGAAGACCTGTAGCTGATGATTAATATTCTGTGGGATAAGCTGCTACAAGATTTCCTACAGGATCATCCTGTAGGTTCTTAGGGGATCCTGTAGGAACATAGGAAATCCTATATAAAACAAAGTCTACGCATAAATTGAAGCAATGGAGTGGAAAATGATAGAAATGATGGAGTGATGCATGGTAAGGAGTGGAGGAGATGGATATGTGTGAGGCAGCGTTCCCTTTGGATCCTCTTCAAGCTCCTTGACTGTCTTTCTCGTCCACCTGCAAATAACAATTACATATTTTTATCTCTTTTTTCTCTTTTTTTTGTTTTTTTTGTTTTTTGAAAAACACCTAAGCTACCTCAGAGAGGTTTTCATCCTATATGTTTTCCTTGGCCACCTCAAGGAAGGTTTTCAGTCAGGGATCTTCTTATTCTTCTTTCTATTTTTTCTCATCCTTGGGCCGCCTCACGAGGCTTCCTACCCAAAGATGGGTCTCAGGTGCCTCATGGAGGTTTCCACTTGAGTCCTTATTCTCTTTTTTTCAGTGACCCGATGAGGGATGAGCTGGAACTTGCTCCACCATCATCATTGTTTTATTGATATTTTCAATGAACTCTTGCTTTGATTAAGGCCTCTTGTACATTTTCAATCGGTGTCCATTAACAAGAAATGGAATGGATTCTTCATCTATAGTTCTAATTTGCACTCAACCATTATCATGATATCTTTCCACCACATAAAGTCCGAGCCATCTTGTCCTTAGCTTTCCCTTGAAGTCTTTATACCTAGAATCATATAACAATGCCCTATCACCCTCTTGAAATTGCTTCTCCTTAATATGTCTGTCATGGCAAATATTCCTGTGACGCTGAACTATCTCTATATGTAGGAGGGCTTGCATTTTGAATTCATCCAAGCCATTCAAATGGAACAATATTTCTTTATGTGTGTGAATGAGATCAAAATCTAGTTGGGATGCCATCCTCAATGTGTTATATTCAAAGTCAATGGACAGTAAATCCTTTTTCCCATAGACTAGCTCATAGGGTGTGAATCCAATGGTGGTCTTCCATGTTGTATTATAGGCCCAGGTGGCCTCAACTAGTCTCTCTACCCAACCCTTCCTATTGTTTCTCACTACCTTGCTTAACATGCTCTCTAGTGCCCTGTTCGTCACCTCCACTTGCCCATTATCTTGTGGATGATAAGGAGTGGAGGTCCTATGCTTGATTTTGTGATGGCTGAGCAATTCTTCAATCATTTTAGAGGTAAATTGGTTGCCTTGGTCTATGACTAGCTCTCTAGGGTACCCAAATTTGTAGAATACATTCTCCCTTAGGAACGCAACCACCTTCTCTTCTGTTGATGCCTTAATTTCCTTGGTTTTAGTCCACTTAGTCAAATAATCAGTGCAAAAAATAATGTATTGTTTTTGCTTTCAAGGAGGGTTGATAGGCCTAATGAAGTCCATGCCCCACTTTTCAAATGGCTCAAAAGTCACTTGAGGTTGTAGGGGCATTTCATCTCTTGGAGTAGGCTTTCCCATCCTCTGGCACCGATCACATTGACTAATGTACTATTTCACATCCTTATGAAGAGTGGGCCAATAATAGCCTGGTTGTAACACTTTGAATTTTGGCCTCTTTTCTACAAAGTGACCCCCACAAGACCCATCATGACATGTCAAAAGGATGTGAAAAAATTCCACTTGCCTTACACACCTTCTCAATATTTCATCTAGGCAAAGTTTCAAAATATTTCCCCCAATCTAGGTGAAGGGGGAACTTTTCCTAACTATCTTGCTCTTTTCTTTGGAGGGCAAGTTTGGTGGGAACTGTGCTGATACCAAATAATTTTCTATATCAGAAAACCATGGGGAGAGAAATGGAATAGCAAAAAAATGCTTTTCTGGTAACTGGTCATCCACCATTCCTTCTTCACCTGTAGGCAGAGTCATCCTAGATAGAAAGTCCGCAACAACATTTTCCTTATGAGGCTTATCAACAATAGTTAGATCAAACTACTATAACAAAAGAAACCATCTTATAATTCTAGCATTCACATCTGGTTTTTTCATTAAATATTTGATTACAGCATGGTCAGTATGCAAAAATGTTTGGCAGCCTGTAATGTAATGCCTAAATTTGTTTAATGAATGCACAATAATGAGGAGTTCATTTTCACTCACAATATAATTTAGCTCAACCTTTGACAGGTTCTTACTGATAAAATAGATGGCATAGAGCAATTTCTCCTATACTTGACCTAAGGTTGCTCCTATGTCTTTGTGTGAGGCATTAGCATGAATATGAAAAGGGAGGGCCCAGTTTGGGCCTCAAAGAATTGGTGTAGTGGTTAACTTACCCTTTAAAATGTCTAAGGCCATATAAACTCAAAATCTTTGGCCAACAACCCAAATAACGTAGAGGCCAACTTGTTGAATTCCGTTATGAACCTTCTGTAGTATCTAGTTAACCCAAAGAAACTCTTGACATCCCTATGCTTTTGTGGAGGTGGAACCCTTTGGATGATTGCTATTTTGTTCGGGTCCACCTGCAGTCCTTGCTGAGATATTGAATGACTTAGCATGGTCCCTTAAGTCATTAAGAATTCAAATTTTTATAGACTGAGAGACAGGTTCATTTCAATGCATTTTTGCAATACTTTGCCTAGGTTAGTTAGGGCTTCTTGAAAATCATAACCATAAGGTGTAAAATCATCCATATATATTTCCACCGCATCATGTACTAATTCAACAAAAATACTCAAGACTACTCTTTGAAAAGTGGTAGGAGCATTGCATAGGCCAAAAGGAAGGACCCTATAGGAAAAATTACCCCAAGGATAAGTGAATGTGGTCTTATCTTGGTCTTCCAGGCAGATTTGGATTTGGTTGTACCCACTAAATCCATCTTTGAAAGAAGAAAACTTCTTCCCTGCCAGGCCATCTAGCACTTGGTCAATGAAGGGTAAGGGAAAATGATCCTTCTTTGTGGCTTTCTTCAACTCCCTATAATCGACACAAATCCTCCACTTACCATTTTTCTTGGGAACTAACACCAAAGTAGCGACCCACTCGCTGATGGAGATAGGGTAAATGAATCTTTCATCTAGTAGTTTTTGCATTTCTTCTTTGACTATATCTTTAAGAGCTAGATTTGTCCTTCTTTGTGGTTGCTAGACCAACTTGCAACCTTCTTTGATGTATATGTGGTGAGTACACACTGAGGGGTGTACTCCCTTCATTTCCTTGTAACTCCAAGCGAAGGCTTCTAGGTTTTCTCTCAACATGTTGCACAAATTTTCCTCTTCAAGAGTAGAAAGAGATGGATTAGTTTTCAAAGCTTTCTTTGGGTCGAATGCTATGGTTTTGACAAAGAGTGGGTTGGAGTTTTCCAAGCATAAGTAAATTGGATGATTGTTTTGGGTTTACCTTCTTCTCGTAATGGTAACAAACTAGGAGTTGGACTTTGGAGCTAGTGTTCAATTAAGTCATCCTCATCTTGCTATCCTCCTCCTATGGTTGCTTCCAAAGCATAAAGTTGGGTGGAATAAACGTCATCTTCTTCCTCCTCCTTCACCCATAAAGCTAAATAATGCTCTAGAGAAGGTTGAGCAAGAGGGTATAGGACTAACTCTTTGGACATATGCCCTTTCTTGATGGTCATATTCCCAGCTCTACAGCTTATGTAAGCATCGGCTGTGACCAACCATGGCCTCCCAAGGATGAGAGGGTAACGAGTAAGCTCAGCCTTAGGCTGTAGAACTAGAAAATATGTAGGGCACTCCCAGGAGTCAATGGAGACCATCACATCCACGACAATTCCCTCAAGGGTGACTGTGGAACGGTCTACAAGTTGCTGAATTGTTGTGGTCTTCTTTAATGACCCTTGGAGGTTGAGCTTGAGCATGGTGTCCTTTGTCATGACATTAATGGCAGCCCCAAGATCGATTAGAGTGTGTGGGATGATGGTGATTGATCTTCACATCTATTACAGGGCTTCTAGGGTCCAAATATTTCTGACATATTACCTGCCCCAATATTAAGTCGGATAGCTGCCCAATGACATTAATGGTAGGGGCATCCATTTTTCTTCTTCCTAGACGCTTGAATCATTTATCCTTAATCATCTTATTATAAATGGGAACATATTTTATTGCATGGAGAAGGGGGATCTTTACACATAGATTTTTCAAATCTCGCAGAAATTCAGTTTATTCTAGGGTATGTGGGAGTGGTTGGGCTAATATCACAGGAAACGGTGGATTTACTTTAAGTTTTCTTTCCTCTCTTTCTTCCTCAACCTCCCTATGTGGAAAGGGAGGTTGGTTATCTTGGAGAATTCTCATTGATCTTAGGTTGATCTCCTGGATTTCTACAGCATAAGCTGGGTATGATGTCTCTCCACTGTATACTTGTTTAGCCTGCCTATTGTTCAGGTTCAGATTTGGTTGGACAGACATGTGGGGTTGCATGGGTGGAGCAGAGTCTAGGAGTTGTGGTTGGGTAGGTGGTGGAGGCAATAGAGCTTGAGCATTGTTGTATTGGGGCCTCCACCCCTGAAGTGGGGTATTCCACTAAGGTTGTGGTGGAACATAAGCTTGAAATGACTAGCTAGTTGGCTGGGAATGATACTGAGATGCATAGGACCAAGGAGGGGGTGTAGACTAGGAAGGATGAGTAGGGGGTCCCTAAGAAGGTATAGCTGTGGTTTGGCTAGGATTGTAATATGCATGGGATGACCCTTGCATACTGTGCTGGTATGGTCTAGGCCCAGTAGGTCTCCTTTTGTTGATGTAGCAAAGCTTCTCAATGACCCCTTCAACTCCTTGATATACAACTTTGAGGCTGAGTAAAGAAGGGCACTTGTCTGTGCAGTGGTTTTATTCACAGAATGAGTAAATATCAATTCAGTTCAATGGACATTCATTCCTAGGATGCCTCCTGGTGCATCTAGGACAAAATATGACCAAGGATCTCTCTGATTCCTCTTGCTTCCTTTTGATGTTCATGGTGTCCAATTCCAAGGCAAAAGTTTGCAGCATCTCACTCTAGAAATCTTCCAGCATATTTCCGATTTCATCGTTGATGGATGAGTTGGAAGATGCTGTACTGGCCATAGGTTGATTACTCCTACCCTTTTTCTTGGCTACCCTAGAATGGTTTCTGAAAACAGTCTTGATATCCTCATAGGGTAATTGGTTTATATATCCTCCTACAAACAAATGTAAGGTATCCAAAAGATCTTCCCTTAATCCTTTGAGTAGGACCAACTTTAGTGACTCAGGGCTAAGTGTGCACCTCACCCTTTTGTAACTGAGCTAGAATATTTCTTCGTAGTCTTCCAAGGATTCATCCTAGCCCATGGTCATCCTCAAAATCTCCTCTTTAGTATCCTTTGACCTACAGTAGTGCTTATATTTGTTGTTAAAATCCTGTTGCATCTGAGCCCAAGTTGTGATGCTATCTCTAGGTAAACCCATGAACCAGTGCAATGTTGCATCCTTGAGGGAAGATGGAAACAATTTTAAATTTTTCTCATCATCTATATAGTCATAGGTTCGGCATATAACAACAAACTGAAATAGGAAATTTTTAGCGTCCTATGTGGTCAAGCCATGAAATGAGGTAGAGCAGAGGGGCTTATATTCTTCAACTTAGTGTTCCCATTGGTTTCCCTGATGGGGAAGGCACCCTCAATTTTCTCTCTATTTCCTCTGTCATTTCGGTTTTTAGCCATTGGTTCAGTACGAATGGGTTCTTATTTGTTTGGTGTGGAGCCCGATTATCTTCTGTATTCAAAGGTATCGCCACATTGGACCCCAGTTCATAATGGGGCAGAAACGTCACCAATAAAATATTTGCTGCAGGGGGGGTCTAAGGGGGGCAGCTGCGACCTTTGGGAGGCCCCCCTTGGCATGGGATTAGGAGCAGCGCCCCCGAAGCTAAAAATAAATGTAAAATGGCCTTGTAAAATGTTGTAATTTCGTAGTCAATCTATGCCGTTCATTAGGTGGAGATCTGAAGGTAGAAGATTTTTTTAATTTATAGTTTTTTTCCCTAGAAGGAAACCCCTTGCTATATATGAGGGAATTATATTACGTCTATGTAGATATGTATTTTGAGTGAGAAAGAGAGAGGAGATTGTGTTAGAGTGAAAAGGGAATTACAACGGATTTGCTTTAGGTTGTATCTCTTCAATTTTCTTGATAATATAAAAGGAAGGACTAGTTGTTTCTCCATGGACGTAGCCCAAATTGGGTGAACCATATATATCTGTCTCTCTCTTGTTTTATGCATTTTCTTTGTTTATATTTCTGAAATATTTTATGTGTTCCATTACTCTGTAATATATAGTTTTCTAACTTTCTTCTTCTTCTTCCCCTATAGGTTCTTCAAATATGTCAGGATGCGCACCTAAAGGTTCCTAAAGTTCACAACCACCGAAGAAGAGAGAAGGTTGGTTGTTGGATTCAGTGGGGGTATTTGGCAAGAATTTCCCTAAATTGTCCCTCTTCCTATGAGGCATGAAAGGAAATGTTTTTGGGTTGGCTTTTATAATATTTTTTAAGCTGGAAAGTACTTTGCAGAAATGAAATTGTTGATTGAATGAAAACTACTCACAAAAAAAAAAAAAACTACTTGCTGAATTGAAATTCTACTTGCAGAATGGAAAGGAAAGAAGATAATGATAACTGAAAGAAAGGACTTTTGCAAAAATAAAATAATGGTAGAAAATTGGAGACCAGAAATAAAAGAAAAGAAAGCAGACTAGAAATAGAATAAAAGAAAGCAGTACTCCCATTCTACTCAGACACCTCCTCGACAACGGTGCCAAAAAGTGATGAGCACAAGTATCGTAGCAAGGATGCTACAACTCCTAGGCTACAAAATTTATTGATCAATCCAGTGTTCATACAAACTTGGAGGTGATAATGCTATATGCACAAGTAGAAGTGAAGGTCCTGCCTGGTTTCACTGTTCATCTGGCGAGAGACCCGAGGGGTTCCACACCAAACTTCTATACAATCAGAAGAAGCTTGATTCTTTGATGTAAGAAGAGAAAATCTATTCTAATATAGCTACTATACTGCAGTAATGAAGGAAACAACATCTAATGCTAAATCACACCATATCCTAATTAACCATTTAAATAGCTATGCTAAACATAATTGCTAAATCAACACTAACCTAATGCTGCTATCTAAGTTACAGAAGTAAAGAGCTTCAAACCAAACTAATGTGTAAGCAAGGAAACTAGACTAAGTCTGTTTTCACTTTTTTGGTTTTCTTTTTTAGTAAAATCAGTCATGCAAGTTAATTGTCTTGTAGATGTGATAGGTGGATGGAAGGTGGTTGAGGATGGCTAGAAGGAGCATTGTGATGATCAGACAATGTTGGAGTCTGATTGAATAACCAAATCTAAACTCAAGAGTGGCAACGCTTAAAGAATAGGCAGAAAAATTTCAGGAAGGAGTCAAGCGGAAGAGTAATCGAAGATCGAAATCAGTGGAAGGGAGACGTAATGAAGCAACAGTGCATGGGAACCATTTGATCAGTCAGATTAATGAACAATATAAATAGAAGACAAGTGGCGGAGTTCATATCACAGGATATTAAGTGAATAGATGGACGAATAGGATTAGCAGGAGATGAATGTTGGAGATATTACCACAGGGGATTAAGTGAATAGATGGACAAATAGGATTAATGGAAGATGGATGACGGAGATCTTATCGCGGGAGGTTAAATAAATAAATGGACAAATAGGATTAACGAGAGATGACTAGCAGAGATCTTATCGTGGGAGATGAAGTCAATAGACAAATGGATCACATCAAGTCACATGTCGATAGAAGGGTGGAAAATGTGCGGAATGATGGAGTGGGATTTCATAGGTAGTAACCAGTTTCTCGCGTGCCCTCAAAGCTATAAGCAAAATTCCTAAATTTTACGCGACTAGCCTAAGTGAGTGACAAATAGCATGAGAAAACCACTTTTATCGTGTGCTCTCACGCGAATATTAGCCATACAAGACTTCACGCGAGATTGCATGATAGCCGTTGGATCATGCGAGATTGATCAATGGTTGAGATCAGCTAAGTTTGTTGGCGATCGGGTGATGAGATACTTGTTGGATTAGGCGAGGCATATTGATGGTGGAGATTTGGAGTGCCTAAAGTCAAACATTGAAATGAGTATGCACACGGTTGATGGTGATTGGCCACGTTTGTTGTGGATCGGACAATAAGGAAATCTACAGGCATAATCTGATTAAGACATGATTTATTAACTTCCGCATATATTATGCATGGAGAAAGTGCTAAAGGAAATGAGAACATGAGTGTGATCTTATTATTGAAAGAGAGTGATGGAAAAATATGACGATAAAATGAACCAAGTACTGAATCAAGACGACAAACTCCCAAAGCTCATGTAAGAACCAGAAATCTATTTTTTTTGGGTTACTGAAGGGTCTCTTTCTCAAGTCATGGTCCTAGAGGAAGGAATTGAGGCCGAAACACCTGCTAACAACCTTATGGTGATATTTTCTCCTTGCTAACCTGCTAATTGAAAGAAGGCACAAATGGAAGAAAACTAAAACATAACCAATCTACACTACACTGTTGTAATGGAAATGCAGCTACTTAATTAAATGAACAATTAAACCATGAATCTATGTGCTACACTACTGTAACGGAAATTCAGCTACTTAAGAAAATGAACCATTAAACCATGAATCTACGCTAGCATAAATGTACAGTAAAGAGGAGCCTTAGATACTAGGGTTGGGCCCTAACCCAAGAGCCTTAGCCCTCTGAGTTATCTCAGTGCTCGCTCACAAGAAAGCTCATACTTATTATCAAACTAATGGATTACATCAAAAATTGTCACAAGTCTTGCAGCTCAAAAATAGAGTAAAGTTTTACAATCAAAAGTCTGAATCCTACTGAAGTCCTAAGCCTCTCTACTTATACGTCTGAAGTCTCCAATGACTTCCTTAAAATTAGGGAGGCTCGTCTCCCAAAATCAAGATAAACTAGTGCTTTGACATTCACTTGCTCAACTGCCTTCTAGTCCTAATGATTTGGTTGTTTGCACTCCGAGCTGATGGAGGAATATTCGAATGGGGGGGGTAGTAAATGAGGAGGATTTACCTCCTATAATTCCTCTCCCTTGTCCCATTCGAGTTTTTACCAAGGTCTTTGCTAAAATTCCTTGCTTTTATCCTTTGATGCTACATTAAATGCACATTAGACCACAAAGCAAAATATCCAACTCTAACTCATCTCATAAACAAAATATAATCAAAAGTATGCAGTAAGTTGTGAGAATAGTTGGCTTGACTAAGCCAGAAGGTGAATTAAGGCCCATATAATTACCCAATGATGAGCCTCATCAATAAGCAGGTGGCCACTAATATCCACATGGATCATCATGAGTCAAAGAATTATTGTCATATGTGAAAATACCCTTTTGGGCAATTTGTGTTAAGAAATAATCATTATTTCCGAGTTAATAAAGTCAATTTGGATTCCTAAGACCAAGTCGGCCCTATGAAGGAGAAGACAGACTAGAAGAGGTCTATTCAACCTCTTGAAACCTGTATATATATCTAGAGACTTTAACATACTTTAACACACACTTCACAAGTTCAATCTGCAATATGACAAGAAGAACGAAGAGTGAAAATGTCAAGAAGGACAAGGAAAAGTAAAAGCGAGGAAGAAGGCTTGAAAATATATCATTTTTGTCTACATGTGAAAGCATATTAGCTTTTTATATATGAGTTGCAAGGGCCCAAATTTCAAGCCAAATGACAAACCTAAAGTTGTAGGACTGATTATTTGATTGGAGTAGTTTATGAAAAGGTTGATCTTCGTTCACTTTGGTAGATGTTGTCTTGTTTAGAGGAGATCATTTGGAAGGTTGAATTGGTGCTTGAGGAGGTCTTGGACTTCATATTTGGGTCTTGGAGGTCACATTTTTATCTGATTCTATAAGAAGACGATTGTTTGGGTTTTCCCCAGTTGTGGGGCTTTCCCCTTATGTTGAGCCTATATCTTGTGTTCTTTGTGTTTTGCTATCTTCATGTTTTTCTATAATTTGTCTATGAATAAGTAATATAAAATAATAAAATTCCAACTAATATCAAAAGTAATTATCATGTAAGGAGATTCAACACTAATCCAAAAATGCCTTGATTTTCCAACATGATATAATGGACATGTGCTTTTTCTTTCGAGATGTTGCATTGTATCTCAAATGTGTTCATAAGAGGGAAATTTTGAAAGTTATTGAGGTATTTAGGTCATTTGTTGTCATACTGATAAGTTATTTGGGTACTAAAGGATGGAACTTATTTTTGTTAAAATTTGTAAATCTAAATTTGAAATAAAAGGATCATTAATATAACATATCTTGCTCAAGAGGCCAAGTGCCCTTCAAGTTTGTAGACCAAAGTATTCTCAAGAAATATGAGTCCCTTGATGCTCCCTTATTATTAGTACTACTGTGATGAAGAATAAACTTTTGGGTTGAAAAAGTCAAACTCGATGTTTAGGCTAAGAATACATATTTGCAAGAATATCATTTATCTCTTCATTTATATAGTAGATATATCACGGGGGCCTCACTAGGGGAGAAATACTGTAGCAGATGTGTCCATATTAGGGGATATATATTAAGGAAAAAATGACCTAATATATTTAGGGCTATTTAGGGGGCAATGGATTTTTATATTGCTAACTATAAAAAATGGAGCTCAAAGTTAATTAAAAATATAAAGCAGTATAAAAAATGTTAGTGAAAAATGGATACCTACAATATCTAGTGAAAATTGGGGTTTTGTAAATTAGGAAGACATATTGGGTTTGGATTGGTAAGGGGTTAAATAATGTGATTTATAGAGGTATTTTCCAAATTATATGTATTCAAATTAAGGGTCTTGTTGAACATACCACGAATGATGAAGTCGTCGTGAGATATATATGACTAAGTCTGGTATCAAGTTGGAAGCTCCATGATTATTTGGGTAGTCTATGGATTTTGGAAATTGAGATATGGAAAGCATAATTTTCACATTACAATGACCGTTGGACTTGTCATAGGGCTTTCATTCAATTGACCTCTGATCTATCGCGCGCGTTCGTGGCATATTGAACAATACCCTTAATTTGACTACATATTAGACAAATCACATTATTTAACCCCATACCAATATGAACCCAATATACCATACCAATTTTTGAAACCCCTACTTCCACTAGATATTGTAGGTATCCATTTTTTCATTAATCTTGTTATCACCCCAAGAAACTCTCCTAGGTTGTAGCTCAGAGATGCCTAGGAACATAGAAATTCAACTTATTGTTGTAAATGGATGAATGGAAGGAATGATGCTTGTCCAAGCCAGATAACCACTTCTACTTTGCTTAACTCCAGACATGTGTGAACACTCATAGACTACAAGGCTTTAGACCACCAATTACTCACATTTTAATATTGGGTGAATATGGAGAATACTGATCCCACCAACATATGCACAAAACCATGTGATGGCTAGCTGCAACTAGTAAATAAGTCAGCAAATCTAATCTACCAATGCACAGATAGGATGACAGCTCTCTGGCACTAGAAGATGAGAAACCTCAATAACTCATTCAATGATACGTACAAGACTTTAACACAGAATTAGGATGACAGCTATTCTAATGCTAAACATCAAGAGTTCAGGAATACAGCATATCAGGCACAACTTAGAAGAGAAGATAAATGGAAAGTGAGAAATTAACAGCAAAAGAAGCTTGTATTCGCTGAAAATGAAGACGAGACATCGTAAGTGCCAAAATAGTTACAGTCTCCAGAAGTTGAACCTTACATCAAAATATCAACCACCAACCCTGATTATATCTTGTTTTTGGGTATATATAGAGTTTCATTACAAAGGCACTTGGCCATTCTAGGTATGGAGCGGTCATAATTGACCATCAACCACATTTAGTTGCTTGATGGAGATTTTGAGTGTGTTTGCTTGCTCCAGTGGATGAATATTATCTTTTCCTATGCTTTGTTATCCTCTCGGGCAACTGGAGTGCTTGTATCAATGAGATCCCATAATGGTTAAATGTAGCTATTTGCTCGAGCTTTGTCCTTTTCCTTCTCGGCCATACTATTTGTTAAATATGGTGGTTGAGGAGCAACTGCAAACAGTACTGCGAGCTGGTTACATCTGTCCTTCGGGTGCATGGAACGATCCAGGGACATGGATTGCATGGTGAGTGTACAAGTAGGACGGAGGAGCTAGACTGGCCATTGGATCGGGAGGATAGACGGCAAGGATGAGTTGGTGGGGCTATCGGGAAAAGCGATACGGAATGAATGTGGACCATTGGATCTCAAGCGGGCAGATCCAATGGTCGTCGGATAGTGGAAACGAGGACATTATCGGGCGAGAACATGGGTTTGAGTGGTAAGCTGTTTTAATCACACCGCTGTAGGAGGTTGGGCGGTAAAAGGACAATGGTGCGCGATCCCATTCAGAGTGTAACGTGTGGCGGAGGGGGAGAGAGGAAACCACTCTCCATCGCACGTTATTGTCCCAACACTTCGTGGACACGAGGAGAGTGAACATCATCCGATTGTGGCGGATATGATCAGACGGCGGGGAAATAACCATGCGAGTTTTCCATCAGATGTGACAGGGAGGCGTTGGATAGGGAGGTGGAGATCAATGGCTGAGGTTATGGTGGTGAGCTAATGGAGGCATAGAGTCTGCTGGGCATGGTTTTATGGGGTTTTGGGTTTTAACATCCGAGGCTTAAGAAAAGGATTTTTATATGGTTTTTAACAAAATCATGGGAAAAGGAGATGAAAGGAGGATGAGCGGGTTAAAGGAGAAGGTGAGGGTAACCATTATAGGCCTTCTTTGAACACGACCAGGGACCAAGTTTGCCTCCAGATTTTAGAGAATCAATGTTATCTAGCAGAGCTAACATTGGGTCCTTCTGGGGATGAGATCCTCCCTGTGAAGTCTCAAGAACTGTAGACCAATGCCTTACTTATCAAACCAGATGAGCAAAATTTCCTAGTGTTCCATTGGCATTGTTGCCGGGGAGAGGAGATTGAAGCTCAGCTTCCCTGGGAGAAAAACACAGTTCTGGCTTTGATGATAGACAAAGTCTGGACACATTTCTATTTACAATCGTCTATCTGGTGACTCTACTAGAGAACCAACCTAGTGGCGACTCCGCACTACAGTTATGGCTCAATTTGTGAGGCATACTCAGAGAAATCCTCAGAAATCACCAGCTGGCCTAGTGCGTGAGCCTGAGAAGATTTTCAAGCAAAGGAAAACATCACGAAAA
Source organism: Pinus tabuliformis (assembly GCA_031772625.1). Lineage (NCBI taxonomy): Eukaryota > Viridiplantae > Streptophyta > Pinopsida > Pinales > Pinaceae > Pinus > Pinus tabuliformis. Next base: position 880,462,953 of record CM062820.1, on the reverse strand, counting down.
GGAGCATCAGGATCAGGTAAGCCTAAAAAATCTTATGTGTCTCTACAAGAGGGGCCTGTAGCTGAGAATATACAGTTTGAAGATATAGAGCCTAGCATTGTTAGTGAAGAAATACTCTCAGATCTTCATAAAGCTCCTTGTGCATTTAGTTCCCTTTTGGATCTCAGTGCAAAGAAAGCTTCCCATACAGTTCACCATATTCCTTTGTCTCTGTCATCTATTTCACTGCTCCCTACAAGTCAAACCATCAGTACTCTTCCACCTTTCACAGCCATGGCAGGCAAACAAGCACCCACAAAGATGGAAAGAATCATAGCTGCTAGGTATGGACCCCTGGCCCTACCTGTTCCTTTGAATGTCATGCCTATAGGAGAGTATCAGAAATACATGCCTAAGTTTACTGGTACAAAGGGAGTAATAGCTAAAGAACACCTTGAGTCTTTTTATAGTTATGCCGATAACCTAGACATCAGTGAAGATGATGTGTGGATGAGAGTTTTTGTCCAGAGCCTTGATGGAGAGGCTAGAAAGTGGTTCAGAGAACTAGCCCCTAGGTCTATAGCAGACATTGAAGCATTAGATGATGAATTTATTAAGCATTCGGGAGATAAAAATTACCTGCTATATTACCATACAAAGTTTGGAAACCTCAAGAGGGTCAATCGGGAATCATTGCCCAATTTTAATAAAAGATTTAACCATATGTATAGTAAGATACAAGTTGAAGTAAAGCCTACCCCCATCTCTGCCAGACTCACCTATTCCAATGCTTTTGACTCTGATTTTTGCTTACTTTTAAGAGAACGAAGATGTTCCACTCTAGCTGAAATGCAAGATGCAGCCCTAGAGGTGGAATCGAATATTATGGCTACAAAAAAACTCAAAAGTCATGCTGATAGAAGGAGGCAGAGAGGTGAGGCTTCTTCTTCCTCTGCTTCATCTTCAAAACCCAAATTAGACAAAATGACTAAAATGATAGAGTCATTGGCTGCTAAGATATCTAAGCTGAAGGTTGAGAAGAGCTTTGCGAAGGCAAGACTTCCAAACACATTTACTCCAAGAAACCCAAATCCATTCAGAAGAGCAAAAAAACAATTACAGATGATTCAGAGGGGTAAAGAAGCCACTTAAGAACAAAAGGTTAAAGCTCCCTTCCATAACGTAGTCATGGAGGAGGAACAGTTTGAAGAAGAGGATGAAATCCATTTCATGGAAGATAAGGGCAGTGCTGCCTTTTTGACATTGGCTGCCTATGAAGAATGATTACTCCAGGACCAAACCAGTCAAAAGTGGGACAGAGAGGCTGTTCTGCACACTGATGAGCAGTAAAGACATAATCTGAGGTCAAAAGCAAACAATGTCAAGGAGAATCCTGCCCAAAAAGCTATTGTCCCAACATAGCAATAGAATATAAATGGAAAAGACCAACATCTAACTTAGTCATCCTCAAAGCACGAGATCAAGAGGTAAGAAGTCCTGACAGATCTCTTCCCCCTTTCAATTTTGAATCAGAAGTCCATAAGTTAAAAATATCTGTACCTATAATAAAACTTGCAAAGAGTGAAGGTTTTAGAAAACCTATGTTTGATGCCCTTGAGCTAAAAGCCTTATAGGCCTCTCATGACTATGTAAATTTACAAGATGATAAGCCTGCAGTTGTGCTTAGCCCAATGGCTGAATCCTCTAACAATAGCTCCCCATTATTCTATGCCTCCTTGACCATTCATGACAAAACACTCCATAACTGCCTGCTAGACACAGGGGCTAGCCACAATCTGATGCCCAAAGCTATCATGGAAGAGTTAGACCTTGATATCACCAGACCATATCATGATTTATTCTCATTTGATTCACGAAAGGTAAAATGCTGAGGATTAATCAAATACCTTACTATTACCCTAACTCAGCTGCCCATGAAAAGCATGATGATGGACATTGTGGTAGCAGATGTTCCCCCTAAGTTTGGCATGCTGCTGTCTATAAGATGGATTAAGAGACTAGGTGGGACATTACAAAATGATTTATCTTATGCCACTGTCCTAGTTTTTAGAGGGGAATGCAAGAGATTGTGTAGAGAAGCACAACTAGCCTACATCATCAATGATGAGAAGAATCCTTCTAATCATCCCATTTATGCTGTGGACACTGATTTTGGGGCATGTATTCTCCAAATTGAACAATCCCAGAAGGCCTCATTGTAGCTCAAGAAACCAATAGCCCAGGCTGAGGGAGAGTAAGGAAGTTAGGTTTGGGAAATGTTCTTTGATGGAGCATGTTCAAGGGAGACTGCTGGAGCAGGGGTGGTGGTGATATATCCAAAAGAAGAAAGCACACATCTGTCTTTTAAGCTAGCATTTCAAGTCACCAACAATATAGCAGAGTATGAGGCATTGATATTGGGCCTTAACGTAGCTAAAGACAGAGAAATCAGAAACATAAAAGTGCTTGGAGATGTTGATCTCATCATTCAACAAGTGAACAAAACTTTTCAAGCAAAGTATCCAAGGCTGAAAGCATATAGAGATGAGGTATGGATACTTAAAGACTCTTTTGATAGTTTGTATCTCATACCTCCCTTGATCCGGATTTAAACAGGAACGCAACAAATTACAGAGATAACCATATACACAAAGATGCAGCGGAAATAATACTTCATTTCATTAATGGAAAATACTGAAATATGCTTACAACCAAAAATGGAAATAAACCAGCTAGGGCGATGGTAGCTTCTGAGAAGAGATGTGGTGGCTACATGCCTCTGAACTGTGTTACAATGAGGCTCGAAGGCCTATTTATTGTTGAGAAACAATGGAAAACCCTTAACATTCCAAAACCTAACCCTAGGAGATGAAACGCCAAACTGTGGGCCCCGTTTGGGTAAATTGGTAGATAAACTTCCTGGGGTCGTAACTTTGGCATACGATCTCCATTTGACATGTACAGTAGCTCGTTAGAAAGATCTATCCGAGCACTACCACTTTGGGAAGGGCAACATCAGTCCATGGACCTATGTTGCCTCCAGATTTCCCAAAAAACGTCGTTTAGGGCCTCAAAACGGCTCCAGAAGTTCAGGACTCGAAAAACTGCTAAAAATAGTAAGTTGTGCTACAATTAAGGAAACTGAAAATGCTGAGAGAAACAATGGTGGGGGTCCAGGTGGACTTGGCAGGTGGCCACCAATATCCACCTGGATCATCCCTAGAGTCAAAAATCATCTTGCTGATTCCCTGGCTGTGTCTGCTATCATGTTTATCCCTCACATTCCTTCCATATTAGTTTATGAAGTTCAGATGAGGTATAGACCATCCTTGCCTGATAATGTCTAGCATTGGAAAGTTTTTGAAGATGATGATGAAGTGAATACATTTCTTCAAGTCTTTGATGAATTGTCTAAAATGCAAATTGATCAAGAGAATGAAGCCTTGGAAGAAAGTCCCCAGTCCCAGCTTAGAAACAAAATTGGCAAAGATAACATTGTCCAGCTGCCCACCAATCAGATACCGAAAGGCCTAGTTCCTTTAGAAATTTTGTTAGACCATAATGATGTACCTTATAAGGCTGCCCAAAGGCAAGACAAATCTGCAATCCATAGGGATAATATAGGGAGTCTAGCTCATCCAAGATATATAAATTTGTCCACTCATCTATCTGCTACCCAAAGTTTTGAGTATTGCAATTTAATGAAGCAATTTGCTGATGTTTTTGCCTGGGAATATAGTGACCTAAAAACTTATGACAAAAAGATCATCCAGCATAGAATTCCCTTAGAGAAACACACCATCCCTTTCAAGCAGAAGTTGAGACCCATAAATCCTTTGCTCCTCCCTCTGATTGAAAAAGAAATCAAGAAATTACTGGCTACCAAAATCATAGTCCCTCTAAGATATTCAAAATGGGTAGCCAATTTGGTAGTGGTAAGGAAGAAAAGTGGAGAAATCAGACTGTGCATTGATTTCAGAAACTTAAACAAATACTCTAAGAAAGATAATTATCCTCTACCCAAGATGGAGCATTTGCTGCAGAAAGTCTCAAGAGCCAAAGTGATGTCTTTCCTGGATGGATTTTCAGGGTATAACCAGGTTGCTCTGCATCCAGATGACTAAGAGAAGACTGCGTTCACCACTCCTTGGGGCACTTTTATGTACTCCAAGATGCCTTTTGGACTGATGAATGCTGGAGCCACCTTTCAGAGAGCTATGGATATAACATTTGTGGGAGAGAAGGATAAATTTGTCCTTATCTACCTTGATGATATAACAATGTACTCTAGCAGCCATCAAGACCATTTGCAACATTTGAAGAAAGTGTTCCTGAAGTGCAGAAGGTTTGGGATTTCAATAAATCCTAAAAAGTAACAGTTTGCTTTAGAAGAAGGCAAGTTGTTAGGGCATGTTGTTTCTGCTGTAGGTGTCAAAATTGACCCAGAAAGAGTAAGGGAAATATAGACCTTGTCTCTCTCGAGATCAAAGAAGGATATCGAGTCCTTTCTGGGCAAGATAAATTTTGTAAGGAGGATTATTCCTAATTCTGCAGAGCTGGTAAAACACATTACCTCCATGTTGAAAAAGGGGTCAAAAATCAAATGGACTGATGCAGCAAGAAGATCCTTTGAATCCATTAAGAAAGCCATTATGGAAGCTCCTACTTTAATCAGCGCAGGTTACAACAAGGAGTTCCATATATTTTCGTTTTCCTCTGATGAAACCCTTGTAGCAGTTTTATTGCAAGCAGATGAGGAAGGTTTGGAGCATCCAGTGGAATTTTGTAGTAAAACATTAAAGGATGCTGAGCTGAGGTACGACATCATTGAAAAACAGGCATGTGCTCTTATCAAATCTTTAAAGGCTTTCGGAATTTACATCCTGCATTCCAAGGTAATTTCGTATGTGCCCTCTGCTTCAGTCAAAGATTTCCTAACACAGCTAGATGTTGATGGAAGAAGGGCTAAATGGATTGCAAAACTAATTGAATTCAACATAGATCTTAAGCCCACCAAGCTAGTCAGGGGTCAGGGTCTTGCAAAATTGATGGCTGAAGAAAATTGTAGAATGCTGGACATAAATCTCCTAAGCATGATTTTACAAGATGGTCAGATAGAAGAGGAAACAACTAAACCAAGGAAAAATTAGTCATTGGCAGAAAATCTATCTTCTTGTGAATGGTACTCTGGAATAGCTCAATTCTTGCTGAAGCTAGAAGTTCCTCCAGGCCTTGGTTCAAGCCAAGTTAGAACTATTAAGCTCAAGGCAACCAAATATTGCATTCATGAAAATCTTCTCTATTGGAGGGACCCCTCTGGGATTCTTCTGAGGTGTCTGGACAAAGAACAATCTGTGGAAGTGATGTTGCAGTTTCATTCGTGCATATGTGGAGGACACCATTATTGGAAGACTACAACCCATAAGATCCTCAGAGTTGGGTACTATTGGCCCACCTTATTTTCTAATGTCTCTCCATTTGTTAAGTCTTGTGACAGGTGCCAAATATTTGAAGGGAATTAGTAATTGAAGTCCCTGCCTTTAAGGCTAATACATGCCAGTGGCCCTTTTCAGTAGTGGGATTGGATTTCATTGGAGAAATCAATCCAAATTCTAGTGGCCAGCACAGATGGATCTTAGTAGCCACTGATTACTTCACTAAATGGATTGAGGCAATCCCTACTAGGAAGGCTGATCATCATGTGGTCATGAGGTTCTTAACAGAAAATATCTTCACTAGATTTGATTGTCCACATGAATTAGTTACACACAATGTACCAGCCTTCAGGGAAAAATAATTGGTGGACATGTGTGACTCAATGGGCATTAAGCTGGCAAAACAACTAATCCTTACTTCTAGAGAGTGTCGAGTATTAGGTCCCACTTGAACACATTTGAGGGAAAAAATGGCGCTCGCTCCTGCTAGGGTTTCACGCTCTTTCACCAGGCAGTTCGGCTCCAGCGCCTGGGCTCCATCCTCTGTCGCGGCCTATGGCGGCCGGGGTTTCAGGGGCTCCGAAATCTCTGAAAAGAACTTCTACCTAAGCGGCTTCAGAACGAACTCTCTGACGGAGACATTTTCGGAAATATGGCATACAGGTTCGAGCTTTTCTCATGAAGCAGGGGAGCGTATGGATGAACCTTGCCCTGTGGCCAGTCAAAAAATCAAGAAGCAGAAGAGCGTTTTTCACCTGCTATTGTCGGCGACGAATGATGAAGCCGTTGGTGCGTGGGTAACCTTCTCTACGCGTTTTTCCCTTTGCCATTGTCTATTATTTAGGTTTCCCCGAATGTGTCTGCTCTTAGCAGTGGGGAAATACGATTTCTTTCTGCAGCATATTCGTGATGGGAATTTTTCTCACATGGATGCCGTTTCAAGATTTTTACTGGGGAGGGGAAATCGAACTGTTTTTCTCGAGATTTTTTTTAAGGGAAAGACAGGTATACAAGGATGGGGCATGGGTTATGTTTCGTGGTTCTTGTGTTCTGCTGCCCCCCTGTTCTCATCCAAAAAAATGCGAGAGCAAGATCCCCAGGCGGAGAAGACTTCAAGGCTATGGGTCATCCCCTCCAAAATCGACACGAGTCCAGAGGACAGGATTCCCCTGTTACGCTCAGGACCTGTGGATATTTTTCTTGAGCATAGGAGAAATAGCCTTGGAGAACCTGCCCCCCTTTACGCCTCTGTGACCCAATTAGCAGCAGTTTTAGAGGGTAAAAAATCTAAGCTAGATCTCAAGGATCCAGAAGAGGATCGAACTCAAATTTTCATCAGAACCCTGTCAGGAAAAACTATCTGCAAGCAAATCTGGACAGGATCACTGATAAAAAATATAAAGGATTAAATACAAGCATATATAGGCTTCCCATCAAACCTGCTAAGCCTGATACATGTAGGTAAAATCCTGCAGGATAATTTTATAGTACAGCACTATGGCATTGGTCGAGACTCAACTATCATTGTAAGCACAAGGCTGAGAGGAGGAAGCTCTGGTCCAGGCCCTAAGGGCATAGGTTATTTTAAAGATGCTGTCAAAGGGAAGGGGGAAGTCAAAAACAAACCAACTCCAGATCTTCCTGGTCCCTACATTGTGGAGCAAAGATCACAGAATCCTGTTCTGCAAATCGACTTGCCTGAGGTAAAAAATTTTCATTCAGATCTTTCTTCAATGGCTGTCATATGCAGATTCAACGGGTTTTGGCCTAAAACAGATGCTTTAAGACAATGGATCTTCTCCACTTGGACCCCAAACTGTGACATCCATTTGTGCGCCAAGGGTTTTTTTATTGTAAAATTCGACTCGGTTAAGGAAAAAGATTTCGCCCTCCATGAGGGGCCATGGTTCTGGGGCAATGCTGGTCTCTTCATGACCCCCTGGTTCCCGGGTTTTGACCCCTCCACTATGGTGGTTTCCAAAATGCCGGTTTGGGTCAGGCTCCACAACCTACCATTACATTTCTGGTTTCCTAATGTTTTTGCAGCAATAGGGAATGCCATAGGTTCATTCATCAAGCAAGATGTGGAAAGAATAGAAAGATGCATTCATACCTTCGCCAGAATCTGCGTGGAGGTTGATCTTAGTCAAGGGCTTCCTGACAATATAATTCTGATCCATAACAACTCTCAGTGGAAACAACCTCTTGATTATGAAAACACGACCTTCAGATGTCGAGGCTGTCAACAAACAGGACATCTACATAATAACTGTCCGCAAAACAAAAGAGAAAACAGAAGAAACAAGAAACAAGTTCACAAACCAAGAGGCTGGCAATGCACAGTGAATCCAGAAGAAGAAATAGAGGATGAGGGGGAGCTTAACTCCCCACCTGAACAACATGATGATCCTATTGGGGAGAATGCCGCGGCTGCCACCCCCACGGCAAACAATCAGGAACATTTGTCCTCAGATTCAGGAAAATTTACTACATCAGCAAACAAGAACACAAAGATTCACCAAAATCAGGCAGAGATGACAAGCGTGGATCCAAACATGGGAGGCATCAAACGTCACCACCACTCAGATACTTCAGACTCAGACAAAGAAACAGGCCCACAGAATGCAGAAACACAGTTAGTCATTGCTTCGATCGAGCCCACTCAAGGTGAGTGGCGCAAGGTTGAAAAGAAAAAGGGGAGAAAAACTTGAAGCGTGAGTTTCACTCACTGCCGGAATTCAGTTTTTTTCTTGCCCTTTCCTCTCTCTCCTCTCTTTCTCTTATTCTTTGTGCACGTTAGTCCTCTAACGTAGCGTGGGGTGCGAAAGCACTCGAGCCCATGTGGCAGCTTTCAGAATGCTTAAATGCGTCTGCTTGTGTAACTTTTCATTAATTCTTTAATAAAAGGTTACCGCTTTTTTCCTTCAGAAAAAAAAAATGGGCATTAAGCTAGTTCATTCCACCTCATACTACCCTCAAGGCAATGTTCTAGTAGAATCTTCCAACAAAATCCTGATAAGGATAATTAAAAAGCTATTGGAAGACAAAAAAAAGAATTGGGATTCTAAGCTCAAGTATGCACTGTGGGCTAATAGAGTAACCACCAAGAAATCCACAGGGAGTTCTCCATTCAAGCTGGTGTATGGCATTGAGGCTGTATTCCCAATTCAGTTAACCCTCCCTATGGAAACCTTCTTGCAAGGAGAAATAAAGAGGATGAAACAGAAAAAAGTATCACTGATTTAGTAGAAGTACATCAAATCAGGGAACAACTGGTTGAAAGGTCTGCAACAAATCAGAAGAAAATCGAGGAAACCTTTGACAGGAAAGCAGAAGCAAGTAATTTTCAGGTTGGAGACTTGTTTCTTAAGTGGGATGCACTAAAAGAGAAGAAAGGCAACCATGGGAAGTTTGATGCTCTATGGACAGGACCTTTTATCATTTCTCATATCCAAGGGAACAATACTTTCATGTTGTAAATCATGAAAGGAGAGATAGTTTTTGACAGCCCAGTTAATGAGCGTTTTCTAAAAATTTATGTTATTTTAGGTCTTTGGGCCTTAATGTTGTAAATATGTTGCTCTATCAGTTTTAGTGTAGGCTCAATTAGACTCCACACCCAATGGAACATTAGGAAATTTTTCTCATCTAGTTTTGACAGGTAAGGCATTGGTCTGCAGTTCTTGAGACCTCAAAGGGAGGATCTCATCCCGAGAACGATCTAGTGTTAGCCTTGTTAGATAACATTGATTCTCTAAAAGTTGGAGGCAAACTTGGTCCTTGGTCATGCTCAAAGAAGGCCTATAATGGTTACCCTCACCTTTTCCTTTACCCCGCTCATCCTCCTTTCATCTCCTTTTCCCATGCTTTTGTTAAAAACCATATAAAACTCCTTTTCTTAAGCCTCAGGCGTTAAAACCCAAAACCCCATAAAACCATGCCCAGCAGACTCCGCGCCTCCATAAACTCACCACTGTAACCTCAACCGTTGATCTCCGCCTCCCTATCCAATGGGTCCCCATCACATCCAATGGAAAACCCACACGATTGTTTCCCCATCGTCCAATCATATTCACCACGATCGGACGTTGTTCGCTCTCCCCATGTCCACGAAGTGTCGGGACAATAATGTGGGATGGAGAGTGGTTTCCTCTCTCCCCCACCGCCACGCGTCACACTCTGAATGGGATCGCGCACTGTTGTCCTTTTACCACCCAACATCCTACATCGATGCAATTAAAACCTCTTACCGCTCAAACCCATGTTCTCGCCAGATAACGTTCACATTTCCGCCGCCCGACGACCGTTGGATCTGCCTGCTTGAGATCCAACGGCCCACGTTCATTCCGCCTCACTTTTCCTAATAGCCCCACCAACTCATCCTCACTGTCTATCCTCCTGATCCAACGACCAGTCTAGATCCTCCATCCTGATTGTACACTCGCCACGTAATCCACATCCCTGGATCATTCCGTGCACCTGAAGGACGAAGGTAACCAGTTCTCAGTACTGTTTGCAGTTGCTCCTCAACCACCATATTTAACAAACAGTATGGCCGAGAAGGAAAAGGACAGAGCTCGAGCAGATAGCTGCATTTAACTGTTATGGGGTCTCATTGATACAAGCACTCCAGCTGCATGAGAGGACAATAGAGTGTAGGAAAAGATCATATTCATCCACTAATGCAAGCAAACACATTCAAAAGCTCCATTAGGAAACTAAATGCGGTTGGTGGTCAATTATGACCCCTCCATACCTAGAATGGCCAAGTGCCTTTGTAATGAAACTCTATATATACCCAAAAACAAGATGTAATCAGGGTTGATGGTTGATATTTTGATGTAAGGTTCAACTTCTAGAGACTATAACTATTTTGGCACTTATGACGTCTCGTCTTCATTTTCAGCTAATACAAGCTTCTTTTGCTGTTAATTGCTCACTTTCCTTTTATCTTCACTTCTAAGTTGTGCCTGATATGTTGTATTCTTGAACTCTTGATGTTTAGCATTAGAATAGCTATCATCCTATTTCTGTGTTAAAGTCCTGTAGGTATCATTGAATGAGTTATTCAGGTTTGTCTTCTTCTGGTGCCAGAGAGCTGTCATCCTATATGTGCATTGATAGATTAGATTTGCAGACTTATTTACTGGTTGCAGCTGGCCATCACATGGTTTTGTGCATCTACTAGTGTGATCAATATTCTCCATATTCACCCAATCTTAAACTGTGAGTAATTGGTGGCCTAAAGCCTTGTAGTCTAGGGGTGTTCACACATGTCTGGAGTTAAACAAAGTAGAAGTGGTTATCTAGCTTGGACAAGCATCATTCCTTCCATTCATCCATTTACAACAATGAGTTGAATTTCTATGTTCCAAGGAATCTCCGAGCTACAACCTAGGAGAGTTTCTTGGGGTGATAACAAACCTTTTTATAGCCCTTTATATTTTTTCATTAACTTTTGGCTCCATTTTTTATACCTGCCAATATAAAAACCCTTTAACCCCTACATATCCACAAATGTATTATGCCATTTTTTCCACAATATATATCCCCCAATATGAACCCATATGGTATGGTATTGCTTCCCTAGTGAAGCCCCCCTGGGACTTGTAAGAGATGTAAAATAAATTTTGAAAAACTAGGGTTGATCCTACAAGACTAAAAGCCTTAGATGTAAAAATCGTAGGATTTGAATATAAAATCATAGTTATGGACATATATTAATGCTTCAATTGGAAGAAGAAATCCTAGCTCATGCAAGGAATGATATCATGTTGACGATGAGGATGACATTGATAAATTTGCAAGATGGATCCAAAAAGGCTAAGATCAAGACGAAGCCAACATTTTCCTCAAAATATAATTACTTTATATCTATATTCCTTGATTATTATGATTGTTATGGAATCCTAGTGCTAGATTATTGGTATGTAGTAAAGGCTTACAAGGCTCTTACAATAGATGGAAGTAGTGGAAGAATGAATAAAATCTTATGATAAGAGGAATATCCTGGAATAAATGATTTGTGTTAAGAGATACATTATAATAGGTGATATCTGAGATTAGAGTGAGAAAACATATCAAAAAAATTAAAGTATATCTTGATTGTGTTGAAGGGATGTCAATGATGATTTCTAAATGGGTCTACAAGATCTAGTGTACAATAGATGGTAATATAGACAAGTATAACACAAGAGTTGGTAATATAATGTTGACCGAGAAAGAGGGAGAGGATCATGACAAGATGTTTTCTCGAGTCATCAAGTACACTTTTGTTAGAAATATTATCATTTATTTGAGAATTGCATTACGTGGATGCAGGGATCATTTTTCTCTATAGAGTAATTGAGAAAGAAGTGTACATAGAGCTACCTCAGCGTTTTGAGGTACATGAGAGGATGTCTCATGATTGAAGAAGGCTTTGTAAAATTACAAGTCGACATATTGGGCTTGGATATTTGATGAGTGTTGGTTGGTATTGTTATTATATGATTTCTTTATGATAGAAGACAAAGGAATCATTTGTTAAAGGGAGTAGTTATGGAAGACATATTTTGTTTTGTAATAGAGGGAGAAATCAAGCAACCTTGTTTTAGCTTTAGAGGGAGTTGACCTATGAATCTGAGATGAAGGACCAAGATTTGATGGATTACCTCCTTGAAGCATACTATTGATATCCATCAAATTTATTTAGGATGATGGAATATGATTAAGATTCTGAAGTTATATGGTTGATATGCTACAATAACTAGAAAGTAGCAGTGGAAAAGGTGCTAGGATTTCCATAGAAAAATCTATATCAAAAAGAGCACCCAATAGGGTAACCAAAATGTAGCTGATCAACTTATGGTTGAGGCAAGGCATACAACTCAACATGTGTTGAAGTACTAGCATGGTACAATTCGTCATAGCACAACCAATTATGGCTTAAGGTACATTTTATATACTAAAGTATAATTGGAGGGATTCATAGATTTAGATTGGCTAGAGAGTGTAAAAGAAACAAATATTTCATAAGGATATCACTTCAGTTTTCTCTTAGATATGATTTCTTGGAAGAAGGAAGCAAACATCTATTGCACTTTGTATTATAGGGGTCAAATATGTTGCAACTTGGTTATAAAATTGAGAATAAGTATGCCTTTAGAAGCTACTTGCAATATTTTTTAATCAATTGCAGGTGGCAACCATAATGATAGGTAGAAGCACAATGAGATATAATACTGAGGCATGGTGCAAAAGGAAGTAGTGTGGCTTTAGTACTATTCTTTAGTGAAGCAGATTGCTAAAAAAACCGTTGTTCCATGATGGAGTCTGTATACTTCAGGGACAATCTTAGTGTGATTCAGCATGTCTTTCTTTGCAAGAGGTAGTGATGAAATTGCAACATCAAGTGTAGTCATAGTCATCCCTGGGTTAGATTGCCTAGGATCACGGAAAAATGGTCCAAAGTGTTAATGAGATAAAATTATTGACAAACATTATCCCTATGTCAAGTATATTGACCACAATGAAGGAGAATGGTCTAGCAGAGGACAACCATTCTTCATGTGTTAATTATATTGACCTGAATTAGGAAGAATGGTCCCGGATGTCTAAAATCACTCAGTTGAGTGGGTTCCTCTTAGCATCACGCTCAAAACTCTCTTGATGGCTCGAGTGAGCTCATTTATCAACAAGTACAGAATTATTCAAGTAGAATGTGGCCATTAGAAATGTGCCATGTGTCAAAGATATTGATAACAATGATGGTGAAACAAGACTAGTCTATATACTATGTGTTAGATGGATAGTGATTTTGGTGACTAACTGATGCTAATGATGTACCATGTGTCAAGAGTATTGATAGGGATTATGTTGATGATGCACCCCAGGTCAGAGGTACTAATCAAAATTATTGTAGGTAGATGATGTTGTTGACTTACCATGTGCCATCGTTGCTAGCCAGGATTATGGTAAATAGATGATGTTGATATTGATGCGTTATTTTAAACTTTTCTTAGATAAATTTGTAAACAATAGAACATGTCGATAGTTATTATGAATACATCCCTAGTTAAGAGGGAGTGATTATATATATATATATCTATATATATATATATATATATATATATATATATATATATATATATATATATATATATATGATTAGTCATCATAAATAATGTTTTATCCCTTCAAATATATGTTATGATAAAATTAGAACATGTTCTTCATGTCAATTTCCAAAGACGGAAATTTCTATTTAGGAAAAATAAAATTTTATGTCTTCAAAATTTCAAGTTGTCTCTCTAGGAGAATCATTTCATCCATCCCCAAAGGACACATCTATTAAACCTCATCCATTCACTATATATAGACTATTTAGCCTCCTTCATTGAGCATAAATTTGGATCACTTATGACACTCAATTCAAATCATCTAAGGAACATTTCGGGTCACATATGAGGCATATTTTAGATCACACTTCTTTTGTCTATGTCAATTTAGTTCTCTATAGAATACTAAGCTCTTGAACATAATCATCATCTATAGGAGATCAAGTTCATGATAATACCTTATATTATGGGGATACCGAGTTCATGAGAAGACGAGATTTCTAAGGCATATGGCCTCATACCTAAGGGAGATAGAATAGGATGAATTTTGAGGGATATAAATGGTCAAATTTTGAGAATAATAGGCATAATTGTTTGAGGAAAATTTTGACTTGTCTAAGAGGGTAGTCTGACTAGATGTGGCTAGGGCTATGCTACTAGTCAGTTTGACTTGATGTATCTCTATTTAACTTAATGATTTCTCTAAGAAAAGGGTTTCTTCGATTGCCGCCATTTGTGTTTTCCTAGGCTAAATTATTTTCTCTCTTGTTTGGTTGTCTCTTTATGATCCTACTCACATTTTGTTTGTACTGCTGAGATCTTTTGTGCAATTTTTCGTGACCAATGTGAATGAATGAAAATAACAACTTAAGAGATAATAATAATTAATTATGAGTTTAGAATATCCTATGAAAAATAAACAAAGTATATGCTTACCATTTTATTTTAGTTCATAGAACCCTATAAATAATACACAACCTAGCACAGTGTAAGAATCTCAAGAGTTCCACAAGTGAGCTAAATAGTAGTTGTTGATTAGGTGATTTTGCATGGTTTATTTAATATATTAGATCATTTATAGAGAAGTAAGTAACCCCAACATGGTGAGTCCTACCATGAATATAAAAAATAAAACAACAAAATTCCCTTTGTTGCAGTGAATATGGGAGAGATATGTGAATTTATTGTTTGACAATAGAGGCTTATTCCAACCCAAAATAGCCATTAGAAATGTTGAAGGCATGTTTCCAACAAAAGTTAAATTCACATGTTATGAGTATCCATGAAAAAGATGGGAACCATTCAAGTGAAGAAGCTGAAGTATGATAATTCTTTCCTTAATGGAAGAAGGGTGTGCAGGAATTGATAAAGCCCAGTAGAGTTCAACATCCCTAAGCTAAATTGAATAAACCCCCAAGGAAAACCCATGTATCCTCACCATTAATATATTCAAATGATATTGTTTTCGTGAGGTTTTCTTTTTTAGGATATCGAATAGTTTTGTTGATGCTCTTTATTGGGCATTCATTTCTTAGCATGGTAAAGACCACGTAAAGGTCCCTTTTGTTTATTTGGCAAGATGTGAATTATATTCCTAATGGATAGTAATGGAATTTTAGAGGTTGTGTACTAGCAAGATTTTCCCAAAGGGGATACTATGAGGCTTTATTAGGCTTATTAGTCTAATTTGATGTTTTTGTTTAGCCATATAGATGGAAGCGATAACAGATTTAGTCCCCATAATGAATTTTCATGTCTAATATAATAGTATTCCGAATTTGATAAGAGTACATTTTAGCTATTGAATTGTATTTTACAATCCCTGGGTAAAGCTAGTGTGAATTTATATTTTGTAATTACAATGCTAGATGGAGTACTAGTCTGCTATTGACTAGAGGATTTGGTAAGCCAATATGGTTATAATTTTGGTACTCTTCTATGAAGATTTCTTAAATTGTTGTTTAAATTAAAAATATTAAGGAAATAAATCATGGAGAATTAGCCAAACAATAATTCTAGTCAAATATTACAAGGTGTACAATATGATAGAAAACTATATTTAATGTAAAACCTTTTGCTTTGAGGTTGATATAATACTTGGAAAATATACTATTTCTATTAATAATATTAGTTGTCATGGGCTTTGCATTTGGACTATTTTCGCTGTTCAATTTCATGTGAGATAATTGTTAGGAGTCATAACTATTAGATAGAATGTCTTGATAAATTATTGAATGGAATTTTGAGGAATTATGTTTTGAGATGACGAACATTGAACATATATTAGATTTTAGAGTTCCTTCATCTATGCCATTTTCTTGTACAATTCACGTGATCTATAAATCTCAAATAGAAGTTTCATGGCATTGATTAACATGGAAATTTTTTTAATCCGATGAAAAAATTAATATACTTTGGGTTTATGGCTATTTATATGAAAATCACCCATCACCCATATCATGTGGAGGCTAAGCTCAACAATTCCTATATTTTTTTATATGTATGTTTCCACAATATTCACAATGGTTTGTTGATCGACCATTAATTTCATTTTTTGCAGTTCATCCTACATATTAGATTTGGTTACCTATGTTAGTAAATTCGTCTTTTGCACTATTTTGAGCAAAAAGCAGTCATCTTGTGGTTTTTCCATACCTTGATATTTTTTCCTTTAATGTGTCTCAATTGACCATCAATGTTGGTGTTTGTTATTTCAAAATAGTGCAAAAAGCAGTCATCTTTTGGTTTTTCCATACCTTGATATTTTTTCCTTTAATGTGTCTCAATTGACCATCAATGTTGGTGTTTGTTATTTCAATTGAAAATCATTTTTTTGGTTTACTTTAACTCTTAGGGGACAAATCACTCTCTATTTTTTTTTCCTATTCTCACAAGTTTCAATCTACTATTATGGTTTTATGTTCACTCCAATTTATTTTATTACAATGCCAAATCTCAATGAACTAGTACACCATCGTGTATTTTTCATACTTTTCTACCACTAAAAATAAGGCAATGACTTGGGGAGCAAACACTTTGTGCATGTATTTCAACAATCCTAAAAGGATGTGCTTATTTTAAATTCACTTTTGGGACATTAAGGTAAGAGATAATTTGTATGCCACCTATATGTTCATATCATCGATTGGCAAGCATATAATGAAGTTGTTAACAGTTTTAGAATATGGTTGAGGGTTTATATGAAGGAATTGTTAAGAAGTGAAACAATATGTCAATGTTTCTTGATGAATTTATGAATTTTAGAAAAATAATACTTGGGATTAGTTGAATAACTTATAAGTATACAAATTAAGGGAAATATGAAAAACAAGAATAGGAACCAACCTTCAAGGCTGAATACCAAAGGTTGCTCTTTTATGTTATATAAGTGTACTCATTAATTCAATAGTAACCTAATTCAAGAGTTATTCCTTGGTTTGACATGGTATTAGAGCCATGTTTAGATACCTTTGCTACTCAATGTAACTCCTCTACCATGTTTTCTAGTATATCATGCATAGTCTTTAGTCCTGTCACTGTAATCTAGGAATTTTCCTATGCTATTATAGAACATGCACAATCCAGAAAAATGTGACTACTTCTTAGACACTAATTACATTATTTTCAAACAAGAATATTAAGTGATGTTGATATTGTCCCAGTTTTAACGTTCAATTTCATCAGGGCTATGTTAGGCACTAAGTTTTGGCAAGATGTACTCCCCATTTAGGTCTCCTCTACTCCATGATAGACTTAGCCTAAGACTCTTTTTGCTCATCAATAATTACTCATTCCATGCTTTTCTTAACTCAGTCATTTATTCTCATTGTGTATCCATTTAGCCTCCCCATAGTTCCATAGCTTTATCACAAAACTATTTAGAAACTTGGTTCAAATCTAGTAATTCCATTCTATGGCTCATCTTCCTTTCATGTTAAATCATCTCAATTTGTGTGCTATTTCTCTCTATCTAGACCCTTTGGCTTCATTCCTTTGAAACCCATTCCATTAGGGTTGCAGAGAGATAATCAAAATAAAACATTGGTAGAGGGTTTATTACCAAGCATAGTAGAGAAAGAAGGCCACAAGGGACGAAAGAATCCATTTTTCCCAGTCTACAATTATTGTATAATGCTTTATGTGGGCTATAAAATGATAAGAATCAAGGCTAATCCGACACTTGGAAGAAGCACAGATGTTTTTGGAAGCAATTGAAGCACTAAATCTCTTCCCTTGCTACAAACTGGTTTGCAAATGACGGGAAGTCAAGGTTACAAATATGAGCTCATCTTCTTTGCACTTAACCCTTATCAGATATTAGGATTATATCTAGTTTTGCAAACATTCCTAATAGAGAACTCCATAAATATTTGAATTCCTTATGAAATTGAATTAGGGAGGTAGAACATAAGGTGGATAGAAAGGTTTAATGAAAACACATAATGTGTTCGATCATAGAGGGCTAGAAGGGATTTCCTTTTCCAACATCAAATTTAAGTGGGTATCTATTGCTTCATTAAAGGATTATTATAACTAATTTGTGGTGGTATTTTTTATTAGTTTTCGAAATTTAGTAAATTTTCTCAAGATTTATCTAATTATGATACTTGAGAATTATATAACCATTTTCTTGATTGTATTTACTTTGAGAAGAGAGGCTCAATGTTCTATTATTAAAATATTATAGATATTATTAGGCTTGAAATAAAAAAATTTAAACTCATTCCATCATTTCTATTGTTAGTGTAGAATTGACTAGCAAAGAGAGCTATAGATGATTGTCCAAAAATATTAGGAACAACCTCATTTTTAATGACTTATGGAAGGGGATCTATGAAGGAGAGTAAGACAATGCATTTTCTAGGCACACATTTGATAGAAAGAGCCATTTGAGGGGAAAAGGAAAGAAAATCCTATTCCCTAATTGTTGCTTTTGTAAATTAAGACCCTAGTATTCATATAGTTTTGGTTACATGTTCTTATGGTGCTCTGAAAAGGCTTAATATCTATATCATTCAAACTCAAAATTGGAAGTTGTCTAGTTGATGGTAAAATTATTCAACTTTGAGTTGAAGGATGATGATCCCTTAGCCATAGCCTCAGAGATTAGGTCCATCATGCATGATGTAGATGCCACCATAATTAAAAAGGGAATTCCTCTCATAGCCTTTGTCAAGGTCCTCTATCCTACATAGTCTCAGTACCTTGAATCCCTACAATCTAGTGTGCAACTAAAGGCTATTAATTCTCACACCTTGATGGAAAATCTTGTAGAAAAAGAGAGATTTTGAGAATAGGAAGAAAGCATTTTAGTCCCCTAAATAAGTAGTGTTCCTTGGTCACAAAGAGAAGAGTCATTCATGTGATTATCTTAAAAGAAAAGGTGGAAGAAGATGACATGGAAGGACGAATTACAAAGGCAAGGGCAAACAACCTGAAGGACAAAAAAATGATTTTCACTACATTCAGTGTAATAGATATGGGCATGATTCATCTACACCAAAAATTCCATGGGAGAGGATCAAATAAGACCACAAACAAGAAAAAGCTAAAATTCCAAGTCCAATAAAAAGTAAAGCACCTAAATCTACTCATTACATTGTTTCCCATTGCAAATTGGAATAAATGAAGATATGTTTAGTACTTAATTTTCTTCTTATATAGATGCATGACTACTTGATGTAGCTATAACCTTCCATGCGACCTTTTAGAAAGACTTCTTTGAATACTTGAATCCCAGTGTATATGGTGTTGGCAGTTCTCAATTTTCATGAATTTCCGAAAGCTATTGTGGTTACCCTTAACTAATTCTACCCTAATGATAAAAACTATAGAGCTAATAATAATAAACATTACCATGTACAGTGATGTGTGGTTTAACGGTAAGACACATGGGTGAAGCCCGGGAGGTCTGAAGTTCAAATCTCATTGAGTACAGTGACCTGCTGTGGTGGCGGCTAGAGGGGCGGACCCCCCTACCGTGGGTGTGCTCTTGCTAAAACCATAGGATCTTAGTATACCCGACTTGCAGGTGGTTGGTTATGCTCTTGGTGTTATAGTGGCAGCAATGAGGTTTGATCCTGGTCTCCCGTGGATTAAACTTGATAGTTACCGATTCACCATGTGGTTAAAAAAAAAATAATAAACATTACCTCGGAGGTGGGACACTTTGTTAAACATAACCCTATGATAACGTTTAAGGTTAATATGCATTTTGGTTCTCCTAAATAAAGATTTCCTATTGAGAATATGCTACATGGATAATATAAATGTTTTATATGAAAACGCAAGAGTTGGAGGTCTCTTTTTGTTATACGATCACTTGAACCGCGAGAAAATATATATTACATATATTCGATATGACGGTGGAAATTCCTTGCAAGCCAAATTTTGAGAGTTCTATACATATATGCCCCTATTCAAATGTCTCTATGCCCCGTGACACATTTTATACGTTCTATGGTTTGAAGTATGGCATATGCGTCGTGTTATATCTTATGGTTATGTTTGGGAACATATTTTAATGAAATATGATGTATATAACAAATTCATTCATTCATAGAACCTTAGGTTTGATCTACCTGATAAAAAAATTATTAATGGGTGACTTTTATTTGGTTCATACGTGGCTTGATAGAGGTGTTGGTATTAAATAGTGAGATATTTACCATAATATTTGGAACATTGTTTATTATGGAAATGTTATCATTGACAATGATATGTGATTTAAGGTTCATATTAATCGACAACATGAAAATTACTCCGTAGTCTACGTGGGATTCTCTTAACTATGTTATTAGTCTAGTTGAGATCTTGACAAAAAAATTATTAATGGGTGACTTTTATTTGGTTCATATGTGCCTTGATCGAGGTGTTGGTATTAAATAGAGAGATATTTACCATAATATTTGGAACATTGTTTAATATGGAAATGTTATCATTACAATGATATGTGATTTGAGGTTGATATTAATCGACACCATGAAAATTACTTCGTAGTCTACGCGGGATTATCTTAACTATGTTATTAGTCTAGTTGATATCTTAACGCATCTTTGTACAGTCACTCACCGTCCATGTGTAGTGCACTAATCATAGCATATAATTCATAGATAGTGTTCCTTGCTCCTTGACAGTGATGTGCCTTAACGGTCTCACAATGCTATCGAGTCACCCTCCTCTTTCATCAAACCCTACCACAATGGAATATTTCTATTGGCTCGCATTTAGTTGATGAGTGACATGGTATAGAAAGTTTTGTGTTGAGTTTTGGATCGTTTTATTTCATTCCACCTTTTCACTTTGAGATTTATTATAGCACTTACTCATCACTATTACCACTACCTCGGCCTTTGCACTCAATATATGCCTTTCATCGAGCCTTTAGAGGGTTATCATTCCTTCACCTCTGTGAATTCAATTCCCTACAAAAGAAATATTGGAAAAATACCATTCTGGACCAGTGAAATGAAGCAGATATTCGAATCCTGTAGCACAACAACTGAGTTTTCCCTCCTGAGTGCAATTGGTTACTAGGTATGTTTCTAAAATGGTTTTCTTATAAAAATATCAAACATTTTCAAAGTGATTTCCCTACATTAATGATTATTCCTCTTCCCAAATTTTCATTCTAAATTGGCACTAGTGTGGTTTTCTTCCGTCTAAAACATATTTTTCATTGAACATTCTATTCTTGGTGAGTATTAAAGAAATATACCCCTCATGTCTCACATAAAGAATGAAACCTGGTTCACTATCTGTGGTATTTATGTATAGTTATAGAGGCTGGTTCTTGTTCTATAGTGAGGAAACGTTCCATGTAACGTTCCATGTAATGGTGCAATTCCCTTTGAGGTAACCCTCGGGCATATGACATCTGACATTATTCGTTTGATTCTTACTGTGAATTATTGCAGTCCGGGAAACAATTTTCCTTACCTCTATTTCCAATAGAAAAAGAAATTGAACTCGATGAATCTTGTAAATCGAAGTTCCATTTTTGGCGGGCCTTAGTGATGTTGGTCTATATGCTATATTTGTTTCCATTCTCTTCACACTATTAACAACTTCAGGGGATAATTAAGTTGTTTGTTCTTATTTAAACTTTGATAAATGAAAAGGGTTAATTATATAAATTTAAATTTTTGAGAACCTAATTTGATAACTAAGCATTTCAATCTCTCCCATTAAGTATTGCCTTGGGAGAAAAAACCATGGTGATGCCATGCATAAGGTTTTTTTTGTCTTCCTCCTCCATTAGCAAAGAAAATCGGTCAACTCATCATTATTTCTTTGCAATGAACTTGTAAATTTATGGTTATTTCTCCATCCCTATCAAATGTTTGTATTGGCTTTAATTTATGGTTATTTCTCCATCCCTATCAAATGTTTGTATTGGCTTTAATGTTTATAGTGATGATACACATGTTTCTCAACTATACCTACCCAATTTCAACCCTATTTTTCTTAAATCAAACAAATTGTTTTTTTTTTCACTTGAGGATTGCATACTATTTTTGAAAATATTTTTTCAATTGTTTTTAACACCATGTTGATAGTGTTTCATTTCATATCGCATGATTTTGTTCAATATTAATAAAATATATTCCCTCCACGACTAAAATAAAAAAGGGAAGACCAATCTTGTCCCTACACTATTAAAATAAAAAGGGGAAGACCAATGTTGTCCCTGCCACGGTTAATTTTTCAATAAATATTTGATAGACTGGTCCAACCCCTGAGTTTACTCCATTTGTGTGTCTCTCTAATTTTTGTTCAAGAATAAAAAGAGATTGTATTGGTTTTCTTAGAATTTGCAAATAGATTTCCACAACTTGCCAATGTCATCCCCTTTCCTTCTCAATTTTATTCCTTCTTGTTGGTTTTTTGAGCTCAAATACTTGTTCCTTTTTTAATGATAAATTCCACATCATTCCCTATCTATAAATAAATTTTTTTATTGCATTCTCAGTATGAGTCCCTTTAACATGAAGAAGAGAAGAGAAAAGGAGAACAAACTTTAAAATTTGGGAATAAGGATGGGTAGGAGGCCCAAAGTGTCAATTCATTTTGATGCAGACTTAGAACAACTAAGGTAATTGGTTTAGATTGGAATAGTTAATATTTTAGACTAGCCTATCCCTTAGCATGTGGAAAAACCTCAGCAAGCCTGGATTCATCATGCATCCAAGATCTACATCCCTATACCATGGCATGTGTCTGCTCCTCTTGTTTTTCCTAACAATTATGGTTGGAAAAACACAATTATAGCACATCCTCTCTAGTTTGTTCAAGGTCGGTATGCTACTTCATTGCCTCCTCATATTGAAGAAAATGTCTATCATTATTTACAATCAAATGCATCATGTTTTTTTCACTCTCCACAGGTTGCACCAAAACCTTCCACACTTGCAAGTCAACACACTACATCTACTGCCCAAATCTCTAAACAATCCATTGTACTTTCTACTTTAGATGGTCAGTCCAGTCCTCAAAGAATGCAACCATTCCTCAACCTACCACAAGTGATAAAAAGGAAAAAACACCAAGTCACTCTCTATCATTCTTCACATGGCTCTTCCCATTTCATCACTTCTCACCCTCAATACGAAGAGAAACAAGCATGTAGTCCTCGATGATACAGGACAATTGTTTATGGTTGTTTGCAGTACAATTTTGGTGCACTTGTATATACTATGGATGTACGATGGTAAATAGTGCAACTATTTTAGTTTTTCTTGGATACTCATCACTATACATACTTGTGGATATTTATGATGTTTTATTTTATTTATAAAATCAGATTTTTTTTTAAAGAAAAGAAACACATGGTTATTGATATGGATTATTGTTTGTCAAGTACATTTATTTTGGTACGTTTTGTATATATATATATATCATGAAGAATATGGAGAGGCAAGGAGTTTTTGGGGCAAAAAGAGATGGAATTTATGAGCATACTTATTATTATGACATGACCACTTATGGATATTTTGTCTTATAATTCAATAATTTTAGTTTTGTCATATCCATGGTTGTTGATACATGTGTATGGTATATTTGCATGATTATTATTATTATTTAGACATGTTTATTCATTATAATTAGATGATCGTTTTGATTATGGAACAAAAGGGAGGTCCCATCTACTAGGCTCAAAAAATAAAAAGTTTTATAAACTAATTTAGTAATTATTCTTTTAGAACATCTATTCCTCATGCTTTATAATCAAATTCAGATTATAAAACAAAACATAATACAATATTTTAAAGAACAAAACATCCCACAACTATTTTCAAGGCCTTTAAATGGGGATTAGATCCATGAAGGAAGGAGGGAGAGAATTGTGAAGAGAGGCATGCCACAAAATTTCTAAGTTGTTATTTTGTTCTCTAATTTTATTTTCTTAGAAGTTAGAAGCTAATACTGATGGTGAAAACAATCTCATTTCACCAAAGCGACATGAATTATGGTGATTCCATCAATATTTTATATTTGTTAACCAGTGTTAAAAATTATCCTTTTGTAGAGAGCAAGTTGCCCATAAATATACTTTCTTGAAATATTTCAACCAATTTCCATCCTTCTTTTTTCTGAGTCATTGTATATGATTTAATTTTACATTACAATAGTTTAATGTTGAGATTGGTCAAATACTTTTGTGTAAGTCTTCCTTTCAATATTTTGGCTGTACTTATTTACCATTAAGAAAATTAGCCTTTATTTTTCATCTTTGTTACTATTCATATCTAGTTCTTTTATTATATACTTTTATAACAATAGTTTCTCTTTGCTTCATGTAACTGTCGCAACTTATGCTCTATAGAATTCAGGGCCATCAAACCAAGATTTTGATTAGCTCGTTGCTTTAACCAAATGTGATTCTCATTTCAGTTTTATTTTGTTTCCTTTGTTTATGAACTACATTATTATTTATGTACATTTTCTTTTCTTTTTGTTAATGTAAATTCCTCTTTATTGTAATATAAATCTTCATTATAACAAATATAAAACAAAAAGAAATGTAAAACCATAGTTGCAAATTTAGAGCACCCTATCTCATTATCTCGTTGAGTTAACGAGATTCAAGGATTTGAATTGTTAAAGGCTAATTAACTTTAAAAATCATCCACATATTTTTGCAACCATACTCAGGAACGATTCTTTCCTCGAGTTATTTTGAAATCTTTGTTGATTCATCATAATCTAATCACACCAACAACCTGGCCTTATGCCTGAGTTGAATGATCACAGGAACATTGATATTTCCCTACTTGACGTTATTTTAAATAATGTTTGTGAGATTGAGATATATGATGAACAAGAGGCCTGAATTAATCAACAACAAAAATATGAATTCCAACTAGTGCATGACCCTCATCAATGATTTTTGCATGAATAGTGAGCCTCGGTCTTTGATATGTCGTAGAGGTGACAATCATGAATATCCCCCATTAACGAAATCTAACATTTTAGGGTTGTTTTATAAGTCAAATCACATCATTGTTTCTTTGAAAGTCGCACAAGTTCATCTCCAACTACTTCACGAGCTAAAAAAAGCCATGTCTTGAACACAGGGTCAACCTTCAATTAGGACTCAATGATCCTAAGCCTCTAGGTCTTCTACATCTCATTCTGGTTCTATTGCTACCCGAGCTATGTCATTTGGATCTATTTATTCATCTTTCAATCCTCAACTATCTAATACTAATTCCATCAAATTCATTCAAAAATATTGTCTCTTTTAGTTTGAGGAGGATGCTAATGAAACCCCTTAGCAGATTCAAGCCCCTTTGAATCTTCCTCTTGCAAATTATCCTCTCCCCAAGTTTAAATATCATATTCCCAAGTTCTTTTTTGATGGCACCATTACTACAAACAGACACTTAATTTCCTTTTCTAATGCTTTCCACACTATTGGGAAAATGATAATGAGTCATGTCCGTGATTGTTAATTAATTCTCTCTGAGGAAAGGCTATTGTTGATTTATTTGAATTATGTTTGGAATCCTTTAGCACTTGGGATGAAATTTTTTATTGGTTGAAATCAACTTATGGCAAATTTGGGTGCTTGATTGATCTATTAAGTGATTACAACAATGTTTTCTTTTCCGAAAGTGAAAAATATTAAAAGAATTAATCTTCAATTTATTACAACTTATAATCAAATATTTGATATTATCTTGCCTCATAACCAAGCTGCAATAATTCACTATTAGAATGCATTACCTCCTATTTATCGCCAATTATTAGAGGAGAAGAACACCACCATCCTTGAATCTAGCTTGCAAATATGTATGAAGATCAACTTGGAAGGATAGGCATACCTATTGAAGGTCAATCTAACCAAATAGATATGACTTCCATCTTATGACTCATGCAAGACATGAGAAATATATTGATTACATATGAATGAAGACTTAACTCTCAACATGAAGCATCCACTTTGTGGAATGCACATGTTTCCAAATGATAAAAATGACAATGTTTGTATTAATGAAAATAAAACCCACTCTTGAGCTCTACGAAAGAGAGTTTGAACGAGGAGAGTCTGGCTCTGCAGAACGCTCTACATTGTTCACCAACATTACACATTAAATAGAATACATGGTTTTAGGGAAGTTAGAACAACATCCTAAGAAATAGAAACTAATTCCTATCATGAGGCTACGTGAACCAACTCTACCTATTCTAGGATATTCTCCATTATCTTCAACACTCCCCCTTAATGGAGAATGGGTTCACATATATGCCTAACATCTCCTTAAATATTTGAAATTTTACTTTTCCAAGGGGCTTAGTGAAAATGTCCGCAACATTATCACTTGTATTACAATATTCCAGATGAATTTATTTAGATTGCACTTTATCCCTTACAAAATGGAATTGAGTATCAATATGTTTCGTGATTTTGTGAAACACCAAATTGTTGGCTAGCTTGATTGAACTTTGATTGTCGCATTTGATTGTTGTTGCGACTATCTGTTCTTCTCCAACATCCTAGAGATGTCTCCGCAACCAAACGGCCTCGCATGTTGCTACACAAATGGCTTGATACTCTACTTCTACTGAGGACAAGGAGACTGTATTCTCCTTCTTGCTACTCCAAGTGATCACCACGGATCCAAGACTGAATGCATAACCTATTATAGATCTCCGATCATCTACATTTCCTGCCCAATCTGAATCTGTAAATCCTGCCAGTCTAACATCAGAAGAGTCAGCGTAAATAATTCCATAATCTACAGTACCTTGTAGGTGCCTCAAAACATTCTTCGTTGCATTCTAGTGGCTTTCAAGTGGATTAGAACATAAATTGGCTTAACATGCTCACTGCATAAGCCAAATTAGGTCTAGTGGTGGTTAGGTAGATGAGACTCCCAACCAGCTGTCTATAAATTGTTGCATCTGCCACTTTTGAGCCATCCTCACACTGCAATTTGATGTTCTGCTGCAATTGTACGAGTGCAGACTTACACTAATCCATTCTAAACTTTTCTAACAGACCTTTGACATAATTTTCTTGAGACAAAAATGTTTGACTTGAATCTCTCCAGATCTCAAGACCTAAACAATATCTGAGTTCACCGAGATGCTTCATCTCAAACATCTGTGACATCTGTTGCTTGATTTCATCAATCATATATATAGCATCACCTGTAATTATCAAATCATCTACATATAATGAAATCAGCACTACGCACCCTTGTTCATCTTTCATGGTGTAAAGATTAGGGTCATTCTTGCTTCTATTATAGCCAACTTGTAGAAAAAATGAATCAATTTTTTCATACCACGACCTGGGAGCTTGTTTTAGTCCATAGAGTGCTTTCTTCAATCTACAGACTAAATGTTCTTTTTCCTTCTAGACAAACCCTTCCAGTTGCTCTAAATAAACCTCTTCTTTCAGTTCTCCATTTAGAAATGCAGACTTTACATCTAGTTGGTGCATTATCCAATGTTTCTTAGTAGCTAAAGCAATTAACATTCTGATGGTGTTCAATTTAGCTACAGGGACAGAGGCTTCTTCATAATCTATCCCTTCTTTTTGTGTATACACCTTTACAACCAACCTAGCTTTCAGTTTTTCTATAGTTCCATCTGCATTGATTTTTGGTTTATATAACCATTTCCCACCTATGACCTGTTTTCCTCTAGGGAGTTCTACTAATTCCCAAGTGTTGTTTCTGATTATTGAATCATCTTCCTATTCCATGGCTATTTTCCATTCATTATTTTCATTTGCTTCTTTATAACTAGATGGTTCAACAACATTCATCATACTAGTTATAAATACATTTTCCCTATATCTTGCAGGCATTTCAGCTTTCCTACCTGATCTCTTGAGTGGTGGGGTGGTGGTTTCAAACCTTATTTCTTCCAGCTGCTGTTGTTGCTGTTGTTGTTGTTGTTGTTGTTGTTGTTGTTTTTGTAGTAGTTGCTGCTCTTGTTGTTGTTCATCCTTTGCCTTTGTTTTCTACTGACTGTGATTGTTCTATGCATCTTCTTATTCAAAGAACGGAATGTCCCATCCATCATAGTGCTCATCAGTTTCTTCACCATCCTGCTCATGGAATTTAACATCTCTACTAACAAAGATCTTGTGAGTAGAGGGATTAAATAATCTCTATGCTTTATATGACGAACAATACCCTATAAAAGTGCATTTGATGGCTTTTGAGTCTAATTTCTTTCTATCTTCCTTGGGTATGTGGGAAAATGCTTTACATCCAGATATTCTTAAGTGTTTTACTGCAGGCTTATATCCATACAAATCTTCAAAAGAAGTTTTAAACTCAAGACTTCTTGTAGGACTCCTATTTTTTAAATAAACTGTAGTATTCACTGCTTCAACCCAAAAAACATTTGAAATATTCTTACCTTTCAGCATACTTCTCGCACATTCCACAAGAGTTCTGTTCTTGCCTTCTGTTACTCCATTCTGCTGTGGAGTATGGGGTACTGTAAACTGCTGGAAAATTCCATGATCTTTACAATATCTAATCAGCTCATCTTTCTTGTATTCTCCCCCTTGATTAGAACGAAGAATTTTTATCTGTTTCCCTGTTTTTCTTTCAATCATATTTTTAAACTGCTTAAAATATTCAAATGTATAATTCTTCTTATTTAAGAAATACACCCAAGAAATCTTTGTACAATCATCAATAAATAGTAGGAAATACACTGCACCTCCTAATGATTTTGTCTACATGGGACCACATAGGTCTGTGTTTAGTAACTCAAGTATATTCCTTTGTTTCTTTTCTACTCTAACAAGGAACTCTTCTTTATGCATTTTTCCTAAAGTATAAGCATCACAATCATTATGTACATTCTTTAGCATAGGAAGATCTCTTACCTTTTCTTTCCTCTGTAGTAACAACAAATCATTGTAATTGATGTCGCTGAATCTTTGGTGCCAAAGATCTTCTATAGTCAAGCTCACTATTGTCAATGCTCGAACCAATGCAGGTCTGACATCCAACTTGTATAGTCCTCGTGTTCGGATTCCTGTAGCAATTGTCTTCATTCCATCTAGCAGATCCTTAATGTAACAGTTAGATTTTAAATTCAACTTTCAAATCTTGATCTGTAATCATTGATATAGAAATGAAGTTATTTGTTGTGCGAGGAACATACAGTACATTATAGATTTGTTTGATATTACCATCAGGTAGAATATTAGAAACTTTCCCACATCCTTTTATTTGATGGCTTCTGTCATCTCTTAGGTAAATTTATGCGCCTTCGTTGATCTCTTTAAAATCGTCTAGCTAATGGTTGCTCCCTGTCATGTGTGTTGATGCTCCTGAATCTACATACCAAATGTCTGCATCAACATTTTCATCACGATCTACCATGAACAATCTCAAATTATGCACCTAATCACCATTTGCGAGATGACCTGCATGTCTATTTGGCTTCTTCTTTCCTTCATGATACTTCTTTTTCCTACATTCCCCAGCAATATGACCTAATTTTCTACAATAAAAACATTTACTTTCAGAGTATTTGTTATTCGAATGCATACCTTGGGTGAGATTTGGCCGTTTATGTGAACTTGCTCCGTTTTGCTGTTGTGGACCTAGTTTCCCTCTGTAGAAGTTCTTCCTCACCACCAATGCAAGATCGGCACTCTGGGGCTTTAGAGTCGATCTCCTCTCTTCTTCCTACATCAGTATACCTGTCAGCTCTTCAAAGTGCGAGATCTTTTCTCTGGCATTGATCCCAGTGATGAACATCTAATAGTCATCAGTGACACCATTAATTGTAATGGTCACAAGATCTCTATCGTCCATTATATGACCAATGTCTGATAATTTGGTTTTCAGATCCTTGATCCTTGTTATAAATGAAGAAATTGTTTCATTCTCCTCCATCTTCATGGACAAGATCTTACTCTTGAGGAACAAAAGACGATTTGAATTCCTGATCTCATACAACTCCTTCAGAATTCCCCAGATCGCGTTAGCTTACTTACCTTCTCTGATGTGCGGTATAATGCAATCTTTCACTAACATCCTTAACATTGTCCTTGCTCTGCTTTCTCATTTCTCCCAATTTGGTACTGTTGTTGATCCAACCACGAGCCTTGGCTCATCCCCATTCACAATCGTCCAAGCACTCTGCGCTTCTAGTAGAGTCTACATCTTGAACTTCCAATTCGCATAATTGGAACCATTGAGTTTGTTATGCTCATTCATGCATGCTTCAAAAATATTGTTATTCATCTTGGTGATTTAGAAAAAAAATTTGACAGGTAAAAGATGTTAAATTTACCCCAGATCTGTGACAAAGACAGATCACTGTTGTTTGATCTCGCAATACACACACAGATCACTGTGGCTTTCTTCTCAGCCTCTAGACAACCTCTTGCTTTCATCTACAGCCTTGTTCTTGGCTTCCCCACTCAGCTTATCTGACAGCTACAACCTTGTTTTTGGCTCGCTTTACAATTTCTTCGATTTACATGATCATCGCAAATATTTGTACAATATCCAAGACTAGTCGCAACCGTCACAGAAATACACCAATTTTTCAAGACTAGTCGTAGATATACGCCCAATTTCTGAGACTGTCACAGAAATACACCAATTTTTTGAGACTCGTCGCAACTGTACACTAGAAAAATGCGACAATCGAAAAATGAAAAGTTCGAGAAGTGTAGTAGTGTATTGTTGTGGCTATCCACTCAAAACCTGTGATGATTTTGGTTCAAAGAACCACCCACCTGCGAGCGTATAGGTTCCTCAACCCTGTCGCTCTGATACCATGATAAAAATGGCAATGTTTGTATTAATGAAAATAAAACCCACTGGTGAGCACTATGAGAGAGAGCCTAAACCAGGAGTGTTTGGCTCTGCAGAACACTCTACATTGTTCATCAACATTACACATTAAATAAAATACATGGTTCTAGGGAAGTTAGAACAACATCCTAAGAAATAGAAACTAATTCCTATCCTGAGGCTACGTGAACCAACTCTACCTATTCTAGGATATTCTCCATTATCTTCAACACCAAACATGTTTACTAACATGTTCTCCCGTTTTGTCACCCATGTGCAAATTTTGTGAGTAATATCATAATGGAAAAACATTTCAAATTTGAAAAAGTGCTAAGGATACTATTTTTGGTAAAAGACTTGACTCTACCATGGCAAAGCTTGATTAGGCCGATGAAAAAGATGTCCTAGCTATCAAAAATAGAAATGCTTATAAGAATCGTACTTCCAAAGAAAATTGTTCCAAGAAAGATTTGAATAAAAATACCTCATATCATTATTTTAACCATTCGTATATAAATAATTCCACCCCCAACCAAGCTGTACATTCTTCCCCTCCTCCTCCTTTAATTATGTTACCCAAATTTAGTATTTTGACTCAAATGAAAAACATTAAAGTTGACGTTTCATTACTTGATATGGTCACAATGCCTGAGCATCAAAAGAAAATAAAAGTATTAGTTGAAGGGAAAGTTTCTACCCCCATCCTTTATTTGGATATTCAACTTGAATAACCCCCTAAGGAATCACCTTTCACTGCTAACAATCCTTCCATCCCCTTCAAGGCCTGTCAATTTTATGTATCCATGAATATTAATTATAAAATCTAACATTGTTGTTTGATATATGGAGTTATGGACAAAATTTTGTGCATAACATTCCGAAGAAATTTGTCTACAATGTTTTGATGATACCCCATAGAATATAGTAGGTTTCAATAACTCACTACAAGAATCTATTTTCGTAATCAAAGATATCACCTTTTTTGGTTTTTCCCACCATAAAATTAGAAATACATGTAACATAGAGGTAATGGACATGTTGATTGCAAACTATTATATTGTATTACGAATGGATTGATAGGTCCATACAAGTGAATACTTATCTTTTAATGGAACGCACATGACCGTTCCCAAAATTTCCAAAAACATTAATGTTTATATGATAGTTTGAATCAATCCATTCATCAAAGACCTACCTCAAATATATGTTAATTATGTTGAATAGGAAATGGGAATTTACTCCCTATTTACAAAGGAAGATGGCTCCCTATGAACATGAAGTAAATGATCAAATTTGGTATTTACATTTTTATGATGCCTCATCTCGCGAAGGAAATGGTGTTGGTATTCTCTTGTAATCTCCTCAAGGTAAAATGAACCAATATTCTTTTATACTGAAATTTTATTGTACCAACAATGCTTCCAAGTTTTAGGCCCTTCTTCCTAGAATCAAACAAGCTCTTGCATTAGGATGTAAATATTTGACTTCTTTCAGTGATTCAAAAATTTTAGTTAACCTTGTTAGGAAAGTGTTCTCTCCCACCAATAAGGTAATCAAGCGTTACACTTAATTGAATTTGGAGAAAATATCTCTATTGACCTCTTTTAATATTACTCATGTATGTAGAGAGCTTAATTATTTAGCTAACGATTTGGTTTCTTATGCTCCAAGTCATTTTCGTCAAACCCTACTTGATAGGCCCGATTTTGTGTTTCAATATTTGTATAAGCATCATCTCCAAAATAATGTAGAATACCGGAAGTCTTTCAAGATGACGAGAATTTTTTTATTTTATTCAAAATCAACCAAAAGATGACAAGTAGATAATATCACTAAAAGAAAAGGAGTATCCTTGTAGACTATCTCCCCTAGAAAGCTCCTTTTCTCTCAGTGATGTTCCCTCATTGAAGAATAATCACAGAGAATAATATAAAAGGAAATTGGTCAAACCATCTTGATTGACATTGTGACTTTCAAGGATCCTAAGATTTTACAAATTGGGGATAAATGTACTAACAAATAAAAGGAATGGTTCATTTCCCTTTTCAAGGAATTATCTGACATCTTTGCCTGGTAATATAAGAATATTTGTGATTTTGATCCTAGTATCATACACAAAACTATTCTAATTAAATAAGATGCAAAACGCATAAGGCAAAGATAAAGACTAGTTAAGCTGACACTCGAAGCTACCATCCAAAAAGAACTAGAAAGAATTCTTAATTCTCATATGTTTTTTCCTATTAAATATTCTGAATGGGGAGTGAATCTAGTCCTTATGATAAAGAAAAATTTGGATATATGTTGATGTGTTGATTACCTATCTCTAAATAAATCATGTGTAAAGAACAATTCCTCCCTACCTAACATGGATCTGATTCTACAACAAGTTGCAAGAAGTCATGACAAATGGTCAATTCGGATATCCATAGTATTTTATAGATCACTATGCCTATTTCTTCCACAAATGGAAATAGATATATGATTATTTTTATTGATTATTACACTAGGATGTGTTGGGTATACTTGTTGAAAACTAATTTAGAAGATTTTGAAACATTAAGAAATTTTCATACATGGATTCAAAATGACATATGATCACATATTGGTTCCTTTTGTATTGATAATGGAAAAAAATACACTTCTAATGAATTTGAAAACTATGTTCACCAACAATGATTCAAGATAAAACTTCCATTCCATACAATATACTTCTAATTAATTTGGAAACTATGTGCACCAACAATGATTCAACATCAAACTACCATTCCAAAAAATCCTGAACAAAATGGTGTAGCTAAAAGAATGAATATGATGATTTTGAATATGGATTTCTTTAGGATACTTTAAAAAAAAGTAACAATAATGTTTTGGGATGTTGTATTTCTATGTGTGACATATGTGAAAAATAAATGTCCATGTCATTCTTTTAGAAATAAGTCTCCTTATCAAATATGGTATGACCACTTTCCTTCAATAAGTCATCTTAGGGTGTTTGTTCCACCTATGATGCCTCGATTCAAACAAAGAAGTGATATTTATGAAAAGAGTCGAAAATTCATATCCTTCGGTTATTCAGATACCACCAAAGCATATTGTCTTTACAATGAGGTAAATAAAATGTTTTTATTATTATTATTTATAGATGTGATTTTCTTGAATCTTCCATAATTGAAAAAACATTTTAGTGGCAACGTGATCATTTGACAGATTGAATCATGAAAACATTTTTCTTGAAATTGATAATGAGATTCCACATCCTTAAGGGGGGGTCCCTATCTTGGATCAAAATATCAAATCTCCTTCAAAATAATTGTCACCTCCTCATGAAGTTCTTACCACATCTTCAAATCAAGAAGACCCATTGAGTGATGTGATTAAGAGGATTGGAAGGCTAAGTCTTGATGTAGCCCCATCTCAATAAAAATAGAAACTTATAACATCTAAGAAAAGTTCGCTAAAATGGCTCATCAAAACACTTGAAAGTGTTCACCCTAGTGAGGTCAAAATGATGCGAACTAGAATTTCCACCAAAACAAATGAAGGTGATGTAGATGATTCTAACGTAGTTGATGATATGCATGTTTCATATGATTGTGAATTTAATTTATCTAGTAAATTTGAATCAAATTCCTTTGAAGAATATTCTTTTTGTGATGAATGGAAATAAGCACTATAGGGAGAGTATGATTTTCTCGTAAAGAATGAAACATCGAATTTCATGGACCCTTATTTAGAACCAAACCAATTGGCTACAAGTCGGTCTACAAGGGAACTTACAAGTGAGATGGCTCACTTGAAAAACAAAAATAAAGGCTCATGGAAAAAGGATTTGCATTGAAATAAGGTGTTGATTGTGAAGATACCTTTGCCCCCACAACAAAATGGGCCACTCTGTAGACTCTCTTTTCTTTAGAAGTTCAGAATAGATGGAAATTTCATCAAGTTTATGTTAAGAGTACTTTCTCAAATGGGGACTTAAAAGAAAATGTCTTTATGCATTAGCCAAAAGGACTTTTTGTGAAGGGGCATGAAAAAAAAATATGCAAACTCATCAAATCCTTATATGGCCTAAAACAAGGATTATGAGCATAATATGAAAAATTAGATGACCAATTTATAAAATTAAACTTGAACACTTTATTCATGATGCAACTATGTTCATTAAGAAAATTGGAAAACTTGTAGTCAAACATAGAACAACAAAAACTATATTGCATCCATAAAGAAAGAGTTTAAGAAATGATTTGAGATGTTAGATTTGGCACACCTTCAAAACCACTTGGGCATTTAAATGACCCAACATCCAAGGTATATATTAATTTCTCAAAATAAGTACTTTGGAGAATTGTTAAACAATTTTGGCATGGCTAAATCTAGTCCTTTGTCTACTCCGATTGAACAAAATTTAAAGCTCACATCCATAAAAGGGAATGAATTTGAGGATGCAAGCAGGTATAAAATTTTATGAGAAGACTTATCTACCTCACCCCTACAAGTCCAAATATATCATTTTATATTGGAATTATTTCTAGGTTTATGTAAAATTGATGTGAAGGACATTAATCCACAATAAAAAGAGTTCTAAATTATTTAAAAGGAGCTCAAATATTTGGAATAAAATATTCACATGTGGATGACTTCAATTTGATTTGATATTCCCATTCAAAATTTGATGGATATAATGAAAATGAAGTGTCTACTCGAGGTTATATTATGAGTCTTGGATTAGGAGTTGTCTCCTAGAGCTCACATAAATAGTTAGTTCCAAAATATTCCATGAGAGATGCATATGTTCTGCAAGTTGTAGAAGTAATAAAGGAGATTGTGTGACTGAAAAAAATCTTAAAT
The DNA here is from genome assembly GCA_031772625.1 of Pinus tabuliformis. Classification (NCBI taxonomy): domain Eukaryota; kingdom Viridiplantae; phylum Streptophyta; class Pinopsida; order Pinales; family Pinaceae; genus Pinus; species Pinus tabuliformis. The sequence goes on along the minus strand of CM062820.1, from coordinate 880,427,301 downwards.
ACTTGAAGTAGAAATAAATGAACTCTACTACCATTCTAATTAACAATGTTCTACAATTAATCTAGCTAGGTATCCCAAATTCCATGATCAAACCAAACATATCAAGACAAAGTATTGTTTGATTCAATATCCTATAAAGGATGACTATTCATCTAAGACATTGTTCCACAAATAAGAAAATTGCACACATCTTGACCAAAGCACTTGAAAGAGAATGTTTTGAAATTTTCATAATGATGTTTGGACTTAGAAACACCCCTTAAAATTAAGAAGAGGGGTGGGTTAATATTAGAAACCTAATCCTTGAGCATTGGGTGAATAATTTGAAAATACCTAAATTAAGGAAAATGTGAATAATTACAATAGGAATTAACATGGGAAGAAGAATCTTAAGGATCAATTTTTTATGTTATATTAGTTTATTCTCATTAATGCAATAATAAACAAATTTGAAGGTTATTTCTTAACCTAAAAAGGAATAATATAAATCATTATATATTTATGTGATTATTTTTACTAAACCAAAAAATGGTTAAATTTAAGTGCTTATTAATATACTCCATATATATTCCACGAGCAAAGTTTTCTTTGATTGTTGTTTAATTACATGCCATTGTTTTGATGATTTTTCTATCCAAGGGGCTTGGAAATAAATTTGCAAAAAATTGTGTATTATTGTTATAACATACTTGTGATGTCATCACATTTCCTAATTCAACACACATTTCCTAATTCAACACATGCACATTGTATATTAATGATTCCAATAGATTAATACAATGCATACAAATACTTGTAGTCACATCTCTTGTTTTTGTAAATTTCATCTATAGATTTCTATTAGTATCAAAAAAATATTATATAGATAAAAAAATCATGTGGTGAAAAATCTTAGGTATCTTATAGGATAACCAACACTAATTCATCATAAGGTCGTTTATAGATTTTATAAGCCAAGGAATATATATATGTGAAAACCTTGTATTTACATCTAAAAACAAAACAAACTATGACAACCATACCCAAAAGATTATCATGGATCCTATAACATTAGTGTTAAAAGAAATGTATAGAGAGTACCAAAAATAGTAAGTATATACCAACAACTCAAAGTAGACCATAAACATAGTGTCCACAAAAATAGGCATAATGGACATATTAGTCCAAAATAATAACTAGAGAGAGAAGAGGAAAGTTTTCATCTATAGTATTCTGAGGTGGAATGTTGTTTAGAAGTAAAACATTGATCACTGCATCTTCATCCTAAATATCATTTCATTCCATTGCTGAGTTGGAAACCATGAATTTTTCCAGTCGATTTAATCTAATCACATCTCATTATTGGTGTATTCCTTTACCCCTTTCAAGACAATTTCTATTGAAAATTATTTGTTCATATTGATGCACTTCTTTTAAACAAGGTTGTCTAATGTATTATGTTTTAAATCATGGAAATGTTCAACACAATAATGTTTTTCGATATAAGAGAGAGTATATATAGTTTGATAATGAAATGTAATAAGTTAGATCCATCTGTGAAGATGGAATTAGTTGTAATGTTTTTAAGAGTAAATAAATTAAGTTTAGAATGATCATCATAAACTACTAATTGAATTTTTATACAGAAAGGTAAAAGTAATGATTAATGTAAACAAAATATATTAATATAAAAAATAATTATAAATTAAATTAAAACTTCGATATTGTTTTGTATGCATAATTCAATGGTTAACGTATTCTTTTTTTCCTTTTTCTTTTATAAGTTGAAATCTAAAGTTTATAATGCTTCACCTCCATAAATTTTAATAGTCAAATTAATTTGTGGAGATGCATATTTTATCTCACACAAAGCATACACTAATTTGATATTGTAACTAAAATTATATGATTTAAACAAAATTACTTTAATAATTACATAGAGTATAGGGGGTTAGAGATGATTTCCTCATCCCAACTTCAAATTTATGTGGGTGTGTATTGATTCATTAAAGGATTATTATAACTAATTTGTGGTGTTATTTGTTATAAGTATGGTGACTTTAGTCACATTTCCAAAGATTTCTCTAATCATGGAGCTTGATAATTTTAGAAGCCTTTTCTTCCTTGTATTTACTTTTAGAAAATAAACTCAATACTCTATTATCAAATGATTATAGATATTATTGTTCTTTTAATTTAAAAAATATATGCATTCCCTCAATTCTATTGCTGGTGTAGGGTTGACTAGAAAAAAGAGCTACCAAGAATGGTCCAAAAATATTAGGCATACCCTCATTTTTAATGACTTATGGAAGAGAATCTATGAAGGACAGGAGGGTAATGCACTTGCCAATGCCACATATGATTAAGAAATATCCATTTCAGAGGAAACCGAAAATAAATTACACCTCCTTGCTATTTCTTTTGTAAATAAAGAGGTGAGTCTTCATATAGTTTCATTTAATAGTTTTTAACGTGCGTTGGAGAAACTGAACTATCTATATGACTCACACTTAGAATTGGAAATTTTCCAATTAATGGTTAAACTCTTCACCCTCCAGTTGAAATATGATAGCCCCTTGGTCCTAAATTCAAATATTAGAGTCATCATGCATGATGTAGATTCCACTAAAGTTAAAATGAAAATTCCTCTCTCATATTTTTGTTGGAATTCAGAGGCACAACAAACCAATAAAACACACAGCAGAAAATCAAACACATATGACACAGTATTTAACGTGGTTCACCCAACCAATCTGGGCTACGTCCACAAAACATAGGCATCAGGGATTTATTAATAAATCAGGAGATTACATCATGAAATCCTCACAAAACTCTGACACTCTCAGCAAACCATCCGAATGGTTGCCTGTTATATAGCATAGAGAATCTAACAGCCTCATTAACTCCCTCACATCAAATATAGGAGGCATTAACTCCCTCCCAACAACCTGGAGCTAATCTAGGAACTGAATTCCTATTGTTGTCACCTACAGAGATTTCTGCCTATTTCACTTCAAACAGAAAATCTCAACAATCTCCACCTTGACAACAATTCGCCTGATGCCCTGTTATTATTATTTTATCTTTTCTGCAAGCCAAGAGAAGCCAAACACCAGCGTAGCTTCTCCAACAAAACTGGTTTCATGAACATGTCTGTACAGTTCTCCTTTGTATGCACCTTTTCAAGAGAGACTCCTCTTTCAGTGATAACCTGTCTTAAAAAATGATATTTGATTGGAATATGCTTTGATTTACTATGATAGGCCGGATTCTTAGCCAAATGTATTGCACTTTGACTATCACAAAGTAACCTGATGTTGTCCTGTAACCTACCAAACTCACCAAGCAAACCTTTCAACCAAACCGCCTCTTTGCAAGCATGCGAAGCAGCAATGTATTCTGCTTCAGTAGTGGATAAAGCAACAATGTTTTGTAGCTTTGACATCCAGCTGATAGCTCCACCTGCAAGAGTAAAGACATACCCTGAAGTTGATCTTCTCTTATCCAAATCACCTGCAAAATCGGAATCAACATATCCGCAAACAGATTCACTACTTTTATTGTAAGAAATACAATAACTACTTGTGCCTCTCAAGTACCGAAGCACCCATTTCACTGCTGACCAATGTTCTTTACCCGGATTTTCCATGTACCTGCTGACAACCCCAACTGCATGAGAAATATCTGGTCGCGTACACACCATCGCATACATCAAACATCCTACTACATTGGCATAAGGAATTCGAGACATATAATCCTTTTCTTCATCTGTATTAGGACATAAACTCGAAGAAAGCTTAAAATGGGAAGCTAAAGGGACTGACACAGGCTTCACATTATTCATACCAAACCTCAAAAGTATTTTCTCAACATACTTCTATTGTGATAGCCACAACTTACCATTACTCCTGTCTCTGAAAATCTCCATGCCCAAAATTTGTCTTGCCGCTCCTAGATCTTTCATATCAAACGTCCTTGCCATCTGAGTCTTCAACCTGTTGATTTCTTCAATGCTTTTGCTTGCTAAAAGCATATAATCAACATATAACACTAAGATAATGAACATGCCATTATTTAACTGCTTAAAATAAACACAATGATCATATTCACTTCTTACATATTTCTGACTCAACATGAAAGAATCAAACTTCTTATACCACTGCTGAGGCGACTGCTTCAGGCCATATAATGACTTCTTGAGCCTGCAGACAAATTTCTCATTGCGATGCTGAACAAACCCTTCCGGTTGTTCCATATATATTTCCTCATCTAAATCATCATGTAGAAATGCAGTCTTAACATCTAACTGCTGCAACTCCAAATCAAACAAAGCCACTAATGCTAACACAATTCTAATTGAAACAATTTTAACCACTGGTGAAAATATCTCATGAAAGTCTATGCCAGCTTTTTGAGAAAACCCTTTTGCAACCAGTCTCGCTTTGTACCTGTCTTCTGTATCATTCACACCCCGTTTCAGCTTGAAGACCCATTTGCACCCTACAGTTTTCCTGCCTTTGGGGAAGTTCAACCAGATCCCACGTGCCATTCTTACCTAAGGCCATCATTTCTTCCTTCATAGCTGCTTTCCACTTGTCACTATTTGAACCTTCTACAGCTTCCTGATAACACAAAGGTTCATCATCATTAGCGATCAAAGCAACTGAAGTAACATGATCATCATACCTTCTCGGAGGGCGTTTGATCCTTGTAGACCTCCTTAAGAATGTTTCTGGTGCTTCCACAATTGGCTGTCTATCATCTGTAGGAATTTCTTCATGATCGCCATCTGAGACCTGTTCATGTCCTCCATCTGATCCCTGTTCATAATCTGATTCTGAAACCTGTTCATGACTAGAATCTGAACTATGGTCGTTATGACTATCATTAGAAATGCTGTCAAACTGAATATGCTGGAAATCAGATACATCATCCTGTTTCAATCTTCTATCTACATCTAACTGTACAAGAGAGGATTCATTAAACTTTACATCTCTGTTGATGATGATTTTGCGGGTAGTAGGATCCCACAATCTATATCCCTTTGTTCCATCACCATACCCAACAAAGACATACCTTTTTGATTTCGGATCTAATTTAGTTCGCTGATGTTTAGGCACTAGAGCATATGCATCACAACCAAATACTCTGAGTTTAGAATAGTCACAAGGGTGTCCTTTCCATACCTCTTGCGGAACCTTGCAGTCTATCGCCGTTGATGGAGATCGGTTTATCACATAACAAGCTGTTGCCACCGCTTCCGTCCACAACTCCTTTTGCAACCTGGCGTTACTCAGCATACACCTTGCTCTCTCTAGAAGAGTCCCGTTCATGCGTTCAGCAACTCCATTCTGCTGAGGAGTATAAACCGTGGTCTTATGTCTCTCGATCCCTGCATCCTTGCAATAGCTGTCAAACTCCTTGGAGGAAAACTCACCACCATTGTCAGTTCTTAAACATTTTATAGTTCTACCAGTGTTGTTTTCTACCAATGCTCTAAATTGCTTGAAAACTGTAAAAACATTAGACTTCTTTTTCAACATGTAGACCCATACTTTCCGAGAAAAGTCATCAATAAACGACACAAAATGCGACGAGCCACTATACAACGCTGTAGGAGATGGACCCCAAACATCTGAATGAATATAATCAAGTATCCCTTTACTAGTATGTTTGCCTGTTTTAAACTTTTGTTTACTTTGTTTACCAAACAGACAATGTTTACAGAAATCCAATTTTCCAGGTCTTAGATTAGGAAGTAACTTTTGGTCAGCCAAAATTTTCAATCCTCTTTCACTCATATGCCCCAGTCTTTGATGCCATAAGTGAATGGAACTACCGTCATGTTCAGACACAGACACATGATCTGACCCAGTTCTACCTTCTAACTGAAATAGATTTCCTACTTTCTTAGCCTTCATCACTAGTAAGATACCTTTATAGATTTTCATAACTCCACCTTGAATTACAGTTTTATATCCATTTGAATCAAGTGCTCCTAATGAAATCAAATTTTTTCTTAAATCTGGTACATGCCTCACATCAGTTAATATTTTTGTTGTCCCATCAAACATATGCAGTTGTATGCTTCCAATTCCCACAATATTACATGTTACATCATTACCCATGTACACAACACCATCATCAATTGATCTATATGTTTTAAACCAATCTTTATGTATACACATGTGGTTAGATGCCCCGGAATCTAACAACCAATGTTGATCATGTTTTGAAACATTAACAGACAATACCTCATCACTCATACCTGAACCTGATACTGAACCTGTATCTGTGGTGTTGGCTTCCTTCTTTTCTGTCGAAGAGCCTTCTTTAGCAGCCTGCTTTCGCTTCCAGCAATCCTTTTTCAGATGTCCAGCCTTGCCACAATGCCAGCACTCCACCTTTGGCTTCTTTCCTTTGGATTTCGAACGAGAGTCGCTATGCTTTCCCCCGGAGTGTCTCTCTCGTGAGCGACCTCTGGCCATCATTACCTCTGATGTAGAGGTGTCTGCATTCGACCTCTTCCTCGTCTCCTCAGCCAACAAGGCTCCAACAACATCGTCAAACTCAAGGATATCTGATGTACTAAAGCTTATGGAAGTAACAAAGTGATCCCAGGATTCAGGCAATGAACACAATAGAGTTATTGCCTTATCCTCTGAATCAAATTTCACATCTAGACTGTCTAATTGCACCAATAAGGTATTAAAAACATTCAGGTGATCAGCAATTGAGGTACCTTCTTTCATCCGCAAACCGTAAAGCTGCCGTTTCAGGAGAATCCGGTTTGTCAAAGATTTCGTCATATAGAGCTTCTCAAGCTTTGACCACAAGCCTGCGGCGGATTTCTCTGACACAACGTTGAACAGAACATCGTCCGCCAGACACAATCGAATTGCGCTTAGAGCTCTATCGTCCATCTCATCCCATTCATCCTCCGTCATGGAAGGAGGCCTTTTGTTTTTCCCCAACAGTGCTTTCGCCACACCTTGTTGAACCAGCAGATCGTGCATCTTCACCAGGTATCAGCAACCTCCACACACAGCTCCACGCACGCTCTCTGCACGCTCTATGCACCGTTCGACAACTCCACATACCGTTCTGCTCCACGAAACAACGCTTCACGCACGCTCCAAAACAGCTTTACGCAAGGAAATGTGCCATTCCTCAGCACTGTAGATCAAACCAGCACTTGCTCCAGCTGCGCCAGGCCTCCAACTGCTCTGATACCAATTGTTGGAATTCAGAGGCACAACAAACCAATAAAACACACAGCAAAAAATCAAACACATATGACACAGTATTTAACGTGGTTCACCCAACCAATCTGGGCTACGTCCACCAAACATAGGCATCATGGATTTATTAATAAATCAGGAGATTACATCATGAAATCCTCACAAAACTCTCACACTCTCAGCAAACCATCCGAATGGTTGCCTGTTATATAGCATAGAGAATCTAACAGCCTCATTAACTCCCTCACATCAAATATAGGAGGCATTAACTCCCTCCCAACAACCTGGAGCTAATCTAGGAACTGAATTCCTATTGTTGTCACCTACAGAGATTTCTGCCTATTTCACTTCAAACAGAAAATCTCAACAATTTTGTCAAATCCCTCTATCCTACATACTCTCAATACCTTGAATCCTTACAAGCTAGTTCAAAAACCAAGGCCATTACTTTTGATACCATGGTGGAAAAGCTTGCAGAATGAGACAAATTTTAGGAAGAGGAGTCTCCTAAAAGAAGTGATCTAGATCAGATGATTGTATTGTTTTTCATCCATATCGATGGTTTCAAAGTGGAAAAAGTTGAGGAATTAGTTTAGAAGACCATTTCTACCAACGGTACATATTTTTGAAATTTAGAGTATGATTCCTTCTCGGAGCATTTTGAGCATAAAATGGCATGTTTGGGGCTAAACCAAATTTCCATTTCAGCACCATACCATTTTTTCCTTTTCTACACATAAAGACATTTCTTATGAAATAAGAATCACCTCAATTAAAGGATGTATGGAAAGGTTATTCAACATAGAAGTTCTCCTTCCTAGTCAATAACGATAATTTGAGAGGGTGCCACATCAATCCAAATTACTTAAGGAAAATGGTCTAACCACATGACCATGATGAAGAAGACTCTAGAAGAGTGCATATTGTAACTCTAGTTAAGAATTGAGGGATTCAATCCTAACCAATAGTAGTTTATCCAATTGTTTTATAATCAGGCCACTAAGAGGAAATGGGTTCCATTTGTTTCGAGTGAATTTGTTCCATCGATGAGAATAGTAGCTAAGAGGAACAGGGAGCGAGCACATAGACTAGATTTGTAAATAATTGTATCCCACAAGATACAAGCCTTAATTATTTACGCTCACAACCATTTTATGTTCAGAGAAAGATAACTTAACGGCCTCACCATCCAACTAGGTTTTCTCCTAAAAGGGTTTCATAGGTTATATTGTGTCAATTTTGTTTTATAACTTTTTTTTTTCATTGTTCTCTATTTTTTTCATACATATACAAGAAAAAGAAATTCAAATGTATAGAATTTTAAAGAGAAAGAAATCCTCATATATAGATTTAAAATTTCTAAGTATAATTTTATTAGATCTATTGCCATGAAGTGTTGAGTTGAATATCCATAGTAGTCTATGGATTAAGAAGCAGTGGTGGAAGAGGATGTGCGAAGAATAATTATAGAGGTAGGTGGTAAACACCATCAATGACAAAGATCTAATCTTCATTTCATTCTCTAAAACAGAGATGGACATGATGCATCTACATGAAAAATCCCCTTGCAGAGGATAACAAAAGTATGTGAAGAAGAAAAAAGTAAAAAAATAGCTCCAACAAAAGGTAAATAACCTAGCTCTACTCATTACATTGTTTCGCATTGCTATATCAAAGTAACTAAATATTTGTTTCATACTTCATTTGCTTCTTGGAGAGATGCCTAGTTCCTTTATGCAGTTTCAACCTACCATATGACCTTTCGAAAATACTTCTTTGAATACCTCAATGAAAATGTAGATATAGTAGCATATTTTGCAGACAAATCAAGTCTCAAACAATTTAGACTTGGCATCATCAGGCTTAAACTGCCCGAACTTCTTGATTTTCTTCTTCATGATGTATTGTAACTTCTAGAACTATGGATAAACCTTTTATCCATTATTCCCATTCATCAACAAAGCCAAATTATTCACATCTATGATGGGAAAGTAGAGATAAAAAAATAATATGACAAGAGAGTTGTCATGGCTGGAGACAAAAGGAAATATTGTTGTAGCTACAAGGAAAATTGTTGTAGTTTTGTTTGCTCAAAGATAATAGTTTTTCTAGTTTTCCAACTATTCCATTGAAAGTACAAAAATGTGGTGCTTATATCTTAGGAAAACATAGTAAACAACTATTTAATGATTCTACTTCCACAAAACATACAAAACTTGTATTGATTCGTTTTGATTTATGTGTCGGTATGTGATTTGTATTTGATTTTATATTATTTTTCATCCATATCATTTCTTTTAATGGGTCAAAAGTGGAGGAATCAACTCATAGTACCATTTATACTGTCGGGACCTAGATTGGAAAAATGGGGGTTGAAATTTTTTGAGAGTATCATGAGTTATTGAATGATATATTTTTAGGTGTAAAGTATTTATAATTAAGTTAGAACATTATTTCTGTGATATAGATACATATTTCTATCCAACAACATAAGACACTGGAATAAGAGTATATATGTAAACATTATGCCACTTGGAAGTTGACCTTCTAGTTTTGACCACCATAATTTGAGAGGATTCCATGTAAACCCCCATTATTCATTAAAAAGGGTATAACCTGTGATAATGGTGAAAAATACTCTATACGATTCAATATTGTAATTATATCTAAGAGTCAAAGGAATCAAACTTTCCCACCAATAGTCTATCATGTTGTGTAATAATCATGCCACTAGGAGTAAAAGTGATTCCATTATTTTCAACTGAATTTCGTGCTAGAGATTAGAAGAGTATCCAAGAGGGATATAAATATAGAATACATAGGGTATTAGTACATTGTAGTACCGCACAAGCCACAAGGCTTACTTCATTTTCCTAGCATCCATTCTCTTTTTCAGAGAAAGAGAGCATAATAGCCTCACCTCCGAGTTGAGTTTTTTCACAAAAGGGTTTCCCAAGATATATATTCTTTCAATTATGGTTTGCTATTTTTTTCTTCATTGTTTTATACTTTATAAATAATTATACTTTTTCATGCACATGCAATAAATAGTAATTAACATATCCAAAAATCTAAGGAGAAATAAATCCTCATAGTGTAGATTTTGTAGTTTCTAGTATATTTTAGAAGATATGTTGTGGTGAATTGTCTAGTGGAATATCCACAATAGTTTGTGGATAGCTATGTCAATTCGATCTGTAAATGGGAATACATATATGATTAGCATTAGTGATTATTATAATAGGACGTATTAGGTATACTTTTTTAAAAGTAAATTAGAAGTGTTTGAAGCTTGCAAAAAATTTCATGTGTGGATTGAAAATAGACATATAATCACATATTGAATCCTTAATACTGATAATGGAAAAGAATATAATTGTAATTAATTTGAAAACTATAATCTCTTTCATTGGATTTGACATAAAACTACCATTCTAACACAATCATCAATAAAATGGTGTAACTAAAGAATGAACATGACTATTCGAATATAGTTCACTCCATGATGTTTGTAAAAAATGGAATGTTGATGCTTTTGGATGACTAATTTCTATGTGTGGAATATGTAAAAAAACATATGTCCATCTCATGTTCTCATAAATAAGACTCCATACCAAATATGGTATGGCCACATTCCCTTAGTCATGAATCTTAAGATGTTTGGTTACACCTACTATGTCTTATTTCAAACAAAGAAGGAAGCGTGATGCAAATAGTCGAAAATGCATATTTTTGGGGCATTTAAATACTACCAAAGTATATCATGTCTACGTTGAGGTAAATGAGAATTTTTTTTTCTTTATAGAAATGTGATTTTTCTTTAATCTTCCATGACTAACAACACCCTTTAACAGAAACTTGATCATTTGGATAGATTAAATCATGTAAAAATTAAATGAGTTTTAGAATGAGATTCCATATCTTGAAAGGGGGATTCCCAACTTAAATTAATCTATGGAATCTACTTTTGAAGCATTGTCTCCTCCTCGTGAATTTATTCCAATTCCTTAAATCAAGAATACCCTTTAAATATTGATGTATCTCCATCTCAATAAACAAAGCAACTTGGACCATCTTATATAGGTACCATAAAACAACTTACCAAAACACTTGAAAGTGTTCATCCTTATGAGGTCTGACATATGGGAACTAGAAGTTTCATAAGAAAAATGAAGGTGATGTAGATGATTCTAATTCAGTTGATGATATGGATGTTTCATATGATTATTTTTTGAATTTATCTACTAACTTTGAACCAACTTCCTTGAAATAAGTTGTTTTTCATGATGAATGTAAAGAAACAGTAAAGAGGGAGTATGATGCTCTCATAAACAATGGAACATGGAAGTTGGTGGACCCTCCATTAGGACCCAAACTAATTTTATACAAAGGGATCTACAAAAACATTTACAAGTGAGATGGCTCACTTGAAAAGAACAAAGCAAGTCTCATGGAAAGAGGATTTGCATAGAAAGAAGATGTCAATTATAAATATACCTTTTTGCCATAGAAAAATGGGTCACCGTCTACACTCTCTTTGATTTCGCATCTCAAACTCGATGGAAATTTCACCAAATGGATGTGAAGAATTCTTTCTTGAATGAAGGCTTGAAAGAAAAAGTCTTAATATCTCAAGAGAAATATTTTTTTTATGAAGGAATAGGAACAAAAAGTATGCAAACTCATAAAATCCTTAATCCACTGAAACAAGAATCATGAGGTTAATATGAAAAAATAGTTGAACATTTTCTAAAATTAAACTTAAGACAATTTAATATTAATGATGCAAATCTCTTGGTTAACAAAAATGGAAAATATTTTGTCTATCTTGTGTTATATGTAGATGTTATGTTGATAATAGGAAAAAGGTATCATCAAAAGTATATGTTGATGATTTGTTAATATTGCATCTACTAAGAAATATTCGAATAAAGGACATCTCTTTGATGCAAAAAGTGTTCCAAATTGCTTCAAAGGAACTCATATTTTCATTGAAATATTCATAGGTGGATGACTTTGTTTTGATTGGTATTCTAATTCAAATATTAATAGAGATAGGGAAAATGAAGTGTCTACTTCAAGCTATATTATGAGTCTTAGATAAGGAGTTGTCCCATGAAGGTCATGCAAACAATCAATTTCAGTAGTTTCATGATAGATGTAAAGGAGATTGTGTGGCTGAGGAAAGCTTTTGAGTACTTGCATGAGAAACAAGTGAGCTCTACTCCCCTTTTGATTGACAATACTTTTGGAATTAAGTTTTCAGATAATCCAAAGCTCCATGATCGAATCAAACATATCAACACAAAGTATCATTTGATTCAATGCGATTTAGAGTAAAATAATATCCATTTAATACATTGTTCAAAAAATGAGAATACAACAAAGATCTTGACCAAAGCACTTGGAAGATATAACCTTGAAAAATTCAAAATGATGCTTGGACTCAGAAACAACCCTTCAAATTAATAAGGGGGTTGGGAGGGGATGATTGAAACCTAATCCTTTAGGATTGGACTAGTGAGTTATAAAAATGTAAATCAAAATAAATGTGAACAATTGAATAAGAACTAACCTTGGAAGATGAATCCCAAAAGTTAATTTTTTATGCTATATAGTTCTATTCTCATTAATATAATAATAACTTAATTAAAAATGAGTGATTGATGTAACCATAAATAGTGTCAACCATTAACCATTATATGATTTTTTTTAATTAAAAAAGTCATTAAATTTAACCCCTTATTATTATGCTCCATTTATATTCCACATAAAAAAAATTCATTGAGTTTTATTTAATTACATACCACCACTTTGATGATTTTTCTATCCATGTATCCTCGACAAAAAACTTGAAACACTATTTTCTTACTATTCTAATCTATTTGTGATGCCATCACATTTCCTAACGAACCATTCTTACATGTACACTAATGTTCAGAATGTATTACTAATCCGATGTAGACAATTAGATGTAATCACATCTCATCATTAAGGTATTCCTTTACACCTTTCGCGGAAATTGGTAGTTAAAATTAGTTGTGTATTGATGCACTCCTTAGTCCGTGTCAAAGGAAAAAGGGACTATAGCGATTGATAGTTCATTTACCCAGCATTAGTTTCACTTTGACTATATTTTTATGAGATAATTTTTCATGTTTAACTCAAGAAATGACAATATATGTAATACAAAAATTATTATTTTGATTTGATTGGCTGGTACAAATTGGAGTCTTATTATTAGTTTGAATTTTAGGAGTTTATATTTTTCATATAATTTACATTAACCTAAGTACTCTATATTTTATTTTTCATATGAAATGCCTAATTTTATTCTCATCATGTTTTTCATATTGAATTCCTAAGTCCTCTCCTTGAGAATATTTCAGCCACCTATTCCATGAGTCCCAGTTGTGTCAAACAAGTATTTCTAATTGTGTCAAACATGTCTTACTACCAAAAACATATTACTAGTTATGTCAAATGCGTCTCACTGTCACTTCACCACTTCATCATCATTTTAATGTCTCAATTACTATATCTAAGTTGCATAAAAATTTGCTATAGTGATTTCCTATATTGCCTCTTGATTTTAAGGCAGGTGAGTTCCTTCACATATAAACAAGTAAGCCACTCAAATAGAAGAAGAGAATGAAAAATGTGTGATAGACATAAGAGAGCTAGTAATAATGTTAGGTACTTCATCATCATGTCGCTATGTCATTTAGCAAACTCAAGTATTGAATTGAATTTTGTTACTTTTGAAAGGCCACGTGGTAGTAATTACACTATTTAGCGTTGTGAATATTTAACTGTGTTATTGGGGAAAAGCTCAGGTCTAGGCTTGGACGAGGCTTCCCGTGAATGTTGAAGCATGTCATGGACAACATGGTTAGGGACTAGACATGGAGGATTTGTTTCACTACAATAGCCTTCGACATAGACATGATATATGTTCACGCGTCATATTTTCCAAGGGTGCCATTTTTCTTTTAAAATTTTGATTTCCCTTTTCTTCTTATTCACAGCAATCAAGGAAGAGGTATATAGTAAACATATTCAAGATAAAAATTACATAGGTAGCTCCCAATAGAGTAGCACAAAGGAAATTCAGAAAGGAGCTTCATGCATCATGTCAATAAGACTTGAACCTGGGTGAGAAGGTTATCATAAACCCTCCCAAACACCTAGTTGTAAGCCATCAGAAGTTACTTTAAGACTTTTTATTTACTTGTTGATTTGAAAAAATAAAATAAAAGACATGTGATGAAATATGTTCATATAATTATTATTATCAAAAGGAAAACCATAATTATTTTGGTATATGAATCCTTTCATAAGTGTGTTAAAAGTTAACATGAGATATTAACCCTTAACTCTAAGTCGCAGAAACAAAAAATAATAAAAATCCTCCTTTTGTCATAATTGTTACTCTTTTATCTCTTGTAGAGTGCAGAAGATGCAAAACAGAGGGAAAATAACATGAGCCAAGCCACTAATAAATTGACATGACTGAAGAGAGATGTCATGTAATGGGTAATGTAATAGGGAAATGTGGGAGATAAAGAAAGTTACCCTTGAAGAATATTATTAGTGGGAGAAAAAGGCTTGTTGAAGCCAAAAAATTAGGAGAACACTACTAAGTGTTCAATAGGTGAATCCTAATTCATATTTATACATATTTTTACTCACAACTAAGGTTGGAGTTTGACGGGAATTGACAGAGATTTGGTTCAGGGCTGAGAGAATCATGAAAATTTTAACCTTTTTATGGAAGGATCTACATAAGTATATGTGTGATTGAGTAGTGAATATTAGAATGTATGTGTTGGAATGTACAATAAAATTAGAAAAAAACATTATTATAGAATTTAAAGGTTTGAGAATTATAATCTCTTAAGTGATATTCATTTATTACTGAAGATGATTGTATTCGTATTCAACAGTTGTGTTGGGTTAACCTTGTTGTTATAGGTAAAGGAATGTTTACTATTGTAGGACCTAGGATCTTTATCCTCCACGAAAAAGACAATGATACTGTGAAAAATCTCTAGCACCACGAAAAGTTAGAATTAGAGTAATAGACAAGATAAATTTTGCAAGAATTGTAACAAAAAAACAATATATATATATATATAATATCAAGGTTAGCATTTGGGTTTTATGTATAGTTTAGTTGTGGAGACCCATAGAAAACATATAATTGTTTCAAGTCAACACATTAGTCCTAAGAAAGATGAGGGTTAAGGCGTAGAACACTATCCAGGCTCCCCATTATAAGAATATTATAAATTCCGGAACTTCACACACACACAAATCTATATATATATATATATATATATATATATATATATATATATATATAACCCTATTAATAAATTACAGTGGTAAATGATTTGAAATAAATATGAATAAAATATCTTTTAGATTTTTAACACTATAATAAAATAGAATATACACTAAAAATTAAAAGAAAACATGTACACAAGCATGGAATAAAAGACCAGGTTTTGGAAGATGATTGTATTCGTATTCAAAAGTTGTGTTGGGTTAACCTTGTTGTTATAGGTAAAGGAATGTTTACTATTGTAGGACCTAGGATCTTTCTCTTCCATCAAAAGGACAACGATACTGTGAAAAATCTCTAGCAAGAGGAAAAGTTAGAATTAGAGTAATAGAAAAGATAAATTTTGCAAGAATTGTAACAAAAAACTATATATAGATATATATATATATATATAATGTCAAGGTTAGCGTGTGGGTTTTATGTATAGTTTGGTTGTGGAGACCCATAGAAAACATATAATTGTTTCAAGTCAACATATTAGTCCTAAGAAAGATGAGGGTTATATATATATATATATATATATATATATATATATATATATATATAACCCTATTAATAAATTAGAGTAGTAAAATGATTTGAAATAAATACTAATAAAATATCTTTTATATTTTTACCACTATAATAAAATAGAATATACACTAAAAAATAAAAGAAAACATGTACACAAGCATTGAATAAAAGACCCCTTTTTGGAAGATCACTTCAATATCTAACCATTATAAGGACTAGAAGAAAACAAGAACTGCAAGTACAAAGAATTTCATAGCAACAATTCTAGAAATAAAAGAGAGGTTTATAAGCAAATCCATATACATTTTTAAGATGAAAAGTGAGCCATGTAGAATAGCCCAATTATCCATAAATGGTAGAATAAATGGTAGGGTACATGTAACAATAAATGACAATGACATTCACATGTACACACATATATATAAAATACCACGATGATGGGTGCGAGTCTGAACTATTATGGTATCCATTACAATAAGTGTAAACCCCTGTAGGGCAAGGAAAAACTGTATGGTAATTTTTCCACTAAGAATTAAAGAGTTGGAAAATGTCACATGGATGACATATTAATAATTGATCCTTTTATACAAGTCACATTATCAAAAGAGTGTGTGGTTGTTCTAAGCTAAGACTGAAAAAACTTATCCATTGTAATCTAATTTAACCCTTGGTAAACCAGAGTTTTTTTTAGCCAGAATAACTTGGAAAATAAGTGAAAAATAAGGTAAAGTGATAACATTTGAAGTGGACTGATGACTCCAAGAATAAATTAGTCATAATCTTCTCCATTAAAATTTTGTTCTAGTCATTGGCAGGACAAGAGCATACATGTGTAAAAATGAATAACACAGAGTCATCACTTGTGCAAACCCTTGTTGAGAGATTTGAAAAATAAAATAGAATAGTGAGGGTTTAAAGAAAAAAAATTAATTAAATCCAAGGGGTCTTGGATCAATGATGATTATGTTCTCTATTAAGGCACTTCTTGATGTGAACTCACCGGTTCAATTCCCCTCCTCTATTGGGGTGATATATTTGACATGATGGAGATGTAATTGTGCCAAACTTATAAAAAAAACAAAGTTAATTACTTCTGGATGACTGGTCATAATCACCATTTTCTCTTCTAAGAGTGAAGAGTAATTACTCCTTAATTATAACCCTCATTCAAAGGAACCATAATGAGTAAACATTGTAGAAGCTAGGGTTGAGATTCTTACCCTTGTCAAACATTTCGATAGAGAATGTTTGGATAGGTCAGAGACTATAACCGATAAGACCTTTATGAAAACCTTATTTCTTGGCTTTGGAAACCTCTTCCCCTATTCCTTGGATCACTTTGCGTGGCATGTAGAGACAATTAGAATAGATAAAATAAATGGCGGGGATCTTAACACACATATATTAATGTGAAAATGGTACATAGAAATTGAAATGAACTTACCAGAAAAATCAGTTGGCGTACACTCTAAGAGTAATTGCAACCATAGTAAAAGTTTGAGACACATTCATTGATAAAAATTATTGCATGAATTTTTGAAAAATGAAGACAATTTAATGATATTAATATTGGAAAAAAGTTGCATGCTTTATTGAAAAATAGGGTCTAAATATGCCTTGGTATCTCCCAAACTACATGTTTAAATATTAAAGAGATTTTTTGAATGAGGTCGTTTTCACAAAAATCCTCTTTCATATTTGGAAAATTCATTTTTAACTTCTCAAAAACCACACCCAAATTTTCTGGTTAAAATAAGAAATTATTTAATATTTAAATCTGGGAAAATGGGCTACAAAGATTCATTTGAATGTTCCAAATAATGAAACCTATGTAAAAATTGAGAGATATTTTCTTAATTAACATATTCTCAACAAAAAAACTCTTCTGGTTTTCAAAAAATTGTTTTGAGATGCTTCAGAAATCACGACCAAAGATGATGACTAAAGCATGAAAAATAGATAATTGCATGAAATGTGTATTTATTTATTCATGGATAGAAAAATTATTGTGGTAGATTTCTTGAGAAACAAATATTTTTCTTGCGTGCATCAAGAAAAATTATTCTCATTTATTTTTCGAAAGAATAACTATAGAGGTGCACTAAATAATAGCCATGATGTTATTTCTCTTAAAAATGATAGTTATTTATGTACATATAGAGATAGCTAATATGTTAGTGTTATTGGAAAGTAATGTGTTGTTTTGTGTTGAGTTATTTATATTGATCTTGCATGAAAATAATAAGTCATTATGACACACATATATATATATATGAAAAGGAGAATATAATTATTATGTTAGAATTTTTGAAAATAAATATGTAAATACACTCAATAAATATGTTAGAATTCCATTGGTTAACTACATGTATATTCATGCAAGAAATAAAAACGATTATGTTACCTTTAATTACAAAAGAGCATGTATTTCCATTTAAAATAGTTTTTTTTAATAAATCTCCTTTAAAAAATATGTTGTTGGAAAGGACATGCATTTGCCTGCACACAAAGATTGTCCTCTATGTTAGCTTCCTTTTACATATTTGCATACACCAAAATTAATAGCTAAGGGGGATATTTCTATTGATAAATTTTATGTAATTGAATGCATGAAAATAATAGCTATTGAAATAGAAAAATATATATTTACATGCCCAATAACAAAATCTATTATGTTGCCTTTCCTTTGGAAAGATTATGAATTTTCATGTAATATTATATTAGTTATCCTCTTGAAAGATTAGGCATGTACATATAGGATTATGTTAGCATTATTTTGTAAATATAGTGCATTTGCATGCAAGATGATGTTAGGGTCCTTTGGAGAAAATATTATGTCTCTTCATGCAAGAATCACAAGTATTTGAAAGGTTTATGCATTCACATGAAAATCCATAGCTAATGTTCTAGTTTCCTTTAAAGGGAAAAGGAATGTTGTAGTGGTTTCCTATTGGAAAGGAAGGTGTGATTGTGAGAGAGGAATATTAGTTAATGTTGTATTTATTTATAGACATTCTACAATATTTATATTCTTATGATTAATTAATGTATAGTGATCCTTAAAGGAAGCATGTCACAATTTTTTTGTTTATAATTCATGTATGCACATGAGTATATATTGAAACAACACTAATAAATATTGAATAATGGATAATTATCTAATCATGATATCAATGTTTGCTGACAACAAAAATGCTAGGGAAGAATGGTGACTTATGCAAAGCCTAGATGATGCTTAAACATTGTAATAGGTGAAAAACTATTTGTTCAGGAATATTGAGGAATGTGAGTTGCACGATGATCTACTAATGGGAACAATTAGTTTGAGGATTTGTGGGTAATTGATATGCTGATTATTGTAATAATTTTTAGCTGGACATGTTGTATTTAATAATTGTTTATATGTAATAATTTATAAAAATGTTTAGGGAATGGAATCCCTTAGAAGCCACTGAGTGAGGTGTGAACACACGATCATTTAATAACAAAATTAAATGTTTGTTAGTTTTCACCCTACTGGGTTTCTATGGTATATCGGTGACTAAAGATGTGATTGATTGTTGTGAATTTTTATGATGTTGATTTCTTTGTGCGATATGATGTTTATATTATCAAGTATGTGATTAACTAACTAAGTTAAAAGAATCATGGTTTTGATGCAAGGTTACATTAGAAAGTTTAACTTGATATGCTACAACAATGGTAGTTAATGGTTATGTAACTCACTATTCTTTTATTAAATATTACTCTATGTAAGGACGATGGTTTCTATAATGTTAATTGAAGTAATATGGAAAGTAATTTAGAAAGTTGCACATTGGTAAATGCTCCAAAATTTACTAACTCCATGCATTTTCATGCGAGGTTACTGGGGATGTTACAAGTGGTATAAGAGAAAAAGGTTGTAGCCCTAGTGGATTTTGGGTATTGTTAAGTGCAAAAGAAGGAGAGGTATTATTCTAGTGAGACTAATTTCAAATATGATTCTAACTGAATTTGCAGGAGATGCAAGAGGTATGATTAATAACCACATTAAAGAATAGTAAGTGATAATGTCGCCTTAAAATTTGTGCTCATGACATTTAAATATTAATGTGGATAAAAGAAAAAAAAATTGTGTTGCATATATGAGAAATCCTGAGCGCTCACTAGTGTTAGTGAAGAGTAACTACCAAACATTTGCATGCATACTCTTTTAAGAATGTTAATGGTGTCCTTAAAGGAAAATGATTAAGTGACAATTAACTCCTTATAAAGAATGAATGGATGTATTGTTATTTGTTATAACTAATGGATCTAGAAGGCAGAGTTGTCCTTGAAGAGGAAAATAAAAGATTTAAAAGGAATTGAAGGAACCCCTTTGCATGTTAAAAATAAACAATTTGTCAAGTGGTAAAACTTGACTCTAATGGTTGATTAACGATTGAGTCTTGTCATGACTAAATTTAAGATGGTTGGTGGCATTGATTAGTTTGTATTTCATGACTAGCTATGAAAATTTATATGTGTGAATAAGTTTTGAGTAAAACTTATTGCAAGTTGTAAATAAGTGATTGTGGTAGTTTACTTCATATTATTGGTTTATTGGTAAAAATACACTATGGAATTGGGAATGTCTAGATTGTTACCATAATTGTTATTGACACTTACACATTGTTGATAAGTTAGTTTATTTCAATGGTTAAAGTTTTGCTTAATGTTTTATGCATATGCAAGAAAACTATGATAATTGCATAAGTGAATATTGGTTTAACCATGCATACTTATGATTTAAAGTTCTTGAAGGAAACAAAGAACTTGGATGATGATATAATAGTGTTGTTAAAGTGAATGATTCCATAGTTGTACTATATTAATGTTATAATTAATAACAATAAAATAGTGTTGATTACCTTGATTGTTTAAACCTCGCAACTTTATGAATTCATGATTATATGATTATGTTAGCTGGGCTGCATCTTATATTTCACAAATATGTTAATTACATATGAATATTGTGGTGACAAAAAAAATTAAATCTAAAAGAAAATTTCCATCATGTTGTGGAAACATGGTGTTTTCAGTTCTCATTGCAAAAAAAACAAAAAATGGGATGGTGTTTGAATCTATTGGTATTACTAGTTTGATTAACGAAGAGAAGTCTGTGTGAATGACATGAATCTAGTAGTACTCCTTAATGATTGTTTGTTGGATTCATATGCGTAAATAAAATTACATGTTGTGTGAGTTAGAAAATATGGGAATGATAATGATTAAAGTATTTTTTCCTTAACTGTTGCTTTGGAAAAACAACTTATGGAAACTTTGTTTTAACATCTGTAGGATGTATCCTTAATTGTTATATTACTTTCAATGTATTGAAGAATGTTATAAAATGTTCTTACAAAATTTTATTACAGAATGATGGTTATGGAAAGTAACAAGATCAGTACCTTTCTACATGTTGAAATATTGAAAACATAGGTGCATGTGAAAGGGAAATGCATGTTGAATGTATTTCATAAATGTTTTATGTGTAACAGTATTTTTGTAGAAAGTATGGTTTTATTAAAATTTGTTGTGGCTAATATTATCGATGTGATTAAGCACAGGTGGCTTAATGACATATAAGAACCTATGAAAGGTAAAATGTTGCAATCTCAATTGCAAATGTAAGTGAGAAAGCATAATATTATGGTATGCAAGAGATGTTAATGTTTTTTCCAAGTTGCATGATTGTTATCGTGTGGAAATTTGGAATGTATACCACATGTATGACATGTGATGATTCCTGTCAATTTACTTTTACAAATTGTGGGACCCATGTTTGAACTTTTGTGATGATGTAATCGATTTAATTATTGTGATGTATTCGATTCATTATTATTAATAAATGAAAATATTGGAAAAATACTCACTATATAACACTAGAGTTAGAAGATTTCTTGCTAGTTTGGAAACAATTTTTGGTGGTTAAGTATAAGATGAACCTTGCCTAAAAATAGCTAAAATATCCGTAGGAGAAAATTATTATAAATAAAAAGATTTAATATGACTGGAGATAAATATCATCTTAAATCAATTAGTTAGAAAAATATATGAAGATCGGGTAAAATAAAGTATTGCGAGAGAAAAAAGAAGGCTTTAAAGAAGAAAGAAAAAATTGTTTTCGTAATAATATTAATAATAATAAAAGGCCTAGGGAAAAGGGTTGGCATACCCAAAAGCAAGACATTGCTAAAATATGCTCGCAAGGAAACTTATTAAATAAACCACCAAAGAAGTAATGAGATTGTTGACTCTAGTGGCAAGTAAATTTTAGCTCTAGGGGAATTTTCAAAGGTAGTTCATCATCGGAAGGAATGTTCTCCGTTTCTTAGTATTTTTCCTTACATGGTTCTCATAGTTTCCAAGTTAATTAATCAAATAAATGATGTGTTAAAGATGAATTTTCGATATGTTTTTGTAAGAATTTTATGTACATCTTGACAGGAAATGGGCCTAGTGCTCAGAAAGGAATTACTAGAAATTTGGCCTAGTGCTCAGAAAGGAATTACTAGAAATTTAAGTTCCTCTGTTTTATTACCAATCTTATGAGTTTCTTTACGAGGGGCTAAGACATTATGCACTTGATGCAATTATTGATAATTTTGATAATTAGAGATCTATATGCTATATGAGTACTTATAAACGTACTACATGGATGTCTTTAGAAGGTGCCAAGACAATGTGCACTTGGTGCAATGATTTATCACTTTTAGGATTAGAGAGATAAGTGCTCTTTGAGTACTTGTGGAAGTACTGAAATTAAAATATCATTGACCATGCATGAATGATTCATATTTAAAGGTGTTTCATTTGATTGAAAAGTTGCGAATAAAAATTATGTGACTATGATTAATGTGATTATGTTGGATATGTTAATCATACATTGTAGGGTGCTTTCCCTGAAGGTTTTGAAAAATACCCTAGGTGCTTGTTGTTGGGTTGTCAAACCACTCTTGGAGTGTGCACCACAACTAAAAAACCACCTATTGTTAATTTTTTTGCATAAATTGACAAAGAATTACAATAGAAATTGCTAAGTAATGGCAAGTTGGCATAGATATTTTTTTCATATCAAAAATTGAATAATGCTACTGAAAGAGAGGAGAAATTTATTATTTTTGTAGTTGTAAGTGATTATGATTATTGATAAAAATTATTGATTTAATTTATTGAACATAAAAATCCCTCATTCTGAAGGGAACGAACTCCCTTTTTGGATATTTAAATTATTATTTTATGAGTAAAAGTTAAATTTCCAATGAAAGAATAACATCGACCATGGTGCTCTCTTTAAATGGGTGGAATAAGTAATATCTATCATGTAACCTACCATAAAAAAATGTCGTAAAATGAGCTTTGTTGTATAATTAAATATTATTAAATATTATATTGATATTTCAAGAAGAATATTCTTCTAATCCTTAATTATAAGAATATTACAAGAAGTATTTCTTAATTTTTATATTGAGAAAAAATTATATGCTTCCATGTAAATAAATTGTATTTTCGAAGTTGGTATATTTTATAAGTTTTAGAACTAATGAGTCATAGTTTTACAAAAGCTGTGGATAGGTGATATTTTTTCCATAAGGAAAAAACATATCTACCTTGAAAGACATGAGAGATCATAGGGATTATTTATTGAGTGATTTTAGAATTAAGAAAAATATGATTTATGGAGTGCTTTTAGGATTTAGAAAATCTATTGAATTTTATTAATTCTACTTATTGTAAGCTTATGGGCGATGAGAACACAGGTCCAAATGCATGGAGAATTAGGCCAAGAAAAAACAATGAGTGTTTTTGAATAATTACATGTAAAAAAATTGTTGAATAAAATTTGGTCATATGGAGAACTCAACACATGATTGCTTCATCTCTTACCTGTCCACTGTTGACTATAGTAGTGTGCCATAAATTATTGACTTGACATAGAATATCATGCCAGGAGTCTCGTTGCACTGAGCTATTCCATGAATCAAAAGATCATTTATATGTGCATCAATTTCTTAAAATAGTTTTCATATGTTTGATATATATATTTATTATATTATATTTCTGTTGGAAAAGAGATTACATATGCATGATATTAATATATATTATTCTATATTTTCTTTTAGAGAAGAAGTAAATGTTTGCAAGCAAAAAAATAACTACTTTATAAAGAAGTATATGGTTGCATGTAAGAAAAATAGCTACTATGAAAAGAAGTATATGTTAGCATGAAAAAATAGCAGCAATACATATAGAGGCTCGATTTGTTGAAAATATTGCATGAATTATTGAGAAATGAAGATAATTTAATGACACTAATCTTGGAAAAAATTTGCATGAGTTATCAAAGAATAGGATCAAAATATGCCTTTGTATCTCCCAAATCATTATAGCCATGTAAACAATGAAATATTTTTTTTTAAATGATTCCATTACTGCTAAAAGCCCCTTTCATATTTGGAAAATTCATTTTCAACTTCTCAAAAACTACACCCAAAGTTGATGACGAAAACAATAAATTATTTAATATTTAAATCTTCAAAAATGGGCTGCAAATATTCATTTGAATCTTCCAAACCATGACATTTGTGTAAAAATTGAGAGATTTTTTTATAATTATCATGTTCCCAAGAAAAACCACTTTTGGTTTTCAAAAATTCATTTCAAGATGTTCGGAAATTGCGCCCAAGGTTGATGACTAGAATAAGAAAAACATAGAACTACATGAAATATGTATTTATTTATGCATGGATAGAACACCTATTTTGGGTAGATTTGTTGAGAAAGAAATATGTGTTCTTATATGCATGGAAAGAAAAATTATTTTGATTTCTTTTGGAAAATAATAACTATAGAGGTGCACAAAAAAATAACCACAATGTTAGTTCTCTTGAAAAGAATAGTTGTTTATGTACATATAGAGATAGCTAATGTGTTAGTGTTCTTGGAAAAGAATGTGTTTTTTTGTGCTGAGTTATTTATATTGATCTTGCATGAAAATAATAAGTCATTATGATAGATTTCATGGATATATATATATATATATATATATATATATATATATATATATATATATATATATATTTGCATGCAAAGGAGAATATAATTATTGTGTTAGACATTTTTGAAAAGAAATATGTAATTGCATGCAATAAATATGTTATCTTTCCTTTGGTTAAGTACATGTATCTCCATGCAATAAATAAAAATGATCCTCTTAGATTTACTTGGAAAAGAGCATGTATTTTCATTTACAATAGTTATTGTGAATAGCTCTCCTTTGGAAAAGATGTTTTTGGAAAGAGGATGCATTTGCATCCATAGGAACATTTTCCTTTGTGTTAGCTTCCTTTTATGTATTTTCATGCACCAAAAGTAATAGCTAAGGGGCTATTTCTATTGATAAAGTTTATGTAATTGCATGCATAAAGATCATAACTATTGAGCTAGAAAAATATATATTTTCATGCACAATAACAATATCTATTATGTTAGCTTTCCTTGGAAAGATTATGAATTTGCATGCAAGATTATGTTAGCTATCCTCTCAAAATATTAGGCATGTACATATAAGATTATGTTAGCATTATTTTGGAAAGATTGTGCATTTTCATGCAAGAGGATGTTAGCCTCCTTTTGAGAAAATATCATATATCTTCATGAAGGTATAACAAATGTTGTGAAAATTTTATGTATTCACATGAAAAACCATAACTAATGTTCTAGTTTCCTTTAAAGGAATAAGGATTGTTGTAGTGGTTTCCTCTTAGAAAGGAAAATTAGAGGAAATTTCAGCCTAAAAGTGCCCATGAAATTTTCATTTCATAATATGTAAACTAATCAAAATCATTTAAATTTAAAATGAGGTACATGTAAATATTTTGGAGGGAAAAGAAGAAAAAACTAATTTTAATTGTATTTTTGGCTTATGTCCTTATAGGTTTACTCAAATTTCAAGTGTAGACACTCGTTGGATGTATAATTAAATTCCAAATCCAACAAGTACCCATTATGCATACTTTTGAGAATACCCACATTGACATAAATTAAAGGTACATTAAACAAATGTGTTGAAACACCCTTTTCTAATGTATCTCCAATTTTTATCAGTGTGGGTCTTCTAAAAAGGTATACATACTAAATACTATTTGGATGTGGGATTTAATTCCTCATCCAATGACTGTATACACTTGGAATTTGAGTAAACCTATAAGGAGATAAGCCAAAAATACAATTAAAAAAAATTAGTTTTCTTCTTTTCCCTCCAAGATATATAACTTTTATTTTATTATTTTTCCTTAGGAGGAAACTCTTAGGTTGAAATTTCCTCTAATGTGTGTACTTATGCAAGGGGAATATTAGCTAATCTGGTATTTGGACACACATCTTTGGCAATAGTCACATCAAAATTCATTTGTCAACATGTTTCAAACCATCTAGTGTGGTTCAACGCCATGATAAGATGAAGAGGAAAATCATGGAATGAGTATAAATAGAGAGCAATATAGAGACTCAAGGTTCAATTAATGGCTATAGTAAACGGCTAGTTTATAACAATATATTTTTGCTTCTATAATTTCCTTAGGAGGAACTCTTATTTTATTAGGAGGAAACTTTTAGGTTGAAATTTCCTCTAATGTGTGTACTTATGCAAGGGGAATATTAGCTAATCTGGTATTTGGACACACATCTTTGGCAATAGTTACATCAAAATTCATTTGTCGACATGTTTCAAACCATCTAGTGTGGTTCAACACCATGATAAGATGAAGAGGAAAATCATGGAATGACTATAAATAGAGAGCAATATAGAGACTCAAGGTTCAATTAATGGCTATAATAAATGGCTAGTTTATAAAAATATATTTTTGCTTTTATAATTTCTTTAAAAAATGGCTCATTTATAAATAATAACTTTTAATGGTTAGTTTATAAATAATATATATTTTTTATTATTAACAATAACCTCTAGGATCGAGCTAATCTAGAATAATTTAAATACAAATAAAAAGAAAACATAATTTCAAAGTCAAATGTCAAGCAAAGAGCGAAGTAAAAAATAATAGAAGGAATCAGGGCCTTGTTAATAAGTAATGAGTCAATACCTTATTAAAAATATAAATTATGAGAAAAAATGCCATAAATAAAAATTTAAAAATTAATGTAAATTAATAAAATTCAAACTCAAAATATTTAAAAAAAAGATACAAGAAACAAGGTCAAAATAAAGGGGTGAAAGCCTTATAGAAAATACAAGGAATTAACAAAATAAAAAGGTATAACCTAAAATACAAGTTAAGAGGGGCTAAGAAAAATCAAATACTCATGAGAGAAACTTAAAAACATAAACATATAAATAAATAACAAACATACATATAAGGAAGGAAAAAAATATGTCAATAGTTAAGAAGAGAGGACAGAGACCCAACTTCTGCTAATATTCCAACCATCATCTCTATTCAAATATTAGGCCTCCTTTATATTTCTAAGGCCTCCCTAAATTTACGATGGAAATGACTAAACCTAACAATGACCTAGGGATCCTTAATGCCAAAGTGATGCTCATGTTTATCTGCATGTTCTACCAAAACAGAGGAGTGGGTCCTACCATGATTAATGTCAGTGGCGTACTCACAAATCCTTTGATTAATAGGGATTCCCACAAGAGAAAGGGATAACATAAACACCTTTCATATTTTTAGGGTCCACTCGGTCTTTGAAAGATCGTAGGGAACTTTGTATGGTATTAAGATGCCTAAATGTTGAAGGAACATTATGCTTCCTTAATATATTGGCAAGCACATATGCATTGAGTATGCTCAGGTCATTACAAGGGTTAGTAATTTCCATCATTGTAAATTTAAGGAGGCCCTAGAAATAGAAAGGAAGACAAAAATTTGAATAGAGATGATGGTTGGAATACTAGCAGAAGTTGGGCCCTTGTTGTGTCTTCTTAAGTATTAATTTTTTTTCCTTCCTTCTGTGTATGTTTCTTATTTATTTATATGTTCATGTTTTTATGTTTCCATTACATTATGAGTATTTTATCTTTCTTAGCCCCTCTTAACTTGTATTTTATGTTAGACCTTTTTATTTTCTTAATTCCTTGTATTTATTGTAAGGTTGCGCCCCTTTATTTTGACTTTGCTTCTTGTATCTTTTTTTTTAATTATTATTTTGAGTTTGAATTTGATTTATTTACATTACTTCATTATTTTTTATTTCTGCCATTTTTTTCTCGTAAGTTATTATTTTCATAATGTATTTACTCCTTTACTTATTAATAGGGTCTTGATTCCTTCTATTATTTTTTACTTCGCTCTTTGTTTGACATTTGACTTTGAAATACTGTTTTCTTTTCATTTATATTTAACCTATTCTAGATTAGTTTGATGCTAATGGTTATTGTTAATAATAAAAAAGTATTATTTATAAAATAACCGTTAAAAATCATTATTTATAAACTACACATTTTCTATAGAAATTAGAAAATACAATTATATTTTTATAAACTAGCCATTTATTATAGTAGTTAATTTGAGTCTTCAGTCTTT
Source organism: Pinus tabuliformis (assembly GCA_031772625.1). Taxonomy (NCBI): domain Eukaryota; kingdom Viridiplantae; phylum Streptophyta; class Pinopsida; order Pinales; family Pinaceae; genus Pinus; species Pinus tabuliformis. Next base: position 880,398,643 of record CM062820.1, on the reverse strand, counting down.
ATATTGATCTATATTCATAGTCATGCCATGATCTACCTCTTCATCTTGTCATGATGATGAACCACACTCGATGGTTCAAAACGTGTTGAAAAAGGAATATTGGTGTGATTATCGCCAAAAACATGTCTCAAAAACTTGATATGTATCACAAAAGCCTCAATTCAATAATGTGGTATTAATTTATAGACATGCTCTAATAGTTATATACTTATGATTAATGCATGTGTTGTGATTGTTAAAAGAAGCATGTCACAATGTTTTTGTTTTCATTTCATGTATGCACATGAATAGATGTTGAAACAACACTGTTAAAGATTGATTATTGGACAATTATCTAATCATGATATCAAAGTTTTCTAACAACAACAATGACTGGAAAAATGATGACTTAAACAAAGGATGCTAGAGGATGCTTAAACACTGTGCTAGGTAAAAAATTATTGGTGACTTAAACAAAGGATGCTAGAGGATGCTTAAACACTGTGCTAGGTAAAAAATTATTGGTCTATGCAGATTGAGGAATGTGAGTTGTAGGATGATTTACTGATGTGAATTGTTGTAGCAATTTCTAGCCTCGCAAAGTAATAATGGCTTTTTACGCTTAAACTATGGAATGACTCAAAAGAAAGTGTCATTTTTTAAGTTATATGCTTCCTTGTAAAGAAGAATAGTATTCTCATGGGAGTTTGAGATGCTACGTGAAAAAAATTATTTTATTGTTATTTTTATTCTGGAAATTATATGCTCTCGGCTTCTATAAATTGGGTTCTAAGATTATTAAGTCTTTGATTTTTCTTTTATTTCCATGTATATTTGTTATTGAATTCCCCAACTATAAGTTAAGTGGCCAAGTTGATAATCAAGTCAAATAAAAATCCATTGTATAATGGAATGTTTTGTTTTAGCTTTTGACATCTATTAAAAAAAGGGCCTTTTATAAGGTATCTTTTTATTCCTAGTCAAGGAATTGAAGCAAAGGAGGATCCCACATGGGCTAGTACATTGCACGACATGTCAAAAGATTGGGAGGAAGTGACAGATAGAAACATTAATTCATCCCATCGTTTCCTAGATGTGGGATAATCTTTTGTTTTCATTTAAAAGGTCATAATCCATCGCAAGTAGATGTTAGAAAAGATAATCTAGGGACATTTATCGTTATGTCACATATCAAATAGGATGATTCTATGTGTATTGAAATGAATGTCAAAATTACAAGATGATCATTTTCCTTTTGCTATCAAAGAAGAGGTCCAGTGAATAGAGAAGAAATTTCCATTGTAAAGGTAAAATATGGACTCCTCCAATATCAATAGTATCCTCTTCCAATGCCATGGAGTTCACCTCACAATTTCCTTCAAATATTTTTTCACATTATGCCCTAAATTCCCTCAGAGTGACATGCGTTTGTGTGTACGTTGTTGGAAAGACCATGAAATTAAATTGGTTAAAGTCAATAGTGAAATTTCTTTGCAAGAATACTTAATGTTGAGGATTATGTTCCAATTTCACAATGCCTGAAGAAAACTTAATTCCTCAAGAAAATTGATGAATCACATTATTCTTCATCCAAATTAAAATAGTCCCACCAGCACTACATCCCTGAAAGTTAAATGGTGGAGTTATCCTGTGAAGCACTTTTTCTCAAACTCGGCATAAAACAAATCAACGATCTACTTTCTTTCTGACAACACCTTTCACTTTTCCACAAACCACCTCGGCATGCACTCGAGGGCAGAAAATGGTTTTTCAAAACCATATTTGGTTGATGATGAATGCAAGAGTACAAAGAAATATGGGATTTTCTCTCCTTTTCTCAAGATTCAAACATCATTTTTAAATTATAGTGATTCAAAAGTATGAATGTATCAGTAATTAACAAAGTGGGCTATTTGTTTGATATTAAAATTCATTATTGTATCATTTTAAAATGGAAGTTATTAATATTATATTATATATAATACTAATTCCAAAATGTTAATATCAAAATGAGTCCATGTACTAATTAAAAGGGGATCGTTATGTGTAAAAGTCAGTTTTATAACTCTTTTAGAAATTAGTTTCATAATTAGTTTGTGACAGTTAGTATTAGAGGGGAGAGAAATAAAAGTGGGGGAAATAAAATTTTGATGGGGATGGGAGTGTTAGAGTCATGACTCCCTTGTAATCAAAAAATCTCTCTCAAATTAAAGAATACAAAGAAGTTTGATTCCATCTTTGGGTAATTGCAGAAATGTTTTCTTTCCTGTGTTTTCATTTTTTCCATTAATGTTTTTCCTCTATTGACATGAGTGTGATGAAGTTGTTGTCTTATTTTTTTTAGAATATTTACTAATGTTGTGTCCTCAGCAGAGAGGACCTACAAATATTACATAAATAAGCCTTAAAGGGCACTCCACCATGATGGGAATTCATCCACACTTCTTCTATTTTTCATTGTTCTTTTTATAGAAGTTTAGATCTAGATTCTTATGTCGTTGTTTTAAGCTATGTCCTCTATCTCTCCTCAAACCATTCCTTCAATATAAGAGGCCACAACCCCCTGAGTTTTATGGCCATTCTATTTTTGTAAGCTAGGGTTTCATAACTAAAAGTTTTGGTTGCAATCCCTCATGGTATGTCCATCCAACAGCTGATTTTAATATTTCCTCATGAATCTGAAGATGTCTCATTCACTCGGTCCCCCACATCTAGGAAATGCCTTCGTGGAAGCAACATCAAATTAACATCGTTGTCCCGGAATGAATTAGAAAAAATTTCCTTGGGTTTCATTAATCTTTGGAGATAATTATTGAAGGTGACAAGACATAGAAACTACTTGTATATCTTCACTTGTATGGTTAACTTTGGGTGTCTTTTTTTAGGTTTTGAAAATGGAAACCTATGAATTGTTTTACGATGAGCTCATTCCAAAAACTTAAGAGTTGATTGAGTTGTAGACAAACTCTCTAGTGTCACATTTTTTTATATTTTTCTCATGCTCTTGTTTATGATACTTAGATTTCAGATGAGGGTTTTGGTTCCTCAACAAATTCTCTAGTTTATGATACTTACACTTCAAAGCAAGATGGTTTTGCTGCATATTTCAAAGAAGATTTGTTTAGGGGAAAATGGAAAGAATATGACCAACAATAACCTCTTCAAGAAAGGACCAAGGTTGAAGAGTTAAGTAGTGACTATGGCTACCCTATGCAAAGTGATATATGTCAGCAGACTATTCAAGAAAGGGAGGGAGTTGCAAGTTTTTCTTCTATCAATCTTTTGATCTAGTAGTTGACTATATGGAAGCTTTCTTTGGTCAACAACAAATTTCTATTTTCAGGTATGTGAAATATCTTTCATTTAAAATTTTTATGCAGCTCATGGTTGTTTTGATTTCTTAGTTTATGAAGCAAAAAAGAATTAGGTACAACACCCACATGTTAGGTCGGTACCATTGGAAGGTTGAATTCAATTGTATGAATTCAACTGTGTTATAAGTAGGATTTGTACAAAAATAACCTCACACAAGGAGCATTTAATTTTCTATTTTCTGGGGGTGTATTTTAGTTAAAAAAAGGGGGAATAAAATTATGGAAAACATAGATTTAAGAGAGTTTGGAATTTCAGAGATTTCAAATTGGGATAAATTTCAGTTTTTGGTATAACTTCATGCCCAATAGAGGCTACTACTCTACAATTCTCAGCACTTTGTAGGAAAAAACATTGTCCCTAGTTCGAGCCAATATGTTATAAAAATTTATTTCTTGGAAAAACAAATAAGGGTTTCTAATCATAAACCAAGAAATAAATGAAAAGAAAGTGTCACCTTTTAAGTTATTTGCTACCTTGTAAGCAAGAATAATATTCTCATGGGAGTTTGAGATGTTACGTGAAGAAAAGATTTTAATGTTGTTTTTATTCTAGAAATTCTATGCTCTTAGCTCCTATAAACTGGGTTCCAAGATTTAGTATTTGAGTTTTCTTTTCTTTCCATGTATTTATTATTGAGTGCACCAACCATAAGTTAAGCAGCCAAGTTGATTATCACGTCAAAGAAAAATCCATTCTATAATGGAATGTTTTGTTATAGCTTTTGACATCTATTAAAAAGGGTATCTTTTATAAGGCAATGTTTATTCTTTGTCAAGTCATGAAACCAGAGGAGCCCACATCGGCTAGTACATTACACGACATGTCAAAATTTTTGTGAGGCAGTCACGTATAGAACACTAATTCATCCAATCATTTGCTAAATGTCGGATAAGATTTCGTTTTTATTTAAAAGGTTGTAAGTAAACACAACTATATGCTCGAAAGCATACTCTCGGGACATTTCTCATTATTATTCGTATCAAATAGGTTGATTCTTTGTATATCGAAATGAATGTCAAAATTACAAGATGATCATTTTCCTTGTCGAAGAAGAGGTCCAGTGAATAGCGAATAAATTTGTGTTGTAAAGATAAATTCTAGACTTTGCAAATTTATCTTTTTGCTTATAAACAGTTTCATCAGCCAATGCCATGGAGTTCACATTGTGCCCTAAATTCTCCGAGAGTAGAAAGTGTTTGTATGTATGTGGTTAGAAATACCATGAAATTAAATTGGTTAAAGTTGATGGGGGAAATTTTTGGCAAAAATACTTAATGTTGAGGTTAATATTTCAATTTCAAAATTCCTGAAGAAAACTGAATTGCTCAAGAAAATCGATGCCTCACATTTTTCCTCTTCAAATTAAAACAATCCCTCTAGAACTACATGCCCAAAAGTTAGATGGGGGAGTGACCTCGGGAAGCAATTTTACTCAAACTTTTCATCAAAAAAATCAATGGTCTACTTTCATTCTAACAACATCATTCACTTTTCCAAAAACCTCCTTGACATGCCCTGAAGCGTAGAAAATGGTTTTTTCAAACCATATTTGGTTGCTGATGAACACAAGAGTACAACAAAATATGGGCCCACCTCTTCTCTCCTCGATATTTAAACATCATTTTTAAATTATAGTGATCTAAAAGTTTGAATGTATCACTTATCAACAAAGTGGGCTATGTATTTAATATTCAAATTCCTTAATGTATCATTTTAAAATGGAGGCTATTAATATTATATTTTATATAATATTAATTCCAAAATGTTAATATGAAGATGAGCCCACGTACTATTGGAAAGGGCATCATTATGCGTAAAAGTCAATTTGATAACTGTTTTAAAATTAGTTTCATAACTGATTCGTGAGAGTTAGTATTAGAGGGGGAGAGAAATAAGAGCGGGGGAAATTAGATTTTGAAGGGGTTTTAGAGTGTTGGAGTCATGACTCCCTTGTAATAAAAACATCTATCTAAATCAAAGAACACAAAGGAGTTTGATTCTAGCTTTGGGTAATTGTAGAAATGTTTTCCCTCTTGTGTTTTTAATTTCTCCATTAATTTTTTCCCTCTATCGGCATGAGTGTAATGAAGCTGATGCCTTATTTGTATTAGTACTTTTACTAATTTTATGTCCTTGTTAGAGAACACCTACAAGTCTTACTTAAAGAAGCCCTAAAGGGCTCTCCATCATGCTCCACACTCCTCCACACTTGTTCATTCTTTCATTATTCTTTCTACAGAATTTTAGATCTAGATTCTTAAGTGTCTTCTTAAAATTATGTGCTCTATCTCTCCTCAAACCACTCCTTCAATCCAATACCCTGAAAACCTTGGAGTTTTCTCAACATTTTGTTTGAGAAAGCTAGGGTTTCAGAATTAGAAATTTGGTTTGCAAGCCCTCATGGTTTGTTCTTATGGCAAGTGATTGTAATATCTTTTCATTAATATTGAGATGTCTCAAGCATTTATTCCCTTACAACAAGGAAGTGTCTCTCGGAAACAACATGAACAACTAGTTTGAGAATTTGTGGGTAAATGATATCATGATTATTGTAATAACTTCTAGTTGGACACGTTGTTTTTAAGAATTATCTCTATGTAATATTTTATGACAGTGGTTAAGAGATGGACTCCCTTACAATCCATTGAGAGAGAGGTGAACACCCTCAGAAGCATTTAGTAATAAAATTGAATGCTTATTTCTTTCACCCTACAAGGTTTCCAGGGTATATCGATGTCTAATGATGTGATTGCTTGCACCATTTTGATGATGTTGAATTCCTTGCATGATGTGATGGATAAATTATCAAGTATATGATTAAGTAGATGATTTCAAAGAATCATTGAATGGATGAAAGGTTACATCAAAAAGTTTAAGTTAATATGCTACAACAATGGTAGTCAATGATGGTAGTCAATGGTTGTGTAACTCACTATTATTTTATGAAAGATTACTATATGCAAGCCTAATGGTTTCCATATTTGTCATTGAAGGAAAATGGAAAGTAATTTAGAAAGTTACACATTGGTAAATGCTGTAAAAATTTCCGAACACCATGCATTTTCCTACAACGTTACTGGGGGATGCTACAAATGGTTGATATATATATATATATATATATATATATCTATCTATCTATCTATCTATCTATCTATCTATCTATCTATCTATATATATATATATATATAGTGAGATATATATGTTTGTGAGTGTGACCCAAAATGCATCCACGTGCAAGTAGTAAGTACAAAAGGAGTTATAAATATAAACCAAAAAGATAAAATCAATAGAAAATGTCTAAGCATGGAAAAAGAAGCTTAAATACGCCAAAATATTTGTCATAAATATAACTAGAGATGTGATAAAATAGATAGATAAATTGTGATATATGTGTCTATGTGTGACCAAAGATGCATCCACATGTAAGGAGTAAGTACAAAAGGAGTTATAAATATAAACCAAAATGATAAAATGAATAGAAAAGGTTTAAGAATGAAAATTAAGTGTAAATACGCCAAAATATTCATCATAACTGTAACTACAGATGTGATACTACAGATAGATAAATTGTGAAATAGAACTTGCACATGATTGTGTTTCCATGATGTTATGGTAAAATAAATGAATAATGATCACTTATACAACAATATTAGGAAATAGACAAAGACAAATAAGATCACAATGAAGAGTAGATTTGATGATGGGAGAAGTTTTATCTGTTCTTAAAAAAAAAAATATTGTGTCATCATCAAAGTAAATAATTGTTTTCCCTATGTTAAAATAGGGCGACGTTACATAAGGTATTGTAGAAAAAAGGTTATAATATTGTGCCCTTCGAGCTAACTATGTTTTTTCTAATTAATAAATGTTTGTGCTTATAGAGACAAATAGAGGAATTATACAAGACAAGTAGAATAACTAAACCACAAGGAGATAAACATTGGAGAAGAAGAGTTTTATTTGTATTTGGGAGAACAAGTGTAAATACCCAATAGAGAACTATTAGAAATGATGAGGGAAATGTACACACGTAGTTGATAAATTTATGTGGAGGACATGAAATTTTTTTGAAAGATAGTCCCAAATAGGAGCAACTTATTAACAATTTAACTTATAAGTCAAACCCTAAGATAATAGAAACAATGAGAGATGATGAAAATTGGGGTGAAAAATCTAAACAAAAATTCATTGGAGAGATGGAAAAAGGGAAAGAGGAAAAGTATGTCTAAGCAGAGGAGCATAGTTCCTCAAAAAAATGGAGGAAAAATTAGGGAGGATTCCCAAAATATAACTCCATGGACAATTTAGAAAAATAAGACTCTAATATTTGATGGTGACACCAAGGAAGTTGTTGAAGCATGGTTTCTCAACATCAATAAATATTTCCATGTGTATGTTTATTTGATAGAGTTAAAGGCAAGCTAGCCACTTATTAAATATAGGGAAAATCCTTTCCGTGGTGGGAGGAAATGCGATTAGTTCATAATTTAGAAAATAAATAGGTTGAATGGGATGAATTCCATTAGTTGTTTAAAGTAAAGTAATTCATATAACATTACTTTGATGATACAGCTAAAATATTCCATAATTTAAAACTTGGTCAAATGTAAATAGATGCATTAGTAACCAAATTTACCCATTTGTTGTGTTATGTCCTATACAATAAAGACAAAAAGGAAAAAGTAAAATGTTTCCTAAAATGTTTCACTCTCATTTAAAGAGATATCAACATTATAGCTAAAAAGGATTGTGAGAAGGGGATGGAAACTTTTTGAAATTCATGTATAAGTTCACTTGTTAAACAACTCAGCCAACACTACAAGTGAATTATAAGTTTTTCAATACTATTTGGATGTGTTTCCAGATGAAATTTAGGGTTTATCACGAAAATTAGAAATAAATTTCTCCATATAATTAATGCCACGGGTATCCCCATTATCAAAGGCTCCCTATAGTATGTGTGTGAGAGTTGATGGAATTGAAGGTGCAATTTCAAGAATTACTAAAGGATATATCAGACCTAGTTTATCACCATGGGGCACACTATTCTATTTTGTTAATGAAAAGGATGGATCTTTTAGGTTGTTCATTGATTACAATCACCTAAATAAGTTGAATTTTGAAAATAAATATCCCATACCTAGGATAAACGATTTTTTGATCAAGTTATAGGGGCGAAAATATTTTCCAAAACAAATCTTAGATTTGGTTATCATCAACTAAGAATTAAAGAGGAAGATATACTGAAGACAATATTTTAAACAAGATATGGGTATTAGAAATGTATAGTATTACCCTTGAGACTTACAAATCCACTTATCACCTTCATGTATTTGATGAATAGTGTGTTCAGTAAGTTCCTGGATAAGGTCATATTGGTTTTTATAGATGATAATTTAATCTATTTTAAGACCCAGGGGGAGCACAAACAACTCTTGGAAATAGTGCTACGCACCATACGCAAATACCATTTATATGGTAAATATAAAAAGTGTCAATATTATCAAGGAAATATATAATATCTTAGACATGTTATCCTGAAAAGGTAAGTGCCATCTTTGATTGAGAAGTCCCAAAAGATGTGGTAGCTATAAGGTCATTTATGGGAATTATGGGGAATTATTAAATATTTATATAGGGATTCTCAAAGATAGCATATCTCATAACTTCCTTGTAGAAGAATGGAGCAAAGTTTGTATGGACACAAAGATGCGAGGAAAGTTTTGAGAAGCTAAAACATTTACTAATTGTAGCACCTGTATTAAGGGTAATAGTCCTGGATAAGGATTTGGTTATCTTTATTAATGGTTTTTTGGATGGTCTTAGAGAGACATCGATGAAAGAGGGACATATGGTAGCCTATGAGTCTCGAAAACTAAAGGAACATAAGAGGAACTGTGCAGTTTATGATCTAGAATTGGAAGCAGTTATTCATGCTCTTAAAATTTGGAGACATTACATGATTGGTAAGAAATTAACCTTAGTTATAGATCATATAATTATGAAATATTTTTTCTGGCAACATGACACGAATTCTATGAAGGCTAGGTGGATGGTGTTCCTAATTGAATACAATTTTGACATAAAACAGATAAAGGGGAAAGAAAACAAAGTGGCAAATACACTAAGTCAAAGTTAAAAAAAAAAAAATGTGAGATAACGATAAGAAAAATTAAAGCACATTTTGTTAAGTAGATAAAAAAGGCTACATTAAATGATCTGAATTATAACCTTATTCGTGACAACTTGAGAAGTGGTATTAATAGAAAACAACTGAAGTATGAAATTAATTAAAAGGGATTTCTAGTATTTAAGAAAATATCTTTTATATCCCAAATTATTATGAAATTAAAATATTATTCTTGGATGAATATCATAAAAAACTATAGACATCACATCCAAGATATCAAAAAATGATTTATGCTCTTAAGAAATAATTTTTTGGTTATGAATGAAGAAAGATGTTGTTGAATATTTGGCATGGTGCCAAGAATGTGAGTTGGTGATAGCAAGTCATCAACATCCAACATGATTTATAAATCCCCTACATGTACCAAAGTGGAAGTTGGAGGTAACATCATTGTATTTTATAACGGGGTAACCAGAATAAGGAAACTAAAAATTCCCACTTTATTATGATACATTCCACCTACAAAGTTTCAAAAGTGGAAGAGGTATTAATGAAAGATATTTTTCGACCTCATGGTATACCTAATATAGTGATATTAGATAGGGACATTTTGATGGTGCTAGATTCCACCAACATTGTATTGGGATATCCCTGGCGTGAAGTCCCAATTAGACCTCACACTATTTAGTGTAGGAGTCCCATTGGGTCATATAGTATGCCCACCGTTGGAAAGGTTTCAAATATATGACTTGGTTACAAACACACAAGAGATCATAAATTTTTTTTGGGAAGCAAGAGTGTAGGCTTTCTGAGACACCCCATGTAAGGTGCACGAGATAACATCCATTACTGGTAAAAGAAAATGAGACTTTGGTTAGAAATGTAATAGAACTATCCTAAAGGGGGACCCGATAAGGAATATAAAGACTTGTTGAATACATGCAGATTAGTCTACATAATAAAAAGAAATCATTAGAGCATAACAAAACTCATTCAATAACAACCATATGTAAGTAACAAATTATTTGATTCACTTAATATGTAATTAAAGTGACATATATCATAAACATAACAAGACTAGTCCTACTATATTTATGAGACATGTATGAAGAAGTGTCGGCTCATAGAGGTTCTAACTAAGTGTGAATGACCCTAGTTACACTCTTACATGAATGAAACATTATATCTAGTATTTGAACATGAAGCCACAACTTGCTCCTCCAAATAATTATCTATCTCATATGCACTACAAGAGAAGCTAAGGAAGGACTCCAAGAATCCAAGCCCATTATTTGAGTTATCAGGAGCTATTTATATAAAATAACAATGACTTATGAGATTCCTCATGACATTTTGACTTATATTACTATTAATATCCTATTCATGACTTATTGCATTCCATATGTGACTGTTGACATTCCACATGTCTCTCTACGAGTCCTTACATAATACAAATTACAAATAAGGCAGTGAACTAATAAGACCAAAATTAGAATGGGATAAATTCTCATCAAATTGATAAATAATTTTCTTCCTCATAGAGCTCATTTGTAAAGTATGTGTTCCATGTTGTGAACTTCAGTGAGGTGAGTTTGACCCCAATTGGAAAGTTACCTATATACCACATCTTCACCTCTAGTGCCTTCATCATTATGGCCTTGGAGCTTGACTGCACATTATTCGGGATCTACGAAAGTTTCATATGAGCTTGACTACACATTATTCGAGATCTAGGAAAGTTTCATATAAGATTTAACTGGTGTGATGGCATAATGCAGAATAATGTCTTTGGTAACCTCCAAGTGTTCATGTTATGTTTCCTACTTGGTTTGCTCCATATATTTCCTGATCTCCTGGAAGATGAATTTTTTTCCTCTGATCACTTCAAGTGATCTAATTGCGAGCATCCTAGGCTTTTGTGTTACACACTTAGAACCATTATGAAGTCAAGTATAGGAGGAAATATTACTAATCAACTGTGCTCCAAGATGCAAGTAGTTCTATAGTTGGAGTCTCATCAAAACTATGTCTATCTTAGCTACAATCATGTCTTTATTTTCCAAATGTTTCGGAGCATCTCGATACTTGTCATCCCACTCCTCAATTTGGTCAACTAATTTGTTTGCCACTTTCAAGAGTTCTACAACTTCTCATTCTTTCTTCTAAATTCCAATGAGAGGAGCTACCACCTGTTGTATAATTATCATCTCGTCATGTAGTCTTCCCATAGTTTCCTCCATTGGCCCCAGTTGCTCCTACATGCATGATTTCCATTATGTGGTGCTAAAATCCTATGATGATAACCATTGATTCTCCAGTGCAAGGTGTCTCACCTATTTCTTCATTGCAGTAAGTTCATTCCTCAATCTAGCATTATCACTCAGTAGATATTCAGAGTTATCACGTGTTGTTGTGGAAAAAGAAACATTTTCTACCATGATTTCTCTAGGATTCCTTTTGGTGCTAGAAGTAATCACCTTCTCTATAGAGATTGAGATTGGATTCTGAGTATCCTTCGAGAAATACATATGGCTCTACTACATGATCCTATTCTTAATTTAATCAAATGAGACACTACATACATACATGACTCTATCAATTGGTGGAGGTGTGATCCCCATATATCCAAATGGAAGATGACTACCTGAGAGAGGATGTTCTTCTGGAGTATCTGTTTCATCCTCCATTGGTTGGATGGTATCCTCTTCCTCCAACTTTTCCTCTTCTAGATTTTGAGTCAACTATTATTCTTCCAGCCTTTGTGCAGGCTTTACCTCATAGACTGTACATCATCACATTGAGTCTTGTAGTGTTGATAAATCAGATGCTCCTGCTAACATCCTGCAAAAAATTTGACCTTTTACAATTTCTATTGGTTTGATTTCAATGTCATATTCTTGTAGAGTCTTCACCCAATTTTCTCTCTTCTCCCCTACATCCCTTTGTATCAATAGATTTCTCACTGTTGAGAATGACACTATTAGTTTGGTGTGGTTTTTGAGGAGAAAAGGTCTGAAGTGTTTTATTGATTTGGAAACAACAAAATCTTGTTTTTCAACATTTGAATAACTCAATTCAACCCCCTGCAAGTTGGAGCTGAGGAAAGAGATTGGGGCTTAAAATTTTTCTTCATTGAATTGTGTCAATATGGATGCATACGATTTCTCGGAAGCAAAAGCATATAGAATGAAATGATTTGAAAATTTCAGAGTGGCTAAAGGGGGAGAATTAATGATTGCTTGTTTAATCAAATCAAAAGCTTCGTGTTTTGTGTGTCCCCATTTAAAAAGATAATTTTTCTTTATCATAGATTGAAGAGGTAAAACAATTCGTGAGAAATCATGGACAAATATGTTGGCATTATGTTTTCTGGTATGGCTATATGTTACAGATGTTGTACTCGATGGCAACTCCCATGACAAGGCTCTCAATTTATGAAAAATTTAGAAAGACGCAGGATATCAGTTCAGAAGGTGCGTACCCGCAGGTACACCATGCAGGGACCGCGTCCAGAGTCGCAGGCCAGCCATCCAGGAGGTGCGTCCACCCAGTGCACACATTTCTAGGCAGAAAAAGCCCACGTGGGGGTTTCTTGTGTTTTAATCTTGGTATCCAGCCGACGGTATTGTGTTATTATGGTGTCGGCTCGTGGTATTGTTCCACGTTTTAAGGAGGAGCTTTCCTATATAAAGCAAAGGAGATCATTTGGTTTGAGATGTCTTTGGTTGAATATCTTATTGGGTGAGATCTGGTCTAGATCTAAAAGGTGAATCTACTGAAGGACTGAGATCTCTTTGGCGCAAGATCAGATCTGTACATCTGACTGTTTGGGTTACACTTAAAGTCTTGAAATCATTCATACCCGAAGGGATGCAGGTACAGTGAAAGGAAAGTGCGCCGGGACGCAGTACAGAATCTGGAGATCTGCGTCGGGACGCAGGGCAGACGAAGTTCAGGTGTGTTTGGGATGTCGCTCAGTGATTGGAGATCTGCGTGGGGACGCAGAGCGATCAAGGTTCAGGTGTGTCTCTGAAGCAAAAGGATGCGGCGCGATAGTGTTTTTGGGTGCGACCTTGTAGCAAAAGACGCGGCGCGATAGTGTTTCTGGTTGCGTCCCTGAAGCAACAGAACGCAGAGCAGTTAAAGGAACAGAGCGTGGGCATGCAGCGCAGTAGAAGGATATCTGCGTGTGAACGCAGGGGAGAAGAAGGTTTACTGCGTCTGGTCGCAGGCCATAGAAGGAAAAACTGCGTCTCTGTCTTAAAATGTTCTGTTGATTGAATTTCTCTGTTGATAAGGTGTTCTGGGTTAGTTCTGTTATTGCTGATCTGATATCTGTCGTGGATTGTAACTGTTATGTACTTGTTGATCATCTGATGCTTTATGAAAAGAAGTAGGGATTTGTAGCTCCCTTCCAAGAGTAGACTGAAAAACGAGAAAGAGAGAGAGTTGTAGCTCTCTGCAGGTTGCAGCTTGCGTACTGGTAAAGGACTGCACCAGTACAAAATCATTGTAAAAGAAGTTTCTAATTTGAAAGAAGATAGAGACATATTGCAGCAGGTGGTTTTCACCCACATTGCGTTTCCACCTTACATCTTGTGTTCTTTGGTGTGACTATCTGTTTTCTTTGTTCATGCTCATTATTTTATGGTACTGACATGCAAAAATAATTCAAAGATCAAATAAGGAAGATTTATTTAATTGCTAGATAATACTGATTCACCCCCCCTCTCAGTATTATTTCCAACAAAATATTTAGACAAAATTAATCTGACCTAGTAAAGATTGTATTGGATTTTTATTGTGAGGTAAAGGAATTTCAGAGATTTCTCTTATTCTATCATGGTCAATGTGAATACCTACTTTGGATACAATGAATCCAAGGAGATTTCCTTCACTTAAAGTGAAGAAAGATTTCTTAGGATTAAGAGAAATTCCATACCTTTGACAACCCTCAAAGATTTGTTTTAAATCTCTCACACAATTATTGCACTTTTTTAAATATACAGTTATATCATCCTAGTATATTACTACTAATTTGTTTACTAAACCTTTGAAGGATATGTCCCCAGCTCTTTGGAAAGTAGCACTAGCATTGATTAGTCCAAAGGGCATCTTCTAATAAGCATAAGTGCCCCATTTTGTCCTGAATGTAGTTTTCAGCTGGTCATTTCGATGTACTAGGATCTAATTATAACCTGAGAATCCATCCAGGAAAGACATTAGTTCTAAGCCTGCAGCTAATCGAAATATGTGTTCCATAGGAGGCAATGGAAAGTTATCCTTTTGAAACTCTCTATTTAGATTGTGGAAGTCAATGCATATCTGAATATCACCACTCTTCTTTCTGACTAGGACAGGATTAGAGACCCACTTGGAATGTCTGAAAGGGAAAATAATCTTGGCTTTCAGGAGTTTGTTTAGTTCAAATTTAATCTAATTTTCTAAATTAGGATGGATTTTTCTTAATTTCTGTTGAACGGGTTTCTCATCAGACTTCATGGGGATAGTATGTTGAATAATATAAGTGTAATATGTTTTAAGGTCTTCATAGTTCCATGCAAAGACATTCTTATTTTTTTTTCAGCAAACGTATAGAGGATGATTTCTCATTTGACGTAAGTCTAAGGCCTAGATTAATATTTTGAGGTTTCAGGTTGGTTCCAAGATTAATCAATTCAAACTTCAGAGTTGAACTCTAAAGTTTTGAATTGATGGGCCATTTCTATCTGTCCTTAAGGTCATATAAATCTTCCAATTTAACCACAGAGTTTGGTATAGCATTATTGATTGTTTCTTGCTTAAGTTGGCCGTCATGTTGATCTTCATTAACTATTTGGTCATCATAAGAGAGTTCTGATGTAAAAAATATTATGATATCTGTATTTCTATTAAAGACTCTCTAGATGGTGATATTGTCGGGAATAGAAGGCCTAAAAATCAATTCAATAGAAAATCTGTGAGGACTATAATCTCTTGGTGGAATAAGATTCGAAGCCACATTAGCTAAGAGATCAGCGCTTGCGTTTTGCAGTCTTAGGATAGGGGAAATATTAAACATTGTAAAGTGGGAAGTCAGGTCTTGGACTAATGACTCATAGTGTTTCAAATGTCCTAATAAACAGTGTATAGCATTTCTTACCTACTTTATCACAATTTATGAATCTCCAAACACTTGGAGGTGTTTGATATTAAGGCCAATGGCCTTATACAAAACTTCAACTAATGCTTCATATTTCGAAGTGTTATTTGTGAAATCAAATTTAAGTCAGCATGCTAGCATAGTATTTTCCCCTTCTAGGCTAACTAATATGCATCTTTCTCCTCCTCCATCATTGGATTTAGATACATCAAAAAATAATTTCCAAAATAAAGAGCTAACTAGAGGTTTATCTACAAAATTTACACACTTAGAAGTATCTATTTGGGAAAAATTTTCAACTTGAGATGCTACAGAGTTTTCCAAGAAAGCTGAAGTATAAGCATTAAAATTTCCTATAAATGATTCTATTGAGTAGTTTTCCATGATATTGTCTCTATATTCCATTGGCCCATTTTCTCCTTCTAGCTCTATGACTATGTACTTTTGATGTTTTTCGCGATCAACCCTTATCTGATTTGGCTTTCCTTTATAGGAAAGCCACATATGATACCAATCAGTCGAAAAATATTCATTAAGCTTTTCTGAGCAGTCTCTAGTATGGATTAAGCCATAGAACTTGGGAAAATTAACTACAAGAATGGAAATGACTTAACATACTTTGGGTTTTGATGAAAGTCTTATGGTTACTTGATTAAGTTCGCTAAAAAATTTGATTGGAGATCGATCTAGTTACATTGAAATTTGCACAAACTGTGCTAGGTAAAATGTTAGATGAAGCTCTTGAATCAACTAAATAGTTGTGTACATTATTATTAAAAACCTCAAAAGTAAGGATGAATGGAGGAGTATGAGATTTTGATCTTCCTCCAATCAGAGCAATGTTGGTTGGATAAATTTTGTTTAAAGAGGCACTAGGGGGTTTTCGCGTTTCTTGGGCAGCTTGTGAGATCACAGCAGCAGGAAGAGGTGAAGTAGGTACTAATTTGAGATCTTTAAGGAGTAGCTTCTGCTCACATTTTAATTTACTAAGCTCATGAAAGGTCATGTTTGCCCTAGTCTTTTTCATATCACCAACAATAGTATTCCATTTTAATAGACACTATTAGGATTTTAGTTGAAGATGAAGAGTTCAACTAAGGAGGAGTAGTGTGAGTGGATTTTGGTGAAGATTTCTTAACTGTTTCTTTGCCCTTGGGAGCTGGCGTTGAAGCCTTCTACTTTTAATTTGTTCACAACAAATCAAAAGGGTTTTTACTTCGTGTGGAAACTAGCAGTGCTTCTTGTGTTTCTTCGTTAGGAAGTATAAACTCTCGCATTCCCTCTAACTCTGCCACTTCATCGTCAACTATTTGCTCTTCATTTGTTGAAACTTCATCTTCCTCTCCATCCAATTCAACATTTGGTATATCATTTGGAGGTTTAGGATCAACAGGGGAATTCCTTTTAAATGGTTTAAAATATTTTTTGAAGGAAGTCTCTGCTACCTAATTTTTAATATCAACCATTTCGTTAGACATCATTTTGAGGACTTTCTGTAGACCTTCAAGATCAAATGGGTCAGTTGGTGGTTTCTTCTTGGAGTCATCCCTAAAATTAAATTTCTTGGATTTTTGTTCTTCTAATTCATTTTTCCTATATATAGCTAGAATACATTTTTCTACAACTATTGCCTCTTTCATACTTTCCACCAAACTTGGTTTGGAAGCTTTATCGAAGAAAATAGTTGTGTTTGAAGGGAGAGCAGAAATATACCACTCATTTTCGACCTCATTGCTGGGCTTAGATGATGCCAGTATCTTATTCAGTAATTTACTAAACTGAGAGTTGGAGTCTTTTATTGGCTGTTTAGGTTCAACTTTCAAATTTGAGAGATCATTGATTAGGGTAGCTGTGGATCTATCATCTCCACATTTAGTTAAGAACTACTCTTGAAAATCATCCCAACTATTAATAAACCTAATGGTAATGAGAAGTACCATGATCTTGCTTCTCCTTGCAAAGTATATGTAAACAATCTTACAACTACATATTATTCTACTACTTCATTCAAGTTAATGGAAAACATGAAATTGTTTGTGTTCCTCAGCTAACAGGCCACTATCAGGATTAAAATTTGGTAACCATTTCTTTGGATGGGCTGGCAATGAATTGAAAGGTGCAGCCATCCTAACAGCTCCTGTATTTTTCCATGGGCTTTGAGGAGGTTGAACCATTGTTGGTATTGGAGGAGAGGAAGATGTGGTAGTGGTTGAAGGTGATTCGATAGAGGAAGATGGAGTTCCAGTACCTGTGTGAATCATGATATGGAGTAATGAGGTGTATGATTGGTATTGCGATGATATGGATGGAATGAATGAAGATTATGATTATGTTGATGAAATAACCTCACTGTGAGATTCATATGGTGTCTTCTTAGCTTTCTTATGGCTTGGTAGAGGGAATTCGAATGGTGTGATTCCAAGATTTTCTCTTTGTGCTCTACTTAACCGTTGAGATGGGGTAAACTGAGATGTAACACTATCTTGAGATAACTCATATTACTCTTGAGATATTGAAATCCCCTATAATTTATGAATCAAATATTGGACTTCAGGGGCTTCAATAGAAGAACAATGATTTGGGTTCTTTGGGATTTCAACAGTGGGCTTTGTTGTTGTTTTTACAACTTCTTGCTTAGGATTAGGAGATTTGGAATGCAGTCGGGAAGTTGTAGGTGATGGTGGGGGAGTTTTACTCTTACAATGGCCTATTAATTTGGATTTACTTGCCATTCACAGTCAATCCCTCCTTCTAGAGCCCAAAATGTTGAAGCTGCGAAAATCGTTGCTTACAACATTGGGGGAAAACCACCCGGTTCGGACCTTGGTTAGCATCTCCTTTTTCATTTGGTGTAGTGGATAAGACTGGGGTTAATGGGACCAGTTTCCCAAAATAAATTATGATAGTGATGATGGGTTGATATATGATAGTTTGGCAGAATGTTTAAGATAATATTAATCTAATCTAAACTAATAATCACATGCATATATCCTAATTTAAACACTATATAGCTATGACTATACCACATAATAAAATTGAAATATGTGATCTACAATAGTTTCCTAAAGAAATTGGTAATAAAGATCATTCAACTACAATGGGAAGTGAAATCATTTTAACAATAATCATTTCTGATAAATAGTTAGCCAAAATGATGGTGAAAGATATATCGCATAAGAAATTATTCATATATATAGCAAAAAAATTAGGTCATCACCATACAAAAGTGCAATAATGCTAACCAAGCTTTAAACTTTCATACATAAACAATTTGAAGAAAAAATACTACTTAATACATAAACAAAACAAAATCACGAGATAAAAGTACCAGCAGTAATAAGTTATGCTCATGCGTTTCAACAATATTGACCTACTTCCAATCAATCCAACACCATATAAGAGTACAAAAGTGCAATTTGAGTAGAAGATGCCAGATAAGATAAAAATAAATCTTGTTCCATTCACTTGACCAGAACTTCCTCAAAGGGATAGAAGTGCATGTTTTGAAGATTGTTTTTGATAAAATGTCTGGACCCGTCTCTAAATGCACGAGAGGGGTTTAAATACTAAACTATAAATCCTAATAATAGATTATTTAAAATAGTTGAGGAGGTTTAAACTACCTTCCTAAAATTATGCAAAACAAAAAAAAATAGAAATTAAGATATGGTGGCTAAATCCTTTCCATTTGATCTTTAAGATTGTAGATGTCCGTCATGAGTTTGAGCTATGTCGGTAGGTTGATCGTAGATTTCAACTACTCGGTGAACATGCATCAATCAGTGTTGGCACCATTTTCTACATGCAAGAGGCTAGTCATTGTAGAGTCATCCACTGGCTGTAAGGTTTAAATAAATGTTGCTAGTATGCTTCCTAGTTGAACCTCGTCATTTTCCTAATTGCTTCCTCGTTTTCTCCTATTGCCTACCTCCACTGTTGTTTGAGCTATTTGACATTCGGAAGAAATACTGGTATAGACTCTGCCACTAGATTTTCTCCAATCCTCTGAATTCTGCTAGGTGATGAAGTCAAAAGCTCTTTTCAAGACTTCATCATATTTGAATCCCATGTCAATGACTTGACTCGTTAACTTGTTAGTAGTCTCGCAATAAGGACTCAACTGCGAGACCTTCTGGCATAGAATTTCTTTCTGATGCATTAGTTGGGATTTTTTGTTGAGCACTTCAATTATAAACTGATCAATATTTGGGTTGTCCTTATACTTATCTGTTAATGCTTGTATCTGAACTTCCTTTTTATGTTAAACTAGATTGATGTTTTATTTGCATTTGCTCGAATTCTTGCTAGAGCTTGGCTATTTTCAATTCTGCCTGTTGGTTATAGTTTTTTTGCTCTAACTGCTGTTCTAATAGCATAATTTTATTTCCCTTTTCTGTGAGAAAATTTTTTACTTCTGTTTCTTTGTCAATAGTCGTTGTAGTGTATCCTCCTACAAATTGAGACAATCTAGCTAGGTTGTAGGATGGGTCGATGGGTGAGTATTTCCAAAAAATATCTATTGCTTCATTACCAGGAGTAGTAGCATATGCAGCATCCAACTTCCTCTTTTTTCTCTGCCTTTTGACAATATCTTTGTGGGTTGGGCTATAGAACACATCTATAGGAGGAATCTCCTTAATTCTCAAAACAATTTTAGAGGTAGGAGTGGCAGGAATGTTCTCCACCTCTTGAGTACTTGCAGTTTTCTCTACTATAATTTCTTGAGTTGTTTTATGTTGTGGAGTTTGTGGCTTAGGTGCTTGTTTCTCTGTATGGAGCTTTGTATTAGAATTCTCCCATTCTTTATCTAAATCAATCATCAGTGTTTTTTTTGACTGGGTGGAGGTGGAATGAATTTCAACCTATTTTCTAGCTAAGGTTTTCTTAGCTGTCTTTTTTGTAGATTGAGTTGTATCCTCTTTCTAACTCATTGCTTTTGCTTTTGTCATTTCGAGACTGTTTCTTTGACTCTGACTCCCTGGTAGGTTTTTCTTAGGACTCTGCTTGAGAATCATCTTTAGAATTTTCTCTAGAACTTCCTTCTAGGCTTACGCTAGGAGTTGGCTCCCTTATTGGTTCAATTAATAATTTTTCCAATGGGACCTTTAACAATCTCGTTTCTCTATATTGATGAAAGGCTTCAAGCTCTTCTTGGTAAAATGGTAGTGATGACATGTGTTTCACTTCTGTGAATGTATATTTTTGTAGGAAGATGTCATCAAATGCATCTTCCTCATGACTGAATAACTTCACTTTCAGCATAGTAGTGAAGTCTTTGGTAGTGCCATTTTGGTCATACTGGCAACCTGGGAATTTAGGTAATTTCATAGATTGCATGATCTCTTATTCTTTGAATGCATGGCCTAGATTGTGCATTGCAAATGCTCCATAGTGTAACAGAAATGTAGGCCAAATGGCCTTTTTCACTTCCTTTAATCATTTTCTTAACCCACCCTCACTAGGTATTTGATAGGCTATCTCTCTAGCCATCAATTTGTCTGGAACATAGTATGGGAGGACATGAGGTGAGGTTATGCTCCCAAAAAAATTTATATATGTCAATGTGTCCTCCCCAAACCATCTTCCCACTGGGAGGATATCTACCTTGGTTTCCTTAGAAAATCTAGCAGTGTCTTGGTTCTAAACCTGTTTGTGGATAGGCAACATGACCCCATGAAACATTTTGTAAAAATGCGGGTGAAAATGAGACTCCAACATGTCCTTATGATATATGTGAATGGAAAGTGGATCTTTCACAGTCCACTTCCATCCCATGATAGGAAATTTTGAACCAAAATAAATTGCATCCATCACATAGGCACTCATAAAAAATAGAGGGTAAACCCTCCTTCAGACACTCCTTTTCCTCCTATAATCGATTATTTCCTTTGCTAAATTATCAAACAAAATGTGGGCCGAATTCATGATGGTTGCATTTATGACTGCATTTATTAGTGGAAACCATTTTGGGGAAAATTTAGTGCTATTGGGCTTACCAAACATCCTACATAGCATGGCTGTTGCAAAACTATGGGGAGGAGAAATAGATGCAATAGAGTACATTCCTGATTTGTCCTTTTTGATCTTGCCCTCATTATTCGACTAGGTTTGGGTGACATCTGATCCACCCTCGTTCTCTTTGGAAAACTTGTCAAGGAACTGTTTGTTGTAGATGACTTGTGGCTCTAGTAGGCGGTACATAAGCTGTAGATTGTCTGGTGACAAAGATCCCATAACCTCTTGGCTTCTATTCTTAAATTCTCTGTCTGGGATATTGGCCTGATCAATAATCCGCTTGACCATATTTGTGTAATGGATTATCTTTGGGCACGTGGATATGCAATGCAGAAATGAGAATGTCGTCTCAAAAATGGTAGGATTTGAGGAAGTATGACCATCAGTTGTGACCTTTGTTTCCAGAGGTCTTCGTTCCTCTTCTTCTAATAAATCATGTACGGTTTCCCAAGTAGAGGTCCCTCCTTCTCTGGTGCATGTAGCATCTATGAATAAAGGAGTGATTTCTAATTTCTCAGACACAACTGCCTTGCCCTTCTTTTCCATTCCTCCCAAATACTCCTTCTGTGGATTTTCGTTGAAAATGGAGAAAAATAGTAGCTATCAGATATACAGAGATAAGAATGAACGTAACCTAGGATAATACAAATAACTTGAAAAGGTGATAAGAAAGGAGTTTTATTTGAATGCAAGTGAGAAGATATCATATCAGCCTGGATGGATTTTCACACATAAATGCCATCAAATTTTACTAAATGCCCACTAATGGTTCATTGTCTCTTAGATTTAATTCTCATTAATGTCAGCATTGTAAGTCAGGAAGAAAGCTCCTAGGGTGACAAGCCTTTAAATTGTGAAAATGGAAATTTTGCGATTTTCCAAGAAATCTTGCATATCACATTATCGCGTTATTTATGTATGCTTTCCTAATTGTTTTTGCGATATGCGAGATGCTGGCCAATTACTACTGTTTCCAAGACATAACCCATTTGTTATGTTTTCTTGTGTAAAGCACTTTTTATTAAGCAGTGAACCTAAATACTTGTCTGTGATGTATCCAGGAGTGGGTCCAGGTTTCAATTGCATTTCGCAATCTCAACAGATGGTAAGTTTACAGTGTTCCTTTAAATGTCTGAAATGTGATGCGGTAAGGGAAATGTTGTTTTAGAAATTTTGCATCTCACACATTTTTAAGGTAACTCACTAAGGTACGCCTTCTAAGATTAGAAATATGGGATGCGGCCTTTAATTTAATAAAATTACTTAGGACTTACTTTATATAAGAAATGCACTAGTTTCAAAGTATTTAAAGTGTGAAGTCCACTTTTGATCGCTTTTCACTACATTTGGTGGATTAGCAAGGCTTTCAATCATGCTTGATCATGTGATATGCAGGAAAGGGAGACAATTCATAGCTTTTTTAAAAAGTGTTTGATTGATATCTTGTTTTATTCCAAAAATTAAATAAATAAAATGCCTAAATGCTAAACGTATTTGTGGAAATATTTTTTAAAGGGTCCCCATTTATTGATGTAATATTGACTACTATTATTAACAAATGGGGGGTTGTTTAATAGCACAACATACCCCTAATTCAAGTGCTAAAGACCCTCATATGATGTATGAGGGTGTATGTATTGAGTTGATATTACTGTTCACCTATTGTGACCTCTCTCCCACCCCTTTTACATTTGAAGTTCCTCACTTAACACTCATTCCTAATTACTAATACAGTCTCAATTGATCTCAACATATTTTTTTCCATCATGACAAGAACATTTACATATTGATAAAAGATGAGTGTTGAGGAGAACTGTTATAGACGTTTTTGTGCCCTACAACTCCAAGCATGAAATGTCCATAAACCAAGGGCTCCTGAGTCCCTAAAAGTGTTGTTCTAACCAACAAATTACAGCTTCTCCCAGAAGTTCTCCACCAGAAACTGCTCAAAATTGGTCAAAACAGGATCATTTCAGCTGCTCCGCTGGCTAAGTGTGTTGCATTGCACCAAAATACACTGTGAGGGTGTGTTGCATTTCAAAACTCCCTTATGTAGGGTGCGATGGGCGAGAAATGACAAATGGAAGTGTCATTTTGCGAGGTGGAGAGGCAATGGAAGCTTCCAGAATCTTCTCCTATGAAACTTGCCTCACTGAATTCGACCAAGGATGAGTAAGAGGCCCTCAGTCTCCAAGTGGAAGCAAGAACTGACAGAGAGAAGACACTAATCAAATCACAAGCTGACTCATCCTCCTTACAGATATCTATATATGGATCCCTCATCCCAGAGATCCAGAGGCTGGAATTTTGCATATTGTAAGGAATTGCTATTGGTTTATAGAGACAAACATCAGATTGTTGGGTGATTTATGCTTTGTTTGAGGTGAAGAGGGGCTTCTTTGCTGGGAGGTTGATGTTGGGTCGGAACCTCTGGTTGTAACTACTCCTGGATCTTTTCTTGTTTATCAATAAAAACTATTTGAGTTCTCCTCCAAGCTTTTGTATCATTGATGCTTGTTACATTTGTATGGTTAACTTAAATCTGATCCTAAGTTGTTAAAGAATATAGATCCATGTCTTTGTATAGTTCTCTTCTTCTGTGATCTTACAGGTACTTTGTGAAGCTGGGCATGCAAGGGAGCAGGTAGCTAGAGACTATCAAAGGAGAGAGGGATTGGATCAAAGGATTAGCGCAAGACACAGGTTGGTTCTTTCTATTCCTCTCTATCTATAATTCATAAAGGAAGTACAAAAGTAGTTTTTCTCTGTTTGTTTCTAAGGCAGCTATCACACATTAGTGGTATAGAGCAGTTCTAAATAGACACCTTTCCATGTAAAAAAATGGCGACTCTGCTGGGGAATGTCTAATTAGTTTGTTTGTGTATCATTCTTTGTTGTTTGTTTCATAAACTTATAATTAGCTTTCGAACTGCATTTGCCATAACAAATGCAAAGTAGATAATTGTTGCTTCAATCCATTCACTGGATCTGGTTATGATTTAAACAGTTGATTCACAAACTATCTGATTGCCCTTGTGATACCTCTTAGATCCTCCTTATATCTACCCCTGATTTTTGCATTATTGATTTCATTTTACTCGGCCAAAAACCAAGGACTGAACTGCAAACTGTGACCCATAACCTAGACAAAGTCTCGTTTCTGGCCCAGGGCAGTTACTGTTAAGAGATCGTGAATTTCAGCGCACTTCCCGAAGGGGCAACCTGCGCTGCATTTCAGATTCTCTGTGTTACAAGTGTGCCAATCAGACTAGTTCTGTGCAGCTGTGGTTCCTGTGCTTCATTTTTTCCAGTTTTATCCCTGAATTTTGCTGCCTGTGATCAGTATGTGTCTGTTTGAAACCTCTTTTCCTTGTTGTTATTCCACCTCCTTTGTACAAAAGAACTGTAGATGTTTTTGTGTGTTTGTTGAGTCGCTTACAGTTTTCCATTACAAAAGTAGAATAGTCGTATTGTCGTCCTTTGATTTGAATATGTTGAAAGTGTCGATTTCGATCATAGGAGAAATTTTGATTGCTATTGATGGTCGATTATACTGTTACTATTGCCTTTGGTCTGAATTTGTGATTTTCTAGTGTCAAGAACAAGTGTTCATTTCAAAATCGTAAGGTGTCGTAATCATCTCTGTTTTTTGATTTCGAAAAAGATCTTGTTTATATTTGTCGCTTGAAAAGAAATTCAGATTTGTACATCAACCTTCTTTTTAGCATCAATACTAAGAAATTCGAAAACAAATACATGCATGTGCATTTGCATATAGACAGTCTGTTTGGCTTGATTTAGGAAAGTGCATTTACAGTGTGCTCTTTGCTCTTTGTGAAAATATTCTGTCTTTCTTTTCCCCTAGTAGCTAGGATTTTCATTGCACAAAAGAGATAAAAGTTTGTTTATAATCTTTAGATTGCATTTTAGGAATTACATCTACATCTCGTGGTGAACCCGAAAGGAAAACTTCATAAAGAAGATCAAATTAAAATAAATTCAATGAATCTAACAACGCTTTGGAACTTAATGCACAACATTTAGAGGTCTAGGCTAGAGACGTCTTCCAGCGTCACAAAGCCTGGTAATTGTTGTCCTCACTGATGGTTGGGTGATTCCTCCACTTTGAGACGATAAGTGCCAGTACAGACTTGTGCTCCCACGTACCTTCAAGTATATTTTGGGAGACCCCTGTAGGCTTAAATCCTTTATCCTTAGGAAGCCGTGTCTGCCACCCTATCGATCGCAATGTACTGAACACAGCATTCGGGAAGATTGACTGCAGTTTTGCGATTGGTTTGGTACTGCCTCTACCTAGATCTCTAGAGTAGTCCCTTTCGTTCCTTTTCAGACTCCTTAACGGAAAAGGTCCATCTGAGCACTTGTCACTTCAGGCTAATTAAAAATCGAAGGCGACTAGAGTCATATTTTGTTTTTTCTCGACTCTTAAAAACTGAAAAAACAAGTTGTGTCAAAGCGTCTAAAAATTTATTTTAAATGGAATATTCATTACCCCTTTCCTACGTTGATCTTGGCTTGAGAAAATGGATTCCACCAACCAAGGAATTCCCCTTGGAGGAAATCTTAGTCCCTTCTCCTCTTGGGGAGATGTTGGTGCACCCCATATGGCCACATTGTCGCTTCCAGGACTGACAATTGGTTTTCCTGTATGGCTCTTCTCAACCTCTGTCATTCAGAACACCACTATTCCTGAACAATCGAATCAGCAATTAGACGAGTCCAGAGTTACCCACCAACCTTCTACTTCCTCTAATTCTTCCTCTCCTCCTTCCTCTTCGCTTGATGGGGCTGGTAAAGCCAAAAGTCAAGTTCCTAAGGAGAAGAAGGAAAAGAAGAAGAAAGAGAAGAAGAACAAGGATCCGAAAGTGAATGGGGGCAAATGAGTGTCGTCTAACGAAAATCCACACACTGCACCGACCAGGCGTAAATCACCATGTGTCATTTGCAAAGGAGACCACTTTCACAGAGATTGTCCTTGCATCCCTCGGATCTTAAGGGATTGGTCTCCTCGTTTGCACAACCCGGTGTCATCAACCTCTGATGATCATGTTGAAAGCACACCGTCAACTAGTGAAAGTGAAGCCCCAGGACAAAAAGGAAAATATAGATTTCCTTGTAAACTGTGCGAAGGCGATCATGCCGTCCACCGTTGTCCCTTCTTAGAAGAAGCTAAAAGAGTTTTGGATGATCGTCCGGTTTCACCGTTACGACTTCCTCCTGGATATAAAAAAACTCTTGCCGAGTCCGTCACTAGTTGAAAATCCGGCTGACCCGCTCAGGTGGTCGGCCGATGCATCTACCATTGAAGATGAACCATCTGAATCCATACCAGACGAAAGTCAAAAGGTCGAGGCAGCAGTTGACCCGGTCTTGCCTTTAGAGGTTCCATCTTCAGATGATACAATCACTGAAGAGAACAAGGATGACACCGTCCAAATTCTATTCATAAGCACAGACTCCAACGGACATGGGGACAATTTACCCATTCCTTTACCACAAGAAGAAAGTTAGTAAGAGTCGTACCCGGCTGTCTATTCGGTCCCACCTCCAAGCAACCTAGTTGTCTCGTTCGACTGGAATCAACTACGCAGACCCCGTTTACCGGCCAATATACCATTCCAGATTATTGTTCAAATATATAGAATGGTTATGACTGGTACCATCATAGATGAGGGGGCTTCTGTGAGTATCCTTTCCTCAACTGCTTGGAAAGCGCTTGGTTCGCCGTCGCTTTTGCCTGAGATGAGAAACCTAACAGGCTTTGATAAAGGAACCAGTCGACCGTTAGGGATCCTTCCCGATGTGCCGATAACATTGAAAGGGAAAACCGTTCACATGAATGTAATGGTAGTTCAAGGAACTCTAGATTACAATCTACTCCTTCGACGAGACTATATTTATTGCATGAGATCCATTGTCTCATCACTCTTTAGAGTGATGTGTTTTCCGCACGAAGGAAGAGTGGTCAAGCTCGTGGACCAACTTTCATTTCTCGGATCATACAGAGCAAATAGTCATATACCATCCCTGAATGGTCTTTTAATGCAAGAAATGTCTCAACCTCCAGTCCGTCCTCCTGATGAGCGCGACTGATTCGGAGGGATATGACTGAAACCCAGGGGGCATGCACCTTGGTCTGCTTCGGTAGGAAAACTTCGGGTATAGGGTAGGTTTCTGCGAGAGAATATGACTAATCTGTACCCCCGTCCGTGATTAGAAGAGGGGGTTATTGTAGAACAAGATTCTCTTGTCAAAGTTATGTGAGTTGGCGAGCACCTCCACTCACCTTTGTTTATTTCGGTAGACATCACGGGAGAAATGTTTTGTTTGCACTGTGAATAAAACGATCTTTGGATAACTTGTAAGAGGTAGGTCTCTCTCTGTAAAACAAATGTTTTAACGGACTAAAGAAGGGGTAACCTTGAAACTCTGTTTTATACCTGGGGGCATGCAAAACTTTTGGAATGCAAGCGAAGAGCGGCGATTTATTTTTTTAAGTTTTAGGACCTCTACCCCTTTAAACTCATAGGATTGGTCATTTCCTAACTTGCATAAAGAAAGGATGTGAGGCAAATCTCTAAAATTTGTTGTTTTTATATGAGACATTCTTATCACAAGACTGGATTAATCGAGCAGTTTTAGCACATAGTTCAAGCTCGTTAAAAAATAAACATAAGACATGAGCAAATGTTTCCACCCGCGTTTAAGCTCATTAAAAATGAATTATTCCCCAGTAAATAACCATCGTGAATGTAGTACTTCAGCCATTAAAGCCTTGGTCGTGTTTGCACCGTCACCTCCACTTTTCATTGGACGATCATTCACCTCCATTTGATTGTTTACCCATTTTGAGGAACAACTGCGAAGAGTGATCTGACTAGCCATCCTTGTGACACTGCCGTGATTCAAAAATTCCAAACCTTACCTAGAATCAGCTGCTACCCGTTTTATCACTCGTTCCTCAAAAGACGAGTCTCCTTTAAGCTCTTTTCAACTGACTAGTAAAATATGAAAAGATTGCGGGCCATTGGCCTCTCCAGCTCGTTAAAGGGACAGGAAGTGCTATCCCTCCTCTATATTTTAATCTTTTTGGACATGAGAGATTATTACACAAAAAGATCGAGCGCTTGTTTTGTTCGGCTCGTTAAAACTATCGAAAATTCATCCCTTCTGTATTTTTTTATAATTTTTCGTACTTAAGGGATTAGATGATGAAAAAGGAATTTTGGAGTTACCTCTATGTTCCTTTTCAGACTCTCTAAAATTGAAAAGGACTGAGTTATCTTTGTCGTTAAACTTGTTAAAAAGATTAATAGCGACAAACTTGTCTTTAGACGAGAACGCGTTTCACTATCGCTAGGCTTGTTAAAACATAGCGATGGGTTTGCCCGAAGGGCAAATTATAGAACAAGAATATGTTATCCTCCTCAAGCTTGACAAAAATAAAGAGGTACTGGTTAGCAATGACTGGGGAAAAATTGGTAAGAAAACTCAAAGAAACTTTGTTGGTAGCAAGTCGCTCTTGAACATGACACTTCCACTTTGTGTCCGAGTCGGGTTGGGTTGTTTCACTCACCGATCACATCACCATGGTCACGCCATATCATTCACATTTGGGGTTAATGCTACCAATCCATCACATCAGTGTCACCGATATGTTCAAGAGAAGTCATCCAGAGAAGTCACCTGTGTCTCACCCACTACCATACATTATACTCCATTCTTTCATGACCGCCACCCTGAACCTTATATCATCAGATCGTTTTCACCTCCATCAAAATCATTTGCTCCGTTCCGTGTCATTGATGTGGGATTCATTAAGGCCCTCCTGCGCCGGATCACTTCTTGTTGACATCAGCTCATTATCCAAGAAGTTGATCTAGGAACACCCCATTCAGTACCTTGAAGCTTGCATGCCTCAATGGCAAGTTTCTCACTTCCGGCGACAGGTTTACATCAATGGCCTTCGACCGAAAGATTTTGCGTGGTGTTCGAGGCCAAGTCCTTTATTCACACCACGTGAATTGTACTGCAGTACCTTGAGGATCATTATCATTATCGGTGATTCCTCTCACGCTTGTTAACAGTTTACATCATTGACTGGTAATCAAGCGATGTCTTTCCATGTTCGACTTCAAAACATTTCTCACATGGATTGACTTGTACTTCGAGTGAAGATCGGACGATATTGAAGACCCCGGATCTAGTTTCATCCATCCCGGCTGCGATATATATTCATGGGAATGAAGACATTAAATGTAAAGCATTGCAGCACAGATAATCATCCTACCAAAAGGATGATGGCTCTATCAGAATCATCAGTCTACACTCACACGATTGTCTGTCCTATGTACATGAAAATGAATTATAAAGCTGAGCATGGGAATGCCCACCTCAGCTAGATCATGAAAACAGTATGAAGATAATGTATTGTATTGTATCTTATTATAGGTCTCCTCCCAACATTGAAAGAACTTCGGATCCTCATAATAAAGCATTTCACCCGACACCAAAAGGTTAAGGACCTCATACTTTAGGGGGCAACTGTTATAGACATTTTTGTGCCCTACAACTCCAAGCATGAAATGTCCATAAACCAAGGCCTCCTAAGTCCCTAAAAGTGTTGTTCTAACCACTAAAGGAACAAGGTCAACTGATTACAGCTTCTCCCAGAAGTTCTCCACCAGAAACTGCTCAGAATTGGTCAAAACATGATCATTTCAACTGCTCCACTGGCTAAGTGTGTTGCATTGCACCTAAATACACTGTGAGGGTGTGTTGCATTTCAAAACTTGCTTCTATAGGGTGCGATGGGCAAGAAATGAAAAATGGCAGTGTCATTCTGCGAGTTGGAGAGGCAATGGAAGCTTCCAGAATCTTCTTCTATGACACTTGCCTCACTAAATTCGACCAAGGATGAGTAAGAGGCCCTCAGTCTCCAAGTGGAAGCAAGAACTGACAAAGAGAAGACACTAATCAAATCACAAGCTAGCTCATCCTCCTTACATATATCTATATATGGATCCCTCATCCCAGATATCCAGAGGCTGGAATTTTGCATATTGTAAGGAATTGTTGTTGGTTTCTAGAGACAAACATCAGATTGTTGGGTGATTTATGCTTTGTTTGAGGTGAAGAGGGGCTTCTTTGCTGGGAGGTTGATGCTGGGTTAGAACCTCTGGTTGTAACTCCTCCTGGATCTTTTCTTGTTTATCAATAAAAACTATTTGAGTTCTCCTCCTTGCTTTTGTATCATTGATGCTTGTTACATTTGTATGGTTAACTTAAATCTAATCCTAAGTTGTTTATGAATATAGATCCATGTCTTTGTATAGTGCTCTTCTTCTGTGATCTTACAGGTACTTTGTGAAGCTGGGCATGCAAGGGAGCAGGTAGCTAGAGACTATCAAAGGAGAGAGGGATTGGATCAAAGGATTAGCGCAAGACACAGGTTGGTTCTTTCTATTCCTCTCTATCTATAATTCATAAAGGAAATACAAAAGTAGTTTTTCTCTATTTGTTTCTAAGGCAGATGTCACACCTTAGTGGGATATAACAGTTCTAAATAGGCACTTTTCCCTGTAACAAGAACGAAGAAGGTCAACAAATCCCTAATGTTGTTGCAAATTCGTGATGAGTTCTCAAATAGGGTTGTGATCCATTTGTTGTGTTGGAGGTAGCATCCTCCTCCCACATATACCCAAGTAAACTACCAACCAGGGTAAACATGTGTTGAGAAGTTGATATGATGCGATTCGACTCCCTATGTGTAACTTAAGGAATTTGAAATAGTGGAAAACATAATACAAACCTTCCCCATCAGTAAAATACCATCTAGGATCCATCCCAACCACTCAGGTAACCAATATTTGGGTCCCACTGAACTTTTATACCATTAAACCCCTGGGAAATCCATTGAAATGGACAACCATGGATCTAGAAGGCTCTAGACGATCCTAAAACATGGGTATGCATGCCTCTAGGGGATTTTCTCCTTAGTCCTGTGTTGGAGACTCTAGGATTTGAGACACTTTTTCATATGCAGAGCCCAAGTCATTGCCCAAAACTCAATGGCAGGCTCAGAAATGAATTTACACAACAAAAATAGGGGTCTCATACTCAT
Source organism: Pinus tabuliformis (assembly GCA_031772625.1). Lineage (NCBI taxonomy): Eukaryota > Viridiplantae > Streptophyta > Pinopsida > Pinales > Pinaceae > Pinus > Pinus tabuliformis. Next base: position 880,366,858 of record CM062820.1, on the reverse strand, counting down.
CCGAGAATCACTATGAAGCATTGATGCCTCAACACATTAGCTACAATTTCATCTATTAGGCCATGGATACATTTTTGATTCATTTACAAGTAAAACATGATGAGAGCCATACAGAGCCACTGCCATAATACATGTTCATAACCAACATAATAACAACAAAAATACCATGGAAATAAAAACCATATAATCCACATAGAAACCATTAAAATACTCAAGAAATAACCAGGAAAAATAACCTCATATTAATGATGCAAAGGCAAACCAGGTTCAGGACATCCATGAACCACTTGACCATAGACAGGGTATAGCCAAATATCTCTTAAAATAGTCACCCCCGTGCCATATTCCAAGCATGAATGTGGGATCTCATAAAACACATCAATAAAAACCATCCAGAGCTTCTAAAGGCCAAACCACCTCTGCTCATGAAACAATGATTCCATCTCATGGTCAGACATCACAAAAAATAACCAGATTGTGTTCTACCTAGGCCTTTTAGGGGTCCAAAGTGTTTGTTCAAACCAATGCTCCATGACTAGTAACTCAACCCATAGCTTTCACCAAGCTCCAGAGTGTCTTTCCAACCAAGGCTCTAGGACTAGTAACTAAACCCTCCAAGTTTCTCACTTTCGGCAACAGGTTTACATCAATGGCCTTCGACCGAAATATTTTGCATGGTGTTCGAGGCCAAGTCCTTTATTCTCACCACGTGAATTGTACTGCAGTACCTTGAGGATCATTATCATTATCGGTGATTCCTCTCACTCTTGTTAACAATTTACATCATTGACTGGTAATCAAGCGATGTCTTTCCATGTTCGACTTCAAAACATTTCTCACATGGATCGACTTGTACTTCGAGTGAAGATCGGACGATATTGAAGACGCCGGATCTAGTTTCATCCATCCCGGTTGCGATATATATTCATGGAAATAAAGACATTAAATGTACAACATTGCAGCACAGATAATCATCCTACCAATAGGATGATGGCTCTATCAGAATCATCAGTCTACACTCAGACGATTGTCTGTCCTATGTACATGAAAATGAATTTATAAAGCTGAGCATGGGAATACCCACCTCAGCTAGATCATGAAAACAGTATGAAGATAATGTATTGTATTGTATCTTATTATAGGTCTCCTCCCAGCATTGAAAGAACTTCGGATCCTCATAATAAAGCATTTCACCCAACACCAAAAGGTTAACGACCTCATACTTTAGGGGGCAACTGTTATAGACAATTTTGTGCCCTACAACTCCAAGCATGAAATGTCCATAAACCAAGGGCTCCTAAGTCCCAAAAAGTGTTATTCTAACCCCTAAAGGAACAAGGTCAACTGATTACAGCTTCTCCCAGAAGTTCTCCACCAGAAACTGCTCAGAATTGGTCAAAACATGATCATTTCAGCTGCTCCACTGGCTAAGTGCGTTGCATTTCACCTAAATACACTGTGAGGGTGTGTTGCATTTCAAAACTCGCTTCTATAGGGTGCGATGGGTAAGAAATGACAAATGGCAGTGTCATTCTGCGAGGTGGAGAGGTAATGGAAGCTTCCAGAATCTTCTCCTATGACACTTGCCTCACTGAATTCGACCAAGGATGAGTAAGAGGCCCTCAGTCTCCAAGTGGAAGCAAGAACTGAGAGAGAGAAGACACTAATCAAATCACAAGCTAACTCATCCTCTTTACATATATCTATATATGGATCCCTCATCCCAGAGATCCAAAGGCTGGAATTTTGCATATTGTAAGGAATTGTTGTTGGTTTCTAGAGACAAACATCAGATTGTTGGGTGATTTATGCTTTGTTTGAGGTGAAGAGGGGTTTCTTTGCTGGGAGGTTGATGTTGGGTCAGAACCTCTGGTTGTAACTCCTCCTCGATCTTTTCTTGTTTATCAATAAAAACTATTTGAGTTCTCCTCCATGCTTTTGTATCATTGATGCTTGTTATATTTGTATGGTTAACTTAAATCTGATCCTAAGTGGTTTATGAATATAGATCCATGTCTTTGTATAGTGCTCTTCTTCTATGATCTTACAGGTACTTTGCGAAGCTGGGCATGCAAGGGAGCAGGTAGCTAGAGACTATCAAAGGAGAGAGGGATTGGATCAAAGGATTAGCACAAGACACAAATTGGTTCTTTCTATTCCTCTCTATCTATAATTCATAAAGGAAATACAAAAGTAGTTTTTCTCTATTTGTTTCTAAGGCAGCCGTCACACCTTAGTGGGATATAGCAGTTCTAAATAGGCACTTTTCCCTGTAACAAGAACGAAGAAGGTAAACAAATCCCTAATGTTGTTGCAAATTCGTGATGAGTTCTCAAATAGGGTTGTGATCCATTTGTTGTGTTGGAGGTAGCATCCTCCTCCCACATATACCCAAGTAACCTACCAACCAGGGTAAACATGTGTTGAGAAGTTGATATGATGCGATTCGACTCCCTATGTGTAACTTAAGGAAGTTGAAATAGTGGAAAACATAATACAAACCTTCCCCATCAGTAAAATACCATCTAGGATCCATCCCAACCACTCACGTAACCAATCTTTGGGTCCCACTGAATTTTTATACCATTAAACCCCTGGGAAATCCATTGAAATGGACAACCATGGATCTAGGAGGCTCTAGACGATCCTAGAACATGGGTATGCATGCCTCTAGGGGATTTTCTCCTTAGTCCTGTGTTGGAGACTCTAGGATTTGAGCCACTTTTTCATATGCAGAGCCCAAGTCATTGCCCAAAACTCAATGGCAGGCTCAGAAATGAATTTACACAACAAAAAAATGATACATTTTCAACAATATTGACAAGGACTAGACTACACTGCTATTGGCCATGACAGGCATTTCGTCAAACATGTCCCAAACATTTAACCTACAAATTTAAACAACAAATCTAAGAATAGGGGTCTCATACTCATCTGAGAATCACTATGAAGCATTGATGACTCAACACATTAGCTACAATTTCATCTATTAGGCCATGGATACATTTTTGATTCATTTACAAGTAAAACATGATGAGAGCCATACACAGCCACTGCCATAATACGTGTTCATAACCAACATAATAACAACAAAAATACCATGGAAATAAAAACCATATAATCCACATATAAACCATTAAAATACTCAAGAAATAACCAGGAAAAATAACCTCATATTAATGATGCAAAGGCAAACCAGGTTCAGGACTTCCATGAACCACTTGACCATAGACAGGGTATAGCCAAATATCTCTTCAAATAGTCACCCTCGTGCCATATTCCAAGCATGAATGTGGGATCTCATCAAACACATCAATAAAAACCATCCACAGCTTCCAAAGGCCAAACCACCTCAGCTCATGAAACAATGATTCCATCTCATGGTCAGACATCACAAAAAATAACCAGATTGTGTTCTACCTAGGCCTTTTAGGGGTCCAAAGTGTTTGTTCAAACCAATGCTCCATGACTAGTAACTCAACCCATAGCTTTCACCGAGCTCCAGAGTGTCTTTCCAACCAAGGCTCTAGGACTAGTAACTAAACCCCCAAGTTTCTCACTTCCGGCGACAGGTTTACATCAATGGCCTTCGACCGAAAGATTTTGCGTGGTGTTCGAGGCCAAGTCCTTTATTCACACCACGTGAATTGTACTGCAGTACCTTGAGGATCATTATCATTATCAGTGATTCCTCTCACGCTTGTTAACAGTTTACATCATTGACTGGTAATCAAGCGATGTCTTTCCATGTTCGACTTCAAAACATTTCTCACATGGATCAACTTGTACTTCGAGTGAAGATCGGACGATATTGAAGACCCCGGATCTAGTTTCATCCATCCCGGCTGCGATATATATTCATGGAAATAAAGACATTAAATGTACATCATTGCAGCACAGATAATCATCCTACCAAAAGGATGATGGCTCTATCAGAATCATCAGTCTACACTCAGACGATTGTCTATCCTATGTACATGAAAATGAATTCATAAAGCTGAGCATGGGAATACCCACCTCAGCTAGATCTTGAAAACAATATGAAGATAATGTATTGTATTGTATCTTATTATAGGTCTCCTCCCAGCATTGAAAGAACTTCGTATCCTCATAATAAAGCATTTCACCCGACACCAAAAGGTTAACGACCTCATACTTTAGGGGGCAACTGTTATAGACATTTTTGTGCCCTACAAATCCAAGCATGAAATGTCCATAAACCAAGGGCTCCTAAGTCCCTAAAAGTGTTGTTCTAACCCCTAAAGGAACACGGTCAACTGATTACAGCTTCTCCCAGAAGTTCTCCACCAGAAACTGCTCAGAATTGGTCAAAACATGATCATTTCAGTTGCTCCACTGGCTAAGTGCGTTGCATTGCACCTAAATACACTGTGAGGGTGTGGTGCATTTCAAAACTCGCTTCTATAGGGTGCGATGGGCAAGAAATGACAAATGGCAGTGTCATTCTGCGAGGTGGAGAGGCAATGGAAGCTTCCAGAATCTTCTCCTATGACACTTGCCTCACTGAATACGACCAAGGATGAGTAAGAGGCCCTCAGTCTCCAAGTGGAAGCAAGAACTGACAGAGAGAAGACACTAATCAAATCACAAGCTAACTCATCCTCCTTACATATATCTATATATGGATCCCTCATCCCAGAGATCCAGAGGCTAGAATTTTGCATATTGTAAGGAATTGTTGTTGGTTTCTAGAGTCAAACATCAAATTGTTGGGTGATTTATGCTTTGTTTGAGGTGAAGAGGGGCTTCTTTGCTTGGAGGTTGATGCTGGGTCAGAACCTCTGGTTGTAACTCCTCCTCGATCTTTTCTTGTTTATCAATAAAAACTATTTGAGTTATCCTCCATGCTTTTGTATCATTGATGCTTGTTATATTTGTATGGTTAACTTAAATCTGATCCTAAGTTGTTTATGAATATAGATCCATGTCTTTGTATAGTGCTCTTCTTCTGTGATCTTACAGGTACTTTGTGAAGCTGGGCATGCAAGGGAGTAGGTAGCTAGAGACTATCAAAGGAGAGAGGGATTGGATCAAAGGATTAGCACAAGACACAGGTTGGTTCTTTCTATTCCTCTCTATCTATAATTCATAAAGGAAATACAAAAGTAGTTTTTCTCTATTTGTTTCTAAGGCAGCTGTCACACCTTAGTGGGATATAGCAGTTCTAAATAGGCACTTTTCCCTGTAACAAGAACGAAGAAGGTCAACAAATCCCTAATGTTGTTGCAAATTCGTGATGAGTTCTCAAATAGGGTTGTGATCCATTTGTTGTGTTGGAGGTAGCATCCTCCTCCCACATATACCCAAGTAACCTACCAACAAGGGTAAACATGTGTTGAGAAGTTGATATGATGCGGTTCGACTCCCTATGTGTAACTTAAGGAAGTTGAAATAGTGGAAAACATAATACAAACCTTCCCCATCAGTAAAATACCATCTAGGATCCATCCCAACCACTCACGTAACCAATCTTTGGGTCCCACTGTATTTTTATACCATTAAACCCCTGTGAAATCCATTGAAATGGACAACCATGGATCTAGGAGGCTCTAGACGATCCTAAAACATGGGTATGCATGCCTCTAGGGGATTTTCTCCTTAGTCCTGTGTTGGAGACTCTAGGATTTGAGCCGCTTTTTCATATGCAGAGCCCAAGTCATTGCCCAAAACTTAATGGCAGGCTCAGAAATGAATTTACACAATAAAAAAATAATACATTTTCAACAATATTGACAAGGACTAGACTAGACTGTTATTGGCCATGACAGGCATTTCGTCAAACATGTCGCAAACATTTAACCTACAAGTTTAAACAACAAATCTAAGAATAGGGGTCTCATACTCATTTGAGAATCACTATGAAGCATTGATGCCTCAACACATTAGCTACAATTTCATCTATTAGGCCATGGATACATTTTTGATTCATTTACAAGTAAAACATGATGAGAGCCATACACAGCCACTGCCATAATACATGTTCATAACCAACATAATAACAACAAAAATACCATGGAAATAAAAACCATATAATCCACATATAAACCATTAAAATACTCAAGAAATAACCAGGAAAAATAACCTCATATTAATGATGCAAAGGCAAACTAGGTTCAGGACTTCCATGAACCACTTGACCATAGACAGGGTATAGCCAAATATCTCTTCAAATAGTCACCCCCGTGCCATATTCCAAGCATGAATGTGGGATCTCATAAAACACATCAATAAAAACCATCCAGAGCTTCCAAAGGCCAAACCACCTCAGCTCATGTAACAATGATTCCACCTCATGGTCAGACATCACAAAAAATAACCAAATTGTGTTCTACCTAGGCCTTTTAGGGGTCCAAAGTGTTTGTTCAAACCAATGCTCCATGACTAGTAACTCAACCCATAGCTTTCACTAAGCTCCAGAGTGTCTTTCCAACCAAGGCTCTAGGACTAGTAACTAAACCCTCCAAGGACTCCAAAGAAATTGTCTAACCAGGGCTCTAGGACTACTAACTCAACCTGGCAAGGTCTTAAGTGTGTTTTTTCAACCTAATCTCTAGGAATAGTGACTCAATGCAAGATGTTACAGGGATCCAAAGTGTTTGTCCAACCAAGGCTCCAAGAACTGATAACTCAACTCAAGCTAAAGGAAACATGAGAACCGACCAGAGAAATAAACAAATGAACCCACAACACCATGGTTGTCTGGGGAATGGAAAGGCTAGGAAAATCCATAGTCAATCCACGCAATCCTCGATGTCAATGATAGATCATGACCAATAAACCACATCCATATGCCACGTATTCCAAAATTAGTGTGGAAATCATACACGCAACTCAATACCTGCAAGCAAAACCTGTTGTAGCTACTAATATCGATGTTCTCTTGCACTTTCGTGTTGTTTCTTTACCTTCTTCCTCCAAAACTCCATGTTCTCCAAGAAAACTCTAAGTATCTAAGAGTATGAGAGAGAGAGAGAGAGAATAGAGAGAGAGCTCCAAACATGAAATGGAAAAATTCTGTGAACTGATCCCAAAATCCTTTTTATTAATAGGCCTCTATTTTCTTCATTTTCCATTATATTTCATCATTTTCCTCCTCACATGAATCTTGTGACCTTTCACCTCTATTTTCTCCTAATTTCCATTATTTTCATAAATAAATGTGCCAAAATGTCATTTTTCCTTTCCAAAGCCTTCACCATTTCCTGTTCTAGTTTCGTTAGCCATTAATTAACCATAAGTCATCCCCATCACTATGTTTTGACCCAACATTTAGTCTGGAATAGGTGTCTCGTGACCACGATTATTATTTTACTTTTATTAACTTTTATTCCATGGAGTTTTTACAATAGCTATTACAAAACCCTCCCGCTTGGGGTAACATCGCCCTTCGTGTTCAACAAAAACCTACAACCGATAAGGTTGTTGTAAGAAAAACATACTACCAATGAAGATTTATAACTTAGCTCATTGCAGTATCTAAAATGATCATCCTCCTGAGAAGCAAACCAACATGACAACATAACATGTATAACATCATAATGACATGACACCAATATTGTTTATTGAAGCTTTATAACATATCTCATGCTAGTATTCATCCATATACATATGTACATATACTAAAAATCATCAAAACATGTACCAAAAACATATACCAAATACAAATACCAAAACTTCCACTCAACTAGTGAATAGTGAAGGATATATAACCCAAATTTGATCCCTGATCTCCCATGTAGCTTCATTGGGCCCAAATTTCTTTCATTTCACTTTAACCTGCTCGATTGCTAAGTTCTGGAGCATGATCATCTTTGTCTACAAAATGAACTACAGTTTCAACTAAAATTCTCCTTTTCGCTCCACCTGGAACACAAACTAGTCAATTACATGATCAACATCTTTAGCATACATCTTAAGAAATTACACATGGAAAACATTATCGACTTTCATTGTTGGAGGAAGTGCAAGTCGACAGGCTACTGGCCCAACCCTCTCTATATTCTTGAAAGTTCCACAAAATTGGGATTCTAGCTTGGCATATGATCTAATCCACAAGGAGCTCTTCTTCAGTTTGGTGCACAAGTACACATGTTCCCCAACCTAGAACTCCTTGAAAAAACTATTCCTATCTACATAACTCTTCTTCCTATTCTTTGCCGCTTTCAAATTCTTCTTGATTACGTGCATTTTTTGCTCCATGTCTGCCAACATGTCCAATCCAGTCAACACTGTGTTAAATGGATCACTCCAACTGATGGTATTATTACAAATTCGTCAATACAATAGCTCAAACAGACTCATCGTCAAGGATTCCTAATACCCATTTTTGTAAGTGAACTCTACCAGTGGAAGGTTCTCTTCCCACTTCTACTATTGATGCATCAAATACATCCTCAACATGTCCTCTAATATCTTACTTAGAATCTCTGTCCATTGATCTCTTTCCGAATGATAAGTTGTATTAAAGGCCAACTCTGTGCCCAAACCTACAAATAACTCCTTCCAAAACATGGAAGTGAACATAAAATCCCCAATGGACACAATCTTCTTCAAAACTCCATGCAACCTGACCATGTCCCTGATGAAGATCTGTTCCACGTCACTCACTGATAATGTAGACTTCACTTGAATGAGGTGCATTACCGTTGTCAACATGTCCACCACTACCATGATGGAATCATGTTGTTTGACTGTACTAGGAAAACATGTGATAAATTCCATGGAAATTACCTCCCATTACCACTCTAGAATCAGAATCATCTGTAGTAGTCCACCTGGATTCTTACAATCTATTATTTCCTGCTGACAGTCCAAGCACCTAGCTAGAAACTCTGCTACCTCTCTCTTCAAATTCGGCCGATAATAGAATTTCTTCACTATTTTTGGTGTCTTTTGATAACCTGGGTGACCTAAATATGGTTTCACATGAAATACCCTCAAGATCACCTTCTTGAGCTCACTTTTTTGTGGAGCATATATTCTGTCCCTAAGTCCAACAAATCCATCTTCCGTGAGATGATAGTCCACATCTTGTGCACCTGCATCTGTACCTATACTTGTACCACTACCTGTCCCTATACCTATGCCACCACCTGTCCCTGTACCTATAACACCACTTGTACCTGTACGTATATCACCACTTGTACCTGTACCTGTATCACCACTTTTACATGTACCTAGACCAGTACTTGCACTATGTTGCAACCTGTACGCCATCTCCATATACTTGACATTTTCCTAACTTGCTGGCAAGATCATATCTTATAAATTTGTCCCATAGGAGCTCATAGTTTCTATGTCATTTACATGTGTCCACATGTTAAGAGCATATGCCACCATGTTTTCTTTACCTTTGATATATCGGATCTGAAAATAAAACTCATTGATCGTAGCCAAACACCAATCCTGCTTTCCTTTTAGATTGGGTTGGTCAAATAGATACTACAAACCACTATGATCACTCAACAATACAAACATAATTCCAAGAATATAGTGCCTCCACATATTCAATGCATGTACGATCGCTTCCTAATTAAGATCGTGTGTCAGGACACTCTGCTCATTCTCATTTAGTTTTTGTGACGCATAGCATACGACATGTCCATCCAGCATAAGGACTGCACAAAGTCCTCTCTTACAAGCATTTGTACATACTGTAAACTCTTTTTCTGAATCTACAATATTTAACATTGGTGCATGTGTTAAAAATTCCTTGAGCTTCTCAAAATTGGTCAGACACTCCTCTTTCCATTCAATCCTGTTGCCCTTCCTCTACAATGATGTGATAGGATAAGTAATATGTGAGAAGTTCTTGATTAACTTCCTATAATAACCTTCTAACCCCATGAAATATCTCACCTCATCCACATTCCTGGGAGTTACCCACTCCATTATAACTATTACTTGTTATGGTTCCACGGTTATTGCATCGTTTGAAACCACATGTGCCAAGTAGTGTACCTTAATCCAAAAGAGACTACACTTACTGATCTTAGCATACAATTGATGTTCTCTCAACAATCTCAACACTGCTACTAAACGCTTGACATGCTCTTCTTAATTTGTCGAATATACCAATTTACCATCCACGAATAGAATAAAAAACTTGTCCAAAAAAGGCTATAACACATTATTCATCAAGCACATAAAATTAGCTGGAGCATTTGTCAAACCAAATGGAACTACAACAAACTCATAATGCCCATACCTAGTTCAGAAAGTTGTCTTGTAGAGGTCTTGTTCTTTAATGTCTACGTGGTGATACCTAAATCTCAGATCAATATTTGAGAACACTACGACTCCCTTCAACTAGTCGAGCAAGTCGTCAACCTTTGCTAATAGATACTTGTTCTTGATTGTCACTTTTTTAACAACTTGTAGTCAATGCACAACCTTGCAGTACCATCTTTCTTCCTAGCAAATAGGGTCGATGCACCCCATGGTGATACGCTTGGCCTAATGTACCCCTTGTGAAGCATTTCTTTCCACTATAACTTCAACTCTACCAACTTAGGTGTATTGATCCTGTAAGGTGCCTTTGATGCCAAAGATGCCCCAACTTGCACCAACTCAATAGAAAACTATACTTCCCGGTAAGGTGGAAACTCTGAAATATTTCGAGAAAATACATCCCGAAACGCTTGTAGAAATGGGTACCTGCTAAAAACATCTGCATCCTAACCTTCCTAACCTTTGTCACTATACATTTGAACTACAAATAACACACACCCTTTCCTGTAACTATGCTTGGCTTGCATAGCTGTCACCATTCTAACTAATGTTTCTTTCTTCTTACCCTGCACGGCTCTTTGTTCTCCATTATTATCCAAGCACTTAATGGCTTTTTCGTAACAATCCACCTTGGTTATATGAAGGGACAACAAATCCATGGCCAACAACATATAGTTTGATCCCAATGTTAATACATTCAAATGTGTTGAGGTAGAAATACAATTCAAATCTAATGCATAAGCTCTTACCCAATAGTGAACTCAATTCTTTGTACCTATATCCAAGTACACTAACCAAGACTCTGCATGTAATTCTTTATTCAAACCAAACTTATCCACCAGGTAAGGATTAACATAACTATAGCTAGATGTAGGGTGTTGGCTTGGGGGGGCCTGACCCAAGATGAACGTTAATTGGCCAAAAAAATCTATACAGTATTGGCCCTTTCGGCATCAGCACATGGAGCACGGACCGAAGTCTCGCCCAAAGTGGTATGGGTGGATGCTAGAACCACGTTTCCACACCCTGAGATGGTTGTGAGGTTGTTTGACTTCCTTTATCCCTGCCTTCATGCAGGTCAATTCACTCTAGGGCTTTCAAGATGAGCCCCTTATTCCGTGCTTCAATACCTACACAAAAGGCTATGATCGACCTTCGCGGAGCCCTAGCCTGCTACTAACATACTTTCACACTGCTATGGCAGTGTGGCATGCAAATTCCCTAATTGTTATAGACATTTTTGGGCACTACAACCCCAAGCATGAAATGTCCATAAACCAAGGGCTCCTAAGTCCCTAAAAGTGTTGTTCTAACCCCTAAAGGAACAGCGTCACCTGATTACAGCTTGTCCCAGAAGTTCTTCATGAAAAACTGCTTAGAACTAGTCAAAACAGGATCATTTCAGCTGCTTCATAGGCAAAGTGCATTGCATCTCACCTAAATACACTATGTGGGTGTGTTCCATTTCAAAAATCCCTTTTATGGGGTGCGATGGGCGAGAAGTGACAAATGACAGTGTCATTCCGCGAGGTGGAGAGGCATGGAATCTTCCAGAAACTTCTCCTGTGGCACTTGCCTCTCTGAGTTCAACCAAGCACGAGTAAGATATCATCAATCTCCAAGTGGAAGCAAGAACTATCAGAGGGAAGACACTAATCAAATCAAAAGCTGACTCATCTCCCTTACAGATATCTATATATAGATCCCTCATCCCAGAGATCTAGAGGCTGGAATTTTGCATATTGTAAGGAATTGCTGTTGGTTTCTTGAGACGACATCAGATTGTTGGGTGATCTAAGCTTTGTATGAGGTGAAGAGGGGCTTCCTTGCTGAGAGGATGATGCTGGGTCATAATAACTCGTTGTAGCTCCCTTGGCTCTTTCTTGTTTATCAATAAAAGTTATTCAAGTTTTCCTCCATACTCTTGTGTCATTTATATTTTATGCATTTGTATGGTCAATTTACATCTGATCCTAGAGTTTTTATGATTATAGATCCATGTTTTTGTATAGTTCTATGCTACTGTGATCGTACAGGTACACTGTGAAGCTGGACGTACAAGGGAGCAAGTAGCGAAAGACTATCAAGAGAGAGAGGAATCAAACTAGGAGATTAGCGCAAGACAGAGGTTGGTCTTCTTTGTTCTTCTCTCAGCTATATTTCATAAAGGAAAAGCGAAAGTAGCTTTACTTTGTTTGTTTCTAAGGTAGCTATCACACCTTAGTGGGATAAGCAGTTCTCTGTAGATACTTTTCCCTGTAACAAAATGGCGACTCCACTGGGAATGAGTTAGTTTGTTTGTGTATCTTCCTTGTTGTCTATTTTATAAACTTACAGACGGATCCTGAAGTCAAGACAGGTAGCTTTCGAACTGCATTTGCATAGTAGATAAATTCCGCTTTAGTCAATCTCCGAGATCTGTTTATGACTTAAACAACTGATTCACAAAATCTCGGATTGCCCCTTGTGGTAGCTCTTAGAACCTCCTTAGATCTACCCATGATTGTTGCATTACTGATTACCATTTTCTCAGCCAAAACCCATGAACTGAACTACAAACTGTGACCCGGAACCCAAGCAAAGTCTCGTCTCTGGCCCAACACAGGTACTGTTCTGTGAATCTGAAATTTAGCGCACTTCCTGAGTGTAGTAGGTGTGCTGCATTTCAAATTCCCTATGTTACAGGTGCGCTGATCAGACTAGTCATTTTTCAGTTTTGGTTTCTGTGATTCATCCTTTTCAGTTCTATTCATGAATTTTGCTGCCTGTAATCAATATATCTATGTTTGAAACCCCTTTTCCTTGTTGTTATTCCACCTCCTGTGTGCAAAAGAACTGTAAATGATTTTGTGTATTTGTTGAGTCATTTTCAGTTCTCCTTTGAAAAAAGTAACGTAATCGTATTGTCGCCCTTTGATTTGAAAGTGTCGTAAGTGTCGTTTTCAGTCATAGGAAAGAGTTTGGCTGCTATTGATATTCGATTATCCTGTTACTATTGTATTTGGTCTGAATTTTTAGTTTTTCTAGTGTCAAGAAAGTATTCATTTCCAAATCGTAAAGTGTTGTGATTGTCTCCATTTTTTATTTCGAAAAGAAACTTGTTAGTAATTGTCGCTTGAAAAGTAATTCAGATTTGTGCATTAGCTTTCTTTTTACCATTCATATACTAAGAAAGTCGAAAACAAATACATGCATGTGCATTTGCATTTAGACTGTTTGATTGGTTTGATTTAGGACAGTGCATTTAGAGTGTGCTCTTTGCTCTTTGTGAAGGAATACTGTCTATCTTTCCTTAGTAGCTAGGATTTTCATTGCACAAAGAAGATAAAATACTGTTTATCATCTTAGATTGCATTTTACACATTATAAATGTACATCTCACGGTGAACCTGAAAGGCAAATTTCTTAAACAAGATCAACTATAAAATAAATTAAATGAATCTAACAACGCTTTCGAACCTAACACACAACATTTAGAAGTCTAGGCTAGAGACGTATTCTGGCGTCGTATAGCCTGGTAACTGTTGTTCTCACTAATGGTTGGGTGATTCCTCCACTTTGAGATGATAAGTGCCAGTACGGACTTGTTCTCCCACGTACTGTCGAGTATACTTTGGGAGACCACAATAGGCTTAATCCTTTATCCATAGGAAGCCATGTCTGCCGCCCTATCGATCGCAATGCACTGAACACAACATTTGGGAAGATTGACTGCCGTACCACAAAAAGTATTTTGTATTTTTGCGATTGGTTTGGTAATCCCTCTACCTAGATTTCCAGAGCAATCCATTTCGTTCCTTTTCAGACTCCTTAACGGAAAAGGTCCATCTGAGCACTTGCCAGTTCAGGCTCATTAAAAATCGAAGGCGACTAGAGTCATCATTTGTTTTTTTCTCGACTCTTAAAAATGGAAAAAACAAGTTTTGTCAAAGCATCTAAAATTCATCTAATTCGGAAACATACTTCCCCTTGATTTTTAGTTGATCGAGTAATCCGCAATCATGGAAGAAAGTCAATTGAAACCCCATCGTTCGTGGAGGCTTACGAGTCAACCTTCTTTGTCTCCGAAATCGAAACAAGTACAGACAAAGCGAACTCGTTAAACCGGTTCCAAATATCCTCGTAAAGTTAGAACAAGTGTTCCAACAACATCAAAAACTCCGGTTACTCCAAACATTTCTGGTATCCCTGCCTTTACAAAAGAAATTTAGCAGCCACAAAAGGATAGTAGTATTAATCCTAGTCTGAGGGTAAACACTTGTATCACTGAACCAGTTCCATCTACAATCGGTTCGGAGAGTGTTGTTCCCCAAACATCCGTAGCTGCAGATTCCATACCTTCTTCGGCACCAGAAGTATTTTACGGACATGACGGTATACCCCTTCCACCTAGTCTGATTTCTATAGAAGAGATTGTGGAGGATCCTCCATCTACTACTCCATCACAATTTGGAGTTGGGATCACTCTGTATCCTTCTTCATTAGAAATTACTCTACTGCCAGTGGAAGGTCCTGTAGAATTGCTAGGTAATCTTTTGGATAGACTAGAAATGTTTGAACAACTGTGAACATCTAGGACTGTGTCGTCTGACACAACGATGGCAGAACTTCCTACTATCACTCAAACAATGTTCGCGGGTATACCATCTGTCCCAAATAGCTCTCAATCGCTAGAAGGAGCCCACTCAGGGGCCATTTTGACGGTATGGTCTGTTCCTGTTTGTTCATCCGGAATAATATCTTGAAACTCTTACGTTGAGTCTCAACAAATTGATTCATTTGGAGGTCAATTTGGGCAGTCCCGCCCTCAAGGGAAAACCATTCGCTTAAGTAGCGGATTACCATCGTATGGGGGGTAGTATACCCTTTCATTATCCCCTCCAGGAGGACAACCATACGGGAGTTCACAACAAAATTCGGGTTATGCTGGAATTACGTCAAGCGGTTGGGTACTGATACTACCTCAACAACCAAGAGTTGTATATTCAATACAACAATGCTTACCTATGTGAGGTATACCAACTACACCAGCTATTGTGATGGTGTCGCAAGTTCAAGCGCTACCTGTTGTATGCCAACCTCAAGTTTCTCAGGTTGTAATGCAACAGCATCTTGACCCTGCAACTCAACCACAATCGCCGACTGGTGGAATGACACAGGTTCAAATGGGTACAATCACCGCTCATCTTGGTTAAACAATTAGTATCGGGCAACATCACATGGCTTCACAACCATGGCTAGTACAATACCAACAATGACAGTTCCAACAGTTATACCAAGGTTCTGAGAAAAAAATCTTTGCAAATAGTGGGCAGCCATATATTCAAAAAGGTCAAAATCAACCATTCTACAATGGTCATGCCTACCAACCTTATCAGAGTTACCAGCATCAAATGCATTATGCTGGTATGCAAAAACCAACTGCTTGGGCAATCCCATCTTATCCTGGGTATGCTTCACCTAACCTGAATCAACAGTTACCATTCGTGGAAACTTTAGAGTTACCTAATTTAAATAGGTTAACAAACGATCCAATCGCTTACGCCCCTTGGTGGCCAGCAATTCCACATAAACTTCCATCAGATATTCCTAAATTTAATGGAAATCCGGGTGAAGATTCATCAAATCATGTGATGACCTTTCATCTGTGGTGTTCATCAAACACCCTAAATGATGATTCAATTAGGCTTCACCTTTTTCAGAGGACGTTAACTGGTCTGGCAGCAAAATGGTATATCGAATTGCCTAGAGCTTCATTTGACAACTTCAGTACCCTAGCCACAACCTTTTTAACCCATTTTCAGTTACCGATAAGGTACGAAATGGGAAAAGAACTTCTTACCAATTTCAAAAAAACAACGGCCACTCATATATCTGATCATATACATGAGTGGCGACATCGTCGTAAAATGGTGAAAATGTATGTTCCCGATCATCTTTTAGCTGAATGGTTTATTAAGTCATTATTGCCTTCCATCACGGAAGATGTGGCAAAAGGGGGAGTCATCACCGAAGAGCAAGTTACCGCTCGTGCGCAATATTTGGACTTGATTTACACTCAGTCTGGCACGCTCTACGATAAAATACCTGACGCTCCTAGACCAGAATTCTCAGTTCCTCCTCCTCCTAAATCAAACAATGACTCTCATGCTGGTGATGGCGTGACTGGCACAACAGACATGAAATCAACAAAGGCTACTTCTAAAAAGGTCCGTAAGATTTCTGGTCAAAATGCAAAAGAGGAACTTCTTGCTTCGGAAGTAAATGCCATATCGACAGATAAAGGCAAAGAAACCAAACAACCAGGGGGCAAGAAGAAATGCAAAGGGAAGAAGAAGAAACAGGAAGAATCATCACCTGAAAAATCTTCTGCGAACCCTTCTGGAAATAAGAAGCCAAATAATCCATGCTTTATATGTGATGAGGATCACTGGGCATCAGATTGTCCGTATAAAGCTGAGCTTAAAAAATTCTTCAAGAATACAAAGACCTCAGCAGTATTAACTAATCTGTTTCTGAATCCAGGAATAAATCTGGTTGACAGTGGAAATGCTTCCCCATCTCAAGTGCTAATGTTGTCGGTTTCAAAACAGCAAAATGATGCTTTGATATCGACAAGGAACAAATATTATGGGAATCCGCAGCTGTCGAACAACAAGGATAAAGATCAACCTAGTAGTTCGACAACAACTTCAACAGAAGTTGTGCAGCCCATCATTCCTGAATTGACAATAAAACCGCCAAAGGGAGTAGTACACAAGTCGAAATTTAATCCTCGTGCTAGAGAAGCACAACATTATAATATAGTGGAATATTTGGCCCAACCACCATCTGCTATGTCGACTTTTGGGATACAAAATTGCCCATCCCAAAAGCAAGCTTTATTATCAGCCATTGGTGGGATAGACTGAAAGGATTCCAATCTTGTATCCTTCGATCATAAAGGATACGATCCTCGGTTACCAGCTCAACTAGCTTTCCTCTTTGAAGTGAAAGCCCCAACAAAATTGTTCATCGAACAATTATTGATGAGGGGGCATCTACATGTATTATGTCAATGAGTTGCTGGAAACTTTAGGATCTCCAACCTTGTCGCGATCTTCGACGACATTAAAATCATTTGACGGACGAACATATACCCCATATGGTATTCTAAGTAACTTGAAGGTTGAACTAGGAGGTAAAACATTAGAAATAGATGTTGAGGTAATCGATGGAAATCTCGATTACAACATCCTACTGGGAAGACCATGGATATATGCTATGGCGGCTCTTGTGTCGACCTATTTTAGGAAGATTTCATTCCCCTTTCAAGGAGGGATTACAATCGTCGGTCAACAAAACTTCCTCCCCAATGGTTCTCAAGTTACGGGAAGCATTCCAATGATCCATGGAAGCACCCATTCGCTTTAAAATATGGGATTAGGCCTACTAAAAGATCCTATATTAATGGGAACTTTCGCCCTTCCACCTCCAATCAATTTGGCGGAAGTAGCGTCAGTAGGGACCTGCAATATGATATCTTCTAAAAATATCTCAGAAAATGATATCGACATGGATCATGCACAGGTTTTGCCTCCAAGCCCAACATAAATATTGTAGCAATCAATGTTCCTAGCATGGGAGGTAAACCCAAATCAACACTCATCAAGTGTTTGGATAGATAGGTCTAAGGAATATGGTACCCCTTCAGATCCTTGGTTGCGAGTACATGTTACCGACGAAGGAATTGTTCAATCAATGGTAATTTAAGGGGCACCATGGGATGATTACCACGATCACTCCCATCTCCAGGATTACCACAGAGACTATTCTAGCAACCTTAAGCATCCTTCAGTTGTTGATTTTCTATCAAATACTGTAAATACGGTGGATTTCGAGGATGGTTCTTATCTCGTGTCGACCTCGTTAAAAAATGAAACTAGGAGTCATTAGGATAGTTCTTTTACTGGGTCAACCTCATTAAAAAATGAAACAAATCCCCTTTCCAAATCTCAAAGGTAAACCTTCATTCCAACCACCGAGTTGAATGCAATGAAGCTTGCATGGCATGCACCTCAATTCACGTTATTATGTTGGGGGCATGCAAACTTATCACAAGTAGTGTTAATGCAGGGTTCAAGCTCGTTAAAAAATAGACCCACATCAAGCAGTTTTATCACATAGTTCAAGCTCGTTAAAAAATAAACATAAGTAATGAGAAAATTTTTCTCCCTGCGTTTAAGCTCATTAAAAAATGAACTATTTTCTGGTAAATAACCATCGTGAATGTAGTACTTCAGCCTTTAAAGCCTTGGTCGTGTTCTCATCATCACCTCCACTCTATATTGGCCGATCATTCACCTCCATTTGATTGTTTACCCCTCTTTGAGGAATAGCTGTGAAGACTGATCCCACTAGCTGTTGGGACTCACAATTGACCTATTTTTGACCTTATCTTTTGCCGTATTATTACCCTTTTGCAGTCATAAGTTGAAAGCTTTTATTTTATAATGATATATTGACCCCAAGGTATGAAGTAACCTTCCGCATATCTATGTTTAATTGTTTATTTCATATTCGTGAATATCTTTATACTTATCCTTGGAAACGCTGACTAAATTGTCAAATAATTGTCTTAAGCTTGCAGGAGTTATAATGTATAGTTGCTGTAACACCAAAAACAGCAACTACGCAGTTGCTGTAACACCAGAAACAGCAACTACGCAGTTGCTGCAACACCAGAAGCAGCAACTCCGTAGTTGCTACAGTCAGCAACAGCAATTACCTAAAGCAAGCTATTTTGTAACAACCACGAACAACAGATGGCAGCTATCTAAAGAATCTTGACGTGGCATAATCAAGCGGAAGTCTAAAGAAAGAAGAACACAGTCAGCATGAACAACATGGGGAAATGGCGAAGGAATATGAAGATCCCGAGAAGATGGTCAAAGTCAGTTACCCACTGTGTAACAGCTAAAGCTCAAGAAAATAATGTATTATCATACTGTTGTAACAGCACTCTGAATTTCTTATTTTTGACAAGATGGGTTAACTGAATAGGCTGTAATACTTTATTGTAATAGATGTCTCCTCTATAAAGAGGAGACATCTACATGAAAAGGGGATTAGTCGGTGTCTATGGTCAGTCTGTAAGCGAGATTCTGAGAACATCAGCAGGTCTGAACTCTATTGTATTTAATCTTTTTGGCAGATGAATATAAAACTGTTTTGAGCACTTAATCCCGTCTTCGTTTTCCTGGGGAATCTTGTGAGAGGGACTGGGCCCACCTTCCTCACAAGAATCACCCATTTACTTTCTTGTCGAGTGTGTAAGTGTGCAGTAGTTTCTTTCCGGTACTCTGTTTGGAATTGATAGCATTACCTCTGGTATTCTTTGTTTTGCTAGTACTTTGTTTCATTAATCACTTGAGTTTGTTTCTCACCGGTGAATGAGAGTGCAGTGTGCATTAGTAAATCTGATTATAGGGGCAGGTGTTGAACGTCCCCATCTGGAGGATAGGGTCCTGATCCTCTGCCAACAGAGCATCCATTATTTCGCTTTCCAGATTCGTAGTTTTAATTAATTGCTTTCATCTTAACAAGTACTGTAATGACATAGCGTAAGAATTACGTATACTACAGCTTTTCAATGCTTTTAGACTTTAAGTACATACAGTACGCAGTGGCCTTTGAAATAAAAAGACTTTCCCTGGTTGACAATTAATGTGGTACTTGAATGTTTAATTCATAAACAATTCAACTAGCCAACATTTTGGCGTCGTTGCTGGGGAAGGCAACTAAAGAATTCTAAAAGCATTAATGGTTTCTTTGTGAAAATAACAGGTGTATGAGAGGACGCAAGAAACCTAATTTTACAGGTGGCAAAGGAGGAAGGAAGACTTACATCAACGAAATCATCTCTAAGGCTGAAGCATCACAGAGGACGAGTTCCCGGAGACCCTAGATCCAATACTCCTCACAAAGAGACCAACAGATGGAGGAAGTGATAGGACCTGAGAGGAAGCTGGAAGCACCAGAGTACACCGAGTAACCGGTAGAGGAACCTGAGGAAACAGAAGACACAGAAGATAAAGCGAGTGATTCAGGGAAAATACCGATGGAGGATAACAGAAATGAAGGGAGAGGGGAAAACTCACTCTCTACCCTGGAATTCCCTATTGGGGAACTTCCGAGAGGAACAACCCCCATGAAAAATATTCCACTCTCGGCATTACCCAATTTCAATGGGTTGTCCTCCAAAGATCCGGACGAATTCCTCTTCGAATTCGACATACTGTGTAGAAGCTATGATTACATAAGTCCTAATCAGAAGTTGAAATTGTTTCCAGCAACACTACAAGGGAACGCATTGAGGCGGTTTATGAGCTTGGGAGCTCAGGCAATCACCACCTGGGACCAAATGAAAGAGGGATTTCTGGCTAAGTACCAAGACTACTGTCAGACAAGAGAAAGAAAGGAAGAATTGTTTAAAATGGTCCAGAAAGAGGACGAGAATTTGGAAGATTTCGTGGAAAGATTACAGTATAATCTGCAGCGGTCTGATCATCCTAATATGAGCAAAGACGTTCTGAAGACCATACTGCTAAAAGGGGTAAGAGATGATTGCCTGGACATGCTGAACATGCTTGGAAAAGGGGACATTTCTAAAGAACCCTTTGATGAAATTATTAGGCTCTGTATGCGGTGTTCAAGGGGAGCGGCAGGCAGATCAAAAAGCAGAGATAATGTGTATTCAAGGGTTCAGAAGTCAGCCAGTGGAGGAGCAACAAGAGCTGAGATAGGTAACTTATTAGAGGAATTTAAAACTGAAATGATAAGTTCTTTTGCTTCACAAATTTATGCTCTGCAGGTCAAGAAGAAACAGGCAGAAGTAGAAGCTGCTCTGGCAATTTTCTTTTCAAAATGCAGAGAAAAACATCCACTTAGAGAATGCCCACTGGATAGGATGCCTATATGCACAATCTGCGAGAAGGATCATGAAACACAGCAATTCCCCTCTCTGCCTGGAATCAAAGCAGCACTGCAAACAACTGAAGAAGAAGCTGAAGCGGTGTACCTAATGACGTAGAGGAGGCAATGGCCGCAAAGACAAGGTACGAGCTCTAATACAACATTCAATCGTTGGAATAATAATTCTCCTTTTTACCCACCCTTCAACACAATGAACTTTCCACTTATGAAGCAACCAAATATCCCTTTTCCTGACCCTACTATGTGGAATCCTTGGGACCCCCAGCAACCATACTTTAATCAATGGAACCCAAACTGGGCAGCCCAACAGATACCCTTTCCTCAACAACAACAATCTCTTTCCTTACCATCTAATAATCCTCTGAATAATCAGGCAATGAGACCACATCTGCCTGTACAACCTAACCCCAATCCAAATAATAATAAGGCCTTTCAAGTTATTGACATTCAAAGTCAGTCTATTTCTCCCCTGCAATGTAATGATATCCACCTTCGCTCAGGGAGAATAGTTGAACCTATTATAGATGATATTACGGACTCTGACAAAGAAGAGACTAGAAAAGAGAAACCAGCTAACCATAGTACTGAAACAGTAGAATCAGCACCTAACAATAATGACCAAACAGTAGATCCACCATTCCCTAAAAGACTGACTCTCACTAAAGCACCTGAACAACCTACTTTCAATCTTTTAGGAGAGTTACAGAACTTGTATGACAAAATCCCATTATTGCAAGCACTAAGGGATGTTCCTATATACGCTAGAACTATTAGAGACATCTGTGTAAAGAAACCTGGAAGGAAGGCTAAGGACCCCCTCACAGTTCATGTGATGGGGGAATTAACTGCCTTAATGACTGAAAAAGATTATCCTGTCAAGTATGGTGACCCTGGTCACCCTACCGTAACAGTCCAGGTTGGAAAAACCTTTATCTAGAAAGTCTTAGTAGACTTAGGAGCTGCAATAAATATCATGACTCTCGAAACAGCTCAATTGCTCCAGCTGAAAAACTTCATCAGGGAAACTCCTACTATCTTAGAATTAGCTGACCATTCTACGATCAAACCTGAAGGGTTCATTGAAGACGTTATAATCTCTGTAGAATCCTGGAACTACCTCGTTGACTTTGTGGTCTTACAAACTAAAACAAAGTTGGGGGGTCATCCGTTGATTCTAGGGAGACCTTGGTTGGCTACAGCATATGCTTTCATCAGCTGTAGATCTGGATCAATGACCATCTCCAATGGACAAGAGACTAAACAGCTGACCCTCTATCCCCATGCCACTCCCATGATTAACAGTGACAATTCTATATGGGTAGACTATGAGGATGAGGAAACCCAACCGATATTAACTATTGGGCAAGCTTTGACTTTTAAAGACTCCACCGAAGATGAACTAATTAGCAGTTTTATTTCTGAACCCTCTTCGGTTAATCCAGAAACATTTAATCACTTCGTTGTAATCCTAGAACCTGAATCCCAGCAGAATATGAAAGATGAAAACTTATGCCAGACGGCATTAGGCAACTCTTCCAAGAGCACAACAGTTGAAATTGAACCTGGTAAAACGCTGAATATAAATCCTGATTTGACTGATGATGAAAAATAGAAATTAATAAAGTTACTCCAAGCAAACAAAGAGGCGTTCGCATGGGACTACACAGACATGAAAGGAATCTCCCCTAAATTATGTACTCATCGTATATACATTAAGGAGGGATCCCGACCAGTCTGACAACCCCAACGAAGAATGAACCCTAACCTCAGAGAAATTGTGAAGGAGGAACTCCAAAAACTTTTAAATGCAGGATTCATATATCCAATATCTGACAGCGAGTGGGTTTCTCCACTCGTAATTGTACCAAAGAAGAATGGGAAATGGCGAGTATGTGTAGAATATAGATCATTAAATAAAGCAACCCAAAAAGATCATTTCCCTTTACCTTTTATTGATCAAGTATTGGATAATTTAGCAGTTAAGAAATTCTTCTCATTCTTGGATGGGTTTAGTGGATACAACCAAATCAGGATTGCACCCCAGGATCAGGACAAAACCACATTTACCAGCCCATGGGGAACCTTTTCCTATAGAGTGTTTCCATTTGGGTTGTGTAATGCTCCAGCGACATTTCAGAGAGCGGTGATAGGAATCTTTTCTGATATGTTAAACGATTCATTAGAAATATTCATGGATGAATTTACTCCTTATGGAGTGACCTTTGAAGATGCCCTGCAAAACCTTGAAAAAGTACTTAAGAGGTGCATTGAAGCACACCTCACTTTAAGCACTGAAAAGTGCCACATGACGATGAATCAGGGCATTGTATTAGGTCATTTCATTTCATTTTTAGGAATCCAAGTCGACCCAGCTAAGATTCAGGTGATTCAGAACCTTCCTATCCCCAAAACACAAACGGAGGTGAGAATTTTTTTAGGACATGCCGGATCTTACAGAAGATTTATTAAGGATTTTTCTAAAATAGCTTCTCCTTTGTTTGTGTTGTTAATGAAAAATGTTGAATTCAAGTGGGCTGATGACTGTGAGAATGCATTCAATAAACTCAAGCATCAGTTGTCCACAGCTCCTATTTTGAGAGGACCTGACTGGGCATTACCCTTTCACATTTCCTCTGATGCCTCAGACACGGCAGTTGGAGCTGTCCTGGGTCAGGAAGAAAACAATCTCCCCTATGCTATCTATCTCATTAGCAAAAACATGACACCAGCTGAGTTAAATTATACAGTAACTGAGAAAGAATTTTTAGCAGTTATTTATGCTATTAATAAATTCTGGCATTATATTACTGGCTATACTACCTTTGTGCATACTGATCACTCGACCATGAAGTATTTAATGAATAAATCAATTACTAATGCTCGAGTCACCAGGTGGTTATTACTATTACAGGAATTTGATATCACAATTGTAGACAGGCCAGGAAAAGAAAATGTAGTTGCTGATTTTCTTTCTCGTTTAAAAACCAATGAAAATGTTCCAGTAGATGATTCTTTTCCTGATGAGTATCTATTTGCAGTATCTGCTCACTCACCTTGGTATGCAGACATTGCCAATTACCTAGTTGCAGGAAAATTACCATCACACCTATCACACAGGAAAAGAAGGAAGATCATCCAGCAAAGTGCTAGGTACAGCTGGATAAGCGGGTGCCTGTTCCACACAGGAATAGATCAAGAAATCAGGAGATGCGTTGGGGAAGATGAGATTTATGACATATTGAAAGCTTGTCACGATGGTCCTTGTGGAGGACATTTTGCAGATAAAAGAACAGCTCACAAGGTACTTAGAATGGGTTATTATTGGCCATCACTTTTTAAAGACGCTAAAACATATGTGAAGGCTTGTGACAACTGCCAAAGAATGGGCCAGCCCAACCATAGGGATGAAATGCCACTCAACCCTCAGGTAACTCTCGAACCCTTTGAGAAATGGGCATTAGATTTTGTAGGTCCCATTAATCCTCCATCCAATCAAAGAGTTTACATTTTAGTATGCACAGGTTACATGACTAAATGGGTAGAGGCCAAAGCACTCATTAAAGCTAATGAAGAAGCAATATTAACATTCCTATTTGAAGAAATCTTTGTTAGATTTGGACTACCCAGAGAATTAGTCACTGATGGAGGACCTCCTTTTAATTCTCACGATTTCAAAGATACGCTTCAGAAATATCATATCAAGCATAAGATGACCACACCTTACCACCCCCAAGAAAATGGGCAGGTGGAAAGCACAAACAAGGTCATAGAAGTTATCTTATCAAAAACAATAAAGGAGAATAGAAGGGACTGGTTTCAGCGTTTTCCCGAGGCTCTTTGGGCCTACAGAACCACTTGGAGAAACACAACAGGATTTTCACCCTATCAATTGGTTTTTGGAAAGAATGTTATTTTTCCTGTAGAATTTGAAATTAAAACCTTAAGAACTGCCTTAGCTGTTAACCTTGATTTAACTGATGCACAGACATCCAGGTTGCAGCAGTTGCAGGAACTGGATGAGAAAAGACTGGATGCCATCCACCAAACAATCATGATACAGCAACAAAGGAGCAGATGGCATGACAGAACCATTAAGCAAAAGCAGTTCGAGAAAGGTAACTGGGCTCTTCTTTATGACTCGCGTTTCGAGAACTTTCAAGGGAAGCTGAGAACAAGATGGCTGGGACCGTATGAAGTGGATACTGTTTTCCCAAATGGAACGGTTAGACTATTAACAATTGATGGAAGCAGAACACCACTGTTAGTGAATGGCTACTGACTTCGGTTGTATCAGCGGCCAGTTTCCAAAGAGGACTTTAAAGCCACTTGCATGGCAATAAAACAGTATTCTTTTCCATGGGAACTTGCTGTCCCTCAAAGCACTTGAATTTCTATTATTTATGTAATTTTTAGGATTAGACATTTTTTTCTAGGAACTAATAAATCCTGCCAAGGATTGCAATATTATATTTCGAGATTTTGCAGATATAGCATGGGGAAGTAGCTGAGAGCAAAGGCTTCAAAAGGAATTACTGGGCGGACTCCGAGTTCCTGTTGCTGCAACACCAGTTCCTGTTGTTGCAACACCATTTCCTGTTGCTGCAACACCATTTCCTGTTGCTGCAACACCATTTCCTGTTGCTACAACACCATTTCCGGTTGCTGCAACACCATTTCCTATTGCTGCAACACCATTTCCTGTTGCTGCAACACCATTTCCCGTGGCTGCAACACCATGTTGCTGCGGCATTATCCCCGTTGCTGCAACACCACTTCCCGTTGTCCCAACATTATTCCTGTTGCTGTAACACTAGCTCCATTACTCCAGCACATTCCCCGTTTTTACAAACGTTTCCCCCTAATCCCAGTTGCCCCAACGGTAATTCTCTATTACTGCAACACCAATTTTGGTGCCACGATATTGCTTCCTGATCCGAAATATCCTTTCCATACGAAATGTACCACCTTTCGTGATGATTAAAGTACCTCACCATCACTTCCCGTCATTATCATTATAAATCACCCATATTCCCGTGCTTTCAGATCCGCGGTAATGATTATAATTTGATAGCAGACGAGAAAAGACTTTTTGACGCAGCGATAAAAAAAAAAAAGGTAAAGGACGAAGGTACGCACGTTTATGAATAAGCATTAAATAATAGATAAGCGGAAAAAGGTTGATAGGTCCATCAAATGATTGCATTTCCCAATCATATCATTCACACGTAGGAAGGGGGGGGTTACCAAAGCAATTTCCATAATGGTAAACCACGCCAACCACTGCCACCCTTAATTCTCCCGGTTGTATGTAAAAACTATAGCATGTTACCATTTGTGATGTATACTCTGAGTTGAAATCGGTAGCTCGACCCCGAATTTTGAAGATTTACCGAGACAACAACCATGGGAGGAACCCTCATCACTCATGAACCAGGCACGACAGCAGTTCTGGAGCTCTTTCCAGAAATTTACCAAATTTTCTTGCAAGCTGGATGGATAGAATATTTCAGGAGACTTCCGGACTTTGACGAGCAGCAAGTCCTGGAATTCACATGAAATTTGACAGAAGGATTTTCTGTCGTCCAAGGAATTCAAGTTCCGGTTACGGAAGAATTCATAGCCGAAGTCACCGGACTCCCAGCCACTGGTACAAGGTCGTTCAGCAGGAAGCACTTGATTCTGAACGCGCAGCAAGACTTTCTTCGTCCGGGCGAGGAAGTAGAAACCAAGGGCAGAGGTGTAGCATTGCGGTCGTTACCTCAACCATGGCCAAGAGTCGCTGAATTCGTCAAGCAGTATCTGACATGCGAAGGTCGTTACCAGGTAATCTACCAGCACGACTTCGTCCTGTTAAATCACTTAAGAAATGGTCAATTATTGAACATGCCATATTATTTGCTGGGTTGTCTTAAAAATATGGCACGATATGCTATGAAAGCGAAGAATCCAGCTCTCTCCCTAAAACACCATCGCCTAATCCAACTGTTGATTAACAGAGCTCTTCCTCTGAACATCCCTCAACCCCCCATTAATCCCCATCCGGAGGAAAGAATTCCACAGCCTGTGCAGGGTAGTCCTCATCAAGAAGAGGAAACTCCTCGTCAAGCTGAGGACACACCTCAGCGAGACCAGGAGCCTCCTCAACAAACGGACGACACCCCTGAACAAACCCCTTTGGAAAACCCTCAGCAAACAAAGTATATTCCTGAAGAACCCCAGCAAACACATCTGCATGTTACAGAAAATGAACAAGCAACAGCGGAATTAACCATGTCTCCCAAAAGAACCAATTCTCCCGCCCCCATACTCAGTATCTCTACTGATGATTCTGAAGATAATATCCCAATTACGCAGCTTAAACGAAAAATACAGCAGGCAAAGAAAACCCCAGTAAAAAGAAGAAGAACGAGGGTTTCAACCAAAGCACCCACCACCCCGACTACTGTTCCGACCTCAAGAGCCAGCAGGAAGAGAAAAACACCTCAATTCCCTGCCTTTTTACCAAAATGAAAATCGGTAGTAGTTGCATCCCCTAATTCCTCCAGCTCACCATCCATCGCTTTAAAACCCCGCACTCCAGCCACTCCTCGAAACCCCTCTCCCTCACCCACAGAGGCTGAGATGCAGAGCGTTCATAGCTTCGTGGCATCATATCTTAAGACAGCTGATACACAAGAACCAGCTGCCGACACCCAGAATGATAGTGAGCAAGTGGCTGCAACACAAGAACCAGCCACTACCCCAGGTGACACACAAGAACCACCTGTGGGAAATATTGATCAAATTGACGTAGCAGAACCTCTGCCCCCACTGGAATCTACTGTCTCACAGGATCAACCTACTATACCCGCCCTGCAAGAAGAAATTGAGTTTCTGAAATCTCAGATTCAGGATTACCAGGAAGAGATAATAAGGATCAGGGAAGCATATCAAGAATAATTCAGCCTGCATGTTTTAGCACGAGCAGCGTCGGCAGCAGAGAAAAGCAAAGATATTGAATATCTGTGTACAAGTTGTGGTGAGATATATGCTCAGGCAGGATATAGGTTAGTACAAGAACCAATAAAGGAAGCCCCCGAGGCTGAAAATGAAACAAAGGAGTCTGTTGATGCTGAAGTAAAAATTCCACAATTCTCTGCTGAGACAGAAAGACCTGTTGCTACACAAGAACCAACAGGATCTCTAGAAAAAGTGCAGTCAGAAAGCCCTGTTGATACACAAGAACCAACAAGAGCTTCAGAAGAAGTGCAGTCAGTGAGACCTGTTGCTACACAAGAACCAACAGGTCATCCAGAGAACATGCAAGACCAAGACCAGGAACTTACTGACACACAAGAACCAGTAAGTTCACCTGAAGTTGCACAAGATCAAGAACTTACTGACACACAAGAACCAGTAAGTTCCTCGGAGGCTACACAGGAACAAACAAAGGAGGTTCCCGACGCTATGCAGGAAGAAAAGGAAGAAGAAAACAAGGACTCACCCCGGCCTGCCCAGACTAGTATGGAAGAAGAGGAAAAAGATACAGATTCACCTCGGCCTGCCCAGACTATTATGGAAGAAGAGGAAAAAGATACAGATTCACCCCGGCCTGCCCAGACTACTATGGAAAAAGAGCAAACAGTTTCAGAAGGGAATAAGGAAGAATTGAATTCACCTAGCAAGAAGCAAGGAGCAGAAGAAGAAAAAGAGACAGATTCACCTTGGACCACCAAAATCAATCTGGAGAATAATGAATTAGCCCAACAGGAGGAAGAAGCTCTGATTAAAGATGAAGAGAGAGATGCTGGATCATCCCAGCCCACTCTGGTTAATGCATGTATGCAAACAGAGCTTCCCACTGTTAGTGATGCATGTATAGAAACAGAAAGCTTTCAGGAATTGAAACGTACATGGTGGAGAGAATATCAGCAGTCTCAAGGCAAAGAATTTGAACAACAGAAAGGGACCTAGTTTGACCATGCTTATAAGAACTGGAAAGCGCTGGAACAGTGTAGGGCCCACTATAAAGAAATTAAGGAACTAAAACACAGGATGTCCCAGATGTTTGAGTTATGTCAAAGGATGCTCGCCACAAGGAAACCCTCCTTTAACTATGCCACATTCTTAAGGGAAAGGCTTGCATTCATTCAACTAAAGGCTATCAAAGAGGGGAGGCCTCATCAAGTGGTCACAGCAGATCAGTTTATGAAGACTTTTGCAGAGGCACCCAAAAGCGACCAAAACCTGCTATGTGAATTGTACCTCCATAATGAGGCTGTGTCTGAAGAAAGAAACATGAATATGACACCTGTAGTATGTGACATACAATTGAGAGCTTTAATCTCCTTTTTGGCGAATCAGCTTACCTGGCAAAATGCCTATGTCTCAGGCCTCCAAAACGAACATAATTGTCTTTTGTGGATTCGGTCTGAACCACAGAACGCTGCCACTTTCATTTTACAACACTTAAAAATGATAGACAATGATGATATGAAGGATCATGTTATGAGACTGCGAACAGAGGTCCTAACAGACTGTCAGCAGTATGTAAAGACCAAAGCATCATTGGCTGTTAAAGCAAATAAACTATTTTGGGATAACTGCCCCGCAGAAAGGAAAGAATATCACCCGTATAACCCATCAAATCTGCAAGTAGCATTATCAAGGGTACCTCGGTATGTTGAATGCGTGCAACGTTGTGCTGAGAATTGCATGGGTTACAAATTCAAGTTCCCACTTTTATGGTTGCCGGGTGATCAGTATAAGGGTAAGTTTGGACTTTCTAACAGAGAAGAGGCAGCAGCATGGAAACATATACGAACTGTTTGTGGTTTCAGAGACAAGTTTGATGTTACTCCCTACAGCTATTGTCTTAGTAATCTGCATTGTTCGTCCCAGTTCTCCGACTCAGACTCAGGGTAGACATTGCATGGGGACATGCAATCTCTTCAGTTGGGGGGGATGTTGGGACTCACAATTGACCTATTTTTGACCTTATCTTTTGCCATATTATTACCCTTTTGCAGTCATAAGTTGAAAGCTTTTATTTTATAATGATATATTGACCCCAAGGTATGAAGTAACCTTCCGCATATCTATGTTTAATTGTTTATTTCATATTCGTGAATATCTTTATACTTATCCTTGGAAACGCTGACTAAATTGTCAAATAATTGTCTTAAGCTTGCAGGAGTTATAATGTATAGTTACTATAACACCAAAAACAGCAACTACGCAGTTGTTGTAACACCAGAAACAACAACTACGCAGTTGCTGCAACACCAGAAGCAGCAACTCCGTAGTTGCTACAGTCAGCAACAACAATTACCTAAAGCAAGCTATTTTGTAACAGCCACGAACAACAGATGGCAGCTATCTAAAGAATCTTGACGTGGCATAATCAAGCGGAAGTCTAAAGAAAGAAGAACACAGTCAGCATGAAAAGCACGGGGAAATGGCAAAGGAATATGAAGATCCCAAGAAGATGGTCAAAGTCAGTTACCCGCTGTGTAACAGCTAAAGCTCAAGAAAAGAATGTATTATCATACTGTTGTAACAACACTCTGAATTGCTTATTTTTGACAAGATGGGTTAACTAAATAGGCTGTAATACTTTATTGTAATAGATGTCTCCTCTATAAAGAGGAGACATCTACATGAAAAGGGGATTAGTCGGTGTCTATGGTCAGTCTGTAAGCGAGATTCTGAGAACACCAGCAAGTCTGAATTCTATTGTATTTAATCTTTTTGGCAGATGAATATAAAATTGTTTTGAGCACTTAATCCCGTCTTCGTTTTCCTGGGGAATCTTGTGAGAGGGACTGGGCCCACCTTCCTGACAAGATTCACCCATTTACTTTATTGTCGAGTGTGTAAGTGTGCAGTAGTTTCTTTCTGGTACTCTGTTTGGAATTGATAGCATTACCTCTGGTATTCTTTGTTTTGCTAGTACTCTGTTTCATTAATCACTTGAGTTTGTTTCTCACCGGTGAATGAGAGTGCAGTGTGCATTAGTAAATCTGATTACAGGGGCAGGTGCTGAACATCCCCATCTGGAGGATAGGGTCTTGATCCTCTGCCAATAGAGCATCCATTATTTCGCTTTCCAAATTCGTAGTTTTAATTAATTGCTTTCATCTTAACAAGTATTGTAATGACATAGCGTAAGAATTACGTATACTACAGCTTTTCAATGCTTTTAGACTTTAAGTACATACAGTACGCAATGGCCTTTGAAATAAAAAGACTCCTTGGTTGACAATTAATGTGGTACTTGAATGTTTAATTCATAAACAATTCAACTAGCCAACACTAGCCATCCTTGTAACATTGTCGTGATTGGAAAATTCCAAACCTTACCTAGAATCAGTTGCTACCCAATTTTATCACTCGTTCCTCAAAAGACGAGTATCCTTTAAGCTCTTTTCAACTGACTCGTAAAAAATAAAAATATTGTCGAGCCATTGGCCTCTCCAGCTCGTTAAAGGGACTGGAAGTGCTATCCCTCCTTTAAATTTTAATCTTTTTGGACTTGAGGGATTATTACACAAAAAGATCGAGCACTTGTTTTGTTCGGCTCGTTAAAAGTATCGAAAATTCATCCCTTCTGTATTGATTTATACTTTTTCGGACTTAATGGATTAGATGACGAAAAAGAAATTTTGGAGTTTCCTTTACGTTCCTTTTCAGACTTTCTAAAATTGAAAAGGACCGAGTTATCTTTGTCGTTAAACTCGTTAAAACTTAATAGCGACAAACTTGTCCATAGCAGACAAGAATGAGTTTCACTATCGCTAGGCTCGTTAAAACATAGCGATGCGTTTTCCCAAAGGGAAAATTATAGAAAAAGCATATCTTATCCTCCTCAAGCTTGAAAAAAATAAAGAGGTACTGGTCAACAATGACTGGGGAAAAATTGGGAAGAAAACTTGAAGAAACTTTGTTGGTAGCAAGTCGCTCTTGAACATGACACTTTCACTCCGCATCCAAGTCGGGGTGGGTTGTTTCATTCACCGGTCACATCACCATTGTCCCATCATACCATCCACATTTGGGGTTAATGCTACCAATCCATCACGTCAGTGTCACCAATACGTTCAAGAGAAGTCATTCAGAGAATTCACCTCTGTCTCACCCGCTACAATACATTTACACTCCATTCTTTCATGACCGCCACCCTAAACCTTATGTCATCAGATTGTTTTCACCTCCATTAAAATCATTTTCTCCGTTCCGTGTCATTGATGTTGGATTCATTAAGGCCCTCCTGTGACGGATCACTTCTTGTCGACATCAGCTCATTATCCAAGAAGTCGATCTAGGAACACCCCATTCAGTGCTTTGAAGCTTGCATGCCTCAATGGAAAGTTTCTCACTTCCAACGACAAGTTTACATCAATGGCCTTCGACCGAAAGATTTTGCGTGATGTTTGACACCAAGTCCTTTATTCACACCATGTGAATTGTACTGCAGTACCTTGAGGGTCATTATCATTATCGGTGATTCCTCTCGCGCCTGTTAACGGCTTACATCATTGGCTGGTAATCAGGCGATGTCTTTCCATGTTCGACTCCAGAACATATCTCACATGGATAGACTTGTACTTCGAGTGAAGATCGAATGAGATTGAAGACCCCGTATCTAGTTTCATCCATCCGGGCTGCGATATATATTTAGGGAAATAAAGACATCAAATGTACATCATTGCAGCACAGATAATCATCCAATCAAAGGGATGATGACTCTACCAGAATCATCAGTCTACACTCAAACGATTTTCTCTCCTATGTACATGAAAATAAATTTATAAAGCTGAGCATGGGAATGCCCGCCTCAGCTAGATCATGAAAATATTATGAAGATAATGTATTGTATTGTATCTTATTACAAGTCTCCTCTCAACTTGAAATAACTTCAGATCCTCATAATAAAGCTTTTCACCCGACATCAAAAGATTAACAACCTCATGCTTTAGGGGGCAACTATTATAGACATTTTTGGTTACTACAACCCCAAGCATGAAATGTCCATAAACCAAGGGCTCCTAAGTCCCTAAAAGTGTTGTTCTAACCCCTAAAGAAACAAGGTCAACTGATTACATCTTCTCCCAGAAGTTCTCCATGAAAATCTACTCAGAACTGGTCAAAAAAGGATCATTTCAGCTGCTCCATAGGCAAAGTGCATTGCATCTAACCTAAATACACTGTGTGGGTGCGTTTCATTTCAAAAAGCCCTTCTATGGGGTGCGATGGGAGAGAAGTGACAAATGGCAGTGTCATTCCGCGAGGTGAAGAGGCATGGAATCTTCCAGAAACTTCTCCTGTGACACTTGCCTCTCTAAATTCGACCAAGGATGAGTAAGAGATCATCAATATCCAAGTGGAAGCAAGAACTATCAGAGGGAATACAATAATCAAATCACATGCTGACTCATCTCCCTTACAGATATCTATATATGGATCCCTCATCCCAGAGATCCAAAGGCTACAATTTTGCATATTGTAAGCAATTGCTATTGGTTCTTGAGACAACATCATATTATTGGGTGATCTAAGCTTTGTATGAGGTGAAGAGGGGCTTCCTTACTCAGAGGATGATGCTAGGTCAGAACAAATCATTGTAACTCCCTTGGCTCTTTCTTGTTTATCAATAAAATCTATTCAAGTTTTCCTCCATACTCTTGTGTCATTTATATTTTATGCATTTGTATGGTCAACTTACATCTGATCCTAGATTTTTTATGATTATAGATCCATGTTCTTGTATAGTGCTATGCTACTGTGATCTTACAGGTACTCTGTGAAGCTGGACGTACAAGGGAGCAAGTAGCGAAAGACTATCAAGAGAGGGAGGAATCAAACTAGGAGATTAGCACAAGACAGAGGTTGGTCTTCTTTGTTCTTCTCTCATCTATATTTCATCAAGGAAAAATGAAAGTAGCTTTACTTTGTTTGTTTCTAAGGTAGCTATCACACCTTAGTGGGATAAGCAATTCTGTGTAGACACTTTTCCCTGTAATACTAATTAATCTAAGTGACGTGCTTATCTTATCAAATAGTTATAGTTAACATTGTGTAAACATATAATTGTAAATGCATTCAATTCTTCAACGTAATTGCATTCATTCGCGCATCACCTATGCATAGTAAAGGAAATTCATACACAACATATCCAGATGCATTAACAGAAAAAAGAAATAGGAATTGCCAAATATTTCTCTTTATTGATATCTCCAAGTGTTTACAACTCTATCTACCCTGCACACACAACTGCAGGGCTCCACACACTCAGCTGCAGACTTCTACCCTAGGCCTCTATGCACTCAGCTGCAATGCCTCTACCTACACTACAACCCAAGACTTAGACTTCTTACTTCAGAGCTATGACTCTCTTACGTTGTTCATCATTGTCTATCTCTAAAACTACTTAGAGCTTCAATCTTTTTATATAATCCCATGGTTTCCAGACCATGGGTAGATCTCTTACAACTGACTTTACTTTACAAAACTAAGTGTTGACTACACTTTGTGACACATGACATCTTCGTGCTCTGCAACCACAAAATGTGGAGTCTTTACAATTTTATTAGAAAATTTGACTCAAACATGGGCTTTTAACACCAAAAATGCCCTTGGTGGATCCCGCTCCCAACAGCCCCCCAACACAAACATCGTGACTTGCCCTCGAGTCACTTGGTAGGTGCAAATATCTTTGCACGAGGCCTATCCAGCTCGACCCATATGACTACAACCTCATTTGTGCACTGAGCTACCACCTACTTCATGTCTTCCACTGTCTTCTTGGTCACTGCTCCTGCGATTTCAGCCTGAAGCTTTTGTTGTGTCACTTGCAGAGTCACAAGCTTGCCTTCAATATTCCCTATGACTGTGTCAGCTTCCTCCAACCAGGGCTATAATCTCGTCTTTAGCACTGCTTCCTTGTGTAGCACTGCGTCCACCTATTCCTTCAGTTGTTCGGCCTCTTCTAGCTTGGCTAGCTTTTATGTCCGTGTGATGGTTCGTGTTGTGCCCTTTACCTCATCGTAGCATTGTTATAGCTAACATGCTTCCATCTCTAGTGTCTGTATATTTGTGTCCTCCTGCAAGCTTGTTAGGACCTCAAATGACTACTTGAATAACTGTGTACAGTCTGCTACTACAACCTCCACTGCCATTACTACTTCTGTGACAGTGGTTGCCCGTTGTTCCTTTAATTCTAGTGGTGTTGAAGGTTGGGCCCTCAACTGCAACTCAGTAATTTGTAGGTTCAACTCTAGCTCAACCCACGACATCTCAGTCCTAATGTCGTGCACCCCTGTGGCCAATTTTTGAATGTAAACCTCGACTGGCTCCTCCTCTAGAATGGCCAGCTTTGCGACCATTCAGAATGCTTCCTCAATGAATTGCATAATCCTATTTGTCTAGTTGGTCTCCTCGGTCTCAGTGGCAATGGAAACATTTCTCTGTAGGGCCAGATGTTTGTTGTTGATATGCTATTTGCTAATCACCTGGAGGGCATGGTGCCCTCGGGCCCTCAACTCTTCAATTACTCCATCCTACAAGAGGTGGATTGCTTCACATGGGAGCACTACCAGGTTCATCCCAACTCCCTTCAAGGCACTAACGATGGGCCTTTCAGCCTCATTTTCCACGGTCAGTGCTCCATCCGGCAGAACAATCGCACTAGAAGCCTTCGTGCACAACATATCAGCAACATCTGAAGTGCCAATAACCAAGCTTGTAGACACTATACTAGCCCATGACATGTAGGTTTGCAATTCCTACAACTTGGTCTGGATGGCCCCTAGGACGATATGTTGTTGTTGTTCAAATTTCTATAGGGCCTCCACTGTGACATCTTTGACTATGTTACTGATATCATGTAAGTCGCCCTCTGTCAATTTGATAGGGTCCAATGAGGTCTTAGCCGCCTTGGATTTCTTTCTGGACCGTTCCTTCCTGAGCTCTCTTGGGTGCATAATGTGTGTGGACATCTCCTGAGGGTCCGCGCCATGCTATTTTGTGTCTTCCTCCTCAGTCTCGGGTGAAGGCAACCGCGTACCTTTGTCATAACCATGCTCTATTCCACTTGTCTACTTACCTTCCTATTTTTCTGCCTGTTCCACCTAGGCCTTATCAGTGGCCTCCCTTTTCCTCTTCTCGATGAGCTGTGTCATCTTCAACTTGGCCTCCTCCTTCTTCTTTTGTGCAACAAATGTGCTTCCACCCACCGCTAAGTCGGTGGTAGTGCACCACTCCGCCAGCCATTGATCAAGCACTACATCAATGGAGTTATCCTTGGCTAGATACATCAAGTCTTACCACTTCTATGCAGGGTCCTTCTACACCGTGTTTAATATTCGATGGAAATTGGCTTTAATCTCGGCGTAGCCCTACAATTTGGCATACACCATGGCTGAAAAATCACTGCTTGTGATTGATGGCCATCCTGATGTTCATCTCCATCATGATCAAGAATATCGTGTTGTCCTAGACTCATTGTGCATCCTTGGTCACCCACAGTGAAGTCTACTTCGCTTCTTCAGAGAGCTCTGGTGCAACTAAGGTGAACTGGATGTCCTCTGGTAGCTCCCATGCTACCGGCGCAATCGATAGAAAGAACCATGCGTAATGGAATCTCTTGTTGAGCTCTTGTGCTTCGCAACAATTTGCCAAGAACTCTCCATCAAGGTAGTCTGACTAGTTAAACTGGACTCTTTCCATGCACTCCTATGTGAGCATGACGATAGGCGTCGGCACCTCATCGGTGCGACACTTCCACATCACCTTACATGTGAGGATCTACGTGGCTACCTTCACAGTGGGGTTATAGATGTTGGAGATAGCGTACCTGCGCGGCTTCTTCACCAACTTGAATTTTTCCTTCATTGACTCTGCGGGAGCTTCCTCATCACCCCTGCCACCAAAGATCATCATTGGATTCTCACTTGTATATGGTAGGCGCGTTATGTAGTGAATCAACATATCTATGATGTGTAAAGGCTCCTCGAGTCACATACACCCATCATGCACCAAGCACGGCAACTGCTTGATGACTAAAATTGTCACCGGGGTGCGGTTATAGTGTGGCACCCAAAGCAGGTTGAGCAATCCTACATTTTCTACTCCATTAATCCACCTCCGCAGCTCCAATGAGGTCATTCTTATATTCGTATCTACGATGTGGTGCATCAAATGCTCGATTACTAGGTGTTGGAACTTCTCATGGTCTGCCAAGTCCTAGTCTTCAAGCTTCAGTATGGGCACTTATGCCAAGCGTGGATCGTCAAAAACAATTTTGTCCAGTAGCAGAGGGGTTTGCAGGGGAGTCTTGCTTCATCAATGTCCTTTGGGACCTTTGACTTAGGCTTGTATAAAGGGACATACTCCAAAAACCTCATAATAGGGTCCGCACCATGGGCTTCAACCTCCTCCACTTCCTCTCCCACATCCTCATGCCCATCAGGATGTCTTCAATTTCTTCCTCCTCTGGTTCTAGGTTTATAGGCTTACCTTTCTCCTATGCAGTGGGCTTTGGTGGGTTTCTCCTTGCCGATGCATGCACCGGTATGACAGGTTGCTTCCACTTCTTGTCCTTCATAGTCTCCTTAGTTGGGCTTTCCTTTGGTCTCAGTGTTCTCAGTGATTTATGGACCTCTGCCAATACTTCAGTGAGTTCCAAAGTAGCTACTTCTACCTCTCTTTCCATTTCCTGTACTAGCTCCTCTACTACATGTTTAGTATATATAACTTCTTTGGGTGTCGACATAATGCTCTTTAACAGTGCTCACATTACCTCTGGCAAGTTTTCAAACTCGGGAGTCTCTTTGAAAGTCTCGAAGAATTCTCAGTTGATGGATGCCTCTGAGCTCAACAACGCAATTCTCAAGATGCCAGGTGTTTTTCACTAGACAACCCTTTATAATTTATAGGGAATTTTGAATTCAAATCCAACCGTTCCCCCCAAATTCGGTTCATTAATGTCGGACTAGCGGCAGATTTTCAAGGATCCGAGCCATAAATTTCATCTTAAATGTTGGCACCCCACTCCATTTGGCCTCACTTTTGTTGTCAAACCATGAACAACGATTTTAACAGTCGCTTTCCAGCTGACCTGCGCGACTTCTCACTGGGTACCGCAGCTCCCTCTCTGCTACCGCAGACCCTGTAACACATCTTTTCTTCGCACCATCCTCCAATCATGCAGCATCCCAACCCAGGTAGTGTAATTTATAGTCTCGCGCCTCCTTTTAGTTGCATGGAATGCTAATACTGTACTACCTTCATTTAGTCACATGACTAGACCACTGATGTATGACTTCAAGCGATTACCATTCACCATTCCTAAGAAGGGTTATCCATTTAATTTGACAAGTTGTACCACTCCTCCATCCGTAATTTCCTTAATGACATAGGGCCCTAACCAGTGCATTCAGAATTTTCCTGGAAATTTATCAAACTTACTATCATATAACAAAACTAGGTCATTTACCTTAAATGTGCGCAGCTTCATGTGCCCATCATGCCATGCATTTTCACGTTTCTTTTGGATTTGTTGGTGAAAGCCAGCTAAAAATTTCTCTTCCTTGAGCTCATTCAGCTATTTGAGCCTCTCCTCCATGGCTCTGCGATCTGTCATACATGTCAGCACTGTTATGCACAAACTCAGCACAATATATTCCATACGCATTATCACTTCAACACCATAGACAAGCCTAAAAGGGGTTTGTCTAGTCAACTTCTTACATGTTGTTCAATAAGCCCACAATACTTCAGGTATGCGTAGCTCCCAATCACTTCACTGAGCATTGCAAACCTTGTTCAGTGCATTTTCGAGCACCTTGTTGAATGGTTCCACCATTCTGTTAGCCTGCAGGTGATAAGGCGTGCTCTTTTGGTGGTATACCTAAAATTCCTCCATCAGTGCGTTGATCATCTCATTTAGGAAGTGCGTACCATGTTCACTCATCAAGATATTTGGACACCGAAACTGTGTCAATACATGCTCAAAGAGGAATTTTTCAGTGGTCATGATCATGCAATCATTCATAGATTGTGGTTCTTCCCAACAAGTCAAATACTTTGTCGCGGTAATAATGTACCTTTCTCCTGTCTTTCATTGAGGCTAAATGAGTCCCACAAAATCTATTGCCCATTTCTCAAGGGTTGTAACGTCATCTATTGATTCAAAGGAATCTCATCCCTCCACGATGGTCTGCCAATCCTTTCACACACATCAGACACCTTGCAATATGATTTTGAGTCCTGATGGATGATTGGCCACCATAACCCTGCGCGTAGAATATTCTGCATGGCCAATCTCCCTGCATAATGTCCTCCCTCAGCACCCGCATGAGCATCCATTAGGATGCTGCTTCTTTCAAACTTAGGTACATACCATCACAACATCTCATTAGCCCCTATCTTGTACAAATGCCCAACAATGACAGAGAAATTTTTCGTGCGCACCAGTTATTCCTTCTTTTGTTCGACAGTGTATCCTTCTGGTGGAGTACCTGTCATTAGGAATTGTATTATATCCTCAAAATGGAAATCCGTGATGTGCACTGCAAATAGCTCATGCATGACAGATGGTCTAGTCATGCGTTCAGTCATTTAGGCTTCACAATAACTTCAAAATCATACTCCTTGAACAATAAGAGTCACCTGCAGATTATGCCCCCCAACACAGGCTTATTTACCAGGTACTTCAAAGTAGAGTGATCTGTATACATATTAAAATGGTCTCCCAGCAAGTAGTGCCTAAACTTCTAGAGCGCATACACCATAGCTAACCCTTCGCGTTTGGTGGTGGAATAGTTCTTTTTTGCTTTGGATAATCTTTGGCTTGCGAATGCGATAGGATGGTCCAAGCCTTCTCCACTAGCCTATGTCAGTACTACTCCCAGTGCTATACAGGAAGCGTTGACATGTACATGAAACTCCTTCTTCCAATTGAGGAAAACTAGAATTGGCGCTGTGACCATATTTTTTTTCAATATATCCATGCTCTTCTTATAGTCATCGTTCGAGTAGAATGTCACATCCTTCTTCAAAAATTTCTCCATAGCCGCGGTGATCTAGCCATTGACTTTGATAAACTTTCTATAATATCCCGTATATCCCAAGGTAGCGCTTAGCTGCTTCAAACTCCTTGGCGCTTCGAAGTTCAATATCATGGCTATCTTTGTGGGGTCTACCGTCAGTCCCTGTTTGCAAACCACATGCCCCAAAAGGAACAAAAAGCAGACACTCCTTTAGATTGAGCAAGATCTAGTATCTTCGACAAGTATCCAACATCAGGCACAAGATTTCCACATGGCGTTTAACCAACCAAAACACTATCCAGTCATCAAAATATACCTCTAGGAACTCATGAATAAATTCCTTGAACGCAACAACAACTATGCGCGAGAAGATCGTAGGTGCATTCTTCAATCCAAATGTCATTATAGTGTACTAGAAACAACCCCACTTAGTTGTGAAGGTTGTCTTGCTCCTGTCCTCCGATGCGATTTTGATCTAGTGGTACCTAGAGAATCCATCAGTGAAGGAATATGCTTCCTGGCCACCTACATTTTCCAAGACTTCATTAGTGAATGGAGTCAGGAAAGGATCATGTACAGAAGCACGATTCAACTTTATGAGATCCACACATAACCTTATTTAATCCTTCTGCTTCTTTTTGTGTACCACCATTGGACTTACCCAGTCAGATTCTTCCATAGGCTCAATGATGCATGTTGCTAGCATCTTATCTAGCTTTAAGCAAAGCTTCTCCTTATATTTCAGATTAAGATGGCAAGGAATTTTCTTCACTAGCTTCACATCGGGCTTTAATTTGATCTTCATCA
The DNA here is from genome assembly GCA_031772625.1 of Pinus tabuliformis. Classification (NCBI taxonomy): domain Eukaryota; kingdom Viridiplantae; phylum Streptophyta; class Pinopsida; order Pinales; family Pinaceae; genus Pinus; species Pinus tabuliformis. Next base: position 880,325,798 of record CM062820.1, on the reverse strand, counting down.
TACCTAGGTCCCTGATTATCCCCTTCATATCCATGAACCTAGAAGGGAATAAATCCTGGTATTCGTAGAGCAATTCATCGACCTTATCCACCATCACATCATCATAGTAGTCTCTAATCTTCACAAATTTGGGTTCTACCTCCGTACCAATGTTTACTTGCTTCACTTTCAATGATGCAGTTATATCAGTTTCTCAATATGCAACCCATCAACCTCGCAGTGAGCTTATGTTTCAAGGATGTTAATCTTTCGCAGATCCTTGTCCTCTTCTTCAAAAGTTACATTATAACATTTAGCGTGTGACTTAGCTAAGTAGCGCATTCAAGTTGAATCTGGTCTAAAGGATCCTGCGGTATCCTAAATATTTCTTCTTTTACCTCCTGTAGTGTTTCATCAATACTGTCAAAACGTCCTAAAAATTGAATGTCATCATGCATTCCTCATGTAGCACATTCCATTCACCTGTCCCGTAGTGAAGCTCTGTTTCTATATACCAATTCATCGGGAAAATATCCAGGGTATGATAGAACAAGTGCATGCATTCAGGTAGGGGATTTTCTCCATAAGCCTCAGTCTATTTGGCCAAATGCGCATGTTGATCACCCTACCTATCATACGTGTCTATCATTTGCATCTTAGGATTTCTGAATCATGTTCTCATCATCCTCATATATTCGCGCCAATCATAAAATATTCCCTTATGCATACCCCACCACCTTCCGATTGTAGTGTGTAGTGTCTAGTCCAATTGCTTGGAAGTGTTACTTTTCTAGTACCTACCTTTCAAATGCATCCAAAAAGATATATATCTCATTCAGGCCATCATGAGTAGGCAAATTTCTTACCTCTGAGGACACACAGTGCAGCGATCGAGTCATCATGTTGCAGTTCGATGTAGTCACTTCATGTAACCAATTCTGCCAGCACTCTAACTCTTCATCAGAGTCTGAAGTGAAGGAACTCTTGCAATAACATGTAATATGTCCGTCCATGGTGGGATTCACCCAATCTTGGTCTCGCACTGTAATCTTATAGATTCAGTCTAAATTGTCATCACTCTCATAATCATGTATTGGTTCCATAAAACGTAATCTCTCAGCAGGATCTAGAGGTACTATTACACGTAGTGATTTCTTCTCAAAGGTCATCTTCTGCTTCTTTAGATTGATTACCCTATTCATTTCAGTGGCCCAATCAATTCCTAGGAGTGCAATATAGGGATTGCTATCATCCATTATCTCTATCACTTCAAAATTACCTAGATCATGCACTCCCTCAATATCCAGAGTCACCGCCTGCAGCCACCCCATGGGGATGATCTTCTGTTGATTTTCCATCCTTAGCTGAATCGAAGACCATTGCAGCATGGATCTTCCCATCTGTTCCTAAATCTGATTCAGTAGGATGTTTGCATCTGACTCTAGATCCAAAATAACTTGATCCTTTTCATACTCTCCTATCTGCGTGGTTAGTCTCATCTCCCATCCCATTCTTGTTTTATGCTTGCCAAACTTTGGTACTATGCAGGATTCATCTAGCGCAGTTCGAGCGCATCTATTGATGAGCTCTTGTAACCCTTTCATAGCCTTACCATCACCCAGTAACTTAATACTGGTCTCTAAGAAAGTTGTGAGCATAGAGGGTTCCATCTCCTGTGCAGGTTTATCCTTGCTTCCTAAGGTGGAGGCCTCAACGATGCTCTTCTTAGCTTCCATGAAGGTTTCACGTGCGCGCTCCAAATCGAAGTTGGCCTCCTTTGTTGGAGCTTTGTGAACCCATGTACTATCTTTTGGTTGTTTCCCTTTATCATATTCTATCACGATTCCACTTCTGAGTAGTATATTTGCATTTGGATCCTCTTTGCGTGGCTCAAACTTCATCATCTACAGGTTCTGAGTCAGTGGAGGTGGTAGTGCCCCTTTGTCATGTATACTAGCTATCATTGTAGGACAATATTTTGTTTCATGATCAAACAACATGAAAAGTTTGCATGACGGACGTGTTGAGTTAGTGCAATCACGGGCATATTCTCCTCATCCTCTGCAATTGTAGAAAATTAGTTTTCTTCAACCTTTGCTAGGTCCTCCTATGCCTCGGCCTCATCCGTACCATCCCTGCACTCTAGTCAGGTGGTTGCATTTCAGCTTGAACCTTGTAGGCAGTATTTCTATGAATAATTAATTCAAAAATCCTGCAATTATGCTCATCATGCCCTACCGACCTAAAAAAGTTTCAGAACAGTTGTTGTGGTGCCTATACAAACTTCCGCAACAAATTATAGTTATCAGTGACATGTTTTCCTACTACCTGACAAATATCACACCATAATACAGGCCCCGCACTAGGTCCTGCTTGAGCTTCTAGCCTTAAATGCATCGGTCATCCTCCTAAAATATAGTTCGCAAAGACATCGCAATGGTCCTTGTCATGCCCCAGGCTCTTGCATTTCAAGCACCATACCTCCTCATGCACCTCTAGTCAAACCGTCATGTCCTACTTCAGACTTTGCATCTCAAGGCATAGATTCTTCAATTGTGCATGGAGCTGTTGAACCCCCAGGTTTAGATCTTTCATCCGAGTTTCATGTAGTCATGTGATGATCTCCAAGGCCTCTGCCTGAGTTGTTATAATCTGCTATGATTGTGCAACCCTTAAATGTGGTAGTAGCAAAGCTAGAAACCACTCGAGATGTTGCTCGTCCATCAAATTTATGTTGGCTTCATGTATTGTACACTTCAACCTCTGATCTAGTTCCCAAGGTGTCTCACCTAATTGCATCCTGTTTTCTTTGAATCCCACAATCGACTATGCCTCAGATTTAGGCCTACTAAATTCTTTATTCAGTGGTGTCTGGATGTTTTCCACTCTGACATTCGGGTTATCATTAGAGTAATTAATATACCATATTAGCGCGTGATCTTGTAGAGCACTAACCAGTGTCGCCTTCTTTATATGATCATCTATAACACATTGAGCTTCCTAGATAACCCTCACAACAAACTAGAATTGTTCTGAATCCTCATTTCCAAAGCCTTTGAATAAAGGCAGCTTCATTTTATTTTCAATACTGAACTGCGGTGGAGGTGGCGGTGGTATAGGTGAAGTTGGAGCTGATGGTGGTGACGTCAGAGGCAGTGTGGGCATGGGTGGTATTTGCGGAAATCCTTGATTTATTAACTGAATGGAACTTATCAGAGATACCTTTACTATCCTTTCTTCATCACGTCGTGGAGTTGAAATTAAGGGACCATACTCCAAACCATTTTTACCTTTGTTGCTGTAAGTTTTTCCAATTTGCATAGTTTCGAACATCGAGGTAGTTGCATAACCCGTTCTTCGCACAATAAAATTTTAATCCATGTATTCAAAGATTTTACTTACTTACCTTGTGGTCCTTTGAAAAGGCATCACTCCACCTTGCTGTAGCTAACAAAGGTATTAACCGTAAATTCAGTTACAAATCCTCCTATAATGCAATCAAGCCAATGATCAACAGCGCGAGCAATCTTATCCTCCGATGCTTCCAACCTTTTCACTAGCTCTGTGTTCCACGCAATAAGACCGTCAACTTTGCACCTTCCTTTGCTATCTTCTAGCTTCGTGATCCACTTGTATGGCTCAATAAGGAAGGAGAAGAAAAATATCTAGTGGATTTCTATATACAGGTATCTGTCCAACCACTATTCCTTTGTTAGTTGTGGATTTCTATTCTCCTGCACCGTGAATTCATGTATCTTCCTATCCAACCAGTCTTTGATCTCCTTCTTAGTTAGATTCCAATGATAAAACATCACACATCTCTTATGTAGATTCAGGTCCCAGCAATAAAACCATTTGTTGGCTTGAGGGGGCCTGACCCATGTTCAAAGTTAATTAGCCAAATAAATGCCTACACTATTGGCCCTTTCAGCATCAGGCTATGGAGCACAGATTGAAGTCTCACCCTAAGTAGTATGGTGGGATGCTAAAACCATGTTTATGCACCTTGAGATGGTTGTGATGTCATTTGATTCCCTTTATCCATGCCTTCGCGTATGTCTCTTCATTCTAGGGCTTACTAGACGAGCCCCTTATTCCATCCTTCAATACCTCTGCAAAAGGGTATGATTAACCTTCGCGTCGCCTTGGCCTACTGCTAAGGTACTTTCACACTGCTATGGCAGTGTGTCATGCAGATTCCCCAATTAATCTAAGTGATGTACTTATCTTATCAAATAATTATAGTTAACACCGCATAAACAGATAATCGTAAATGCTTCCAATTATTCAATGTAATTTCATTCATTCGCACATCACATTAGCATAATAAAGGAAATTCATACATAACATATCCAGATGCATTAGAAAAACAAAGACACAGGAATTGTCAAATATTTCTCTTTATTGATATCTCTAAGTGTTTACAACTCTGTCTGTCCTGCGCGCATAGCTGCAGGGGTCTGTGCACTCAACTGCGTAATTCTACCCTAGGCCTCTACACACTCAGTTGCAGAGCCTCTACCTATGTTACGACCCAAGACTTAGACTTCTTACTTTAGAGCTATGACTCTCTTACATTATTCATCATTGTATGTATCTAAAACTACTTAGAGCTTAGCTCTTTTTATACAATCCCATGGTCCATGGACCAGGGGTAGATCTCTTACAACTGACTTTACTTTAGAAAAATAAGGGTGGACTACGCTTTGTGACACATGACACATTCACAATCCGTGACCACAAAATTTGGAGTCCTTATAGTTTTATTACAAAATTTGACTAAAACATGGGCTTTTAGACCCAAAATTACCCTTGGAAGATCCCACTCCCAACACAGGGTCAATCAAAATAAAAAAAACTTAATCACAAAGCTTACCCTCCATACCAATGATACATGCCTAATCACCTTCCTATCTATTACTGAGCACTACATAGATACTATAATTACTCTGCCCAAAATCTAACACTATTTGTGCCTCCTCAGCATTGTATTTTTGTGGTCTACCACCATGATGTTGTGGACAATCTCTCCTACAATTCTCTCCTCCACAACTCAACACCACACTCTCCTAAGATCGAAGTGGCTCTCCTTTATTAGATCCATTGAACTTATTAGACCATGCTACATTATATTTATTACCTATACCCTGAGGTCTTGCTCACTTATTGTCCCATTTTCCTTTATTCTTTGCATTACCTTTCTTACCCATCTTAGTCTTAGATCTGCACTACGATTTCTCATAGCAATGATTTAGTTTTCAAATCACCTCCTCCAATGATCTAGGTGCATCAAACTCAGTGATATCTTTGAAATCAATCATTAAACCCCTAATGAATATCTAAATAATCACCTTCTCCTACTTGAGGTAAGGCACATACCTTAGTAGCTCTAAGAAATTTCTAGTGTACTCCTCATCTTCCATCGGTCCCATCTTTATCTCATAGAATTAATTTTCCCTATCATCAAAGTATCTCTTTGATAAATACTTATTTAAGAATAGCCTATCAAACTCACTCCAAGTAAAGTCCTCCTCATGAATACCTCCCACATTCTTCACATTTTCCCACCAAATATCTCTTATACCTTTGGGAATGAATGTAGCTATTATGGCTTTCATGTTCTCTGAGTAATTATGCAACCTGAAGAACTTCCTCATACCAAGCAACCATGTCTCTGTATCATGTGACTTATTCATCTCTCCATCAAATTTAGGTGGCTTTTCTTTCTTAATCTCATTCACAAACATCCCCTTCGACTTCTCTTGTAGCGATGATAATGATGTCGATCATAATTACTATCATAACCAAAATTATAATAGTACATGTGTCTATCACCTCTCCTATATGGAGTGTTGAATAACCCACTATCTTTGATCATGTCATATCTATCTAACTTGTGCCCTCTAGGAGACATGCTACCATATGCCCCATTAGTTATGTCCTCCTCCTCATGGCTGATCCGAAATGGTCCATATCATTGAAATTATAACAAACTCTGAAGTGTCACTGCATTTACCTCAAGTTGTTTCTTGTGTGCCTTGCAACTCCTTATTTATTCCTTTAATCTTCTAAGTGTGCCTACCAAGTCAGAAGAATTCCCAACACCACTTTGCTCATTTGATAAATACGAAGAGTATAGAGAACTATAGTATTCCATCTTGCTAGTAATATTTGATATTCTTCCTGCCAGGTATATCATGTCAGATAAACAAAATTAAATGAACCAATGTACCTTAGCATAATTCTCAAAGGATACCTCATTTGTAGGATCAACAAGTCAGTGTAATACATGTATAATATAATCATGAGATAATATAGAAATGTAACACATAAGCATATAAACATATAACCATCATTCTAGATAGATTCGAGTCATCAATGCATGACCATATCAACTACACATACTGTTATAGACATTTTTGTGCCTCGCGACATGGAGCATGAAATGTCAATAATTACAGGGATCCTCAGTCCCTAAACATGTTGTTCTTACCCCTAAAAGAACAAGGTCATCAAACAACAACACTTCCAATCAGTTCTCCACCTGAAAACACTTCAAAACAGGCTAATTTTGGATCATGTCAGCTGCTCCACTGAGCATCTGCGCTGGAATGCAACTGCTCCTCCTTGTACCTGCGCTGGAAGTCAAATCTAATGAAGGCTACCTACGTTGGGCGAGATTGGCCAAGTGGCACAGTCATTCTGCAAGGTGTCAACTGCCCAGGAAGCTTCCAAACTGACACTTGGTTCATGAGATTCGCCCTGTGATGAGTAAGAGGTACTTGATCACCATGTGTAAGCAAGGATCTCCAAGTGGACTCAAGAACTGAAGATTAACTGAAGAGGGAGAGGACACTAGTCAGCTCTATGCTAGCCTCAAGCTGACTCATCCTCTCTTCTTCTCTCCTATATATAGAGCTCTTCTATGAGGTCTAAGGAGGCTGGAATTTTGTGTAAAACAAGGAGGTGCTTTTGGTTTACAGTTAGATTTATTGGGTGATTGTTTTACTAGAGGTGAAGAGGAGAGTTCTTGCTGCTGGGGAGGTGCTGCTGGATTGGAGCCATCAATGGTTGTAACCTTCTCAGAACCCTGTTACTTCTATCAATAAAGTTTTGCATGTTCTCCTATATACTTGTATTACATTGATGTATTGTATTTACTTGTATATTTGATTCACTCTAATCCATGCATCAGTTATGAGTACATGTATCTTGTAGTTTCCTCTCTTGTTTTGTGCAGGATCTGTGTGTAGCTGGACCGGCAAAGAGAGAAAGGAGCTGGGAACAGGAGACAAAGAGAGAGGATAAGGATCGACTAAGCGAAAGACACCAGGTTGGTTAATCTTTTCTTCCTTCCCTCTGTACTTTCATAAAGGAAAATATCAAAGCTTTACTTTCAGTTGTTGCTAAAGACTGTCACCTTTAGAGTAGGGATAGGGTCATCCGAGTCGGATACTTTTCCCCACAACAAACTGGCGACTCCACTGGGGATCCTAGTATCTTGTTGGTGTTTGTAGTACTTTGCTATTCATTTCTTGAAGAAAAGAGTACCAAATCGAAAAGCTTTTGACTATTCAAAAGCGAAGTAGAGGGACTGCTACTCTTGCTCATTTGCTGAGAAAATTCAAGATTTGAAGAGCTTATCTACAAAAGACTCTTTACTCTTTGTGATAGCTTTTCATCCTCTTGATCATCCCTTAGCCTGTACTTGACCTATAGCTTTTTATTTCAGCAAAAACAGTGCATTTTTTAGCTTTTTATGACCCGGAATTCCTTGTAAACGCAACTCTCGTGTCTCAGTGCAGGCTGTCCACAGGCAGTCTGCATTTCAGTGCAGGTACTCCCTTCAGGAACTGCGCTGAGAATCAAACTGACAGACCAGAGCCTGCGCTGGTCCAGTTAGCCAGTGTCTTGCTAAGGTTTCCCTTTGTGTCTGAGCCCTGTTTTCACTGATTTTTGCTGATTGCTTGCTGGTCATTGTACTTGCTGTAAACCATTCTCCTTGACATTATTCCGCCTCAGTTGTGTGATGAAACTGTGAATGTTCTTTCAGTATTTCTTGTTTCAGTTACAGTTTCCCATTGTGAAAAGCGAACCAGTATAGCTGCGACCTCTTAGATCCTGAACTGTAAAAGTGTCTTTGTGATCTTAAGAGCTAGTTTTATTACTGTTCATGGCTGTTTGAGTTTGTTTGTTTTTCATCTTATGGTTTGAATTCGTATATTTTTAGTGTTAAAACAAGTACCTGTAAGGTGTCTTTTCATTATAGACGAAACTTGTTTGTTTACACTTCAAATTGAATTTGAAAATTACACAACAATTTCCTTTTGTCTACATCAACATTAAGGGAAAAGAAAAGAAATACATGCATCTTGCATTTGCATTTTTGATAAGTTTGCATGTCTGATCTAGGAGAAAGTGCATTAGTTTGTGCTTTGTGCTCTGTGTGGAAAGATATTGTTTTTCTCTCCCCTCAATAGTTAGGATTTTCAAAGCTAAAAAGATTGTGAAAGCTTGCTTATCATTTTAGCTGCATTTAGGAATTTGTACCAATACATCTCGTGGTGATCCTGAAAGACAAACTGATAAACAAGATCAACTTAAAATATATTGAATGAATCTAAAAACGCATTGTAACATAACGCTCACAATAGAGGTCTAGGTAGAGACGTGTTCCGGCGTCGTTAAACGTAGTGACTGTCGATCTCTACGAAGGTGGGTGATTCCTCCTGAGGGACGATAGCACTAATACGGACTTGAGCTCCCGCGTACCGTCGCGTATATTGGGAGACCCCTATAGGCAATTATCCTTTATCCTTAGGAAGCCGTGTCGACCGCCCTACTGATCGCGATGCAGTGAACACAGCATTCACGAAGATCGACCACCCGTACCGTAAAACGTATTCTGTGGTTTTGCGAAAGGTTTGGCACACCCTCTGCCTAGATCTCCAGAGTAGTTTCTTTTGGCCCTTTTCAAACTCTATAACTGAAAAGGTCCAACCGAGCATTTGTCACTTCGGGCTCGTTAATACATCGAAGGCGACTAGAGTCATCTTTAGCTTTTTCTCGACTCTTAAAACATGAAAAAGCAAAGTTGTGTCTAAAAGCATCTAATAAAATTCATTCAATATGGAAACATAATTCCCCTTTTTTGTATTTTAGTTGATCAAGTAATCCGCAACCGTGGAGGAAAGTCAATTAAAACTCCGTCGTTCGGGGAGACTCGCGAGTCAACCGTCTTTGTCTCCGGAACCGAGAGTAGTACGGACGAAGCGAACTCGCTGGACCGGGTCAAAATCTCCTTTTAAAGTTAGAATGGAAGTTCCAACAACATCTCAGATTCTGGTCACTCCCGATATTTCTGGAATCCCTGCCTCTACTGAAGAAGTTCAACAGCAACAGAAGGACAGTTGTACTGATCCTAGTCTGAAAACAAGTACTTGCGTAACTGAACCAGTTCTATCTGAAACCGGTCCACAGAGTCTTGTTGTTCAAACAACTATCGCTGTCGAAGCAACCCCTTCTTCGGCACCAGAAATCTTTTACGGACCTGACGGTCTTCCTCTTCCTCCTGGTCTGATTGCAATAGAGGAAATCGTAGAGGATCAGCAAGCAAATACTCCAATTCATTTTGGAGTAGGTACCCCTCTTTTTCCTTCTGCATCAGAAGTTTGTCTATCGCCACTGGAAGTTCCTGAAGAATCGTTAGGAAGTTTATTGGATAGACTTTAAAATGTCTGAGCAACCGTCAACATCTAGGACTGTGCCAAATGACACAGCGATAGCAGAAGCTCCTGCTGTCACTCCAACGATGTTTGCCGGCATACCATCTGTCCCAACTAGTTCTCATCAACTAGAAGGAGTCCACCCAGGGACTATTATGACAACTTGGTCTGTTCCAGTTTGTTCTTCCGGTATAATACCCGGTAATTCTTATGTTGAAACTAGACAAATTGATCCCTTTGGGAATTAGTTTAGACCATCCAGTCCTCAAAGGCAATCTATACCCTTGAGCTCCGGATTGTTACCGTATGGGGGGCAATATGCCCTTTCACTTCCTCTTCCGGGAGGATACCCATACGGCAGTTTTCAACCACATTCAGGTTTGACTGAAGTAACGACGAGTAGTTGGGTACCTGTGTTACCCCAACAACCAAGAGTTGTATATTCCATGCAACAATGTGTACCTATGTCTAGTATCTCGACGACGCCAGCAATTGTAACCGTGTCGCAAGTTCAATCGATACCTGTTGTATGTCAACCCCAAGTTGTAATGCAATAGCCAATTGACCCTGCAACACAACCACAATCGCCAACTACCGGGACGACACAGATACAAACGGGAACCATAACCCCGCATCTTGGTCCGTCGGTTAGTATCGCACAGCAAAACATGGCTTCACAACCATGGATGGTGCAATACCAACAACCTCAGTTTCAACAGGTGTACCAGGGGTCTGAGCAACAGATCTTTGCAAATAGTGGACAACCCTATATTCAGAACGGGTTAAACCAACCACTTTACAGTGGCCAAGCCCACCAACCATATCAGTCATATCAACATCAGTTGCATTATGCTGGTGTGCAAAGACCTACTGCTCAGGCGATTCCATCGTATCCTGGGTACGCCTCGCCAAACCTGAATCAGCAGTTGCCATTCGTGGCGACCTTAGAATTACCAGATTTACATCGATTGACGAACGATCCAATCGCCTATGCCCATTGGTGACCAGCGATTCCTCACAAACTTCCTTCGGACATTCCTAAATTCAATGGAAATCCTGGCGAAGACCCGTCGAATCATGTGATGACATTCCATCTGTGGTGTTCGTCGAATACCTTGAATGATGATTCGATAAGGCTTCGCCTTTTCCAGAGGACATTGACTGGTCCGGCGGCTAAATGGTATATTGAATTACCTAGAGCCTCCTTCAACAATTTCAGTTCCCTAGCCACGACTTTCTTAACACACTTTCAGTTACCTATAAGGTACGAAACTGGAACAGAGATCTTGACCAATTTCAAGCAGACAACGGCCACACATATATCAGATCATATACATGAGTGGCGTCGTCGTCGCAGAATGGTAAAGACCTACGTTCCAGATCAGCTATTAGCTGAGTGGTTTATAAAGTCGCTTCTTCCTGCTATAACAGAAGATGTGGCCAAGGGAGGCGTCGTAACAAAGGAGCAAGTTATTGCTCGTGCTCAATATTTAGACTTAGTATATACTCAGTCGGGCACGCTCTATGATAAGATACCTGATGCCCCCAGACCAGAATTTTCAATCCCTCCTCCTCCCGGTTCGAATAGTGACTCTCATGCCGGTGATGGCGTGATTGGAACTGCAAACGCTAAGTCGACAAGGGATTCGAATAAGAAAGCCCGTAAGACTTCGAATCAAAAAGCGAATCAAGAGATTCCTGCTTCGGAGGTAAATGTTGTATCTACGGATAAAGGCAAAAACTCCAATCAACCAGGAAGAAAGAAAAATCAAAACGAAGGGAAGAAGAAGAAAAAGGATGAATCATCTCCTCAAAAAACTTCTTCAAGCCCTCCTAGGAAAGGGAAACCAACGAGTCCATGTATATGCGATGAGGATCATTGGACAGTAAATTGTCCATATAAAGCCGAGTTTAAAAGATTCTTAAAGAATTCACAAACCCCAGCTGTATTAACTGATCCGTTTCCCAATCCAAGTCAAAATCTGGTTGATAGTGGAGATACTTCCCGATGCCAGGTGCTAATGGTGTCGACCTCTGAGCAACAAAACGATGCTTTGATTTCGACAAAGTGCAAAAACTGCGGGAATCCGCAGTCGTCGAACAGTAAAGGAAATGATCAACCAAGCAGTTCGACGACAACTTCGACAAAAGTTGTGCCACCATTTACTACGGGAAGCATTCCTATGATCCAGGGAAGGCATCACTCTCTCCAAAATATCGGAGTCATTTTCCTAAAAGACCCTACTTTAATGGGTACTTCCGCATTGTCGCCTTCAAATAATCTGGCGGGAATGACCACAATGGAATATGAGACCTTCTGTTTCTAGCGGATCTGAAAGACCGAGGACGGTTCTTATCTCGTGTCAACATCGTTAAAAAATGAAACAAGTAGTCACGAGGATAGTTCTTTTTCTATGTCAACCTCATTAAAAAATGAAACAAATCCCCGAGGTAAACCTTCATTCCAACCAACAAAGTTGGATGCAATGAAGCTTGGGGGGCATGCACCTCGATTTGCATTATCATGCTGGGGGAATGCAAACTTTTCATCGAGCAGTTTTAACACATAGTTCATGCTCGTTAAAAAATAAACGCAAGATCCGAACAGTTTTAGCACATAGTTCATGCTCGTTAAAAAATAAACATGAGTTATGAGCAGGCTTTCTTTTAGAGTTCAAGCTCATTCAGAAAAAATGAACCGGTAAATAACCTTTTGAGATCGTAAATTCATCAGCCATAAAAGCCTTGGTCGTGTTTGTGCACTGTCACCTCCACTGTTCATTTGGCCGATCATTCACCTCCATTTGTGTGTTTACCTCTTTTGAGAAACAGCTGCGAAGAGTGATTTCACCTAGCCATCCTTGTGACACTGCCGTAATTGGAAAATTCCAATTTGTACCTGGAATCTGCTTCTATCCCTGTTTATCACTCGTTCCTCAAAAGACGAGTCTTCTTTGACCTCTTTTCACTGACTCGTAAAATATGAAAAGTTTGCCGAGTTTTGGCCTTCCAGCTCGTTAAATGACCAGAACGCTATCCCTCCTCTAGATTTTATTCTTTTTGGACCTGAGGGATTACTGCACAAAAAGATCGAGCGCTTGTCTTGTTCGGCTCGTAAAAGTACCGAATAGCCATCCCTTATGTATTGTTTTATACTTTTTCGGACTTAAGGGATTAGATGATGAAAAAGGAATTATGGAGTTGACTTTCTGTACCTTTTCAGACTCTCTAAAAATGAAAAGGACCAAGTTTTCCTTGTCGTTAGACTCGTTAAAATGATTAAATAGGGACAAACTTGTCTTTAGACGAGAACGAGTTTCCCTATCGCTAAGCTCTTTAAATCTTAGCGATGGGCTTGCCCGAAGGGCAGGTTATAGAACAAGCATATGTTATCCTCCTCAAGCTTGACAAAAATAAAGAGGTACTGGTCAGAAATGACTGGGGAAAAATTGGGAGAACATCAAAGTTTAATGGTAGCAAGTCACTCTTGAACATGACACTTTTCCGCCATACCATATCGGGTTGGGTTGTTTCATTCACCGGTCTCATCACCATGGTCCTCGCCAAACCATCCTCATCTGGGGTAATGCTACCGATCCATCGCATCAGTGTCGTTATATGTTCAAGAGGGGTCATTCTGAAAGTGTCAACCGTGTCCCATCCACTGCCATACATTATCCTTCATCCATTCATGATCGCCACCCTGAATCATATGTCACAGTTTGTTTTCACCTCCACTAAAATCATTAGCTCCGTTCCATGTCATTGATGTGGGATTCATTAAGGCCCTCCTTTGACGGATCGCTTCTTGTCGACATCAGCTCATTATCCAAGAAGTTGATCTAGGAACACCCCCATCAATACTTTGAAGCTTGCATGCCTCAATGGCAAGTTTCTCACTTCCGGCGACAGGTATACATCAATGACCTTCGACCAGAAGATTTTGCGTGGCGTTTGACGCCAAGTCCTTTATTCACGCCACGTGAATTGTACTGTAGTACCTTGAGGGTCATCGTCATTATTGGTGATTCCTCTCGCGCTTGTTAACGGTTTTCATTATTGACCGGTAATCAAGCGATGTCTTTCCATGTTCGACTTCAGCGAAATTCTCACGTGGATCGACTTGTACTTAGAGTGAAGATCGAACGAGTTTGAAGACCCCGGATCTAGTTTCATCCATCCGGGCTGCGATATATATTCAGGAAATATAAAAGCATTTGCCATGTACATCATTGCAGCAGATGATCATCCTATTCAAAGGATGATAATTTCAGCAGAAAATTATCAGTCTACCTTCAGACGATCGTCTGTCATATGTACCAAAATGTATTTATAAAAGCTGAGCATGGGAATGCCCGCCTCAGCTAGATCATGAAAATAGAATGAAAAATAATGTATTGTATTGTATTGTATTACAGGGCGCCTCCTCAGCACTGGAATGAACTTCGGAACCTCTAGATAAAGCATCTCACCCGATAAACGGCCTCATACTTTAGGGGGCAACTGTTATAGACATTTTTGTGCCTCGCGACATGGAGCATGAAATGTCAATAATTACAGGGATCCTCAGTCCCTAAACATGTTGTTCTTACCCCTAAAAGAACAAGGTCATCAAACAACAGCACTTCCAATCAGTTCTCCACCTGAAAACACTTCAAAACAGGCTAATTTTGGATCATGTCAGCTGCTCCACTGAGCATCTGCGCTGGAATGCAACTGCTCCTCCTTGTACCTGCGCTGGAAGTCAAATCTAATGAAGGCTACCTACGCTGGACGAGATTGGCCAAGTGGCACAGTCATTCTGCAAGGTGTCAACTGCCCAGGAAGCTTCCAAACTAACACTTGGTTCATGAGATTCGCCCTGTGATGAGTAAGAGGTACTTGATCACCATGTGTAAGCAAGGATCTCCAAGTGGACTCAAGAACTGAAGATTAACTGAAGAGGGAGAGGACACTAGTCAGCTCTATGCCAGCCTCAAGCTGACTCATCCTCTCTTCTTCTCTCCTATATATAGAGCTCTTCTATGAGGTCTAAGGAGGCTGGAATTTTGTGTAAAGCAAGGAGGTGCTGTTGGTTTACAGTTAGAGTTATTGGGTGATTGTTTTACTAGAGGTGAAGAGGAGTGTTCTTGCTGCTGGGAAGGTGCTGCTGGATTGGAGCCATCAATGGTTGTAACCTTCTCAGAACCCTGTTACTTCTATCAATAAATTTTTGCATGTTCTCCTATATACTTGTATTACATTGATGTATTGTATTTACTTGTATATTTGATTCACTCTAATCCATGCATCAGTTATGAGTACATGTATCTTGTAGTTTCCTCTCTTGTTTTGTGCAGGATCTGTGTGTAGCTGGACCGGCAAAGAGAGAAAGGAGCTGGGAACAAGAGACAAAGAGAGAGGATAAGGATCGACTAAGCGAAAGACACCAGGTTGGTTAATCTTTTCTTCCTTCCCTCTGTACTTTCATAAAGGAAAATATCAAAGCTTTACTTTCAGTTGTTGCTAAAGACTGTCACCTTTAGAGTAGGGATAGGGTCATCTGAGTCGGATACTTTTCCCCACAACACATACCATGATATCATGCATGACAAAAACCACCACATCACTATACACTTGACCATAACAACACCATCAACTTCCCATGGGGACCTCACTGCAACCATAACCCACACCATACAAATACAATAAGTAAATGGTCTTACAGCACAAGAAACACATATGAAACTGGCATGAATGCATAACCAACACATAACACATCCAGTCTAATGGGTAACCATTCTCTGGTATCACTATGTAACACCCTCCTCCCACATCTACCCAACTAACTAGCCAATCGTGGTAAACATGTGACGTTAATTTACTATGATATGATTTGACTCCCTATGTGTTAGTTAAGGAAGTGGAACCGACAAAAGACATCAAATAGACCTTCCACATTAGCAAAACAACTCCCATGAGCAATCCCAACCACTCACATAACCAACCCCTGGGTACCACTAAATTTTTATACCATTAAACCCTGAGACACTCATTTTATATGGACAAGCATACATCAAGGAGGCTCCATATGCTCCCATGGCATGGGTATGCTTGCGTTTAGGGGCTTTTTCCTCAGACGTGTTCTTGTGACCCTAGGATTTGTGCCATTTTTTCAGGCCCATATCCCAAGTCACTTCCCGGATGTTATAAACATATTTGGGAACTGCAACCCCAATCACATATTTCCATAAACGAAGGGCTTATAAGTCCCTAAAATTGTTGTTTCATACCCTAAATTAGCAAGGTCAACTGATTACATCATCTCCCAAAAGTTCTCCCTGAAAAACTACTCAGAACTGGTCAAAATAGGACCATACAGACTGCCCAATGCTAACGGTGCAATGCATCTCACCTACCACATGCAAAAAGTGCGATGCATACTAGAAATACCTTATGTAGGGTGTGATGAGAGAGAGTAGACAAATGGCAGAAACAGTTTGCTAGGTGGAGACCCTGAGAATCTTCTAGAAGTTGCTCATTTGACACTTGCGTCTCTGAATTTTCCCAGGGATGAGTAAGGGATCATGAAATCTCCAATTGGAATCAAGAACTATTAGAGAGATGACACTAATCAAAATCCCAAAAGCTGACTCACCCCTCTGCAAACATCTATATATGGATCCGTCATCCCAGAGATCCAGGGGCTGGAATTTTGTAATTTGCAAGGAAGTGTTATTGGTTTCTCTTTGAAGAGATTGTTGGGTGATCTTGCTTTGTATGAGGTGAAGAGGGCTTTCATGCTGGGAGGATGGCATTGGGTCAGACAAATGGGTTGCAATCCTCTCTTCTACTACTTATATCAATAAAGCTATTTGAGTTTTCCTCCATATTCTTGTATATCTCTGAACCTTTTATTGATATTTGCATCTGTATGGTTAATATACATCTGATCCTATATTGTTTATGGTTATAGATCTCTATGCTTTGATGGTATCATGCTGCTTTGGCTTTTCAGGTGCTCTTTGAAGTGGGACAAGTAAGGAAGGAGTGGCAAAATTCTGTCAAAGGGGAAAGTAAACAAGCAAGGAGCCAAGCGAAAGACTGAGGTTGGTACTCTCTGCTTCTTTCTCATCTATCTCTCATAAAGGAAAACACAAGTGACTTTAGTTTGTTTGTTTCTAAGATAGCTACCCATCTTAGTGGGACTAGCAGCTCTGAATAGACACTACATTTCCTCATAACAAAATGGCGACTCCGCTGGGAATAAAATAGTTTGATTGTTTGTCTCTATTTGTTTGCTTGATAAACTACAGACGAAGCCTGAAGTTAAGCCAGCTTGCCTTCAAACTGCAATTGCTATGCAAGTGCAAAGTAGATCAACGCTGCTTCAGTCAATCTCCAGGTTTGTCTATGAACTAAACAACTGACTTGCAAACATCCTAAGTGCCCTGGTGGTAGCTCAAGTAACCTCATTAGATCAGCCCCTATACTTTGTATTTACTGACTATCATTAGCTTAGCCTAAATCCCTCAACTAAGCTACAAACTATGACTAAAAACCAAGTTTAAGTCTTGTCCTTGGACCATCGAACTATCTCCTTTTGGCAGACTGGATGCGTCACACCTCCCATGTGCAGTAGGTGGGATGCATCCCTATTTCCGTGTGTTACAGGTGTGATGATCAGATAAGACTGCTTCTGCCTCCAGATTTTGGTTTTCTCTTCAATGTCTTTAGCTTTATTTAGGATTTTTGTTGTCTGTGATCAGTATACCACTGTTGAAACTCCCTTCCTTTGCATTATTTAGCCTCCATTGTACAAAGAGTTGTGAATGTTTTTATGTATTTTTCACCATTTACAATTCTCTTTTACAAAAAGTAGCTTAATCGAACTGTCATCTTTTGATTTGAAAGTGTCGCGACTATCGTTTTCAGTAAAAGAAAAGAATTATACTTTGTTGATGGTCGACTAAACTGTTACTCTTGTATTTGATCTGAATTAATAGTATTTCAAGTGTCGAAAGCAATTTTCATTTCAAAATTGCAAAGTGTCGTCCTTGTCTTCCTTTCGTCTTTTGAAGATAAAATTGTTAGTATTGTCAATTTGAGAGAAAATATAGTTCATATTTGTATTTAGCATTATTTTTGTCATTAATACATTAAGAAAGCAAAAACCAAATACATGCATGTGCATTTAGGATAGTGCATTCTAGTGTGCTCTATTCTCTATGTTGAAAGAATTTCGCTCCTCTTTCCTTAGTAGCTAGGATTTTCATTGCAAAAAGAAGAGTAAACAACTATTTATCATCTTAGATTGCATATTTAGGAATTGTATATCTACATCAAGCGATGAACCTTAAAGGAAAACTTCTTAAGAAATATCAACTGTAAAATAAATTCAATGAACATAAAAACGCATTGGAACCTAACACACAAAATCTAGAAGTCTAGGCTAGAGATGTATTCCAGTGTCATAAAGCCTGGTAACTATCGCTTTCATCATAGGTTGGGTGATTCCTCCTCTTTGAGATGACAAGTGCCAATACGAACTTGTGCTCCCACATATCATCGAGTATATATTGGGAGACCACAATAGGCTATATCCTTTATTCTTAGGAAGGCGTGTCTACAGCCCTATCGATCGCAATGCACTGAACACAACATTCAGGAAGAATGACTCTCGTACTGTAAAAAGTATTCTACAATTTTGCGATTGGTTTGGTAATCCCTTTGTCTATATTTCCAGACTAGTCTCTTTCATTCCTTTTCAAACTCCTCATAGGAAAAGGTCCATATGATCAGTTGTCACTTCAGGATCATTAAAAATCGAAGGTAACTACAGTCATCTTTAGCTTTTTCTTGACTCTTAAAAATTGAAAAAGAAAGTTGTGTCAAAGCATCATAAAATTTATTTTAATCGGAATAACGTCACTGTTCCCTCATTGATCTTAGTTTGAGAAAATCGAGTCCACCAATCAAGGATTTCCCCTTGGGGGAAATCCTAGTCCTTTCTCCTGTTGGGGAGATGTTGGTGCAGCTCATATGGCCACATTGTCCCTTCCAGGACTAACAATTGGCCTGCCAGTATGGCTCTTCTCGACCTCTGTTGTTCAAAGCACCATGATTCCTGAGTAATCAAATCAGCAACTAGATGATACTAGAGTTACCCCCCAACCTTCTACTCTATGTGTTCCTCTCTCTCCTTCTTCCTCTTCACTTGGTGAAGCTAGTAAAACTAAAAACCAAATAAATGAGAAGAAGAGGAAAGGGAAGGAGAAGAAGAAGAAGGAGCCAACGGCAAAAAGGGGCAACCATATACTGCACCGTCCAAGACTAAATCTCTATGTGTCATCTACAAAGGGGGCCACTATCATCGAGATTGTCCCTGCATCCCATAGATCTTAAGGGACTCGTCCCCCCGCTTGCAGAAACTATTGTCATCAACCTCTGACGATCATGTTGAGAGTACACCGTCAACTAGTGAAAACGAAGTCAATGGACAAAAAGGAAGATCTAAATTTCCTTGCAGAAAGTGTGAAGGCGATCATGCCATCCACCCTTGTCCCTTCCTAGATGAAGCTAAAGGAGTCTTGGAAAATCGTCCTGCTTCATTGCTACAGCTTCCTCTTGGATACAAGAAACTCTTGTCGAGTCCATCGCTAGTTCAAAATCCAACTGACACACCTTTGTTGTCGATCGAAGCACCTATCATTGAAGATAAACCGTTTGAGTCCACATTGGATCAAATTCAACAGTTCAAGATGGCAGTCAACCCCATCTTGTCTTCAGAGGATCCACCTTTAGATGATATGGTCACCAAAGAGAATGAGAGTGACACTGTTCAAATTCTCTTCATAAACACAGACTCTGATGAACATGGAGGCAATCTACCCGATCCTTTACCGCACGAAGGAAGTTCATCAAAGATGTATCCGGCCGCTTACTCAGTCCAACCTCCAAGCAACCTAGTTGTTTCCTTTGACTGCAATGTACTAGGCAGACCCCGTCTACCATCTAATGTACCATTCTGAATCATAGTGAAAACTTACAGAATGGTCATGGTTGGTATCATCATAGATGAAGGGGCTTCTATGAGTATCCTTTCCTCAACTTATTGGAAAGTGCTTGGTTCGCCATTGCTTCTGCCTGAGATGCGAAATCTGATAGGCTTCGACAAAGGACCCAGTCGACCATTAGGGGCCATTCCAAATTTACCTATAACTTTGAGAAGGAAAACCATTTATCTCAACGTGATGGTAGTCCAAGGACCTTTAGATTACAATCTACCCCTTGGGAGTGACTACATTTACAGCATGGGAGCTATTGTTTCCTCACTCTTTTGAGTGATTTGTTTTTCGCATGAAGGCAGAGTGGTCCAGCTCGTAGACCAGCTTTCATTTCCTAGCTCACACATAGCTAATAGTCAAACACCATCCCTAAATGGTCTTTTTGCACAAGGAATGTCTCATCAATCTCCAGTCCGTCCACCTGATGAGTGCGAGTGATTCGGTGATTGTGACTGAAACCCAGGGGGCATGCGCCCTGGTCTACTTCGCCAGGAAAACCTCAGTTATAAGGTGGGTTTCCACGTAGGAATATGACTAGTCTAACACACCCATCCATTTAGGAAAATGGGATTAGACTGGAATAAGATGCCCTGTCAGAAGGTATGCCTTTCCTGACAGAGCAAGTGTTTTTTCTGCAAATTGAAGGGTAACTTGGAAACTCTACTTCATTATACCTAGGGGCATGCAAACCTTTTTGAATGAAAGTGAAAATAAACCATTCATTTTCTTAGTTTGTAGGTTCTTAGCCCTTTAAACTTGTAGGATCACTCGTCGCATCTGTTCCTCAAAAGGGGTAAACAATCAAATGGAGGCGTATGATCGGCTAAAAAAGAGTGGAGGTGATGGTAAGAACATGATCAAGGCTCAAAAGCTGATAATAATGCGATCACAATGGTTATTTACTGGAGGTGGGTTCATTTTTTAATGAGCTTAAACTCTGGTGGAACATATGCTCATTGGTAGGTTTATTTTTTAACGAGCTTGAACTTCACGTAAAACTGCTCATGTTAGTCGTATAATAAGGATGTCTCATCGATAGGTTCATTTTTTAGGGAGCTTACTCCATTCGAAACATTGCTCCGAATCCTTTCATTATGTAAGCTAGGAATGACAAAACCTACAAGTTTAAAGGGTTAAGAACCTACAAACTAAGAAAATAAATGGTCACTTTTGTATAATGAAGTAGATTTTCGAGGTTACCCTTCAATTTGCAGACAAAACAATTGCTCTGTCGGGAAATGTGTACCCTCTGACGGAGGTATCTTATTCCAGTCTAATCCCATTTTCCTAAACAGATGGGTGTGTCAGACTAGTCATATTCCTACGTGGAAACCCACGTTATAACTGGGGTTTTCCTACCAAAGCAGACTAGGGCACATTCCCCCTTGGTTTCAGTCACAATCACTGAATCACTCACGCTCATCAAGTGGACATAGTAGCAATTGATGAGACATTCCTTGTGCAAAAATACCATTTAGGGATGGAATTTGACTATTAGCTATGTGTGAGCTGGGAAATGAAAGCTGGTCTACGAGCTGGACCACTCTGCCTTCATGCGAAAAACACATCACTTGAAAGAATGACGAAACAATAGCTCCCATGCTATAAATGTAGTCATGCCCAAGGAGTAGATTGTAATATAAAGGTACTTGGACTACCATCACATTCAGATAAATGGTTTTCCTTCTCAAAGTTATAGGCAAATTTGGAAGGATCCCTAATGGTCGGCTAGTTCCTTTGTCGAAGCCTATCAGATTTCGCATCTTAGGCAGAAGCGATGGCGAACCAAGTGCTTTCCAAGAAGTTGAGGAAAGGATACTCATAGAAGCCCCTTCATCTATGATGGTACCAACCATGACCATTCTGTAAGTTTACACTATGATTCAGAATGGTACATTAGATTGTAGATGGGGTCTACCTAGTAGATTCTAGTCGAAGGAAACAACTAGGTTGCTTGGAGGTGGGACCGAATAAACATCCGGATACATCTCCGATGAACTTCCTTCCTACGGTAAAGGAATGGGTAGATTGCCCCCATGTTCATCGGAGTCTGTGTTTATGAAGAGAATTTGAATGGTGTCGTTCTCATTCTCTTTGGTGATCGTATCATTTGAAGTTGGATCCTCTGAAGACAAGATGGGGTCGACTACCATCTCGACCTATTGACTTTGGTCTAATGTGGACTCGGAGGCTATATCTTCAATGATAGGTGCTTCAACTGTCAAAAAAGGTGTGTCAGTTAGATTTTCAACTACCAATGGACTCGGCAAGAGTTTCTTATATCGAGGAGGAAGCCGTAGCAGTGAAGCAGGACGGTTATCCAAGACTCGTTTAGCTTCGTCTAGGAAGGCACAACGGTGGATGGCATGATCGCCTTCACATAGTCTGCAAGGACATTTAGATCTTCCTTCTGTCCATTGACTTTGTTTTCACTAGTTGACAGTGTACTCTCAACATGATCGTCAGAGGTTGACGACACTGGGTTGTGCAAGCGGGGGGACCAGTCCCTTAAGATCCGTGGGATGCAAGGACAATCTTGATGATAGTGGTCCCATTTGTAGATGACCCATGGAGATTTAGGTTTGGACGGTGCAGTGTGTGAATTTTCACTAGATGATGTACAGTTGCCCCTTTTTGTCGTTGGCTCCCTCTTATTCTTCTCCTTCCCTTTCTTCGTCTTCTCAGTTACTTGGTTTTTAGTTTTACTGGCTTCACCAAGCGAAGAGGAAGAAGGAGAGGGAGAAACAAATGAAGAAAAAGGTTGGGGGGTAACTCTAGTATCATCTACTTGCTGATTTGACTGCTCAGGGATCACCATGCTTTGAACGACAGAGGTCAAGAAGAGCCATACTGGTAGGCCAATTGTCAATCCTGGAAGGGACAATGTGGTCGTATGAGGTGCACCAACATCTCCCCAAAAGGAGAAAGGACTAGGATTTCCCCCAAGGGGAAATCCTTGATTGGTGGACTCCATTTACTCAACCTAAGATCAATGATGAAAAAATGACGTTATTCCGATTAAAATAAATTTTATGACGCTTTGACACAACTTCCTTTTTCAATTTTTAAGAGTCGAGAAAAAGCTAAACATAACTCTAGTCGCCTTCGATTTTTAATGAGCCTGAAGTGACAAGTGCTCAGATGGACCTTCTCCTTTAAGGAGTCTGAAAATGAACGAAAGAGACTACTCTGGAAATCTAGACAAAGGGATTACCAAACCAATCGTAAAACTGCAGAATACTTTTTATGGTAAGGCGGTCAATCTTCCCGAATGTTGTGTTCATTGCATTGAGATCGATAGGGCAACTGACATGGCTTCTTAATGATAAAGGATATAGCCTATTGTGGTCTCCCAATATATACTCAATGGTACGTGGGAGCACAAGTCCGTACTGGCACTTGTTGTCTCAAAGAGGAGGAATCACCCAGCCTACGATGAAAGCGATAGTTACCAGGATTTACGATGCACAAATACATCTCTAGCCTAGACTTCTAGATGTTGTGCATTAGGTTCCAAAGCGTTTTTATGTTCATTGAATTTATTTTACATTTGATCTTTATTAAGAAGTTTGCCTTTAAGGTTCACCGCGTGATGTAGATATACAATTCCTAAATATGCAATGTAAGATGATAAATAGTCGTTTACTCTTCTTTTTTCAATGAAACTCCTAGCTACTAAGGAAAGAGAAGCGAAATTCTTTCAACATAGAGTAGAGAGCACACACTAGAATGCACTGTCCTAAATCAAAATCAACAAGATTTCTAAATGCAAATGCACATGCATGTATTTGTTTTCTGTTTTCTTAATGTGTGAATGACAAAAAAAATGCTAAATACAAATCTGAACTATCTTTTCTCTCAAAGCAAAAATACTAACATTTTTCTCTTCAAAAGACGAAAGGAAGACAAGGACGACACTTTGCGATTTTGAATTGAAAACTGCTTTCAACACTTGAAATACTATTAATTCAGATCAAATACAATAGTAACAGTGTAATCGACCATCAACAGAGTAGGATTCTTTTCTTTCACTGAAAAAGACACTCGCGACACTTTCAAATCAAAAGACAACAGTTTGATTAAGCTACTTTTTGTAAAAAAGAACTGTAAATGGCGAAAAATACATAAAAACATTCACAATTCTTTGTACAATGGAGGCTGAATAATGCAAAGGAAGGGAATTTCAACAGTGTTATACTGATCACAGATATCAAAACTCCTAAATAAAGCTAAATACAGTGAAGAAAAAACCAAAATCTAGAGGCAAAAACAGTCTTATCTGATCATAGCACCTATAACACAGGGAAATAGGGATGCATCCCACCTACTACACATGGGAGGTCTGATGCATCCAGTTTTCCAAAAGGAGACAATGCGATGGTCTACGGACGAGAATTTAACTTGGTTTTTGGTCACAGTTTGTAGCTTAGTTTAGGGATTTGGGCTGAGTTAATGATAGTCAGTAAATACAAAGTATAGGGGATGATCTAATGAGCTTGGTACTCTCTGATTCTTTCTCATCTATCTCCCATAAAGTAAAACACAAGTGACTTTAGTCTGTTTGTTTCTAAGATACCTATCATCTTAGTGGGACTAGCAGCTCTGAATAGACACTAGTTTTCCCCAGTGGGGTCGCCATTTTGTTATCGGGAAAACTAGTGTCTATTCAGAGCTTCTAGTCCCACTAAGATGGGTAGCTATCTTAGAAACAAACAAACTAAAGTCACTTGTGTTTTTCTTTATGAGAGATAGATGAGAAAGAAGGAGAGAGTACCAACCTTAGTCTTTTTCTCGGCTCCTTGCTTGTTTCCTAAAAAATGAACCTATCGATGAGACATCCTTATTATACGACTGGCACGAGCAGTTTTATGTGAATTTCAAGCTCGTTAAAAAATAAAAATACCAATGAGCATATGTTCCACCAGAGTTTAAGATCATTAAAGAATGAGCCCACCTCTTGTAAATAACCATTGCAATCACATTATTATCAGCTTTTGAGCCTTGGTCGTGTTCTTACCATCACCTCCACTCTTTTTTAGTCGATCATATGCCTCCATTTGATTGTTTACCCCTTTTGAGGAACAACTACGATGCATGATCCTATTAGCCACTTTCTCTACATTTCCATGATTGAAAAAGTCCCAAACATTACCTAGAACTAGCTTTTATCGAAAAACATCACTCGTTCCTCAAAAAACGAGTCTTCTTTAAGCTCTTTTCATCTGAATCATAAAATATGAAAATATTTCCGAGCAATTGGCCTCTCCAGCTCGTTAAAGTGATTGGAAGTGCCATCCCTCCTCTAGATTTTAATCTTTTTGGACCTGAGGGATTATTGCACAAAAATATCGAGCGTTTGTCTTGTTCGACTCATTCAAACTATCGAAAAGTCATCCCTTTTGCATTTTTTTATACTTCTTCGGACTTAAGGGATTATATTACGAAAAAGGAATATTGGATTTTCCTTTCTGTTTCTTTTCAGACTCTCTAAAATTGAAAAGAACCGAGTTATCCTTGTAATTAAGCTCGTTAAAAAATAATGACAAACTTGTCCATGTAGACAAGAGCGAGTCTCATTGTTGCTAGGCTCATTAAAACATAGCGACAGGTTTTCCAGGATGGAAAATTATAGAAAAAGAATATGTTATCCTCCTCAAGCTACAAAAATAAAGAGGTACTGGTCAGAAATGATTAGGGAAAATTAGGAAGAAAACTTGAAGAAACTTTATTGGTAGCAGGTCACTCTTGAACATGACACATTCACTTCATCACTGAGTCGGGTTGGGTTATTCTGCTCACCGGTCATATCACCATTGATCCATCGTACCATCCACTTTTGGAGTTAGTGCTACCAATCCATTTCATTGTCGCCAATATGTTCAAGAGAAGTCGCTCAGAGAATTCACCAACTCAACTTCTGTCTCATCCGCTGCAATACCTTCACACTTCATTCTTTCATGACCGCTACCCTAAACCTTGTATCATCAAATCATTTTCACCTCCACAAAATCATTTTCTCCATTTCATGTCATAGATGTGGGATTCATTAATGCCCTCCTATGACAGGTCACTTCTTGTCGACATCAGCTCATTATACAAGAAGTCGACATAGGAACAACCCTTTCAATACTTTGAATCCTGCATGCCTCAATGGCAAGTTTCTCACTTCCAGCAATCGGTTTACATTAATGGCCTTCGACCAAAATATTTTGCGTGGTGTTTGACATCAACTCATGTATTCACACCACATGAATTGTACTGCAATACCTTGAGGGTCATCATCATCATCGATGATTCCTCTAGTGCCTGTTAACAACTTACATCATTGGCTGGTAATCAGACAATGTCTTTCCATGTTCGACATTAGAACATCTTTTCACATGGACTGACTTCTACCACAGGTGAAGATTGAATGAGTTTTGAAGACCACGGATCTAGTTTCATCCATCCAGGCTACGATATATTTAGGAAAATAAAGACATCAAATGTACATCATTGCTGCATAGATAATCATCCAAACCAAATGATGATGACTCTACCCAAACCATCAGTCTGTCACACAGATGCTTGTCTGTCCTATGTACATGACAATGAATTTATAAATATGAGCATGGGAATGCTCGCCTTAGCTAGATCATGAAAAATATTATGAAGATAATGTATTCTATTATATCTTATTATTGGTCACCTTCTAGTTCGAAAAACCTTGGATCCTTATGATAAAGCAATTCACCCGACATCAAAAAGATTTATGAACTCATGCTTTAGGGGGCAACTGTTATAGACATATTTGGGAACTACAACCCCAATCAAATATTTCCTTAAACCAAGGTCTTCTAAGTCCCTAAAAATGTTGTTTCATACCCTAAAGGAGCAAGGTCAGCTGATTACATCATCTCCTAGAAGTTCTCCCTAAAAAACTACTCATAACTGGTCAAAACAGGACCATATAGACTGCCCAATGCTAAGGGTGTGATGCATCTCACATGTCACATGAAAAAAGTGTGATGCATACTAGAAGTCCCTTTTGTAGTTTGTGATGAGTGAGAGCAGATAAATGGCAGAAACAGTTTGCTAGGTGGAGACCCTGCGAATCTTCTAGAAGCTACTTATTTGACACTTGCCTCTCTGAATTTGCCCAGGGATGAGTAAGGCATCATGAAATCTCCAAGTGGAACCAAGAACTATTAGAGAGATGACACTAATCAAAATCTCAAAAGCTGACTCATCCCTCTGCAACCATCTATATATGGATCCCTCATCCCAGAGATCCAGGGGCTGGAATTTTGTAATTTGCAAGGAAGTGTTGTTGGTTTCTCTTTCAAGATGTTGTTGGGTGATCTTGCTTTGTGTGAGTTGAATAGGGCTTTCATTCTGGGAGGATGGCACTAGGTCAAACCAATGGGTTGTAATCCTCTCTTTTACTACTTCTATCAATAAATCTATTTGAGTTTTCCTCCATATTCTTGTATATCTCTGAACCTTGTATTAATATATGCATAGGTATGATTAATATATATATGATCCTATATTGTTTATGGTTATAGATATCTATGCTTTGATGGTATTATGCTGCTTTGACTCTTCAGGTGCTCTTTGAAGCACGACAAGTAAGGAAGGAGTGGCGAAATTCTGTCAAAGGGGAAAGGAAAGAAGAAAAGAGCCAAGTGAAAGACTAAGGTTGGTACTCTCTGCTTATTTCCCATCAATCTCTCATAAAGGAAAACACAAGTGACTTTAGTTTGTTTGTTTCTAAGATAGATACATGTCTTAGTGGGACTAGTAGCTCTGAATAAACACTAGTTTTCCCAGTAACACCAGAACTCAATGACAAGCTCAAAAATGAATTTACACAATAGAAAGATGATGCATTTGCAACAATAATGACAAGGACTACACTTGATCCCCACTAACCATGACAGGTATTGCATCACACATGTCCCAAATATGTAACCTACAGGTTTAAACAATAGACCTGAACATAGGGGTCTCATACTTATTTGAGAATAGCTAAGAAGCATTGATGCCTCAACACATTAGCTACAATTTCATCTATTATGCCCTAGATACATTCTTCATTCATTTACAAGTAAAAATATGATGAGAGCCATACATATCCACTTTCATAATACATGTTCATAACCAACATAATAACAATGAAAATACCAATGAAACAGTAGCAATATAATCCACGTATAAAACGGTGAAATACTCATGAAATAACAAGGAGAAATAACCCCATATTAATGATGCAAATGCCAACCATGATTGGGAGTTCCCTGAATAACTCGACCATAGACATGGATTAGCCAAATCTATCTTTAGTGAGCCACCCTAGTGCCATATTCAAATCATGAATGTGGTATTTCATAAGAAACATCAATCAAAACCATCTAGGGCTTCTAGAGGCCAAACCACCTCAATCCATCAAACAATGATTCCACCTCATGGTCTGACATCAAAAATAATTTGCAGATTGGTCTCTATCCAAGACTTCTAGGGCTTTGGAGACTTTATTCCAACCAAGGCTTTAAGACTAGTCGATTAACCCACAGCTATCATCGGGCTCTAGACCTTTTGTCCAACCAAGATTCTAGGACTAGTAGCTCAACCCGCCAAGGGATCCAAAGAATTTGTCCAACCAAGGCTCTAGGACTAGTAACTCAACCCAAGATGTTACAGAGATCCATAGCGTTTTTCCAACCAAGGCTCCAGGAACTAGTAACTCAACCCAAGCTAAAGGAAACATGAGAACCAACTAGAAAGAAAAGAGATGAACCCATAATCCCATGGCTATCTAGGAAATGGAAAGGTTAGGCAAATCCATTGTTAATCCACGAAATCCTCCATACCAATGACAGATCATGACCAATAAACCACATGGATATCCCATGCATTCCAAAAATAGTGAGGAAAACATACATGCAACACAGTACCTACAAGAAAATCCCATTGTAACTACTGATCTCAATCTCCTCTTGCGCTTTTCGGCTCTTCCTTTGACTTCTTTATCCAAAAATCTCAGTATGCCACACTCCTCCAAGAGTTCTCCAAGGAAACTCTAAGTATCCATAGTATGAGACAGAGAGAATATAGAGAAAGCTCCAAAATTAACCCAAAAAAGATTCTATGAATTGATCCTCAGAAGCCTTTTTAATAATGAGGCCTCTATATTCTTCATTTTCCATTATTTTATGTCATTTTCCTAATCACATGTAACCTATGACATTTCACCTCCATTTTCTCCTAATTTTCCATTATGTTCATAAAAAAATGTGCCAAAATACCATTTTGCCTTTCCAAATCCTTTTCCAATATCCTTATCCATTAATTAACCATAGGTTATCCCCATCACTATGTTTTTGCCCAACATTTGTCTCCAAATACGTGTCCCATAACCATGGTTATCATTGGGCATTTATTAACTTTTATTAGATGGATTTTTGACCAGGGTTTTTGGTGCACCTGTTTCTCATAGGTAGTCCTTCGTTACGAAAACTATGCTAGGAAACCAACTCAACTAGCCTTTAGGTTCAAGCTAGCCCTAGAACTAGAGGGAGCTCCCTTAGTGGTTACGAGGCTTTGTTTAATGATGTTCACATGTCATTGAACAACAGCGTTTGAAGAACAATGGACAGATTTATGATTTTAATTCGGGGTGGTTGGCAGTCAATGGAAATCCCTATCCATGATTAAAGGCCTCTCTCACAGGGTCCCTTCAGAACTTGTCAGATTGTAGCCCAACAAATCACTTAGATTTTCAAGGATTATGATAGAATAATGTAAGGAGATTCCTAATAAATAGGCAGTCAGACAAATTTCTTAACAAAAATGGGAATTTGGATGCATGTAGAAGATTTCTACAACCCAACAAAACACATTGCAGAGTATTCAAGAAGGCCAAACTGAAACCAATTCTAAGAGGAGTTATTTCGGACAAATAGTCCAATGAGCTAATATATTTTAATGGCTATGATTTTATAGGGGATTTCAGATAGATTAAGACTTAATCTACACTTACTCACATCTTCATATAAATGCTTTGAACATGTGCAAAAATAAGATAGGAAACACTAGAAAGACATACTAGAAAACACACAATCTTTTCAAACTAGAGAGAGAGGACTTTCATTAGAAATGATATAATAGAAGTTATTAGAAAGTGAGGAGCCTTAGCATCAAAAGCCCACAACTCTTATTACAAATAAAATAATATATATAGACAATATCTCTCCTAACGATTACAATAATTATGGAATACAATCCTAAATAGCATACTAAAAATAAAACACTCTGTAAATTATCTGCTAGAAACTTTGAAGTGCTTGCAAGTATCTTGCCTTGAAATCTGGAATTGGTTGAATGACTACTAAAAGTCTGCAAACTAATCCTCAGTCTGCTAATCTTCGGTTGCTAGGTGTTCTAGACTGATCTTCATTCCCTTGAAGTCCTCAGTCTGCTAATCTTCGGTTGCTAGGTGTTCTAGACTGATCTTAATTCCCTTGAAGTCTTGAAAAAGGCTGAAACTTTTTTCCCATAATCAACTAATTATCCCTTTAAACCTGATTGGTCCGCCATCTTCCCCTTTGAATTCTATTTTTGTCATTCTTTTTATTTTCACCATCCTTTATTTTGTCACAAATATTTGAGGAAAAATATATTTTTAAATAAAATTTCCAAATATTTGATTAAACTCTTAAATGAATTTCGTTTAGAGTTTCAATATATTTATTTAAATGATTTGATAGACCATCTAGCTTTTCAAATCCTTGTATTGTTTTCCCTTACCATGGATTTAGAAAGCCATGTGTAGTTTTTCAAATCATGGCTTGTTTCTCCTTTTCACCTTCCTCTGTAAATTTATTTCATACCTTAACCTTATAGAATACCTGGATGGTTTTGCAAAACCTTGTGATGATTTGTGTGTTTGGTAGAGTATTTCCACTTTACTCTTTTACTTTCACTTGCGACATGATTTTACACATATAAATTGATTTCACCATGTAGTCTATTATTACATTTCACCCACTTGGCCTTCCATCTGTGAATTTCCTCTAAAATCTAGTTCCACCTATCTTTTTCATGCGGCCTCCCATCCACGTAACATTTATTTCGTAATAGTATGAAATTCCATTGTAGCCATATTTATAAAAATCAAAACAATCAATTTCATGGTTTGCAAAGGGGGTAGTGGTAAGTGGTTTAGGAAGGGGGAGGTGCCAAGTGAACAAGGAAATAACACGTGTAAAAAGAAAAAATGTAAAAAACATCCTTTTGGACCACCCCTTAGTTAAATGTCAAAAGAGCTCGGGTGCAAAATATATTTATAACCCTTGGATTAAATGTGCCCATATCTCCAGGCATGGAAGAACAGGGGAGTTTAAATAGTTAAGTGTGAGGCATGGAAGAATAGGGGAGTTTAAATAGTTAAGTGCGGGGTGGGCCGTAGGCTTTGATCTTTAGCTTTGAGTGTCGGATTTAAATCCTTCGCATATGATTAGGATCAAAGTTTTATTTTTTATAATATAATTTTATTTTTAAATAAATATTTCCATAAAAATATATAATTATATTTTTATAAAAAGAGAAAATATTTGAAATTAAAATTATTATATATAAAATTTAAAGCATTCAAAAGCATAATAAATATATATTAGCCTAGAAGCAAATGGTAAATTCTCAATGAAATATTTTTAATTTTTAGGGTACAAAATATGTTACAACAATTGTTACAGAACCCTCCCACTTGGGTGAACAACACCCTCGATGTTCAAGAAAACCTACAACAAATAAGACTACTATAATAAAGGCATACTTCCCATGAAGATTCATAACTTATCTCATTGCAGTATTTACAATGATCACCCTATCGAGCAGCAAACTAACATGTATAATATCATAATGACATGACATCTATACCAATTATTTGATCTTTATAACATAACTCATGGCGGTATTTACAACCATATACATATGTACATATACCAAAAATCATCAAAAAATGTACCAAAAGCATATACCAAAACATTCACTCAACTAGTGAATAAAGAAGGATACATAGCGTGCATTTGATCCGCCATCTTGCATGTTGCTTCATCAGCCCCAAAGTGATTCAATTACACTTTAACCTGCTCAATTTCTCGGTTTCTAAGCATGAGCATCTTTCTCTGCAAAATGCACTATTGTTCTGGTTGGAATTCTTATTTTATATCCACCTGCAATACAAACCAGTCAATCACATTATCAACATCTTTAACATACTTATTAAGCAATTACATATGGAAAACATTACAGAACTTCTGATCCAAGATATTTTACTTATAGAGTCATTGGAATTACATGAAATAGAGCTTGTTAACCATGGAACTTAAAATCACATAAAACAATGCAGAAATAACATGATAAGCATGAAACCATGACACAACGATTTTATTACGGAGTTCGTACAATTTGGACTAAGTCTTCATGACATGCTCAATATTGTGGAGGCCTTCATTCATTAAGTGGCATAAAAATAGATAAAAGTACAAGAAACATTCTTTAAAATCCTTATACCTCCAATCTAGAAGATTGATGAAGAATGGAGAGCTCAGCTTCAGAAATAGACAGTACCACTAAAATCTTTGTGAAATTTCATGTAAAAATGCCTATCCGAACACCAAATTTTGATAATTTGGCCTCCTACACCTTCTTGGAACGGCCTTGCTACTCAAAGTCAGGTTTCGGCTTGCATCCAGGTCAGGGTCTATTGCCTTCAATAGCTTTTGAACTAAACTACGAGTCCTCTCTCCTTTCTTCGATACAAATAGTCCTTGATATATGCTGGTGGTAAACCCCTCGACTCCGAGGTGGTTCTAAATAATATACCAAGTTTAGGAGGCAGGTTTGTTTCTTAATACAATAATCTCAGGTCCCACATGATATTGGACAATCCTTATAAATATGTAAAGACTCTTAACTGCACATTTCTAAACTAAA
Source organism: Pinus tabuliformis (assembly GCA_031772625.1). NCBI lineage: Eukaryota > Viridiplantae > Streptophyta > Pinopsida > Pinales > Pinaceae > Pinus > Pinus tabuliformis. The sequence continues at coordinate 880,293,070 of CM062820.1, read as the reverse complement.
AACATTCACTATCGGTGGTTCCCCATCAGCGTTTACAATCAGCAAACAACCCAAAGCCCATAGAATAATTTCCCTGTAATAACTGCTGACCCAACAACTTATTAAACACATTTCAATATATATATCGAGCCTCATCACAAATGACAATCGGTGTATAACTGAGGTTTGGAATCCATACTACTGCTCCCCTTCTACGAACCGCGATTGAAATATATCACATTGTAACTGGACTCTACTCGGGCCGATTTGTAAACACTTGATCCCCTCTGATCCATGATATGTAATATCACAATCACAATCAGAATCCTACCGGGGATTGCTTCAGATACACTTTTCCTATTTGTGATGGGTGATCGTTGTTAGTATATTCCGACACATAGGAAATGGTTAAGTATAACTTGGTCTAGTATAGAGTTAGGTAAGGTTTGTTTCTTTACTATGTACATTTTGTAACTTACAATCTGACGGTCACGATATGTAGTGATCTGAAGGTCCATTCTCTCCTCGGTATTACCGACACTTGATTTGTGGCTTAACACTCAATTGGTCCATGATCTCTATTTAAAGTGCACGGAGGTTCATTTGTAGGTTAACTGTTCATGAGAGAAGCTTATGTAAAATTTCATTCTTTTATTAATAAATTTCCTAAAGTTGCCGCGTTGGCTCAGGCCATGGACTGTTTCCCACTTTGAGGGTTTTAACCACGTCAAAATACTGGTGTATTGATCTATGATTTGTGTGTGAGCAGTGTCCTTTGGTGTTCTTTCTAAGGAACTTACCCTGTAATTCCTACATGGTACCAGAGCTATTTGAGGGCCGCATCCATTGGTGATCCAAATCTGAAGTCGGTAGAACTGCATCTGACTACCATTTCCTAGATCTACTGTTTCTGACTTCTTTCAGACTGATAGGACTACTCTGTTGTGTTAGGAGCATCTGTTCTAGTGAGGAAGCCCTTTCGTTTCATGCGAAAAGGTTTCTGGTAGCCATAGCTACATAATTTTTAAGATCTGGAGGTATACAATGTTTATTTGTAGTTTACAGTTATTTTGTCTCTGTTTATTTCAGTTTCGGTTTATTTAGCTTTTTGTTTTTTATTACCGGATCTATACCTTTCATTTCTGTGTATGCTCTTTGCCCCGTGACTCTGTGTGATTTGGGCAAATCAGAAACAGAAAGGAAGGATTTTTCTCATGTGTATGCTCTTTTCCGCTGCGCCTTAGTGTGATGTCGAAAAATAAAAAAAATTGAGGAAAATATTTGGTTTCCGGCTAAAGCTAACTTTGAGCCGTAAGGTTTGTTTTTTTGTATGTCCGTGTTGGGTTTTGTGTTTTTTTTTGTTTTGTAGGGAAAGAAGAGCTTTCTCAAGCAAGCATGCAACCCAAAGCACCCCCCCTCTCTCTCTCTTTCAAATTTTTAGTTTATCTCACTTGGTCCAAAGCTAATTTATGAGAATAGAGGTCTTGAGTTCAAGTCTGCTTTTTATGGGGGCAAATTTTTCATTTCCACACATTCTCGCCTTTCGTCAGCATCTTCATCAACTTTTCTTCAAAGAGCCATAACTTCTTCATCCGGAAGCCGTTTTCCGAGCTGTTTTTTTGAACCAGCCTAATTTTTCGAGATCTTTCCATTGGAACACTTAGTTTCAGCATCTATAGCTTCAGTTTCTATTAAAATGGAAATTCCATGCCAAGTTATTCTTGACAGCACCAACTACCTCCAATGGTGGTCCTATGTTGTGGATTTACTTAGAATTAAAGGTCTCTACAGAATAGCCTCACGCCAAGAAACCAAACCAAAAGATGAAGATAAGGTAGCTAAATGGGAAAATGGGCAAGATCAAGCACGAGGGTTGATAGGGATGTCTATTTCTCCAAATCTTAGATTCCATATTGTAGAACTTGATACTCCTGAGGAAGCAATGAAATAGATCACTAAAGTTTTTGGAATTAAAAATGAGCTTAAAGACCATCAACTCGAAAATGAGTTTCTTACATTGGACCCCAATAATTTTTCTTGCATTGAAGATTTTTTGTCCAAGTTCAAGACCCTTAGACTTCTCCTGGAAGGTGTTAAGGTTAAGAAAGAAGATAGTAGCCTTATCTATTCCATTCTTACTAAGTTGGGACGAGCCGATTCTGTGTTTGTTTCCACCTTCCATTCTACAAGAGAAGCGTTCATTTCTTAAGGACAAGCCCACAAGTCCCCTTCCTTTGATTCCTTTTGTGATTCTTTAATAAGAGAACAAGAAAAACTCTTACACCTTGGTCTTCTTCATCTTGGAAACTCTTCTAAGAAAGCGTTAGCCGCCCAGCAGCAACCAAATTCAAAGAATCCTAAGAAGTTGTATCCTAAAAGGAATGGTCCTAAACCAAACAAGGGTCCTAAGCAATTTCAGCCTCAAAATGAAAAATCATTTCAACAAAATGATAAGACAAATAAAAACAAAGGGAAGAAGACTAATAGACATTGCAACTTTTGTAATCTAGATGGCCACTTAGAATCCAAATGCTTTAAGAAGTTGGAAGCCATCGAAGCAGCAATGAAGAAGCATAACATTCATTTAAAGCACTCTTCAACTTCAACTTCATCTTCAAGGATAGCACTTTCTGCATGTGGTTGTCAAGCATCTCGGTCTGGCTATGCACTAAATGTATCTTCTTCTTCTCATTCTCATGAGTGGCTCATTGATTCTGGAGCTTCTTATCACATGGCCAAAAACAAAGCCATGTTTTCTTCCTTAAATGATTGTAACACCAAAAATATATATGTTGGTGATGATAGATCTCTTAGTGTTGTAGGGACTGGAACTGTTCATATAGACAATGGTCAATTTAATGATGTATTATGTGTTCCAACCTTATCCTACAACCTTCTATCTGTATATCAGATAACTCATTCAAGTGAAGGTAAAGTCGTTGAATTTTCACCACACAATGTTGTAATTAAGGACCTAAGAGATCCTAGACAGATTTTAGCTACTGGCATTGCTGATGATTCTACAAGTTTGTATAAGTTTCACAACTTTGGGTCATCAAATCTTCCCTCGGTATTTGTTTCTCATAATGATGAAGTGAGCAAACTTTGGCATGAGCGATTTGGTCACTTAAACTATCGCTCTCTTCAGAATCTATGTAAAGAAAATATGGTGACAGGTCTTCCAATGGTATCTTGCAGAGATGGTGTTTGTTCCAGATGTGTACTCAGAAAACATCATCGGGACAGTTTTTAAAAATGTGCCTCTTGGCACGCCTCAGCCCCTTTACAGCTTGTGCATAGTGATTTATGTGGTCCACTTCCAGTTGTTTCATTCTCTGGCTACAAGTATTTCTTAACTTTCATTGATGATTTCTCCAGACGCACTTGGGTATACTTCCTAAAACTCAAGAGTGAAGTATTTAACATATTCTTGGCCTTTAAGGCCTTTGTTGAAAAACAATCTGGACATCAAATTCTTAAGCTAAGATCTGATAATGGCGAAGAATATGTTAACAACAAATTCATCAACTTTTGCACTGAGAATGGAATTCAAATGCAACATATTGTTCCATATACTCCACAACAAAATGGTGTAGCTGAAAGGAAGAATCACACCTTAAAGGAAATGGCTAATTGTATGCTTCAATCTAAAGGACTTAGTCTTAATTATTGGGCAAAAGCAATTAATTGTGCAAATTACATAATAAATCGCACTCCATAAGAAGCATGGAGCTCAATTAAACCAGATGTAAGTCACTTTCGTGTTTTTGGAAGTGAAGCACGGGCCCATATTGGAGATGAGAAACATAAAGCTTTAGAACCTAAGAGTGAAAAGTGTATTTTTGTTGGATATTCTGAAGATGTCAAAGGATATAGACTTCTTCCACCTAAGTCCAAAAATGTTATCATTAGAGGAGATGTAAAATTTGCTGAAAATATATCAGCCTACGAGCCTAGTTCGGTGGATGTGCCATCCCTCCCTATCTCTTCTACTTTTGAAAATATTTCTTCTTCAGATGATGAAAGCGAGGATGAAAATCCTCCCCCACCTTCTCAGGATCCTCCTTCAGCTCCTCAGCTTCCAAAATAGGTCCGTGCTACTCGGGATGCAGCAGGTGATCTTGCCAGTGATCCTACAGATCAACGACGTACACGTTCTCGGTTTGATAGCCTCTTCTTTACTGGCTCAAGCTTTAGTGAATTATGATCCTGACACCTTTGCAGAAGCTTCAGGCCATCCAGATTGGGAAGTAGTAGCTATGAATGAAGAATAACATTTATTATTGGCAAATGATACATGGGATCTTGTTCATCTACCAAAGGGATGAAAACTTGTTAGATGCAAATGGGTTTACAGAACCAAGTATGGACTAGATGGGAAAGCTGATAAACATAAAGCTCGTCTTGTTGGTAAGGGTTTTTCACAAGTTGAAGGCATTGACTACACTGAAACCTTCTCCCCTATTTCCAAAATGAACTCTATATGCCTTGTTCTTTCCCTTGCTGCCTCTTTGAAATGGGAAGTCCATCAGATGGATGTTAAATCTGCGTTCTTGCATGGGGACTTGCATGAAGAAATCTATATGGAACAACCTATTGGCTTTATAAAAACAAACTCCAGCCTTGCATGTTAGCTTAAGAAATCCCTTTATGGTCTCAAGCAACCTCCTCGAGCTTGGTATGCCAAAATGGATAACTTTCTTTTAGAAAATGGCTTTTCTACGTGTCATTCTAACAATATTGTCTACACCAAGAAAGTGGGCAAGTCTCTTATCATTATTGTTCTTTAGGTTGATGATCTTATCCTGACTGGGAGTGATCCCAACCTTATAAACCATGTGAAGTCTAGCCTTAAAAGGAAGTTTGAAATGACAGACTTACGACACTTACATTATTTTCTTGGTCTTCAAGTCTTGCAAACCAAGGAAGGTATTTCCCTTTCCCAGTCCAAGTATGTCTGTGATATTCTATGCAATTTTCACATGGAAGACTGTACGCTAGCCCCTTCTCCCTTTCAGTCTAGAGTCAAACTTTCAGTCACTTGTACTTATCCTGAAGTTGATGCTACCTTATACCGTCAACTTGTAGGAAAACGTTTGTATCTAACCCATACTCGTCCTGACCTTTCCTTTGTTGTTGGCCTTGTTGCTCGATTTATGAAAAACCGACATGAAATTCATTGGAAAGCAGCTAAAAGAATACTTCGTTATGTTCGACGTATAGTTTGGGATTCATTATAGTGCCAAAGCAGCTCCTCTATTGGTTGGTTTCACTGATTCTAATTCGGCTCGTGACCCTGATGATTGGAAGTCTACTGCAGGTTATGTGTTCACTCTTGGTTCAAGACCTATTACATGGGCTTGCAAAAAACAAGGTGTCGTTTCTCTTTCTTCAGCGGAAGCAAAGTATCGTGGTGCCATAGAAGCTAGTAAGGAAGCCTTGTGGCTTCGTCAAATCCTGTCAGAGTTTGGCTTTCAGCAGCAACATCCGACTATACTTTTGTGTGATAATCAAAGTGTCGTTCAACTATGCAAAGATCCAGTCCAACATCAGCGCAGCAAACACATCGAATTGCACATACACTTCATCAGAAAGCTCATTCACGACAATGTTCTTGAAGTGCAATATTGTTCGACAGATGATCAAGTTGCAGACATCTTTACAAAGGCTCTCACAGAGGTGAAGTTCACTAAACTTCGATTTATGGTTGGAGTTCAGGAAGTTGTCACTAAGGGCGGATAGGCTCTAGTGCTTCCTTCCTTCTCCTATTGTGTCATATTTGTAAATCCTTCAATCCTATCCCAAGTTGTTCTTAAGGGGGGATGTTAGGATATTTTGACACATAGGAAATAGTTGAGTATAACTTGGTCTAGTATAGAGTTAGGTAAAGTGTGTTTCTTTACTATGTACATTTTGTAACTTACAATCTGACGGTCACGATATGTAGTGATCTAACGGTTCATTCTCTCCTCAGTATTACCGACACTTGATCCATGGATTAACACCCGATTGGTCCATGATCTCTATTTAAAGAGCATGGAGGGTCATTTGTAGGTTAACTGTTCATGAGAGAAGCTTATGTAAAATTTCATTCTTTTATTAATAAATTGCCTGAAGTGGCCGTGTTGGCTTAGGTCGTGGACTGTTTCCCTCTTCGAGGGTTTTAACCACGTCAAAATACTGGTGTATTGATCTCTGATCTATGTGTGAGTGTTGTCCTTTGTTGTTCCGTCTAAGGAACTTATCCTGTAAATTCCTACAATCGTAATTTGATCGCATCACAACCATAACAATCTTGGGGTAGGTTTTCTTTAACCCTTGTGAAATTTTATTATGATTTGATTGCATGGAAACAATGCCCGATTTTCATTAAGCTATGACCTCTATCTTCTGCGATCTGTGATATGCAAGGCCAATAGTATATTGCCACTTGGAACTTCCCCATTCGCTGAGAGTGTTTGCCATGTCATCTCCTCTTGCCACCTCATCAAGTCAAACATAAACTTTGACTTGCTCTAAATTCTTCGTATGAACTTAGATTCAAGTGTCATCCATACGATCAGAATCAGGATGATGATCACTTCGATCTTATGCTATGTTTATCTAAATTTTTCCACTTTTGAGTTTTGAGCCTTTTACCATGCCACTAGTACTTCTTTAAATATCCACCTAGATCAATCCTCCCCACTAAGAGTTGTTGGACTGCAAAAAGCCTTTTCTATCAACTGGCAGGTGAGGAAATTTCTCCCTTACTTTTTCTTTCTCTATCCATTGAGATTTACTCAGATGCATTCCTTTAAAGCCAACACGAATGTACTCGACATATCCCAGTCACAAAGTTCTAGTTTTCCTATCGTGTATGATATCTTCAAGCAACTTGTCTAGATACTCTGGTGCAAAATCATCCATTGTAGGAATCTTTACAAGATCTTCGGTATGGAGATCCATATAGCTTCAGGTTTTCAACATTTACCACTGAGTACATTTGCATATAAGTGAGCAAGTCAAGACAAAAAGCATTGTCTCCAATGTTTGCAAATATGGTGAAGGGACCATATCGAATGGGTCTCAATTTCTTCCCTTCTCCCTTCATTCTATCCTTGTTGATGTGGAGCCATACCTTTTTCCCAACATGAAACTAATGGTAAACTCGGTGCTTATCATGTCTAGCTTTATATTGAGCCCGACTTTTCTCCAACTACTCCTGTACTACATGATGAATCATCTGTATTTGTTGAATAAACTTGCATGTTTTGTCCATATCATCTCATCCATTTCCATCCTTATCCTTCCCAAATACCATGTTAGATAACCAAAACATTTCTCAAATAGTGAGATCTATTTGGATGAATATGTTGTTCGATTGTATCCATGTTTCACATAAGGAAGTTGTTCATATCACAACTTGGGATGTTTTCCACAATAGCCTCATAACAAGTGAACCACGGTGCGGTTAACAGCCTCTCTCTTCCCACCAATCTATGGATGAAATTTTGTACCTAGTTTCAGCTTATTGTCCATCATTCTCCACAAGCTAGTCCAAATCTCCCCAAGAAAGCGAGAGTCTTGATTTGACATAATAGATGTGGGCAACCTAAAATGGACCAAGACATGCTGAAAGAAAGGATAAGCAGTCGACCCAATAGTGACCCGCTTTTTACAAGCCATTAAAATACACATTTTACTAAAACGATCCACAATGACATACAAATAGTCATGACCTTTGCTAGACATAGGCAAGTTGCCTACAAAATCCATGGACACACTTTCCCATGGTTGACTCAGAATAGGGAGTGGTGTGTAGAGCCTAAGCTTTCTATTATAGGGCATTGAAACATAACACAACACACAACCCTTTACAAAGTGAGTCATAATTGTTTTCCTATGAGGCCAGAAACAAAACCTCAGTAAATGAAAAAAAAAAAATTCAACCCCAAAATGACCAGACACAAGAGAGGTATGAGCCTCTCAGATTACATGTACCATTTCATCAATGGGTATGCATAGGTCACCAAGGTGGTAAAATAGTTTTCCGTGCAAATAGTAATTTTCCACCTACTATCAACGACTCATTTTTGCATAAATATATTTAAAATAATTATAAATAAGTCCATTAATGCATTAAGGCATTACATTCTTGATTATCCATTTCAACAATCTTCCACCAAATATATAATTCTTACATAAAAATTGCATATCGTAGTATCCAGTTTTTTGATAACGGTAACATACATTACTATTAGGGAAACATGAGAAATGTATCCTACTCCAATGATGCTCCATGAGATCTTTAGATTGTTCCACATCCAACTAAGTACTGCCAGAAACTCATCCACCAAGAATAGACCAAGCAATATTACATACTTCGATAGCAACCTTCCGCTTGTTCTCTGTTTTGAATTCATATCAGCCATGTCCTCCTTATGGGTTTATGAGATAGCTTCCATTTTAGGTAATCCAACTACTATCTTATGAAACAAGGCCTGAATTTCTCAAAATTACACTAAATATGTCAATGGCATATGCTTAGTGACATAAATATATAATGAACATGTATTGAAATTTGAGGAGGATCTAAAATTGAAAAATTCTAAAAACCATTTTGTACATTTTAAGCCTGTACAAAAGAGACAAAAGTTTCATCTTAATGTTAAATCCAACTTTTGAAGTGGTTTCAATAAACATCACTCCAAATTGTGGGGACTTTCCATGGAATTTTTCAATTGAGACTTTCCTAACCAAATCATTATAAAAGAAACAGATGAAAAAAAAAACTGTTACTTTGGCATTCACTCATTTTAGCCTCTGTCATAAGTTTTAACAAACAATAGAGGAGTAAATTGACAAAATAAAATGGCACTTGGTTACTTTCTCATTCCAAAAAAAGGTAGAGGGCATTATACCATGGCCATCTGAATACTACGAAAAATATAGATTTTTTTCCTTGGAAAAAAAGAAAACAATAGTATGCCAAAGAACAATTCCCTATGATATAAGTTGTTTTTAAACAAAAATTACCAATTTCAGAGTGTAATCAGTCTCCATGGGCATGTCACTCTTAGAATTCAGAGGTAGATGAGAAAGTGTTGAAGAACCAAAACAATGAGAATTTAACCCAGGCTAGTTTAGGTAAACTTCCACAGGTGTACTATTGAACAAGAACAAAACCAACTAGTAATATAAAAGATATTATTATAGTATGCTTTCTCTAGGAATTCCTGAGAACAAATGGATTTGCAATGAACCATATTCTTGGTTTATAGCAAGATATATCAAAGAGTTCTGGTTACCTTTGATATTTTGATGGAATTATAAGGATATAATATCTTATTTGTAATATGCATAAATGAGCATTTTAAGGGTTGGGGAAAAATTACATTTTTTTCATTAATAATGAAGATGCTGCACTTTTGGAAACTAGATGTGTTTTTCTTGAGAGGAAATGATCAGGAAAATGTATCATATTGAGTTTGAGGCATGTAAGGAAACATAAGAGGTAAGAACATGTTCACTGTAGCTAAGGAATTCAATGTTGAGGTGAGGAGATTTTAAGGATGAGATATATGCAACAAAAACTGGTTGCAAAATGTTACTGAAAAAATATCTAAGTTGACTTGACAACATGGATATCTAATAAGAATAGGGCGTGTATGCCTCGAGTTGATATCATATTTTTTTCCTTACAGTGAAAAAACTCAAAGCTTAAAACATTCACTACAGCTGAACCGATGACTTTGGTATGGAAAATGAAGGCAACGATCATAGGTTTTTAATAGGATTACACCCCATCAGTGGTCAAAGGACTGAACTAAAGAAGAAATAAGATGCAGAAAAGAAGACAATACCTAGATTATAAAGTTATATCGTAATAAGTATCTACACACAGGCCGACACAATCAACTTGAAAGAAATTAGTATATCTATCGACATTGTTGAGTGAGATTAACATACTAGAACTATGCATATGGAAGGAGTAAGATACTCACCACAGTTGAAAATGAACATTTTCATCTTCAAGGTTGATTTTCTTTGACAAGAAATTGATACAAATCTTAGCCTAATGTGAATACAAGCAAGTTAGGTTCCAGTGTTGTAATAATTCTTGAAACAAAATTTGCAGAGACTAGTAAACACAACACAATGTTTTGTTTCAACTATCAACATAATTACAGCTAGTTATCAATCCAATATATTGAAATGATTTTTTTGCAAAACATAAAAGACAATACCGGTATTTTAGTTTTTTGAAGCAACTGATCTTATTTCACTAAAGTCTCAAAGTATATAATTGCAAAGCACAATTCTCTTTCTCATATCCACATATTGATAAAGGAAGAAAGGAGATATGCAAAGCATATTAGCCGCATAACAAAAGCCTAAAATAGCTTGTCTTAGAAGTAAGGCATGCATGGAACTCTAACTATCGAGTCTAAACATTTTGATCTTTGGGTCATGCAGATGGAAGCACAAAATTAGTCCATTCAAGGACAATTAGAAGTGAACATTTCATTTTCTTCCCTAGTCAAGGGGAAGAAAGTGTACTTGATCATGGTACGTGACATGAATTATTAGAAGAGTGTGAATTTGGGGATATAGGTAATAAAAGAGGGCATGAAGTATGCATTTTTTACTCACTTATATATTCCTGATTTTAATTTCAAATCATTTCAATAATAGTTAATTGAGTTATCTATTCTTGATTTTAAATTTCAAAATATTTCAGATTGTAATAAAGAGCATGAAATACCTTACTTGGGTGAATTTTTCTGCAAGAGGGATATTGTGTTCATAAACCTTCTTTGATACAATATATAGAGTGATGTTCCTTCTAGATCAGGTTCTATTTACTGTTCAAAGGAAGAACATATGTCTACATGACCATTCTAATAACTAAGTAACAATCACATATGATTTTAAAGGGACTGTGTTAGCCTCCTACTGCGGCAAGTTAATCATCTTTCATGATTGACATTTTTACATGCCAAATATGTCATACTTTTCTTGCTACAATGCTCCATATTTGCTACAGATGACCAGAGAAGTATCCGTGAAAGTGAGATAATCTAAATGCCACTGCTTTGTTCCAGTCTTGATGAGTAATCCATTTTGATCAATTTTCAAGTATGGGAAGGCCAAATAGCTTAACCTTGGCTTCCCTGGGTTTCAATTTCATGTTGTAGAATATAGAGAATGAACATTTGTCCAAATAGCTTAATCTTGGCAGATTTGTAGTTAGGTAGAGAAACAAGGGTGCTCAACAGCTTAATCTGAGCCCCTGGCTGAAATAAGTGTAGAAGTAGATAGGAGCACAAGCAACAAGAAAGAATGAAAAGCTGGGTATGCTAGTTCAAGTTTACCAAAACCAAAAGAAGAGAAAATGCTAGGTGAGTACCTCGGGTAGGTAGCTTTGTGGCTGCAGAATCATGGCCTGTGATCCATTTCATATTGTCAAGTGTTATATCTATCATATCACAAGTTGAAGGCAGTTGTTCAGTTGGAGGACTTCAAGAAATGCATGTCTAACTTCCCCTTCTTCCTCTTTCCCCAAGTCACTCACTAACGTCCCTTAAAAGAGGTCAAGATCTTCTTGATACCTCTTAGATTCATCATGTCCCATATCATTTGCCTTGGTGAAGATCTGCTTCACTCAAGGATTGTCCATACTCCTTCTATAACTCCTTTTCCCTCTTAATAGCCTAAGATTCACATTCTTAGCGCTTTCTTATCACTTTTCATGTTAACTACCAACACTACTATGTAGCTCCCTATCTATTTCCCCTTCCCCTACTAAAACTATGTATATAACTCCCCTATATACTTATCCTCTCCCCCTGGTTGAAAAATAACCATATACATCCTCGGGAATTGCTAAGTTTAGCTGAAACTTACCAAGAACCCTCATTACCCCCCTCAAACCATCTTCTCATGCATTTTGGACTCCCTCCAATGCATAAAGCCCTTCATCACTCCATAAAACCTCCCAAATGCTTTTTGACTCCTTCACAAAGCATAAAATTCCATTCATATGTATATAAAACCATCTTTTTGCCTTGTTTTGCCTTTTCAGAGGCATAAACCCCTTTTTTGGGCCATTTAACATGCAAAAAACCATGAAAATCCCTCAAATGGCATAAAATTCTTCCTTTTTGGGCCATCGGACCCCTTCCGATGGCTCACAAACCATTTGAAATGCTAAAGGAGACCCCTCCGATTTCACCAAAGCTTCTCTTTTATCAAAAAGCCTTGCTCCGATGCAAAAATCTCCCTTTTGGTCCCCCTCCGATGTAATATCGCTGTCGGGAGGGGGCAGTCACATGTTAAACATCATAAATATAGGCCTCCGATTGTTTATCGTTGATCCCATGTCGGCGATCAGCGATCAGGCCTCGTGCATTACATATCACATATGGCCCCGGGCCAGACCCGATTTTAAATAAAGAAAGGGCCAATAAAGCATTTCGGGTCCGGTGGCGTTTCGGTGATTTTATGTGGCCATCCCCATGCTCCCCGCCGACGCGAATGTCCACTCAATCTCAGCCGTCCATCACCCTGCCCTGATCAACGGCCCATATTTAATCGGCGATCACCCCTTGTATATGGCTCCAACCAGCGGAGCTGAAATATTATAAAGGCGCAGCTTATGAGATTTTCGGGTCCGTAATGGCCTCTTGTGCGGCAAAAGGAAGGCTCCCGATGAGCTGGAGCCGAAATGGTATGTAAATATAGTGTTAAGGGTTTCGGGTCTCCGGACCCGTTTCAATTGTAAATCCGCCATTTTTAGGCAATCACATAGATGCTACCCCCCGGTCCCTCTGACTGCCGATATGCGATTTAGCGCCAGTCGTCAGATCGGGCCCCCAGATCAATGGCCCTGATTTAATCGCAACACTCCCCATGTATCAATCCAACTGGCGGAGCCGACATAACAATAAAGCATGGTATATGAGCATTTCGGGTCCGCAAACCAAATTCTTGTAGATCCGCCGATATGACATCGCCGATGGCCTGGACGTGATTCCAAATAAAAGGAAGGGCCTATAGCATATCAGGTCCACACAGTTTCGGCGATTGTTTATGTGCCACCCCTGGTCCGCCCCAATGTGATATAGCGATGAAATTTGGGTCGTTGGATCCGCCCACATCGGATCCAACGACCACAATTTAAAGAGATGAACAGTTTTCCGCCTGCGCCCAATTTCGAGGATTTCTTACGTTTAAAGGCATTTTTGCCTACTTTGAAGAAAAAGGGCCATTTTTATATGTGGTGTCTGTGCTCGCCCAGTTGCAAAGGAACGATGTGTTCCTTTGCTATTTTGAAATCACGTGAGGCTCATAATACATCCAAATGAAGGGTTGCTCTTCGGTGGTCTGTGGGCGATCCCTTTTTCATCACTTTGCAACATTTTATCATTTTAAAGAATATTTTTTGAGCGACAAAGACTGATAACGACTCCAAAGGTGGCAGAAGGCCGAGAAGCGGCCATAAATGGGTGATTGGACAGTTCAAAGGCATTCAGAGGTCAAGAAAGGACCAGGTGCATGCCAAAGAGTATCAGGAAAGAGGTAAAGAGTATCAGTATTGCGGTTCAAAGCAGATGAATTGCAAATGGCCCCAGCAGATCTAGCAAGTCGTCATTGAGCCGTATAGCTAACCAACTCACAAATTTTGGCCATTTAAGGAAACAGGACCACTTGAAGGTAGATTAAAGGATTTCAATGCAGATTTATGACAAGTGCAATGGTCCCAGTCACATTTTGGAGCAGCGATGCTTCCTTAATTGTGCAGTTATCACACAGAGGACAGCACGTGGGTCAAGGCACTCTTTCAGTCCATTTCTGAAGCTGCAGGACCCTGTGCAGCCCTAAAGAGCCATTTTGATGAGGCTGCTCCCTCATGCGCAGCTGTTTTAAATTATTTTATGCATTCATTTCCAGCAGAACTTAGCATTAGAATCAGTTATTGCACAGATCATTTTTGATCTATTTTGATAGATATTTTGTAGACATTTCCTCTATATATACCACCCTCTTCGTTGTTTTAAGTGTTGGTTGGTTGTATGACTCCTCTAGAGACTCGCTCTGTATCTGATATGATTTATTTAATCAAAGACTGCTTAAAGCTTGGAGGATGGACTGTTTGAAGTGTTTTTAATGGTTGAAGAGTGAATGATGGAATCCATGTGCTGCTATATGGCTCAATAAGTGTTTCTCACCTATGTTATTTTAATTTCATACATGCTCAAGTCATAGAACAAAAGATTGGTCTAGAATTTTCTTAGCTGCACTCTATGCTCAGTTTCTGTGGCTTCTTAATGTTTTCCTCTTGATTTAAGCATAAATATGAATTCCTTTATGGCTCATGTTTGATCTATTTCACATATGAATGACTGTTGTTTAAGAATGCTTAGCTGCTCCTAGATAGAGCTCATTCATCTTCCCTCTGTTAAGCTGAGTGAGAGATTCTTTGTTGCCTCTCATTCCTTAGCCCTCATTCTATCCTTTTAAACTTAAGTGTTGTTTCACGAGCAGCTACCTTGCTCCTCATTCCTCTTGTGACCAAGAAAACACACAGTCCTACTCCATGACTCCATGCCCAATGGTTTGAAACTTACCACACTATGCATTGCCTCTCTACTTGAAAACATCCTCCTTCCCACCAAACATAAACAAAACCCCTTGAACTCAATAACTAGCCTAATATCATCTTCAACAAAGCTAAATCATAAAGAGAGAGCCCTCTCTGACTGCAGGTAGGCTAGGACCTGCAGTCCAAAGATTGGTTTGTGGTTACCTCGGTCATATCCCTTTAAGGAGCTTTAGGGACAACCTAAATGATAACATAATGGCGACTCAACTAGGAACCATCCTCAGATAATTTCACAAATCAAGTTGGAAAGCTCCACTGGGAAAGAACCAGACCTTCAAAAGTTTCTTTCTAACCCATACATTCTTACAAAATCCCCAAAAAACAAGCCTGAAGCTGGCTCCCAGGAAGAATTCACGTTATACAAGGTCAAATCCAGACCCAAATCCTACAGCTACCTTTGAAAATCCGAATTTGATCCAAAGAAACCTCAGGAAATTAGAGCTAAAGGAGGATGTTGCTGATTCTACTCCTATGATAGTTCAGCCAAACTGTGGCCCAACCCCTGCCAAAGTTTTATTTTGTTCAACCCCTAGTTCCCCTTGTTCATCATCCATGTCTCAAAGCACTCCTTCCACACCTCCATTCACTGCACATACTACCACTACTACTCCTATTATCCCAGTTGTTCCTATTGTCCCTCTTATCCCTGTGAATATGGCTAACAGATATGCACCTTTGCAATTACCTGCTAATCCTGGAGCTATGCCTCAGGATTACCAAACTAAAATCACATATTTTGATGGCACAAGTTCCTGCACAGCCCTTCAGCATACAAAGAAAATGCAGGATTACTTTGAAAGCTATGAGATTGACGATGATAGTGTGAGAATGAAGATTTTTGTCCAAAGTTTGACAGGCGATGTCAGGACTTGGTTTAGAGCACTCCCAGCTAATTCCATAGCAGAACCAGAAGCGTTATACCAGTCATTTATCAACAGATGGGAGAAAAAGAAAGACCCCTTGCACATACTAGCTGAATATGATACAATCAAAAGAGGTCCACAAGAAACAGTCTTGGACTATTGTGCAAGGTTCAATAGCGTTTATAATGTTATCCCACAAAACTTAAGGCCCCCACCTGACCTTGCCTTATATAAATTCCCTGATGGATTCGACCTAGATATGGCCTACCAGTTAAAAGAAAGAGCCCCTAACAGCCTTGCATACATGCAAAACGTGGCTGTCACTGTGGAGGCAAATTTAATTGCCAAAAGAAACAGAGCTAGAACTGAGAGAAGAACCACCTTCAAGGAAGAGCCCTTAGCCTTAGATCAAAAGCTAGATGCTATTATCAATGGCATGCACAGGCTGGGAGACAAAGTAGAGAGTGTTGAGAGGAAATTATCATGGGACGAGCAGCAAGCTAACACTGTCAGGAACCCGAATTTCAGGAAAAATCAAAATCCAAACGTTGGTAGGTCTAGCCCAGACCATGATATAAGACCTGCCTTTCAAGAAAACTACGCAGAGGCATCCACTTCTAATGAACCAATAGAATACACTCACATGAACTTAATGGATTTGAAGGGTGAGCAACAAATTTTTCTAACCCAAGAAGACCAAGATGACCATGAGATAAATCAATTTTAGACTAACTCTGGTGAGTCTTTTGACTTTAAACAAGGTTATGATTCAGCTATTTATGAAGTCCACAAACAATATAAGCTGAGGACAAGAACCATATATGCGCCCGAAAAAGTTAAACCAAAGGAGGGCAAACAGCCCAACCAGATTAGAGGCGAGGCTATTATAACAGAAATAGCTAATATAATTGTCCCAAACCCGCACCAAGTGACTGTAGAGGACAAAACAGACATACAGCCTTCTGTTGATCAGCCTCTACCACCTTCTTCCTCGAAAGAGAACTTGAACAACGTTCCAAAAATCCCTCTTAAAATTGAAAAACCGCAAGCAATCAATTCCCATAACGTTGATATAAAAGAGCAAATCGCTGATAATTCAAATGAAAAAGAAAAAATTGTAGTCATCAACACCAAGACTCCATTGGAAAAGCCATTTAATTTAGAGGCGGAGATTGGAAAACTTAAAATATCCATCCCCCTCTCAGAACTTGCCAAACATGATGTGTATAGGAAACAAATTCAAAGATCACTTCAAATCCCAGAGGTCAACGATGATGTAAATGTTTTAGATGATACCCCTAAGCTGTTGTTCGGTCCTGAAGTTAATGGAAAATCAACATATGGATCTGTTCCACCCTTTTATGTCAGCTTGCACATTCATGACAAAGTCTTGCACAATGCTATGTTTGACTCAGGTGCCTCACACAATCTTATGCCCAAAGATGTAATGGAGAAACTAAACCTTGATGTCACAAGACCCTACAAAGATCTATTCTCCTTTGACTCAAGTCAGGTCAAGTGTTTAGGCTTAATCAAAGACTTATGTGTCTCCTTAGTCCAATTTCCCAACAAGACAATCCTAATGGACGTGGTGGTTGCTGACATCCCACCAAAGTATGGCATGCTCTTTTCAAGATCTTGGGGGACAAAACTCCAAGGATCTCTCCAATTAGACCTCTCATATGCCACTATTTCAGTCTTTGAGCAACCAAAGAGACTGTATAGAGAAACACTGATGAAGTATGTGGTAGGTAGTGAGGAAAAGCCCCAGAATTTCCCTATCTATTCAATCCATTCTGATATGGATTCTTTTATTTTGTTTAATGATGAAACAATTCCTCCAACTGATGATAATCCTATGGCTTTAGTACCACAAGCGCACATCAATGAAGAATCAGTTGCACATACCCATGAGATTGTTACAACAGCCAATGCAACCAACACACAAGAAAAACCTCCCGAAACACAAGACTCGGGTCTGCCCAATCCTAAAATGACTGAAACTCTTAATACTAACCACAAGCAAGAAATCACATGGTATTTAGAGTTTGATGGCTCTATTAACAAGTTAGGAGTAGGGGCAGGAATATGGATTCATAATACACATAACAACCATGCAGAGGGTCATGCTTATAGACTGAATTTCAAATGCACCAACAACATGGCTGAGTATGAGGCACTCCTCTTAAGCCTTGAGCTGCTCAAAGCTTTAGGAGCTGCCAAAGTTTTCATTCTAGGTGACTCAGACCTAGTAATCCAACAAATGAATGGAAACTTTGTTACCAATGATAGAAGGCTAAGAGATTATGGGACTGCTGCCACTGCAATACTTGATACATTCAATGAATCCAAGCTTGCGAAGATTTCAAGAAATCATAACATTCATGCTCACAGCCTAGCCACTTTTTCTAGTACATGCAAGCTTCCCTTTGAGCCAAATCACCATTTCACTGCTGAAATAAAACATAGGCCTGTTGTCCCAAATAACATTAAAGGCTGGCAAGTGTTTGAGGATGCTGCTCAAATAAACAATTTTCTTACCTTACAACATGAATTTGCAGGCCTAAACATTGATGAGGATACCATGGAGGACCCATAACAACAAGCATTAAAAAAAAATCAGCAAGATGTAACAGCCAGACAGATCCTAAGCCCAACAGTCTTTGACAATGCAAACATTTAAGAGTTGAAACAAATGCATTTGGAGGAAATATATAAAATAGAGGCCGAGGTTATTGATCTAAAAGACAATTTTCTCCCGGTTGGCCTCACTCCACTAGAAGACATGTTTGATGCAAATGATGTGCCCAAAAACCCAAAAATGCAACCTATAAACACTGCCATAGAAGAATACAACATTGGAACAGCAGAGAAGCCCAAAATGATCAAACTGTCTAAATCTTTGCCTCCTGATCAAAAACCAAAGTATGTGGATTTGTTCAAAGAATTCTGAGATGTCTTTGCTTGGTGTTATGAGGGCTTGAAGTCTTATGATACCTCAGTAATCCAACACACCATTCCCTTAAAACCAAATCAAAAGCCTTTCAAACAAAAACTTAGAAGGATCAATCCCGTGCTCCTTCCCTTGGCTGGAGGTAAAGAGGATGTATCAGGCAGGAATCATAGCACCAATCAAATTTTCCGAATGGGTGTCAAACTTAGTTCCCACAAGAAAGAAAATAAATGAGATCAGACTTTGTGTAGATCTCAGAAATCTAAATCAAGTCTCCCTAAAGGACCACTATCCTTTGCCCAAAATGGATCACATTCTACAGAGAGTAGTGGGGTCATCAAAAATTTCCCTGCTCGATGGATTTTCAGGTTTCAACCAAATACTTGTTCACTCGGATGACCAAGACAGCACAACATTTACCACACCATGGGGAACATTCAAGTATGTTAAAATTCCTTTCGGCCTAACGAACGTTGGTGCCACTTTTCAAAGGGCAATGGAAATTGCATTCACCAAGGAAATCCATGACTTCCTAGTTGTCTACCTTGATGACTTAACCCCTTTCTCCAAATCTGATAAACAACACCTCAAACACCTAAGGCAAATATTCATCACATGTAGGAAATATGGCATTTCCTTGAATCCTAAGAAGTCTCTCTTTGTCCTTGAATAAGGCAAATTACTTGGACATATCATCTCAAAGGATGGTATTAGAGTTGATCCGGAAAGGATCCAAGCCATATTGCAAATCCCGTATCTTAGAAATATAAACGAATTGCAAGCATTCCTTGGGAAAATCAATTTCCTAAGGAGGTTTATTCCAAACTTGGCTAAGCTAATAAGAATGCTAAACAACATGCTCAAGAAAGACACCTAGGTAACATGGTATCTAGAGGCCAAGCAATCATTTGAGGATATTAAATCAGCCTTAACTCAAGCCCCAGTCCTGACAAGTCAAAAATTTGATAGGAACATTATCATATTTTCATTTGCATCTGATAATACTATAGCTGTTGTCCTTTTGCAAAAGGATGATCAAGGAACTAAAAAGCCAATTGCATTTTTCAGCCAAGCCTTAAGAGATGCACCCCTGAAATACCCAATCATGGAGAAGCAAGCCTATGCCCTTGTTAAAGCAATCAAGGAATTCCGAATTTATATAAATTATATTCACATGTGATTGCTTATGTGCCAAATGCTATTGTAAAAGACATATTAACCCAAGAGGGGTTAGAAGGGGAAAGAGGCAAGTGGATTGCTAACATTCTTGAGTATGACATAGAGATAAAACCAACCAAGCTGATAAAGGGACAAGGTTTAGCTAAACTGATGTCCGAAACAAACTTTGAAGCCTTAGACATCAACCAACTGGACAATGAACAGGAGCTGGCGACTCCACAGATCAGTGACACCTTTTTGCAATCCCCATGGTATGCTGATATTTGCTTTGTATTGTTAAACTTGTGTGCTCCCCCAGGATTGTCCAGAACCAAGAAGAGATTTTTAAGAATGAAGGCTTTGAAATTTTGTGTCTTAGATGGTGCATTATTTTGGAAAAATCACGAAGGTATATTGCTTAACTTCTTGATTGTGAATGAAACTAACAATGTCATGAAAGAATTCCATGCAGGGGACTATGGAGGACATCTATAGTGGAATTCCACTGCTGATAAAATTCTAAGGGCTGGTTTCTATTGGCCCACTTTGTTTGCAGATGTAAAGAAGTTTGCCACGTCATGCCACAATTGCCAAATCTTTGAGGGCAAGAGAAAGCTGCTCCCTTTGCCTCTTAAACCCATCTCAACCGAGAAGCCTTTTCAACAATGGGGTCTTGACTTCATTGGAGAAATCCATCCCTCTTCCTCAGGCCAGCATAAGTGGATCTTAACAGCTACCGACTATTTCACTAAATGGATTGAGGCCATCCCATGTAGGCAAGCCAATGACACCACCATTATCCAATTCCTTGAGTGCAATATCCTTTCTATATTTGGCTACCCTGAGAAGATCATCATTGACAATGCCGCTGCTTTCAAATCCAAAAAGATGATCAATTTTTGCCATAAATTCCATATCACTTTAGGCCATTCCACAACCTATTACCCTCAAGGTAATGGCTTAGCCGAGTCATCGAACAAAAGCCTGATCAGTATTATCAAGAAGACCTTAGAAGAAAACAAGAAGAACTGGCATAAAAAGCTCACCAATGCCCTATGGGCAGACAAACTTTCAACAAAGAGATCCATTGGAATGAGCCCTTATGATCTAGTATATGGCATGGAAGCCAGATTTCCGTCTTCTTTAGGCATTCCTGTTATCAAGCTGCTGCAGGAGGTTCAAGCTGAACCAAATGATATTCAACGAAGGATCAATCAGACCATTAATCTTCAGCAAACCAGAGAGCAGGTGTATGACAGAGCTCAAAAGTTACAAGAAAGGCTAAAGAAGGAATTTTACCAGAGGGCTAAAGCTGAGGATTTCTTTATTGGAGACAAGGTTCTAAAGTGGGACTCACGAAGAGAAGACAAGGGAAAGCATGCACAGTTTGACTTTCTGTGGAAAGGCCCATTTGTCATGAGCACTATGAAAGGCAATAACACATATTTTCTCAAAACTCTAGATGGTTGCGCAGTTGAGGAGGGCCCCGTGAATGGCCGCATGCTTAAACATTACCTTGATCCATGTATTTGAGAGATAACGCAGCTCTATATATATATGTACATACATGTTTGTAGATATCAGCGATTGATTTTTAATTTTTATAGCAGTTTGGTTGTTAGAAGAGCGCAGCAAAGTTTGAAGGCACAAGCCCACATAAGTCATTCATTTCAAAGCTCTGTCTTCATGTTAGTCTCAGCAAGAAGCGCAACGCAATTTTGAGGGAAAAGAAACAAAAAGTGCAGCATTACAGTTCTCTGTTCTTTGAAATATTTTAAAGAAGCTATTCAGTTTTGATACCTGTGCGCAAATAAGAGATAGATGGCTTCCCAAAGCAGAGTTCAACACTGTTCTGAACATTCAGTGTCAAAAGGGTATCACTGTTATTTATAACAACAAGTTCTATTAAAAATGTTGCATTCAGGCTTCCAGTTCTTCAGTCAGTAGTATCAAAATAGAGGAGTTTTTGTTAGCGTCACATCTACAGCCTATTCAAAGACAAGAAAAGAAGAGCTCCAGTTTTGTTCCCTTTTTGTGTTTATTTTACAAGGCAATTCTCAAGCAAAAGTGTATGCAATATCAAGCACGTAGAAGAAAGTAGGCGATGCTTTATTTTTCACAGTTTTTCAGTTAAGGAGGAGTGTTGCATTCAGAAGTTAAAGTTCTAGTCATTCAGCAGTTAGCACAGAAGAAATATTCAATTAACAGCAACTACAGAGGATCAAGGCATTCTGACCTGCTGTTCTTGGCTTGTCACAAGGAAAAGCCATCCCCAAGTGGAGCCACTATTAGCCTCCTGCTGTGGCAGGTTAATCATCTTTCATGATCGACATTTTTACATGCCAAATATGTCATACTTTTCTTGTTGCAATGCTCCATATTTGCTACAGATGACCAGAGAAGTATCCATGAAAGTGAGCTAATCTAAATGCCACTGCTTTGTTCCAGTCTTGATGAGTAATCCATTTTGATCAATTTTCAAGTATGGGAAGGCCAAATAGCTTAATCTTGGCTTCCTTGGGTTTCAATTTCATGTTGTAGAATATAGAGAATGAACATCCGTCCAAACAGCTTAATCTTGGCAGATTTGTAGTTAGGTAGAGAAACAAGGGTGCTCAACAGCTTAATCTGAGCCCCTGGCTGAAATAAGTGTAGAAGTAGATAGGAGGACAAGCAACAAGAAAGAATGAAAAGCTGGGTATGCTAGTTCAAGTGCACCCAAACCAAAAGAAGAGAAAATGCTAGGTGAGTAGGTCGGGTAGGTAGTTTTGTGGTTGCAGAATCATGGCTTGTGATCCATTTCATATTGTCAAGTGTTATATCTATCATATCACAAGTTGAAGGCAGTTGTTCAGTTGGAGGACTTCAAGAAATGCATGTATAACTTCCCCTTCTTCCTCTTTCCCCAAATCACTCACTATCTTCCCCTAAAATAGGTCAAGATCTGCTTGATACCTCTTAGATCCCTCATGTTCCATATCATTTGCCTTGGTGAAGATCTGCTTCACTCAAGGAATGTCCATACTCCTTCTATAACTCATTTTCCCTCTTAATAGCCTAAGATTCACATACTTAGTGCTTTCTTATCACTTTTCATGTTAACTACTAACACTACTATGTAGCTCCCTATCTATTTCCCCTTCCCCTACTAAAACTATGTATATAACTCCCCTATATACTTATCCTCTCCCCCTGGTTGAAAAATAACCATATACATCCTCAGGAATTGCTAAGTTTATCTGAAACTTAGCAAGAACCCTCATTACCCCCCTCAAACCATCTTCTCATGCATTTTGGACTCCCTCCAATGCATAAAGCCCTTCATCACTCCATAAAACCTCCCAAATGCTTTTTGACTCCTTCACAAAGCATAAAATTCCATTCATATGTATATAAACCCATATTTTTGCCTTGTTTTGCCTTTTAAGAGGCATAAACCCCTTTTTTGGGCCATTTAACATGCAAAAAACCATGAAAATCCCTCAAATGGCATAAAATTCTTCCTTTTTGGGCCATCGGACCCCTTCCGATGGCTCACAAACCATTTGAAATGCCAAAGGAAACCCCTCTGATTTCACCAAATCTTCTCTTTTATCAAAAAGCCTTGCTCCGATGCAAAAAGCTCCCTTTTGGTCCCCCTCCAATGCGATATTGCTGTCGAGAGGGGGCAGTCACATGTTAAACATCATAAATATAGGCCTCTGATTGTTTATCGCCGATCGCATGTCGATGATCGGCGATCGGGCCTCGTGCATTACATATCACATATGGCCCCGGGACGAACCCGATTTAAAATAAAGAAAGGGCCAATAAAGCATTTCGGGTCCAGTGGCGTTTCTGCGATTTTATGTGGCCATCCCCATGCTCCCCACCGAGGCGAAATGTCAACTCAATCTCAGCCGTCCATGGCCCTGCCATGATCAGCGGCCCATATTTAATCGGCGATCATGCCTTGTATATGGCTCCGAATAGCGGAGCTGAAATATTATAAAGGCGTAGCTTATGAGATTTTCGGGTCCATAAGGGCCCCTTGTGCAGCGAAAGGAAGGATCCCGACGAGCCGGAGCCGAAATGGTATGTAAATACAGTGTTAAGGGTTTCAGGTCCGTGGACCCGTTTCAATTGTAAATCTGCCATTTTTTGGTGATCACATAGATGCTACCCCCTGGTCCCTCCGACTGCCGATATGCGATTTAGCGCCAGCCATCGGATCGGGCCCCCAGATCAATGGCCCTGATTTAATCGCAGCACTCCCCATGAATCGCTCCGACTGGCAGAGCCAAAATAACAATAAAGCATGGTATATTAGCATTTCGGGTCCGCAAACGAAATTCTTGTAAATCCGTCGATATGACATTGCCGATGGGCAGGACGCGATTCCAAATAAAAGGAAGGGCCTATAGCATACTGGGTCCACGCAATTTCGGCGATTGTTTATGTGCCACCCCCTGTTCCGCCCCGATGCGATATAGCGATGAAATTTGGGTCGTTGGATCGGCCCGCGCCGGATCCAATGACCACAATTTAAAGAGATGAACAGTTTTCCGCCTGTGCCCAATTTTGAGGATTTCTTACGTTTAAAGGCATTTTTGCCTACTTTGAAGAAAAAGGGTCATTTTTATATGCGGTGTCCGTGCCCACCCAGTTGCAAAGGAATGATGCGTTCCTTTTCTATTTTGAAATCACGTGAGGACCATAATACATCCAAATGAAGGGTTTCTCTTCGGTGGTCTGTGGGCGATCCCTTTTTCATCACTTTGCAACATTTTATCATTTTAAAGAATATTTTCTGAGCGGAAAAGACTGATAACGACTCCAAAGGTGGCAGAAGGCCGAGCAGCGGCCATAAATGGGTGATTGGACAGTTCAAAGGCATTCAGAGGTCAAGAAAGGACCAGGTGCATGCCAAAGAGTATCAGGAAAGTGGCAGAGAGTATCAGTATTGCGGTTCAAAGCAGATGAATTCAAAATGGCCCCAACAGATCTAGCAAGTCGTCATTGAGCCGTATAGCTCACCAACTCACAGATTTTGGCCATTTAAGGCAACAGGACCACTTGAAGGTAGATTAAAGGATTTCAATGCAGATTTATGACAAGTGCAATGGTCCCAGTCACATTTTGGAGCAGCACTGCTTCCTTAATTGTGCAGTTATCACACAGAGGACAGCGCGTGGCTCAAGGCACTCTTTCAGTCTATTTTTTAAGCTGCAGGACCCTGTGCAACCCTAAAGAGCCATTTTGATGAGGCTGCTCCCTCATGCGCAACTGTTTTAAATTATTTTATGCATTCATTTCCAGCAGAAGTTAGCATTAGAAGCAGTTATTGCACAAATCTTTTTTGATCTATTTTGATAGATATTTTGTAGACATTTCCTCTATATATACCACCCTTTGCACTGTTTTAAGTGTTGGTTGGTTGTATGACTCCTCTAAAGACTCGGTTTGTATCTTATATGATTTCTTTAATCAAAGATTGCTTAAAGCTTGGAGGATGGACTGTTTGAAGTGTTTTTAGAAGAGTGAATGATGGAATTCATGTGTTGCTATATGGATCAATAAGTGTTTCTCACCTCTGTTATTTCAATTTCATACATGCTCAAGTCACAAAACAAAATATTGGTCTAGAATTTGCTTAGCTGCACTCTATGCTCAGTTTCTATGGCTTATTAATGTTTTCCTCTTGATTTAAGAATAAATATGAATTCCTTTATGGCTCATGTTTGATCTGTTTCACATATGAATGTTTAAGAATGCTTAGCTGCTCCTATATAGAGCTCATTCATCTTCCCTTTGTTAAGCTGAGTGAGAGATTCTTTGTTGCCTCTCATTCCTTAGCCCTCATTCTATCCTTTTAAACTTAAGTGTTGTTTCACGAGCAGCTACCTTGCTCCTCATTCCTCTTGTGACCAAGAAAACGCGCAGTCCTACTCCATGAATCCATGCCCAATGGTTTGAAACTTACCACACTATGCATTGCCTCTCTACTTGAAAACATCCTCCTCCCCACCAAACATAAACAAAACCCCTTTAACTCAATAACTAGCCTAATATCGTCTTCAACAAAGCTAAATCATAAAGAGAGAGCCCTCTCTGACTGCAGGTAGGCTAGGACCTGCAGTCCAAAGATTGATTTGTGCTTACCTCGGCCGTAACCCTTTAAGGACCTTAGGGACAACCTGAGTGATAACAGACTGAAATTACACAATAAGTATACATGAAAATATCAAATGGAAGAAAAATTTAGTCCTAGGGACATACCACAACACACACCATAATTCCGAATAAAAGTAAGGTGTAGTGGTAATCCAAAGAGTACAATTGTAGAAGGTTTTTCAAAAAGATGAAAAGACCAAGATACATGAACCAACTAGTAGGGGTGTCAGATGCGAGGTCATTCTATCTTAGAAGTTGGAAAATGGATATGTGAAGGCATAGCCATAGATAGGATGTGGAATGCAAAATGGAAAAACTAAGCTCCATTGGCCACTAATTATAAATGACTATTCTTTCAAAGTTACACGTACACTTATTGATCCATTTTTTATATTTGATTTGCTTTAAAGGAACATAGAGTACAACTACATAAGATTTTTCAAAAAGATAAATATATTGAGAGACATGCACCAACTGGTAAAGTTTTTAGGTGCAGGTTCATTCTGTTTTAGAGGTTGGTAGATGGAGTTTTTAAGGCATAGGCATAGATAGG
This sequence comes from Pinus tabuliformis, assembly GCA_031772625.1. NCBI lineage: Eukaryota > Viridiplantae > Streptophyta > Pinopsida > Pinales > Pinaceae > Pinus > Pinus tabuliformis. The sequence goes on along the minus strand of CM062820.1, from coordinate 880,266,764 downwards.
ATCCGGGATGAAAACTAACAAAATTTTGGAATGCCTACAATTGCTACATGAATGATATATTTGACATCAGAAGAAAATCATGAATAGATTCGTGGCATTAGATTGCAATCTCCATTGGTTACCAATCATAAATGTCTAGATTAGATGTTTCTTCAAATTTACACCCAACTTCACTAACTTCCATCCACCCAATTAACTCCTTGGGAAAATTTGAGTTTTGGTGACTTACCAAATCCAAATAGGGACATATCTTATCAGGTTCAATAGACACGTCCAATATGCTCCAACTTATTAGATTTATTGTAGAAACAAATCTCATCCATGGGCTATTAAAGAATGTAAGATGCAACAACAACATCCATGATTTTCTCAGCATTGCAATTGTTAAGTTGATTGTGAAATATGATGAATGAGAAGTTGCACTCAACAACATGGGATGATTAGAAATTAGATACCCATTATATTTCTTAAATATATTAAAGAAAATATTCATTATAGTAATGAAAAATGATGCACCAGCATAAACTACACCAAATCCAACAGTAATAACATCTCCAATTGATATATTCTTTAGCCAATTCTACATGATTTTCTAGCATTTCTAGCCCCCATGTGCAATGCACCATAAATAATTTATTTCTGTTCATTTAAAATCTTATGACTATGTATAAATTTTCTAAGGATTTCTATTACCTAGCATGGGTGAAGAGATAGACTGAATTCTATTCCTTTGTGCCCCTTCTTTTGTTCCAATTAATCCACTTGATATGTTATTGTTAGTGATTGCTTCTTGATTTCCTTTCCCTTTTTGCTTCTACTTTTAGGAAGTCCATAATGATAAGAGTCATGAGAACTTGTGGTACAACTATCAACCCCGCAAGTTGAGTAAGTTCAGTCATGATAATGGATTCCATTCCAATCAATAGTGATGTACCTAATGCTTAAATTGAAAGTACATTTGCAACAAACATGTAAAAAATATATCTTGTTACTACATTCATCGGATTATATATTCATTTTGAGGCTATGTTATCTGAAGAAGAAGCATGTATGTCCATATATAGGTGCAAAAGGAAGTTTTGTCTTTCAATAGAGTGAGAAGCTGGGTATTTATTTTGGAGTTATGAAGACAATGAGATGTTGGGCATTTCTTAGCGAAGGTGGTGTATCAGTTTAAAGGGTAGGTAGGTAAAGTTGCGTAATATTTTCTTCCAAGTCTCCAATGTATAGAAAATTTCAAGGTATTTGTATGTTGGATTTAAGTGTGAACGGAAATAATTTTTTGGGAAGAATTGGCTATTAGTAGAAAGTAATTAGCTGAAAAAATTGAAAGGCAATCGGTAATGGATGTCTTTATGTTCAAAATGGCTTAGCTTGCACAAGGCATGATGAACTATTCACAACTAGAAAAGGTCTCACAAACTTGAGTTTTTTTATGCTTTTCGTAGCTAGTAGAACCTCATGGAGTGAGCATTTTTGGGTCTTTCTAGGCTTATCCCCATAGGCAAAGAAAGAAAGGAAGATCTACCTAAGGTACGACTAATAATGGGAGGGAAGTTTTCTTTTGGAAAACAAGCACTTCAAATGAAATTCCTAGTATAAAACATATATTTTAGGCATAAAACTAGTCCGAGTGTCTGAAAAAGAAGTATAGCGAATGACTTCAGTTTTTACATAGAAAATGTAGTTCAGAATCTTATGTAAAACCTATGTCAATTCTTATGGCACTCCTATGAAACATTCAACGTGATAAAAATTATGAATTGCAAACCCTACGATTTTATATAGACATCAATAATGTCACACATATAGGACAAAACAACCATAAGAGTGTATTGAGAGGAAACAAGTCGCATCTACTCGTCTACATCAACAATTTCAAATCTATTATTCTCATTTGTTGGTGAGATGAAAATATCGCAAAAGATAGAGCAACATTAAAACGAAAATCCTGCAGGTGCATTATCTGCTTTGAATCAGATCAAATCATCAAATCGATGACTTGGTCCAAGAAATGTAGATGTTAAGGAGCCAATTTCAAATAAAGTCTTTTTTGGCTGACAAAAGCATTGCATGGGAAAGGGTCACACCGATAAGGATCTTCATAAATTGTTTTTATTTATTTATTATGTTTTACTTAGTATAAATTGTTGATTTACAAATCGAAAACAAATATATTCATAGAAACAAATCAATATTACAGTTAAGATAAATATGTAAAGGTTAACGAAATTTTATTTTCTAAGGTCATCCAACTAGGACCCCACAACATAACTTCCTAGCTTCACAAAATTCAACTCATCAGTACAAGTGCTAGAGCAACAATAAAATTGGTCTTACTAGTGGGGTGATAACATGAATAGTAATTGGATGCATATTAGCTTCTATTGTGGTTGTCTTAGGAATCATTTTATTTCCATTGAGGTCTCCCAAAAAAGGGTAGGGCAAAGGGAGGGTTAATAATGACAATGCATCTTTGAGACCTCTTTCTCTTTTGATGGTTAAAGGTATTATTATAAAATTTCTTCTTATAGCTTCATATAATTCAACTGCTCAGCACTAGAGAAGTGATAAATTTGGTCTTACTAGTGTGGCAATAGCATGAATAGTAATTGCATTCATATTAGTTTCTATTGTATCTCTCCTAGGAATCATTTTCATTGCATTGAGGTCTCCCAAAAGAGGATAGGAAAAAGAGAGGGTTAATAATGGAAATTCATATTTGAGCCCTCTTAGTTCTTTCATGATTATAATTATTCTTCTCAAATTTATTTTTACCTTTGGTAACGTACTTGTTTCCTTAAGTTACTTTTAATGTTGTTTTCATTTCCTATAAAATGTTCCTACTATTTAAATTTATAGAAATCTATGTTTCTATAAAAGATGGGTGGTTAAATAACCATTGTGTGCCAGAAAGCTTTGAGTTAGTAGTTGTGTCCAAAATCCTCCAAGAACCTTTGGCTTAGTTACCATATCCAACAAGTTTCTATTTGGCCAAAACTACGTAGGATTTGCCAAGGACAAACTGGTTATAATCAATAAAGTATGAGTTATTAAAAGATAGAACAAAAAGTTGGCTTCATTATCACGAGAGAAAATTCTTGGAGGATTAGATCTAGGTATTTATGAAGAATGCTTACAAAACAACAATTCTTGTTGTTTAAGTTCATGAGTTAAGTATGAGGTATTGCAAGATAGCACAAACAATTGGCTGCATTATCAAGGCATCAAATTCTTGGATGATTGAATCTAGATATTTGTGAAGGAAGTTTTCAAAAGATCATTTGTTGTTGTTTGAATTCATCAGTTAATTATGACCTATTACAAGATAGGACAAAAAATTGGTTGTATTATCATGGCAAAAGATTCAAAAGTCGAATCGTTGATTTCATGCAGTTAAGGTTATTCCTTCCTCTAAGGTGAAGAGGAAACATAATAAGTTAGGGTATCTAAATTTTCATTATAGGCCACTTTTTAGTAGTGAATTTTCCACTTTGCACCAAGGTGAAGTAGGGAAGTTAAGAGCTTAATCCTCAAAAATTAAAGATGAGGCTTGAGTTAGTCTTCATCACATGCTATTTAAATAAGCGAAACATCTTGTGTAAAATTTCATATTCCATCTAGAACCCATGATTTAACAAACCAAAAACTTGTAACAATCAGAAACCTAATAAACATTACTAATTCAAATCAGAAAATTACTCTTTATTTCCAAAGTGTTTTCTAAAATAGAAACTCTAATCATTAGAACTAGAATTAAATATTTGACTCATGCACTATCTATAGAGATGTTGAAATGGCACTTACCAGCATACTGAACATCAAAAATCAAATTATTGCACAACATAATACGGTTGACTCCACTCAACTTTTGTAGGAAAAGAAACCCAAAACCAATCTAAAAAATTCCATTTTTTTGAGAAACAACAAGAATCTAGTAATCCTTGTAACATTGATGTAGATATAAAAACATCAAGAAAAAGAGGAGGAAAAAATTCTTACATTTTCACTTGAAATGTTGGAAAAAATAAACTTACAGTTAGAGGGAGTGATTATGTTCTCTCCCATAGTTCAAATAATTTGATTCTTCTTTATTGATTTCTTGCCTCAATAACACTCTATGTATTAAATAAATGAACTTAAATAGAAGAAATTATTACAGGTACAATGATGTTGATAAATATTGATGCCTCAAACAATAACTATGGTTTTTCTTCAATACTAATCTTTCATCAGCAATAGTTATTTATCCTACAACCCAGAGATGCATATAAAGATACTAAAGCATCAAACAAGAAATGTGGTTTCACTTCAATAGTAATATTTCATTAACAATAGTTATTTATCCTACCACCCATAGTTACATATACAAAAGTTATAAGGACTAGATAAATCCAATCCAATTATCTTGCAATATAAATAGTTTGAAGAAAAAGTAATAAGATTTCATTTCAATAGTGGATACCGAAAGTAGATTGTACTGCTAAAGAATTCCCACCATAAAGTTCAAACATTGGGACCCACCACGAAATTGAAACATTGGGACACTTTTCTGAATAGAAATTTGAATCCACCCATGGTATTCATCAACCCATGGTATTTATCCACTCATGGAATGTACACATGGTATTGTAAGTCGAATGCACCCATGTTATTCATACACCCATGTTATTTACCTATGGTATTGTAAGTGAGATCCACCCATGGTATCTACCCACCCATGGAATTTTCCTATGATATTATAACTAAAAAAAGGCTATATGTAACAAGTTTCATTTTGTAAAAATACATATTGTCCACCACAATGTATCTTTTACAATTATTCTCTATTTTAATAAAAAGTTTCTTGGTGGTTGCGTTTAATGTGTGTTCTCCTATTTTCTTCTAGCATTTAAATTTTTCAAATCTTGGGGGCCTCCCCCAAGATCAAAAAAAATGAAATGGATCTTGCTGGGGAGGTCCCCAAGATCCAAAAAAATGAAATTTCAGAAGAAAATAGGAGAACACAAATTAAACAAAACCACAAATAAACTTTTTATTAAAATAGAGAATAATAGTAAAAGCTACATTGTTATGAACATATGTCCTTTTACAATTTGCAACTTGTTATTTAAAGTATTTTTTTTTATAATACCATAGGTAAATTCCATGGGTGGGTAGATACCATGGGTGGATCTCAGTTACAATACCATGGGTGAATGAATACCATGGGTAGGTGCCACTTACAATACAATGGGTAAATTTTATGTTTGGATAAATACCTTGGGTGGTTGAATACCATGGGTGGATGCCACCCACATTCCATGAGTGGATAGATACCATGGATCAATGAATACCATGGGTGGATGCCAATTTATATTCAGATCAAACATTACCCAACCTATAACCATGGTACAATTCTGTTGTTGACATTTCCTTCAAACATGAAATGAACATTCACACAATTATAGTCTGTCTGAGTCCTCCAATGGAAGAAATCACCTTGAGCTAGCTATTTTTACAGAATCAAATCTATCAAATATATTCAACTTGTCTCTCAAGATCTTCGAGGGTAGATCCTGACATTCTTTTGGATTTTTCTCTGTTAATGGCTATGAAAGGCAAGCATATTTTTGGCTTCCCTTTGCAATACCTACAATTTATGGAAATTTAAGGTTATCCATCAAGATACAAACAATATTAAATAAGCCACATATTTTCATTTAATATAGAATATGCAAAGCTCCTAGATACTGTTGGGTTGTGTTATATTCTTTGGACCCTATATTAGGTTGGGCGAACCTACCTATGGTTTTGTGCATGATTTTCGCACATGGTATTGGACGCGATTGTTTTTCGGTCCATGGTATTGGATTCTTTGGCATGTATAAATATGTATTGTAACATTGAAAGGAAAATAATGAAAAATCAAGCTGGTAGTCCCGGTTTTGGGATCCAGGGAAAAATCTCTGTGCATATTGTAGAGTCGTTAATATACCATTATTATTGTCACTTGTGAATGTTTATTTCACCCATTTCTACCATTCTTCATCATGCCATTTATTATAATTTATCATTTAAATCCATTTTATTAATTATTTATGCTCTCATGAATAAATATTATTTATTCTCCTTTATTTCTAATAAATTGATTATTATGCATTATTTTACCAATGATAGTTCTAATAAGTTGGTTGTAACATTATTTACCATTTTCAGCCTCCAAAGTAACTTCCAGATTGAAGATTTGATTTTTAAATCAGCCAACTCAGAAATTCGCTGGTTTAAGGAGTGACAGTTTTGCGTTAAGATTCTGAGCAAATGAAGACGAATTTGGAAAATCCGGAACATGGATTTTGTCCAAAACGGGCCCAGTTATCTTCTTTTGAGAACAGTTTGCCCAAATTCGGCTTGTACAGGGAGAAACGCAGGGTTCTTTGAGCACGATTTTCTGAGATTTGTTGTTGCGGCCGCCCTCTAAATCTTAGCTGCAAACCCAAATCCGCCTTGTTCTTGTTGATCAATGGGTTAGAATCAACCTAAATTTGTAAGAGAAATCATGATTGTAATTATCTATGCTCTGATCTTTCTCTATTTAATGAAACCAAAGATCAGAGGGCGAGGGGGAGAGACTGTTGTTGTAATTATAAGTTTCAGAACAACTTTGATCATGGAGTCTTGTTGAGATCTGATTTTGTATACTTTTGTTAATGCAATCAATATAAAGGATTTGTTGTTCAATTCGTCCCTGCATCTGAAGTAAGTTACGGCGGTGCCATTGGAAGCTACGGGCCCGGCTCCAATGGACACTTGCCGTTGTATTGTTATACGGTGATTTGCGTGTAGTTTGTTTATTTCTATTATGTAGCAATCTGATACATTCTTTATATGATACGCTATTATTCTGTTATGATCAATGAATGAAAGATTTCTCCATGTAAGAACTCTGCACTATATAAATGAATTCACACGGGGTCGAATTGTATCTTTATTCAGCCATTTCCGTAACAGAGTGCTGGTATGAATATTTGTGGGATTCGAGAGTAGCATCATTCTGTTTAGAAACATAGTTGCATCATTCAATACTCTCAGATTGCTATATTAATGTAAATCATGTATATACGGGTGATAGTTGTTGTTTCGTAATTCATTAAGGATTGTTGTTCCATTTGCTTGTCGTTGTTCCATTTGATTATTGCTGTTCCATTTTACTGCTGTATCATTTATTGCTGTCCCATTTCCATTTCGCTATTTCGTTTTACTTTCTGCTGATTTATTTACTTGCCTTTATTGCTTTGGTGTGAGAGAGGGTCTAAAGCTGTAGTGAGTCAGCAAGTCGCTGCTTAGCTCCCAGATCTTTGGTCCATGCTCTAATTTCCATTCCCTTTACTTGCATTTACTGTTTTAGTGTGGGAGGAGGATCAAGGCTGTTGTGAGACACAACAGACGCTATTATGCTCCCAGATCCATGATCCATACTCTAATTCCTTCTCCTTCATCAATTTCTAGAGGAATGAGTTATTGCAACTGTATCCTCGATTGATGGTTATTTGAATGAATGATTTAGTTTATAACATTTCAGTTTCTTGCTTTAGATTTTGTTTCCAGCTTTCATTTACTTTTGGGTTTTAAGCACTATACTGCGAAACATTACTCTTAAGTAAATAGCCGCCTCAAACAGAGTACACTCTTGAAATAAAAAGTCGTCCCTGGGTTGATAATTAATGTGAGGTAATTAGGAGTTCACAAGACACCTTTTTATCGCTCCACATTTTGGCGCCGTTGCCGGGGAGAGTGTAGCTATTTCTAAAGAGTAGTGTGAATCTGATGAGTGCCTGTTAGGGAAGAGTTGGATTTTAAAAACGGAAGGTAAGAACCTGCGTACGGAGCATGTAAAAGCCCTGCTCCACTGTCCGCTTTCCTAACAGATTTGCTCTTGCTTTATTGTGTAGAAGTAGATGTTTGAATTTTTTGAATGACTAGAAAAAAAATAGAAATTTTGAAAAATAAATCACATTATTTCACTCAAGTGGTGATGTAAGCACCACCCATTTCACTAACTAATTGATATGAATATTGGAAGAAGGAGCTTCGAAGGAACACATGAAGGACATCTTCTATTATGGTAAGAAACTGCCCAACATTTTTTTGAATTTCCTGCTCAACTAATTCCACACCTTCACCGCAATAAACCAGTACAACATGCTTACAGTGTTCAACTGCCAAATTAACCCACCCTTCCCACCCATTCTATCTCACATGCGCTATCAAAGAAAATTTATAATGAGATTCAGAATATTTTAAATTCAAAAATTGTAGAAGCTATGGAAAAAATGAGGTTTCTTTTACTATGCATCAACAAGCTATTTTAAAAGCTCAAGAACTTCATGATATGATGGCTATGCGAAATCAAGAAAATAAAGGATACATTGAAGATTGGTTTCACTCCATCATTTGTTTGCAAAATCACTCCATGCTTCAACAATTTTTGATACCATTTTTTGAAGGGAAGTTGGCTTCTCATACCCTAATTTTTATCAACATGCATTTTTCGAATTTGGGTATGTGCATACATGAGGCCTTATTTCTAACATGGTTTCACTGGAAATACTCTTATACATAAACATAATCAATTCTCAAAGAAGAGTAGGATAGTGGAGAAAATAAAATAAATAACGAAATAAAACAAGCACATTTTTTTATTTTTTGTAAAAAACTAGGGTTTTTGTTGCAACATGCTATGCAAATCAACATCGGTGATAATTTTTTTATAATTTGTGTATGTGGATGAATCATAATTGAAATAATAAGTTCTACAAACACTCATTTTCATTTTTATCACCAATTTGAAAAAATGCTTGAATTTCATTTTTTTTGGCTTGCGGGCTTGGTGAACTTTTTGGAAAAACAGTCGGGACAGTCATGTTTTGAGGGACCAAAAATGAATATTTTCAAAACCTGTTTCAATCCTAAGTATCCCTTGATGTTTACTTTCCAATCCAATTTGAATCACTCAATTTGGATTTGAAACGAAAAAGTTAGAGCCAAAACAGTGACCGGATGTCTAGCGGGCAACTCAGGAACAGAGTTGGGACAGTCCGTTTTTGGAGGCCTAAATGAATGAATTTTTAAAACCTGTTTCTATGGTAGGTTCCCCTATGAATCGAGTTTACAATGCAATTGGAATCACTCATTTTCGATATCATATGGGGAAGTTATGATCAAACTACTGACTGTCTATCGTAAATCAACACCCTTAAAACTATGTCTTTCCAGCTGTTCCTTAAAGTATTTGACCTATCAATTCTTCTTGTCTTCAAAACCTATTTCTATTGGAGATCAATAAATGAATCTATTTTCATTTCCAATTTGAATCATTCGAATCCGACATCAAACGAAAAAGTTATGCTTGAAATATCAATTGTTGGTCTAAGCCGGGTAATCGAAAATGACTCTATTCTTCAGGTTGTTCTAAACAAATTTGACATATCATATGATTGAATTTTTAAAACATGTTTCTACTGGAGATAAACCTTTGATTTAGCTCTCATTTGGCTTTGGAATCACTCAATTTGGACAAAAAACAAAGAAGTTGTGATTAAAACACTGCTGGTTAGTATGGTCGACCACTGCTCTCCCGCAGGTAACAAATAAATTTTACTTTGTTATTTTCTCTAAGGATTTGTTATAACAGAGTAACTACTTGTTGTTTTTAGCATAATTCTTGGATTAGGGGAGCCCGATCACCTCTCTTTCTCTATGATTGAATGTTTTATTGCAGGTAGACACTCGTTTTTTGCAGGTCTTGGGAAAATAAAGAAGGTCAATTTATGGACGAGTGATTTTTCAAAGAAATTTTTATAAAACAAAGGAATTTTATCCAAATCATTACCCAATGGATTCATAATAGAAAAAATGAAGAATTGATTTCAATTTCAAGATTCATGTCTTGTCACTGCTGCCAAAACATTTTTCAAAAAGATCATTTTTACATAATATCATAGCTGTTGTAACTTAATTTACATATTGTTTTTAAATAAAATGTTGTTTTTTTTCTAATTTCTTTTATATTTTGTGTTTCAGGTGTTGCTTCATTCAAAGTGCAACTCATCCTCAGCATCAATGCAGTGAACAACTATTTCATTCTTTGCGTGTTTTTGCTATTTTTGCTGTTCCTTTTCGAAATGGAACAGCATTTGTGTGATTTTGCTGTTCCTTTTCAAAAAGGAACAACACTTGCATGTTTTTGCTGTTCCTTTTCGAAATGGAACAGCATTCGCGTGTTTTTGTTGTTCCTTTTCGAAATGGAACAACATTTGTGTGATTTTGCTGTTCCTTTTCAAAAGGAACAGCACTTGCGTGTTTTTGCTGTTCCTTTGCGAAAAAGGAACAACACTCGTGTGTTTTTGTTGTTCCTTTTCGAAATGGAACAGCATTCGTGTGTTTTTGTTGTTCCTTTTCGAAATGGAACAGCATTTGTGTGGTTTTGTTGTTCCTTTTCGAAATGGAACATCACTTGTGTGTTTTTGCTGTTCCTTTTCGAAATGGAACAACATTTGTGTGATTTTGCTGTTCCTTTTCGAAATGGAACATCACTTGCGTGTTTTTGCTGTTCCTTTTCGAAATGGAACAGCATTTGTGTTTTTGCTGTTCCTTTTCGAAATGGAACAACATTTGTTTGTTTTTGCTATTCCTTTTCGAAATGGAACAGCATTTGGGTGTTTTTGCTGTTCCTTTTCGAAATGGAACAACATTTGTGTGTTTTTGCTGTTCCTTTTCGAAATGGAACAGCATTTGTGTGTTTTTGCCGTTCCTTTTCGAAATGGAACAGCATTTGTGTGTTTTTGTTGTTCCTTTTCGAAATGGAACAACATTTGTGTGTTTTTGTCGTTCCTTTTCGAAATGGAACAACATTTGTGTGTTTTTTCCGTTCCTTTTCGAAATGGAACAACATTTGTGTGTTTTTGCTGTTCCTTTTCAAAAAGGAACAGCACTTGCGTGTTTTTTGCTGTTCCTTTGCGAAAAGGAACAGCACGTGCATGTTTTTGCTGTTCCTTTGCGAAAAGGAACAGCACTTGTGTGTTTTTTCTCATCCTTTGCGAAAAGGAACAACATTTGAGTGTCTCTGTTGTTCCTTTCTCAGAAGAAACATCATTTGTGATTTTTCGAACGACATTTGCATTTTCACGTTTTTTGGATGTATTTTTATTTTTTTGGTGTGCATTTTCTTTGATGTTCCTTACACGAAACACCGCTTTGTGAGTGTTTTTGCTGTTCATTCAAAAGAGCAACACTTTGGGAATATTTTTGAGGGCAACCCTTTCCTTTCTCTTGTGGGATTATTCATAGTCAGCTCAACAACATTTTCCTGATTCTCTTTCATGGCATGAAGTACACTACTTTTATCAGGACAAGGATTATGGATTCTTTTGAAGCAACATTAATATCATTCACGTTATAATCTTTAACATGACAGCTCCTTGATGATAGATTCTTTTCAGAAGGGACACAATTATTTATATACTACTTTACTGCATTGTTTTCTGTTGAACATGATATTGATTGATCATCTTAATACCATGCTGGTTCCATCATCCCTGGTTATAATCTTCTTTGTCTGTAATAAATGAGATTATGGGTATATTTTTTTCTATTGACATCTTCAACTTCTTCCGCCATCCCTGCTCTTAAGGAGTACTGAGCCTCCCTCTTTTTATCATAAAAATGTGTAATAATAACAAAATTTTGTTCGTAGATGGAGGATAGGGGGTCTCATTACGAGCCAGCCTACCATGTTCATAAGGCTGTAAAAGAGTGACATTCCCATTATGGCCACCACACCAGGGTTATGATCCATTGGATAGCCAAATTATCCTTGGAACAGGAGGTCTCATCACGAGCCGGCCTGATCACTTATGCTACCTCCTAGTGAATGGCAGTGTGGTTATCTGGTTACCACGCCAGCACACTGATCTCTTCTGTAGAACAACACTAAAACTCTCCATTTATAAATTGAGGATCCTGGCTCATATGGGTTAAAAAGCAACCCTGCCGAGGCTATGGACGCCTGCTGGCAGCAGCGGCTCTGCTTATGGTATTGAAGTTATATCTTTTCGTCAATTATTATCGTAATACCATTTTCTTATTTTCTTTTTATCAGAGAAGTTATTTCCTTAACTTTTTCCCTGTTTGAACCTTTATGCATGAGAAATTGTTTTATGATCAATCACATCATTTTCAACTAGAATACCGTCAGCAAAGCATCTTTTTAGCATATTGTTGTCCTTTTTCGTTTTGCATAAACTATCATCACTCCAAAGCGTCCTATCTCTTATTCATAACTATCTTTACACACTTTGCTCTCAAAATAACCATAACCTTCACCGTCCTATCATTGATAAGTGTACTCTGCCTCCCTTACTGATATATTGTTCATTCCATTGCCTTGCCGTCAGCACCACCCCTTTCATATGCTTTATGGTTATGGAACCCATTTTCCAATTGGAGGGGGGAATGTATGCATTATAGGATTGCATGCGATATGATTACTGCACTTTGCCATACCTTGTTGATTTGAGTTTTTCTAATTGCAATTTTGCATGCATCTTAGCTGTTGATATTCAAAGCTAACACTATGGATTCAAGCACATTGTATGAAAAATAGTGCTTTGTTTACAGGAGAACAACAAGTATGGGCAAAATTCTATTCATAGCATGACCGCACTATTGCAACTAACAGACGCGGCTCGAGCAACTTGCGAATATGAACAATTCTTCAGACATGATGTGCTTCTCTGGATTCCACCTTTTGCATCACTTTCAGCACCAACTCTATCTACATCAGCTTCAACAACTGCCAGTCCATATATGTCATTCCACATTTTTTTTTTTTGGAGGTAAAACTTGAGGTAAAATCGCATAGTTTTCTAATTTATTATGAATTTAGGAGAATTTCATCAAAATCTATTTTGAGCATTATTTGTCATCTTTCATTCCACATCTTTACCACTTTCCCTTTTTCAGCAGCATATCATTTCCGAGTATGGGGGAGTGTTCCTTCATTTTTTTCTTATCACCACGCCATTTATATCCTTTATCATCCATTGCTATTCTTATTCACTCTCAACACCTCCCTTATTCCATGTTGTTTTACACCAACCATAGAATTCAACAGCTGGTAGCAACCACCTCTATTTGTTTTCTAGCATCGCATGAGAACATGCTAATTTTTCAGAGAGGGGGAGGAATTGCTATGCATGATGGATATTTTGTACTTTCTTCCTTATTTAAGGCATACAATTTCATTTTTTGATTTCCACATTTTTTTAAAACTATGAACCCAATTCTTGTAATTTTTGGAAAACACATACCTATCATTAATACAAACCCACACAATTTCAAGAAATAGTGGTTCATAAAATTTCGGAAATCATGCACCCTCACCTACAGCCATTTTGTTTATATCTCACGATCCATGCATCAAAACAATCTGATTTTTGGATCATAAAGGCATTCATATATTATAAATTTACTTGCCAAATTTCAACAAAAGCTGGTTTGTAGTTTTTGAGAAAATGGTTCATGAAGTTTTCTGTTACATATATCATATTTTGTTGCAACTTCATATATACATATAATTGAATGTCAATGTAGAAATTGTTATGCCTTCATCAAGATTACTAAAATTGAATATTCATTAATTAAGGAAGAATTCATTTGTTCTATCCATTACATGAGCTGAGATGAACATATTTTTTTTATTGCTTGGTTAACACATGGGTTTTTGTCTTTGGGTTGCATGAGGACATGCAATATATTCAGTTTTCGTTGCATGAGGACATGCAATATATTGAGTGTGGGGGTGTGTAGAGTCGTTAATATACCATTATTATTGTCACTTGTGAACGTTTATTTCACCCATTTCTACCATTCTTCATCATGCCATTTATTATAATTTATCATTTAAATCCATTTTATTAATTATTTATGCTCTCATGAATAAATATTATTTATTCTCCTTTATTTCTAATAAATTGATTATTATGCATTATTTTACCAATGATAGTTCTAATAAGTTGGTTGTAACCTTATTTACCATTTTTAGCCTCCAAAGTAACTTCCAGATTGAAGATTTGATTTTTAAATCAGCCAACTCAGAAATTCGCTGGTTTAAGGAGTGACAGTTTTGCGGTTAAGATTCTGAGCAAATGAAGACGAATTTGGAAAATATGGAACATGGGTTTTGTCCAGAACGGGCCCAATTATCTTCATGGAGAACAGTTTGCCCAAATTCGGCTTGTACAGGGAGAAAAGCAGGGTTCTTTGAGCATGATTTTCTGAGATTTGTTGTTGCGGCCGCCCTCTAAATCTTAGCTGCAAACCCAAATCCGCCTTGTTCTTGTTGATCAATGGGTTAGAATCAACCTAAATTTGTAAGAGAAATCATGATTGTAATTATCTATGCTCTGATCTTTCTCTATTTAATGAAACCAAAGATCAGAGGGCGAGGGGGAGAGACTGTTGTTGTAATTATAAGTTTCAGAACAACTTTGATCATGGAGTCTTGTTGAGATCTGATTTTGTATACTTTTGTTAATGCAATCAATATAAAGGATTTGTTGTTCAATTCGTCCCTGCATCTGAAGTAAGTTACGGCGGTGCCATTGGAAGCTACGGGCCCGGCTCCAACGGACACTTGCCGTTGTATTGTTATACGATGATTTGCGTGTGGTTTGTTTATTTCTATTATGTAGCAATCTAATACATTCTTTATATGATACACTATTATTCTGTTATGATCAATGAATGAACGATTTCTCCATGTAAGAACTCTGCACTATATAAACGAATTCACACGGGGTCGAATTGTATCTTTATTCAGCCATTTCCGTAACAGAGTGCTGGTATGAATATTTGTGGGATTCGAGAGTAGCATCATTCTGTTTACAAACATAGCTGCATCATTCAATACTCTCAGATTGCTATATTAATGTAAATCATGTACATACGGGTGATAGTTGTTGTTTCGTAATTCATTAAGGATTGTTGTTCCATTTGCTTGCCGTTGTTCCATTTGATTATTGTTGTTCCATTTTACTGCTGTATCATTTATTGTTGTCCCATTTCCATTTCGCTATTCCGTTTTACTTTGTGCTGATTTATTTACTTGCCTTTATTGCTTTGGTGTGAGAGAGGGTCTAAAGCTGTAGTGAGTCAGCAAGTCGCTGCTTAGCTCCCAGATCTTTGGTCCATGCTCTAATTTCCATTCCATTTACTTACATTTACTGTTTTAGTGTGGGAGGAGGATCAAGGCTGTCGTGAGACACAACAGACGTTATTATGTTCCCAGATCCATGATCCATACTCTAATTCCTTTTCCTTCATCAATTTCTAGAGGAATGAGTTATTGCAACTGTATCCTCGATTGATGGTTATTTAAATGAATGATTTAGTTTAGAACATTTCAGTTTCTTGCTTTAGATTTTGTTTCCAGCTTTCATTTACTTTTGGGTTTTAAGCACTATACTGCGAAACATTACTCTTAAGTAAATAGCCACCTCACACAGAGTACACTCTCGAAATAAAAAGTCGTCCCTGGGTTGATAATTAATGTGAGTTAATTAGGAGTTCACAAGACACCTTTTTATCGCTCCACACATATGTATTTTATGGGTTATGCTCTCACATTGTTTATTTTCTTTGTGTAAGAATTCGTATGCAGGTAATTTCTGTACAGGGTTAAAACATACATTTGGTATCGGAGTTGTTTTGGCTTCAAGGGGACACCTTTGTTGTTGAGGGGTTTCGCTCGGGCCTGTGGTAGACCCTGTTCAGTGGGAGATCTGTGAGATCGATTCTTGTGGTGAAAGAAGATGGCGAGCAGTGGAAAGATCGAGATTGAGAAGTTCAATGGTCAGAGTTTTGAGTTGTGGAAACTCAAGATGGAGGATCTGTTGGTCGATAAAGATCAGTGGATTGCGGTAGATCCAGGTACTAAACCATCGGGAGTGACCGATGAAGAATGGAAGAAATTGGATCGGAAGGCAAAGAGCACAATACGATTGTGTGTCTCAGATTCAGTATTGCTGAATGTATCAGGGGAAGCTACGGCAAAGGCTTTGTGGGTCAAGCTAGGGACTTTGTACCAATCTAAGTCTCTGGTGAATAAACTGTTGCTGCGGAAAAAGCTGTATAACCTGAGGATGAAAGATGGAGACTCGGTGACAGAGCATCTGAATGCGTTTAATACTGTGGTAAGTCAATTATTATCTGTTAATATTAAAATTTCAGATGAAGATAAGTGCATCAGTCTATTGTGTTCTCTACCAGATTCGTGGGATAGTCTGGTTATTGCAATAGGTAGCAATGCGACTGCTTTGCAGTTTGATGAAATAGTCTCAGCCTTACTGACGGAGGAGATGAAACGGAAGAATATGGACAACCAGAATGGTGATGCCTTGTCTATACGAGGACGGTCCCAGAACAGAAACAAAAATAAGTCATCGAGTGGGAGATCTAAATCTAGAGGGAGATCTAAATCTCTAGGAAAACCTACAAAGGTGGTGTGCTGGAAATGCATAAAGGAAGGGCACTTCAGAAGGGATTGTAAATTTAAAGCTCCTGATAAAGGAAAGGGATCTGATGATGCTCCTTCTGCAGAGGCGAAAACCACCTCAGATGAAGGTGGGGATGTGTACTTGCCTTCTTCAAGTACACATGTAGATCATGAGGCATGGTTGATTGACTCAGGTGCATCCTTTCACTTCACTCCCCATAGAGAGTGGTTCTGCGAGTATGAGAAATACGATGGTGGTGATGTCTTCTTAGGAGATGATAGGAAGGCTAGAATCATTGGTCGGGGAAAAGTAAAGTTGAAGTTGCAAGGTGGAAGGGTTAGAACACTTCCGGGTGTTCTACATATTCCTGAATTGGCCAGAAATCTGATTTCTGTAAGCATGTTGGATGATGCAGGTGTAAAGATGGTGTTCGAGAAAGATACCTGCAAGATGGTTCGAGGAGCACTGATATTGATGCGGGGAGTTCGGATTGAAACTCTGTACAAGCTGCAAGGTAGCACTGTTGTTGATGGGTGCAATAGTTCTATGGTTCCTGAAAATGGAGTAGAAAATCTAGTGGTCTCTGGAGAGAAGACCATGTTGTGGCATCAAAGGCTTGGACATATTGGAGAGAAGGGCCTTCGAATAATTCATGGTAAAGGTATGGTAGAAGGTATGAATGATAGCTCTCTGGATTTTGATTTCTGTGAAAATTGTGTGTATGAGAAGCAGAATCGAGTGAGTTTCCCCTCTGGTGGTAAGAGGACGAAACAGATATTAGAGCTTGTGCACAGTGATGTGTTTGGACCTGTGAAGGTTCCATCACTGGGTAAGTTTGTGTACAATGTATCATTCATAGATCACTTCTCAAGGAATACATGGATATATTTCCTTAAGAAGAAATCTGAAGTCTTTGACAGGTTTAAAGAATTTAAGGCTCTGGTGGAAAATCAGACAGAGAAGAAGATAAAGGTGCTGAGGACAGATAATGGTGGAGAATTTTGCAGCAAGGAATTTGAAGAATTTTGTAAGAAGTGTGGTATAGCACGGCAGAAGACTACTCCATATACACCTCAGCAAAATGGAGTTGCAGAAAGAATGAACAAGACGTTGATGGAAAGGGCAAGAAGCATGCTCAGTGGTGCCCGGTTAGGACAGGAATTCTAGGCAGAGGCGGTGGATACTGCACGTTACCTGATCAACAGATCACCCTCATCAGCGTTGGAGGATACGACTCCACAAGAATTATGGACTGGTAAGAAACCCTCTCTTTCACATCTGAGGGTATTTGGATGCGATGCATATGTACATGTTCCAAAGGAGAAACGAACCAAGTTGGATAGTAAATCTGAAAAGTGCACCTTTATTGGGTATAAGGATGGTTTAAAGGGTTATAAGCTTTGGAACCCAGTCACACAGAAGGTTGTGTACAGTCGAGATGTGGTGTTCAGAGAGGTAAAAGATGTTATTCAATCTGAAGTCCAACCAAAGGAACCTGAGAAGATAGAGTTTGAGCCAAAGGAGGAAGAATCAGACTCTGCAACAGAGGAGGAATCAGAAGATGAAGAGCCACAAACTCCGGCTATGAGAAGATCAGGTCGAGAAAGAAGGCAGCCAGAAAGGTATAGTCCATCTGCTTTCAGTTCAAATTTTGCTTTGTCTGTTACTGATGATGATCCCAGAACTGTGAAGGAAGCAGTGGATTCAGAGGATGGAAAACTCTGGAAAGAGGCCATGGTTGATGAAATGGCATCTTTGCACAAAAATGAGGCTTGGGATCTGGTAGAGTTGCCGGAGGGAAGGAAACCCATTGGCAGCAAATGGGTGTTCAAGAAGAAGACTAATGCAGAAGGAAAAGTGGAGAAATACAAAGCTCGGTTGGTAGCAAAAGGTTATTCCCAGGTGCCGGGAATTGATTTTGGTGATATTTTTTCTCCTGTTGCCAAGGTAGCTTCTATTAGATTACTTTTATCTGTTGCTGCTGATTTTGATTTTGAGGTAGACTAGATGGATGTGAAGACAGCATTTCTTCATGGGGATTTGGAAGAGGAAATCTACATGAGGCAACCTGAAGGCTTTGTGGTGAAGGGTAAGAAAGAACTGGTATGCAAGTTAAAGAAGTCTTTGTATGGGTTAAAACAGTCACCAAGGATGTGGTATCAGAAATTTGATACATTTATACGGGAACTTGGCTTCACCAGAAGCAAAGCAGATCATTGTGTGTATTTTAAATTAATTGGTGACCGTGTTATTTATATGGTCTTGTATGTGGATGATATGTTGCTGGTTGGAAATGACAAAGAAATTATCCAGGATTTGAAGACCCAATTTTCCTCCAAATTTGACATGAAAGATCTTGGTGCTGCAAACTATATTTTGGGCATGGAAATTAAAAGAGATCGGGCAAAGAGGAAGCTCTGGTTAAACCAGAGGAAGTATGTCGAGACAATACTGCAGAGGTTTAATATGCAGGATAGTAAACCGGTGAAGGTTCCTATTCCTATAGGTGTGAGGTTATATGTTGAACAGTGTACCAAGACACAAGAAGAGGAAGAGGACATGTCCCGTGTTCCATATGCAAGTGCAGTCGGTAGCCTGATGTATGCAATGGTCTGTACTAGACCAGACATTGCACATGCAGTGGGAGTATTGAGCAGGTGTATGTCAAAACCTGGGAAGGAGCACTGGACAGCAGTGAAGCGAGTTTTCAGGTATTTGCGTGGCACTAGTGATTATGGTTTGTGCTACCAAGGAAGACCAGGATTGGACAAAGTGTTGGATATTCATGGTTTTGTTGATGTAGACTGGGCTGGAGATCTGGATCAGAGAAGATCTACAACTGGGTATGTTTTTAACCTATTTGGAGGTGCAGTCAGTTGGATGAGTAAGAAACAATCTGTAGTGGCACTATCAACTATAGAGGCAGAATACATGGCAGCCACTCATGCAAGCAAGGAAGCAGTTTGGTTGCAGAGATTGTGTTCAAGTATGGGGTTAGTACAGGGAGCTATAAGAATAGACTGTGACAACCAAAGTGCAATTTTCTTGGCAAAGAACCCTGCTTATCATTCAAAGACAAAGCACATTGATGTTCAGTATCACTTTTTGAGGGATATGATAGAAGACAAAAAGGTGTTGCTGGTAAAGGTGGACACTTTGAAGAATACTGCAGATGCATTAACAAAATCTGTGAGCTCTGAGAAGTTCTCTTGGTGTAGAGAAACAATGGGTGTTTCAGGGCTGGAAAAATGACTAAGCTCTCCTGTGGCCCCCTGTGGAAAGAAAACAACAAGTGGGAGATTGTTGGGTTGTGTTATATTCTTTCCACGACTAACCGACGTAGTTAAACGGGGGGTTAGAGGGGGGCGGTAGCCCCCCTTCGTTGCGCCGATTGTGCAGCGGGGGGGTCACAGGGGGGTTTGAGGGGGGCGGGTAGCCCCCCTCTACAGGGTCCGGGGTAGCGCCCCGGGAAAATTTTTCTTGGACCCTATATTAGGTTGGGCGAACCTACCTATGGTTTTGTGCATGATTTTCGCACATGGTATTGGACGCGATGGTTTTTCGGTCCATGGTATTGGATTCTTCGGCATGTATAAATATGTATTGTAACATTGAAAGGAAAATAATGAAAAATCAAGCTGGTAGTCCCGGTTTTGGGATCCAGGGAAAAATCTCTGTGCATATGTGTTTTATGGGTTATGCTCTCGCATTGTTTATTTTCTTTGTTTAAGAATTCGTATGCAGGTAATTTCTGTACAGGGTTGAAACCTATAGATACTTGTCCACATGGGACTGCCCGGTACAGTTATTACAAAGCTTTTTCCCCTCTTCCATATCTTCAATATGCACCTTGTTACAACTTTTACATAAGGCTTTCCCACATCCCTGCATCCACATAGAACGCAATCTGACAACTTGATCAACATTTAAAAACTAAATAATTTTAGAACATGCACACTATCAATGTCCCACTCCCAATATGTACCAAAAATTGGCATGTTGAAGAATACATCAACAAGTCACTTAGACAACTTACCAAGAACATGCATCATTTGATACATATTCAGATGCATTTGCAATGCAAGTCAACAAATTAGCAGGGAGGTTAGATTAAATCTCAACAAGAGGTTTGTCCAAGCCCTCACCTCAAGGTTTTATATTAATAACCATGACTGGAGAATCTTCATGATGCACCGTTACATCAGCTAAAATAAGAAAATATAATCATTGACTCTATAAAAATCCATTTTATAAAGTTCGTTCAAAGAGCAAAGATGATTTTCATTTTAGTAGAGAAGAAAATACAATGCATGAATTGGATTGCAAGTTGAACTTATAGTATGTCCTAACCTTTAGTAGTTGAACTACTAGGAAATAAAAATCCTTATTAGAAGATAATGAAAAGAAAATCATAAGCTTTTGAATATGGATGATGATCTTGATTTCATAGAGTGTTATAACTTTGTTCATTATACATTTTATTTCATTCAATTTTGATGCTTTACTTCCAAATTAGGTGTTTTCTTTGTTGGAGATAGAAATTTTTACATCTAGGTTGAACCATTAATGATGCCCACAATGAAGGGGCATGTAGCTTAGTAGTACAACATCATATTGGCCAAGGGAAAATCTGTGGTTCAAATCTTAGTATGAATACCTTTTAAGATGGGGATAGAGCTAGTTTTGCTTGGGGTTGGCTAGGAGACCTTAGCCAAAATGTGGACTAATGAAGGTGCTGGAAATAAGAATTGACACTTCTAGGCTGAACCATTAAGGGTGTCTCTCATGAAGGGGCAAGTGGCTCAGTGTTTGAGAAATCCAACTAGCTAGGGACTTGAAGTTCAAAAAAATTTCAAGTAACAGATAATAGTTAATTAGCCTATTGTGCTAGGCCAAATAGCCAAATGGTGGATGACCTACATTTGAAAGTGTTTGCTGACCAATATTCAGTCCTCGCCTAGGTTCAAAACTCAGCTAACCCACCTTACGAATGGGTAAGTCGCTCAATGTTAGAGAAAACCAATAAGCCAGGGAATTTAATGTTTCATAAAATGTTTCAAGTAACATACAATACTTAATTATCCCATTAAGCTAAGTAAAATGGTGGACGACTTATATGGGAAGAAAATATAATATTGCACAATAAGGCATGAGGACATGGTCGGGGGAAACTAAATTATAGTAGATTGGACTCAAAGGACAATCATACCACAATAGGAAAGATGAGATGATATAATTGAGGCTTCAATATTGTTTCCCCATATTTCCTTGGAAGCTTTTGATACTAAAAGCATCCCATTAGGGACATGTGACCCAAAAGGATCCTATGAAAATAAGAAATGTGTTTCATATTCAAAATATAGAAATATTTAATCAACTACGATTGAATCACTAATATAACAAAGACATAAAAGTGTTGCACGAGTAAACCAATAATTTGATAAAACTTTGGGATGTTTAAAAGACAGAACTTGTAGCCTTAAAAAATAACTAACAACTAATACAAAAAAATATAGTAAGTAAAAATGGATTGACTAAGTAATTAAAAAATAAAACAAATGCATAAATAAAATGCCAAATTAATCTTAATGGCATGTTAGTCTAATTTTACAATAAGTAGCGTTCATAATGTAGCAAGTCATTGTGAATGAAGTACAACTATTTAATGTAACCTACTTTATTCTAGATAAAAACGAGAGACACTCAAAGTGGAAGAGAAAAAAGACTTCTTCAACTAGCCCAAAGGAAACGAATTATCAATAAATAGATAATTTCTTGAGAAGAAGCCATAGGAAAGTTGATTATATATATCTCTTTAAGTGTAGTAGTGGATTAAATCACATACGTTGGAAAATTTACGAACATTATAAAGGATTTAAAAATCCATTGCATAGAGGAAACTACTTCATAAAAGGTTTTTCGACCATGTGAAGCATTAGTGCCATACATGTAGAAAAAACCCAGACAAATATACATATATTAGGCTCAAGGTCAGTCCCTTGGATTTGACCCTTAACCTCGTCAGTGATAGGTAGAGAGTTCTCCTAATATTGAAAAAGGGAAAAATAAGGAAAGAAAAATGGTAGTAGTTAATTATCCGTTCTCGTGATAAGAGAAAAAAAGGAAAAGAAAAACAAGAAATAGATAATTAGTGGTTTCCAACTTTCCATTAGCATGGCTTAACATTTTTTGATGTATAAGTAAGAAGACCTTGACTTAACCGTGACTCACGAGTTGCTTTGTGGTGTGGAAAACAATAATGAAAAACACACTTATATATCTAAACAATCAAGTTCATGTGATAGTTAATGTGTTGTGGAAAATAATAATGCATAACACCTGAAGGAGAATTCACAACTCGTACATAGTATTTAGCATTTTGTAGAGGAAATCATGACAGGGAACCATCATCATGTTTTTTGCAGAAGAATATTTCCCTACAAATGATAATTGATTGAGAACTGTACATAAAACAATAAATATAGAACAGAGCAAACAAAGTAAAATAAAAACCCATTTAATAATGGAAAAAAACGAAATAGAGTAGATCAAATATAGTAAAGAGCATAACATAAGATACAATCGAAATATGTTTAATCGACCTTGAGTGAAGAAGGCTTTGTCCCATGCTATACTTTTCCCCAAATTACATTTTCCTGCTCTCATTTTCCTTTTAGACTGAACTACTTCTTTTATCATTGATTTATTTGTCTACCCTGCAATTAAGTACATCATTCAATGTTGAATGATTATCATTTTCTTTACCACCTTCTTTTGACTCTGCCATTGCAAAGTTATGATTAGTTCAATATTAGATAGTTGACAATATGAACACAAATATTTAATTATAAAATCTAATGAAAGGATGAGAAACAACTAAATGTTGGTATCAAATTAAGATGTACATACTCTTCCTCCATGGATGGTATAAGAGGGCTTCGAAAAAGGGTTTGAGGAGCAGTTCCAAATATTTGACATTTGTACAAACTATGAACAATATACGAAACCCACATCTCTTAAAAAGAAAATTGAGAAAGTGACTAGATATTATCCTGAAATAAGCTTCAAAAGTTTGGAAATTAAATGGTACAATCAATGAGAACATAATGGGAGTGTGAAAGAAAATCTTGTCACTCCTCTACTAAAAGTTGAAGAAAAACTAACTAGCCAATTAAAAAGTAGAGATAGTGCAAACATAGAACAAAAAATAAAACCTTATGAAGCTACAATGCTTAGGTCAAGGTGTGCTAGAGATAGAAATTAACTGATGAGAGAAAGAAGAAAAGCATTGCTCCTGATCTAAGTTGTCAATTATCATAACTGGAGAAATGCATTGATTAATGTTTAAATTATTAAAAATAAATAAAGGAAAAAAGCCTCATAGGAGACAACTAATTACAAATGACAACAAAATTTTGCATATATATGATTATTAGTAGCTAATTTACAGTGTCTTATAACATGACCAAATTTTAGTCATATTTCTTTTGCCATTAATTCATTTCAAACAATAACTAAAATTTGCATATATATGACCATTAGCAGCTAATTTATAGTATCTCACAACACGACCAACATTTTGGTCATATTTCTTTAGTCATTAATTGGTTTTCTCGGGTGATCATTTAGTAATATATTTTGTTGTATATTTGGTCATTAATTGTGCCAATTAATGACTAAATTAATGACCAAAGTTATCACTAAATTTACTATTAAATAATAAAATTGAGACAACCAATTAATGACTAAGCTAAAAATGGTTAAAAGTTGGCAGTGTTATAAGATACTGTAAATTAGCTACTATGGGCCACCAACCAAAAAATAGTTGTTTATATGCAAATTTTAGTCTTTTTTTAGTAACTTATTAGCTATTTTTTACTAGTCTAGCCTAAATAGAAGGAAACCTCTTCGTAATTAGTTTGATCTATGTTGGGAAGCCTTTGTTAAATCCATATCCATGCAGATGTGGGCATATGTAGTTATGTGGCTACTTTTCGTTTCTACGCTCTTGAAGTGGGATTTTCCCAAGGAATTTCTGATTTCCTTCAATGTTTAAAGCCCCCACCATAATAATTCACCAAAATGAGAACCACCATAATAAGATCTGTAAACAAAAGTAAACAATTTGTGATTTTTTCAGCATAAGATTGTGGGTTTTTTTTAAACGCACCTCATTTGTAGAGAGACTTTATATCCATATCCTTCTTCCTCCTATTAGAGATGTGTTGTTAGGTCCTTTTGAATTTCCTTTTCAAACAGAGTCAGTAGCCACTAGTAATTGATTGTCCAAATTCAGGGGATGACTCCTTGTATTTAGCTTGATCGCACTACGATCAACATCAATATCAATCAACTTTTCTGCCTCATAGATCTATGTTCATTCCTTCCTTTTCATTATTTGCTCCAGCCCACAACTATCTGGTCCTTCTTCTACTAGCAGCGGTGGATTCTCCCACAAACAAACAAGAGTATATATTGAGAAGTTCATCAAGAGGAACCCCTAATATATGATCACGCTTTATTTGTTAATTCCACTCCTCAAACCTTGGAGATTATCAGATACATCAAGAACTGAAAATTGATTATCTTAGTTGACAGTGGCAACACACATAATTTCTTCATAAACGAGAGAGAATGGAAGTGGCTCTGTCATAATTTCTTCAGAGGCAAGTGAGAATGGAAAGGGATAATAGGACAAGGAGACGTTGGCCCTAGAAAAAGATTAAATGGAGTAGTGGAATGGAAGAGTGTGTTACAAAAACTCCATAGAGAGAATACCGACAGAGACTATGCCCCTGGAGCCAAGTCGAGTAGATCAAGGAATTCCACTTGCCCCATCGAAGGTTAAGGTCTTGCAGTCATTATTTCTAGATAGAAGAAAACATATTCAAAAGAAAGGATTGACATATTCACACTCATTTGATCGAGAGCTCAGTCAATATAGTAAAACCTTTTTCGTACATGGAAATAGAACCAACAACCGACCATTTAGTTTAACGTGGGGAAATGCTCATGCGTGCATGGTTCATGTGGAGGACTAGAGTAGGTTTCCTAGATGACGTGAGTTTTAGGTTCACGCGAGAGATAGAGTTAACCTAAACGCAAGTTTTTGGCCATCATTCATAAATGTTTCTCTCGCTTCAGCAAGCCATCTTAGCTAACCTAAAAGCTAGTGACCTTCTCTAACCTTGACCTTCCTATTCCCTACACGAACTATTTCAATCTAACCCCTTTCATTAATTGGGGATTCCACCATTCCTTTCTGCCGCGGATTTTTTTTAATATCAGTGGTGTCATTGAGATTTCCATCACCCTGGAAAGTTCAACTATTATTGCAAACACAGATCAACATCCATCGTGGAATAGTGACACTTCAAGGAGGAAAATTGTGTGAGAAAAGTCTACCTGCAACTCTACATGTGTCTCCCTACTTCCTTTGGCCCTTAATATCTCTCAATCCGAGTCGATGGACCCTACCCATCTTTATATTTCCACCATGTGGCTTGAAAACTATTCATCAAATGAACTTTGGCTAAAATAAGTTTGTCACAACATTAAACGATTGATAAAATTAAATTTTTGCTAAAATAAGATTGTCACAACATTTTGTTGCATCTCATAAGTTAAGCTTGCAATAAGAGGTCCATATTTTTACAATAAAAAAATTTGGCTAAAAATTCCATTGATAAATATAGGCACTATAAAACTTTGGTTAAACCATAATTATGTAGAAAAGAATTAGTCAATGAAAAATTAAATTGAAGGTCAACGATCTATGGATTGATATAGTCCTCCTAAAGGCAGGGACTAATAAGAGCATGGTTGGAACCCTTAATTTTTGGGTGAGTTAAAGTGTTGACCAATTAATTTGCCTTTTTTATATTTGGTTTTCATTATCTTGATTTATAGAAGAGGAAAAAAAAAAACAAAAAAGAAAAAAAAAAAAAAAGGGAAAAAATTATGTAATTCAGATTTTATTTTATTTTCATTATATTTTTCATACTTGTCAACTTTATTGTACTAAATTTTCCTATAACACTTTGTAAATAATTTTTTATTTAATATAAAGTTTTGTATAACATTAATGTTGAAAATAAGTATAAAAAAATAAATGAGATAGTTTTGTTTGTTTTGAGAAAATGAAAAATACTTAAAAAGAAAGGATAAAATAAGAATTGGAAAAGTTTCAAGTTATTTTAAAGGAAATGAGAAATAAATTAATTCAACAAATTACTTAAAAGTATAAGTGAACATTTTCATAACCAGTGGGCTAAGAAATCTTTATTAAAGAAACATGTTGCAAGTTTTAACGAGGAATTGAGAAGGAATAAAAGGGTATTAATGATTACATACACATTTTTCTTAAAAATGTATTATTTGTTTCATAACTAATAACATATATATGGATATATTTTATGAAAACGATTGTTTATTGTTTGAAAAAAATTAGAGTTGGATAATGAAAACTTTATTTAATGAACACTAAATCAAGTATGTCCAAATGTAACTAAGTTTTTAAGATTAAAAATGGATCATCTTAATTAATTATGGATTAACTAAATAACTTAGAGCCCAAAACATATCGCACATAATATATAAGCTTCAAACAAAACACTAAGAAATGTGAACTAGTTATAAAATTATTATGCATCCATTGAAATTATCAGAGTTTAAGATAGTGTGACTCAAAAAATGTAATTTAATTTGAAAAATCTCTCTATATGAATAGTGAAAACGAACCGAGTTATCGCAAATAATTCACATATTAAAATGACATAAAATATGATTCTATCATAATAAATAAAATCATGTTAGAAGAATTGATATTCATATCAAAGGGTCAATGATTCACTAACAAAGATGATGAATTCTTTATATGTCTGGTTTCCCTTGAGATGTTTGAATAACATAATAGTGGGTTTCTCATCACTACTTCTAAGCAACCCTCATGAATATTGAGCAACAACTATGTAAGTTAACATGCATAGGTTGTTCGACATTTGAAAAAGCATGGATGCATGTTATCATTGGTTTTTTGGATGCCCTTGGAAAAATGTTTATAGGGTGAGGAAGATTCAGGTTACAGTTCTTTGTTATCTTTTCCTCCCATTCAATACTCTCCACCTCTTGCAACATCTATCAAAGAGAAAATTGGACATGTAAGCAGCCATATACACCTTGGAAGAAGTGCATCAAATGTACTGAGGAAAGGGTACAGTAGTTATGATGAACTTAATGAACTAGATTTGATCTAATATTCACCCTATGGGCGCTATCAGTTAAAGATTTATTAAACTAAAGGTATTACAGACTCATGTGCTAGTGTGTGTGTTTTGTGTTATTGAAACAACGGATCGATCAGATTGCCAATACACAGAAAATGAAATGGAAAGACAACAGAGAAATACAGTAAGCAACACAAATACATAAACAGTTTTAATAAGGAGTTCACCCTACTCTCCAGCGCTACGTCTCTGATCCAGCTTCAGTGGTGGCCTTGTTTTATTATGTCTTTCAGCAGAGAAATTACAATACAGGGAATCAATATGAGTTATCCTAAAGCAGATTTAGCTTGGCAGTGTGGTTCTTGGACTCCCTAAGCCACTCAGAGTACACAGACTCTTCTTCATCCTACCAGCTCTGTGACCCTTGGTCTATAGTGGAAAGAGCCAAACGTGATGCTCAGTCCGAACAGATTCCTCTATAAGAAGGCTTAAATCCTCAAGCTCTCTGGTGCTCAATGCTGCCTGTGGTCAGCTCAGCCCTTTGTCTCTTCTGCTTGGCTTTATTGTTCTCTTTGTACAGTCCTCCTCTCAGGGTTCACTATTCACTGTCTCTCTCGGTTGCTTGGACTCTTCTCAATTCTGATTCCAAATCTAACTGATTCCACTGTCTCTTTTCATGGCTTTAGCCATTCGACCCCTATGCCTGTTCGGTTCCTTTTCTGCCAATGTCAACTCAGCTTTTGCAGCTACAGTTGGAGTTCCCTACATTTGGCGTCATCATGAAAGCTCAGGGAGTGGCCACTTGTCCTTCTCTAAATGGTGCCGGCATGCTTCGCCAGTTCGTTTCTTTAGTTATGCTGTGGATGCATCCTTCTTCCACCATGGCGGTCAAATGGATTCCAAATCCGATTCAGAACACAGCTTAATTCCCTATTGATTCTGCTTCCTTCCATTGGGTGCAATCTCACCTGTCCGATCTGGGCCCTCCAAATCTGACACCATATGCACGTTTTGTGCGGTTGACTTGCTCGACCGATACTGCGCGATCAATGGTGGTTTTCTCTTACCTCTGCCTACCACGCATTGATTGGTGTATGGAATCGCTCCGCTCCTATCCAAAACCTCTTACCATTCAAGGGCACCCTAATCAAAACCGTCGGTTTTCTAGAGCATGGGTCAGTAGTCCTCCGGCTCCGCCACGCGACCGGGTGCTTGGGCTTTCCCATTTTGGCCCTGTTCACTTAGTGATGCGTGATTAGCGCTAATTTCACATCGCTAACCGAATAGGGCCAAAATGGGAAAGCCTGAGCACCCGGTTGTGTGGGGGAGCTCGAGGACTGCGGGCGAGAAAAGGTAAAAGCGCTAAAGTACAAGGCAGGAACCGCGCTCTGGAAAACCGATGGTTTTGATGCGGGCGCCCTTCAATGGTAAGAGGTTTTGGATGGGAGCAGAGCGATTCCATACATCGATCTATGCGTGGTAGGCAGGGGTGAGAGAAAATTGTCGTTGATCAGACGCTATCGGTCGAGCAAGTCAACCGCATGAAACGTGTGTATGGCATCATATCTAGAGGGCCCAAATCGGACAGCTGAGATTACGTATGATGAAAAGAACTGGAATCAACAAGGAATTCAGCTGCATTCTGAACGGGGATTGTGTAGGCGCTGCCCCGGACCCCATAAAGTGGGGTTACGGGTGCCCTTTAAACCCCCTGTTAACTACGTGGAAATAATATAACATAACCCAACATTCTCCCACTTGTTGTTTTCTTTCCACAGGGGGCCACAAGAGAGCTTACTCAATTTTCCAGCCCTGAAATGCCCATTGTCTCTCTACACCAAGGGAACTTCTCAGAGCTCATAGATTTTGTCAATGCATTTGAAATATTCTTCAAAGTGTCCACCTTTACCAGCAACACCTTTTTGTCTTCTATCATATCCCTCACAAAGTGATACTGAACATCAATTTGCTTTGTCTTTGAATGATAAGCAGGGTTCTTTGCCAAGAAAATTGCACTTTGGCTGTCATAGTCTATCCTTATAGCTTCCTGTACTAACCCCATACTTGAACACAATCTTTGCAACCAAACTGCTTCTTTGCTTGCATGAGTGGCTACCATGTATTCTGCCTCTGTAGTTGACAGTGCCATTACAGATTGTTTCTTACTCATCCAACTGAATGCACCTCCAAATAGGTTAAACACATACCCACTTGTAGATCTTATCTGATCCAGATCTCCAGCCTAGTCTGCATCAACAAAGCCATGAGTATCCAACACTCTATCTAATCCTGGTCTTCCTTGGTAGCACAAACCATAACCACTAGTGCCACGTAAATACCTGAAAACCTGCTTCACTGTTGTCTAGCGCTCCTTCCCTGGTTTTGAAAAAGCTGCTCAATACTCCCACTGCATGTGCAATGTCTAGTCTAGAACATACCATTGCATACATCAGGCTACCAACTGCACTTGCCTATGGAACACAGGACATGTCCTCTTCGTCTTCTTGTGTCTTGGGACACTATTCAATAGATAACCTCACACCCACAGGAATAGGAACCTTCATCGGTTTACTATCCTACATATTAAACCTCTGCAATATTGTCACGACATACTTCCTCTGGTTTAACCAGAGCTTCCTCTTTGCCTAATCTCTTTTAATTTGCATGCCCAAAATATAGTTTGCAGCACCAAGATCTTTCATGTCAAATTTGGAGGATAATTGGGTCTTCAAATCCTGGATAATTTCTTTGTCATTTCCAACCAGCAACATATCATCCACATACAAGACCAGATAAATAACACGGTCACCAATTAATTTAAAATACACATAGTGATATGCTTTGTTTCTGGTGAATCCAAGTCCCCGTATAAATGTATCAAATTTCTGATACCACATCCTTGGTGACTGTTTTAACCGATACAGAGACTTCTTTAACTTGCATAGCATTTCTTTCTTACCCTATGTTGCAAAGCCTTCGGGTTGCTTCATGTAGATTTCCTCTTCTAGATCCCTGTGAAGAAACGTTGTCTTCACATCCATTTGTTCTACGTCAAAATCAAAAGCAACAACAATAGATAAAAGTGGTCTAATAGAAGCTACCTTGGCAACAGGAGACGAAATATCACCAAAATACATTCCCGACACCTGGGAATAACCTTTTACTACCAACTGAGCTTTGTATTCCTCCACTTTTCCTTCTGCATTTGTCTTATTTTTGAGCACCCATTTGCTACCAATGGGTTTCCTTCCAGTCAGCAACTCCATCAGATCTGAAGCCTCATTTTTGTGCAAAGATGCCATTTCATCAACCATGGCCTCTTTCCAAAGTTTTCCATCCTCTTAATCCACTGCTTCCTTCATAGTTCTAGGATCATCATCAGTGATAGACAAAGCAGATGGACTATACCTTTCTTGCTACCTTCTTTCTCGAATTGATCTTCTCATAGCTAGAGTTTGTGGCTCTTCATATTCTGATTCCTCCTCAGCTGTAGAGTCTGATTCTTCCTTGTTGAGCTCAAACTCTATGTTCTCCGGTTCCTTTGGTTGGACTTCAAATTTAATAACATATTTCACGTCTCTGAACACCACATCTCAGCTGTACACAACCTTCCTTGTTAGTGGGTTCCAAAGCTTATAACCCTTTAAACCGTCCTTATACCCGATAAAGATGCACTTTTCAAATTTACTATCCAACTTGGTTCGTTTCTCCTTCGGAACATGTACATATGCAGCAAATCCAAATACCCCCAGATGTGAAAGAGAGGGTTTCTTACCAGTCCATACTCCTTGTGGAGTTTTATCCTCCAACATTGATGAAGGTGACCTATTAAACAGGTAACATGCAGTATCCACCACCTCTGCCCAGAATTTATGTCTTAACCTGCCATCACTGAGCATGCTTCTTGCCCTTTCCATCAACGTCTTATTCATTCTTTCTGCGGCTCCATTTTGCTGAGGTTTATATGGAGTATTCTTCTGCCGTGCTACACCACACTTCTTAAAATATTTTCAAATTCCTTACTGCAAAACTCTCCACCGTTATCTGTCCTCAGCACCTTTATCTTCTTCTCTGTATGGTTTTCCACTAGAGCCTTAAATTCTTTAAACCTGTTAAAGACTTCAAATTTCTTCTTAAGGAAATACATCCATGTATTCCTTGAGAACTAATCTATAAATGATACATAGTACATAGACTTACCCAGTGATGGAGCCTTCACAGGTCCAAACACATCACTGTGCACAAG
Source organism: Pinus tabuliformis (assembly GCA_031772625.1). Lineage (NCBI taxonomy): Eukaryota > Viridiplantae > Streptophyta > Pinopsida > Pinales > Pinaceae > Pinus > Pinus tabuliformis. The sequence goes on along the minus strand of CM062820.1, from coordinate 880,234,758 downwards.
CTCTAATATCTATTTCGCCCTCTTACTACCAGAGGGGAAACTCAACCGATTCTACTTCTCACATACACAATTTTTACAGAAATCAAAATCTAGAGAGATATTACTCATACCTTCTACTACACCTTTACCATGAAGTATTTGAAGGCCCCTCTCTCCAATATGTCCAAGCCTTTGATGCCACAACATGGTCTTTTCTCCAGAGACCATTAGATTTTCTGCTCCACTTTTAGGAACCACAAAACTAATGCACCCATCAATAACATTGCTACCTTGAAGCTTGTACAAAGTTCCAATCCGAACTCCCCGCATCAATACCAGTGCCCCCTGAACCATTTTGTAGGTCTCCTTCTCAAACACTGTTTTTACACCTGCATCATCCAACTTGCTTACAGAAATCAGATTTCTGGTCAATGTAGGAATATTCAGAACACCCGTAAGTGTTCTAACCATCCCGCCCTGCAACTTCAACTTTATTTTTCTGCAACCAATGATTCTAGCCTTCCTATCATCCCCCAAGAAAACATCACCACCATCATATTTCTCATACTTGGAGAACCACTCTCTATGGGTAGTGAAGTGAAAGGATGCACCTGAGTCAATCAACCATTCCTCATGATCTACATGTGTACTTGAAAAATCCAAGTAGACATCCCCACCTTCATCTGAGGTGGTTTTCGCCTCTGCAGAAGGAGCCTCATCAGATCCCTTTCCTTTGTTAGGAGCTTTAGATTTACAGTCCCTTTTGAAGTGGCCTTCCTTTTCGCATTTCTATCACACCACCTTTATAGGTTTTCCTGGAGATTTAGATTTCCCTCTAGATTTAGATCTCCCACTCGATCACTTATTTTGTTTCTATTCTGGGAACGTCCTCGTACAGACAAGGCATCACCATTATGGCTCTCCATATTTTTCCATCTCATCTCCTCCGTAAGCAAGGCTGAGACTATTTCATCAAACTACGAGGCAGTTACATTGCTACCAATTCCAATAACCAGACCATCCAACGAATCTGGTATAGAACACAACAAACTAATGCACATATCTTCATCTGAAATTTTAATTTCAATAGATGCTAAATGACTTACCAGAGTATTAAATGCGTTCAAATGCTCTGTCACCGAGTCTTCATCTTTCATCCTCAGGTTAAACAACTTTTTCCACAGGAATAGTTTATTCACGAGAGACTTAGATTGGTACAAATTCCCTAACTTGTATGACAAAGCCTTCACGGTAGCTTCCCCTGATACATTCAACAATATTGAATCTGAGACACACAATCGTATTGTTCTCTTTGCCTTCTGATCCAACTTCTTCCATTCTTCATCAGACACTCCCATTGGTTTAGTACCTGGATCTACTGCAATCCATTGATCTTTATCCACCAACAGATCCTCCATATTGAGTTTCAACAACTCAAAAATCTGACCATTAAATTTCTCGATCTCTATCTTCCCACTGCTCGCCATCTTCTTTCACCACTAGAATCGATCTCGCAGATCTCCCACTGAACGGGGTCTACCACAGGCTTGAGGACAACCCCTCAGCAATGAAGGTGTCCCCTTGACACATCCACGACCTAACTGAAGAAACGAACCAACGAAGCATGCTGGCACCATTTATAGGAGGACAAGTGGCCACTCCTTGAGTTTTCATGATGATGCCAAATGCAGGGAACTCCAAGTGCAGTTGTAGAAGGTGAATCGACACAGGCGGAAGAGGAACCAAACAGACATAGGGGTCGAATGGCTAAAGCCATGAATAGAGATAGTCAAATCAATTAGATTTGGAATAAGAATTGAGAAGAGTCCAAGCGACCAAGAGAGACAGTGAACAATGAACCCTGAGAGGAGGACTGAACACAGAGAATAGTAAAGCCAAGGAGAAGAGACAGAGGGTTGAGCTGACCACAGGTAGCGTCAAGCACTAGAGAGCTTGAAGATTCAAGCCTTCCCATAGAGGAATATGTCTGGACTAAGAATCACATTTGGGTCTTTCCACTGTAGACCAAGGGTCACAGAGCTGGTAGGGCGAAGGAGAGTCTGTGTACTCTCAGTGGCTTGGGGAATCCAAGAACCACCCCGCCAAGCAAAATACACTTCAGGAGAAGTCATATTGAGTCCCTGTATTGTAATTTCTCTGTTGAAAGACACAATAAAACAAGGCCACCACTGAAGCTGGACATGAGACGTAGCCTTGGGGATTAGGGTGAACTCCTTTTTAAAATTGTTTGTGTGTTTGTGTTGCTTACTGTATTTCTCTGTTGTCTTTCCATTTCTTTTTCTATGTATTAGCAATCTGATTGATCCGTTGTTTCAATAACACATAACACACACACGAGCACATGAGTCTGTAATACCTTTATTTTAATAAATCTTTAACCCATGGCACCCATAGTGTGAATATCAGATCAAGTGGTATCGGAGCTTAATGGTTGTAAGGTTAGAAAAGCTTGTGTTGGTATAAGTTGTGAATGCTCACAGGATCAAAGCTCAAATTAGGAGAAGGAGAGTTGGTGGAAACTAATCCTGAAATTGGGAGAGTCTATCCTCGAAAGACCATGTCAGAAGAAAGTTCTATGGGGCCAGACCCTCAATTCATAGAAAGTTTCCTAGCTATGAAGTCCATCGTTGAAGAAATGTACGGAGACTTTAGAAATCAAAAGGTGGAAGATGCATCAAGCTCTAAGCAAGAGAAAGGAGAAGATGAGTCTCACTTCCATGATAACTCCAAAGGAAAAGGGAAAGAGGAAAACTTTCTCACACCTCCTAATAGCCCTATACATAATAAGAAAGAATCTTTGATTAAGTTAGATGTTAAATTTGATTTTCTTATATATGATGGAGAGACAAATACTGAAAATTGGACAATTGGATTAGAAAAATTGATGTATATTGCAGGGTACAGAACATAAACTCATACGAGAGTAAGATTCAGTTGGCAAGCCCATCCCTAGGAGGCACTGCCTTGGTTTGGTGGGAAGGTAGAACCCAAGCTGATATGAAAAGCCATGGTAAGACCATCTATGTCTAGAGTGACTTCGTTTCTGCAATCGGGAAATAGTTCTATCCATTGGCCTACATGCAGCAGGCCATGATAAGTTGGAAAACTCTTCAGAAATTGAAGGCGAAAAGTGTGAAAGGGTATAGTCAAGAGTTCAGAAAGAGAGCATTGACATTGGGTATCTCACTCGACTCACCAGAGACTCTTTTGAAGTACATTGGTGGTCTACAAAACTACATGAGGCATACCATCCTCATGTTTAATCCCACTAGTATATATGGGGTGTCTGTATAAGCTACTCATCTAGATGCTAGAAGAAAGAAGGGCAATCCAGAAGTTTGGGGACCATCCCAACCCACTGTAAGCAAAAGCAAGGAGAAAAGAAAATAGAAGTGGAAATCAAGAAAGGCTAACACTGCACAGAAAGCCAAAGCTTCATGCACTCACTATAAAAATGAGGGGCATGATGATGAGCATTGTTGGATTCTGCATCCAAAGCTGAGACCTAAGAAGTCTGAGGGAAAGAAGAGGAAGACATCTGTAGCTATTCAGAGAGATTTAGGATCAGACTCAGGAGGTGAAACAACCATAGCAACCACAGGTATAAAAGGTAAGAATTCTGAAGCATCTACTAGTAATTTTTCGCAATCTATTATTGATGAAGAAAATGAGAGAAAAAGACATGAGCTTTTCCATATTCGAGTTATTTCCAAAAATCAAAAGATTGATATGTTGTTTGATAGTGGCTCTCAAGTAAATTTGATTTCTCAGGCAATTGTAAAGAAATTGGGATTAGCAACTACACCTCACAAGAAACCATACCCATTAGGATGGTTGAATGATAAGGCACAACTACAAGTGACTAGATAGTGCAAACTCAAGTTTTCTTTTGGGTCAGCATTTGTAGATGACGTTGAGTTAGACATAATTCCTTTGGATATATGTGGAATTTTTTTAGGAAGTCCTTACTTGTACGATAGAAAGGATACTTTCTATAGAGTTGAGAACGAGTATCTACTGGTTAAAGATGGAATCGAATACTTTGTAAGAGCTCATAAGCTCAAGAATAATTATACTCTCATAAAATTGGGACAGATGAAAAAAATGATTAATTCATGCAATCAATTCTTATTGATGGTTGTAAAGGAAAAGAAACCTGATAAAACCAATGTATTTGAGGGCTGTAATGCTGAAAAACACGTTGATATAGAAAAGGTTGTTTCAGAGTATGATATCTTGTTTCAAGAACCTAAAGGTCCGCCACCCAAAAAGGGAATAATACATGATATTATTTTGCACCAAGATGTTTCATTGCCTAAAATTGGGATGTACAGGTTGTTTGCTTTAGAGAATGCTGAAATCGAGAAGAAAGTGCAGAAGTTGCTCGAGAAGGGCTTCATTAGGCCTAGCACATCACCATGTGGGTCACCAATCGTTTTGGTGAGAAATAAAGATGCCATGTGGAGAATGTGCATTGATTACCGAGTACTGAATAAGATAACAATCAAGAATCGTTAACCCCTTCCTCGCATAGATGATCTCTTAGATCAAATAAAAGAAGCTGTTTATTTCACCAAGCTAGATTTTCACAATGGATACCATCAGGTTAGAGTTGCAGAGCAAGATGCATGGAAGACTGCTTTAAAAAAAAGTAGGGATTGTATGAATGGCTAGTTATGCCTTTTGGCTTAACTAGTGCTCCTACTATTTTCATGAGATTAATGAATGATGTACTCTGACCTTTTCTTGATGATTTTGTTATTGTGTATCTGGATGATATTCTGAGTTTTAGTAAAATGTGGGAAGAACATTTAAAGCATGTTAAGTAGACATTAGATGTTTTTAAAAGAGAAAAACTTTATGTTAAACTCTCGAAATGTGAATTTGGAAAAACATCTCTAGACTACTTGGGTCACCTAGTAGGGGGAGGTGAATTGAAAATAGATCCGTCCAAAGTGGCATTCATCGTAAACTGGCCTAAACCCAGGTCTGCTAGAGAAGTGAGAAGATTCTTAAGAGCAGCACAATATTAGAGGAAGTTCATCTCTAACTTCTCCACAATTGCAGCTCCCTTGCATGCTTTAACATGATTGAATAAGGTGTTTCAGTGGGGAGGCAAACATCAGAAAGCCTTCGACACCTTGAAAGAAAAGATAAGTACAACACCTGTACTAGCACTGCCAGATTTGCCGAGACCATTTGAGATCCAAGATGATGCCAGTGACTATGCTATGGGATCAGTGTTGACACAGCACGACAAACCCATATGTTATCATTCTGAGACTTTTAATCCTGCATTACTTAACTATCCTACATATGATAAAGATTTGTATGCATTAGTTTAGAGTGTGAAGAAGTGGAAACATTATTTAATGGGCAAAGAGACAGTAATACGTATTGATCACCAGCCACTCCAATATCTACACTCCCAAACTAAGTTGCAACAATCAAGACATTACAAGTGGATGGGTTTTCTACAACAGTTTCATTTAGTCATCAGATATAAAAGGGGCATACATAACAAGGTTGGAGACATGTTATCTGGACCCATTATAAATGCATCTACCATACTTAAGCATAATTCTCTACTACATGAAAGCTACATAGAAAAATATTTTCAGGATATGGATTTTAAAGTTGTATATGCAACTTTTAGTCAAGGCAAAAGAGTATAAGAATTGGAATATCATATAAAGGACCAACTCTTATACCATTGTGGGAAACTCTACGTTCCACAAACTGAGAGGATAAAGATAATTAGGGAAGCACACACTTCTCTGATATCAGGTCACTTTGGGGTAAGAAAAATAGTTGCACAGCTGCAAAGATTCTCTTATTGGCCAAAAATGAATGAGACAGTTTCTAGATATGTAAGAGGGTGTGCCATGTGTGCTAAAAGTAAGCCCAACAATAGAAAACTAGGCTTGTGCACTCCATTTCTAGTTTCTTCTCACCCTTGGGAAAGTGTTTCCATGGATTTTGTAGGAGGAATGCCTAAATCTAGGAAAGCTCATGATTATCTATACGTTATTGTGGATAGGTTTAGTAAAATGTGCATTTTGATACTTTGTAGTAAACAAGTCACATATAAACAGACTACAAATTTGTTCTTTGAACATGTATGGGTTCATTTTGGATTGCCCACTTCAATTGTATCTGATCAAGACACCCAATTTGTGGGGAAGTTTTGGTCTAGTCTGTGGAAACTAATGGACTCCAAGTTAAATAAAAGCACAACTTTTCACCCATAAACAAATGGCCAGGCAAAAGTAGTAAACAGGACTGGGATCCAGTTACTGAGAGGATATTGCAGTAAACATCCTAAGCTTTGGGATGAACACTTGTGTTATGTGCAGCATGCGTACAACAGAGCCAAACACTCTTCTACACAGAGATCTCCTTTTTAGACCTACTTTGGTTTCACACCAAGGTCTCCTTTGGATTTTGTCTTTGGTAAAGATACCATGGTTGTGGGCACAGTGATGTGGATAAGGCAACCAAGTTCATTGAACAAATCCAGGAGATCCATCAGGTCGTACAGGAGTAGCTCGAAAGGAGCCAGGCCAAGTATAAGGCTAGCCATGATAAGCATTAGATGGAGCATAGCTTTCAAGTTGGAGATCAAGTATGGTTGTATATCAACAAGGACCGGATGCAAGGTGAAGGTAAAAAGCTAAAGCCTATCAGGTATGGACCTTTCAAGATACTTGAGAAGATTGGTGAAAATGCGTTTCGCCTTGATCTACGAGCTTACATGCACATCTACTCAGTCGTAAATGTAGATTGTTTGAGATTATTTGAACCTTCAATGATTGAGGACCCTAAAGAAAAAATTCAATTGCCTTCTATTAATGACCTGCTACCTGAATACCTCAATGAGTTGTAGGAAGACACAGTGCTGGACAGCAAGGAGAGGACAATGCACAGGCGAGAAGTTGAGTATCTCAGGATTGGGCTGAAAGGTTCAAAGCCAAGCAACACAAAGTGGATTGGGATTGGAAAAGTGAAGAAACAGTATCCTCACTTAGTTAATGCTTGAAAACCAACTTTTGTGGTCCAAAAGTTTTTTAAGTACGGAGGTCGTTATCTGAATCGGATCCATCAAAAAACTGTCAAGAACCATGACTGAATCAGGTCAAACAAATCTCTAATGAAATCCAAAACAATATCAAAAACACCCTGAACGAGTCGCCATGGAAGCCAACGTAGAACGATGAGGACCTCGGTCAAAGCGCGCTCACCGAGGCCCATGGAGACTGTGGAGGAGGCCAAAGTAGCCCCTAGGAGTGCCAAAATGGGAAAAGAGTGAAGTTTTTATGCGCGATAAGCGCTAATCATGCATCAAAAACTTCACCTTTTTCCCATTCCAGGGCTCCTAGGGGATACTTTGGCCTCTTGTGTGGTCTCCATGGACCTCGGTCAGCGCGCTTTGACCAAGGTCCTCGTCATTCCATGTCGATTGCCATGGCTAATGGTTCAGGGTGTTTTTGATATTGTTTTGGATTTCATTAGAGATTTGTTCGACTTGATTTAGCCATGATTTTTGATAGTATTTCTATGGATATGATTTGGATCAACGGTCCCCCACATTGTCCTTATTATGCAAAACTATGCATGGAGTTACACGCCATAATTTCTACTTGTAGATAATGGAAAGTCTCAAGAGTATACAAACCAACCAATTAGCAATGCAGGACTAGACGAGCATTATCAACCACTTCAAGGGTCATATATTGCTAATTAATGGGAACACTCATGGTCAGAAACAATTATTTTCCTTATTACTTGATATCATAATAAAATTGTTCATCATCGGAATCACAATTGTTGAATATCCAAGTTGAGATTTGGTACTCGTTTACTAGAATTTTCAATTTAGTTAGATAGTTATTCTAGTCGGCTTAAATTGACATGTTTCCTTCAAAGCAACAAGTTGTCTCCCTCCTTCCAAAAGACACAACAATTCAAGTAATGTTTGACTATTATACATTACCAACTCATCTCACCTATTTGGCACAAGAATTTGGTCAAGCAACTTGACTAAAGAAGTACACAAGAAGACATACAAACCTGGGGAATAAATGTTTCATAACTCGTGAAACTTAGAGTTGATCAAGTGGGATAGACATGGATTTTCCCTTTTGTTTTTTGGTTGGATATTTATATGGTGTTTTCATGCATCATTCTATATCATATTTTGGCCATCTCTTAGATCAAACCTTGGCTTATACCTTAAATCATTCCACGACCTGTTTTGTGGCACCATTATGACATTCAGACCTCCTGCACGGGGGATTCACTCAATGAACCTTTGACATATCACGTGCATTCGCGACATACTAAACAATACCCCTAATTTCACTACATGTTGGGAAATACCTCTTAAATAACCTTATTTAACCCCCTACCAATAGCAACCCAATACACCTTCCCAATTTAAAAAACCCCTCCTTTCACTAGATATTGTAGGTATCTATTTTTTCATTAACATTTTATATACCCTTTTATATATTTTCATTAACTTTGAGCTCCATTTTTTATACCTCCCAATATAAATACACTTTTCCTCCTTTATATCCCCCAATATATTATGTCATTTTTCCCTCAATATATATCCCCCAATATGAATGCACATGGTATGGTATTGCTCCCCCAGTGAAGCCCCCATGACCTCCTGTAGCATAATCTCATAAGAAGATTTCAACAACTCTCTTTTGGTTATACATCAAAACATTTTGTTATTAATTTCAGTGTTATCTCTCCTCAACCGCTAGTACATGCCAACTGAAGCAAATTCTGTCATCAATATATAAAGCATAGACTAATATTCTATTGGGGTGTTTCGTGACAGGTTCGATAGTTCTTTGCAGAATTGATTAAGCGAATTTGAAGTACCTTAAAGAGAATATTGACGCCATACTATTCTATGATATATTCGGATTGTGAGAAACCCTTCTCAGTGACATAAACATGATTGAGTTTGAGATCCTCTGAAGTCTTTTTAGTCCTTTTGGGAGGCCTATTATGAGATTTATTGCAATTTTTTATATGATTTGAAGTGGTGGAGACTAGATCCAGAAGGTATCTAGAATCTAGTTCAGTTCTCTGACTATAGGGCAGAGATGGATGTGTTCCAAGCCTTTTGATACCAACTTGGAGTACATGTTGATAGCTTTTGAAGTACTTGATGGAGATGTTGAACTAGTCTTTTGTTGAAGGAAATTTGAAGATCCTTTGAGAAGACACTATTTGTGTAATGTTGGAGTTATTCTTAAATCATTATTGGAGTTTCATTGGAAACCCCTTTCTAAACTTGTTAAAAAAACTTTTGGAAGTATTAAAGTGGTATTGAAGCCACCTTGAAGGATTTTAGTAAATTGAGAGAGTTGCAGCCCTAGAGGATTGAAGTCCTCATACAAGGTTGGAGCCTTGTAAGAAATCAGACTCAAGATTGGATTTCCTTTTGAGGATTTGAATTCTTATAAGAGGTTGGACCCTCGTTGAGACTAGGCTAAAGTCTGGATTGATATTCGAGGATTGGAGCCCTCATTCAAGGTTGGGGACTTCAAGGAGTTATAATTTTATGGTACAAGTTGGAACCTGATTATTTGTAAAAGAATTGGAGTCAATATTTTTATTAATAAAATAATTTTCTTATTTTACATTTTGTATTTTGGTTTAACTAGTAATCTTAAAAAACATAATATAACCATTACAAAGAAATAGTAATTTACATTTCCAACCTATTATACTAAAGTTTCAACACTTTACCTAAACAATATTACAAAGAAAACCTAATTAGATCACATATAACCATATGGAACATCTTGTTTATTAACCATAAAAATAAGAAATAAATAAACATAATATCAATAAACAATTATATGGCTTAACCCTAAATATGAAGGAACAAAAGTAAAATTTAATAACCTGCCCAATTTGACTAAAGACATGAAATAACACACCTCCAACTCATACAGAGTTACATCACAACTCGAGCTAACCTTCATATTTATCAACTTTAGGCGTTTATCTATGTAATAAATCATCTGACATCTATTAACGCTCATGTGCTTATACCTTCCTTCCATCTCGGGACCATTTTGACTCACCTTTAAATAAACCACGTAAGCGGTTGCATATTGTTGGGATCACAATGGGGAAGCCTAAATGCAAAAATTATTTTCGAGCTCCAAAATTAATAGAGGGCAAAGTAATGGACAAAAAAGCACGCCATTCTTTGTGGTCGGCCTTCCAAATATATTAAGTTTAAAATGATATGGTCGGTATATATATCAAACTATTACGGATCAAGATGGTAGGTCATAAGATCAAAGCCGCTTGAAAAAGATATTTTCTTGACAGTTTCTTCGCAGTAAATAAGCAAAACCCTCCAACATATATGTTAGAAAGCGACGAGATGGAGGAAGCACGAAATGGAAGCGATAATGATAATATCAATTGCACAAGAGAAACGTTTTCGCAGGCTGCGAGAGAAATGTTTCAGCGGCTTATTTGTCATGTACAGAAGGAGACAAATAATGGTATATTATGGAAAAGATCTGCAACTTCCACAGAAACAAGTATAACAGATGCCTTTTCACAGGAAGAGTATGAAAATCAGTGTGCTGTTCAGCAACACTTGATCTCTAGTGTAGTGTTTAGATGGATTGAAGGAGATAACGAAGATGAGTGGGAATTGGAAAACATTTGGGACAATGTGTATGTAAGTCAATTAGATGACATTGGACAGAAACCCAACTGTGAATGGCATACTGTGAACTACGGTGGCAAAAGAAATATCCAGGCTGCAATGGCTGAGAACGCCAATATCGTTTGGCTGCGAACTATCTTTGATTGGAGTCGGCTCGACGGAAATGTGTGGAGCGAGCAAGTTGTATGGAGTGGCAGTTTTGCCGATTGTCATCGGGTACAGCAACTCTTGGAAGACAATATTAATTCCATACAATTGAGAGGTGAACGTTTTGATCTTCATCCTCATTTGAGAGGGCAATACATTGCTCGCCATCGCACTCATCCCTTAGCGGCAGCTATGGCAGCTGCTAGCTCTTCCTCAACTGTTATCATTTCGGATGAATTCGTAGGCACAGATGATGGTGATAGCGACCGCTTGTTATGTGCCATTTGTCAGGAGATGCTATCCATTGGAGAAGACAAGGCAAAACAATTGCCTTGCAGTCACCTTTTTCACGGGAACTGCATTTTAAAGTGGTTTTATCTTAAACTTGAATGCCCCCTGTGCAGGAATGAATTTCAGTCGCATTGTAGCGGCGAGTAAGTTCTGTACCGAAGGCGAATTCTTGTGAATGAATTGATGCGAACTAGGGTATTGCCTAAGACCCATGACACCTACTGGTGTCTTGATTTATACCCTACAAGTGAAATGTGGGTAAGTAAATAAATTTTCCATTGAGCATATTTATATCAAAAGCTAAAGGAGGGGTTGGAGATTGCTGTAAATTGGGAATTTATTTTCGTCAAACATTCAGTTATAGGGAGATGAATTCAACACCGTTGGAACATTTGAAGTGGGATAGTTTACGATTTAAATAGGCTCCAACATTTGAAGCGGGGATAATATAAGATTTAAATAGGCAAATTGCACCAGGAAATAATCACATTGATTTATTGAGTGAGTTTCTGACTTAACATATGTCTGGCTCTTAATTGGATTATATATGGAAAAATCTCTCTAAAATCACATTATTTAATTCCTATCATATAAACCCAATGTTTCTTCAGTGAAAAAACTCATACTTTCACTAAATTCATTAACATTTTTATAATATTTTATATTTTTCATTAATTTTAAGCTTTTTTATATTTGTCAATATAAAAACACTTTAGCTTATATATCCCCAATATGATATATCACTTTTTCCTCTCCATATATAAACCTAAAAAGTTTAAAATAACTTAACTACACATTATACTAAGAAATAACTTATATGAAATAATATAATAAAAGAATAGCTAATTGAACATATTTATATCAAAAAGTGAACCAAAATATTCTTTCTTAAGTGAATGCTTAATACAAACCATCCTTCCTATGATATTATTTCTTTTATAGTTCATTTTGTTTTGGCTTATTTGTCTAAAATAGCTAATTAATAAACAATTAACTGCATTTAATATCAATTACATGTTCACTTATTTGTTTGTCTATTATTAATTGAGATATATGATAATAATAATAAAGAATAGAAAGTTTATGGTCGGAAAATTGTGTTAGATTTGAAATTTAAAAAATTTATAGTTTATTTTTTAAAGAAAAATTAAGATGAAAAAGAGAAGACATAGCTACGGGAAGAGAAAAAAGTGTTAGTAAAACCATCAAATTACATAAACACATTTATGTTAATTAAATAATGTTATATTTTTAATATTGAGAATGTATCTTATATAATTAATTAGGATGAGTGAATTTCTCAACCATATACTAATATAGTAAGTTAATATATCAATTTAATTAGTTTGAAGACTATAAATAGGTTTATTTACTAAAAGAGAATCACACTTAAGAAAATTAGCATTTCTAACCCTAAAACACATCCCTAGCAACTAATTTTCTTAATATTTATCAGCAAAGTCTAGATAGGGTCTAACCTATTTTTAAACATAATCAGATATTGAAGTCCATACAAAGAAACAACCCTGCATTGGAATGCATGGCTATGAGTAACTAGTTATTGCAATTGCTTGTGTGGTACGATCTTGTCTGTAAATATGGTCAATTTAACTATCATATCTTTATAGTTATACTTATATTTTTACCTCTAATTCCTCTTACATCACCATCATCATCATCTTGATATATGATAATAATAATAAAGAATAGAAAGTTTATGGTCGGAAAATTGTGTTAGATTTGAAATTTAAATCCCGGCGTACTCTCCTAAGCAATGACATCGTATTGTGGCTTCTACTTATCACAAAGAACACATCCATATGACTATATACCATAAAACCAAGTGGTTTAAGATTACCATAAATCTCCACTTACAATTTTAAGTGGAGATTTATGGTAATCTTAAACCACAGAGATAAACATGATAACTTTGGGCCAAAGAAAGTGTGTGACCTTGCAAGGAGTTAAGTGAGATGTGTGAGGGTTCTAGCACATCGAGGGGAAACGAAGTGTGCCCCTTAGAAGCCTGTAATAGGACATAGCTCGACAGGAACATAGGAGCGAAATGACATCACATGCTAAAATGTAGAATAGTCCACAAATTAAATTGATGAGTTAATCCAACAACATGCATTCAACTAAATCCATACATTTGCATACAAAATAGTTCATAATAAAATGCGTAAGTTAAACAACATACATTGCTAAATGAGCCAAAATAGTCCAACTACAATAACAACATATGCATGTAAGCATTTTGGCTATGTTATTATTATTATATTCTAAAGTTCTATCCATACTTACACCATTGATGGCGAGTAGCCCTAATAGTGGAACATTACAATCAAGAACACATCCTCCTCCATAGAAGTATACCTGATCTACATTGTGGAGAAGCTAAAGCTCGTCATAATACTCCCAAGCATTTTCTAAGCTTATGACTAGCCAAAAGACTAGCTCCGAAAAGCCTGTTCTATGAGTTATGAGGTTCTATTTATAAAAAAGGGTGGAGTGACCCTTGACATTCTCCTCTTTGACTCTTCAAATACCCTCATGGCTTTTCAACTCCTTTACGAATGACTCATTAAATAATCTGATGACCTTTCGTATTCCACTAATGACAGTTGGCACTTCACTTACAATATATTTACAAATAATATTACATTTTCCACATGTAACCATGTGAGACAAAACAGGCTAGAGACAAGCTAACAAGACAAAAGACTATGACTCTCAAGTTTGGGGAAAGACCAACTCGACAAACTCCATTTGGTGCTTCTCGTTCATGTTCATGCCAGTGTTGGTACTATGAGATGATGTCCCCAAATTACTTGATGGTGTCTTTTTGATAGTGGACCCTTGCCTCCATAGCATCTGGGTATATGGTCTTCGAACCTAGATCCAACTCATTCTAAAGCATTTGCGACATCATGTTGACCATGACAGGAACACCAATGTACTTACGCATGTTATGTGTGTTGAGCTCCAACTCATCGATGGTGGCCTCTCGCCTTAGCTACTCCATGTACTTGTCGATCTCTAGCTAGTTTTGGTTCTTATGTTTAGCTTCGATGAGGGAACTAACTGAAGGGATCATGTGCATTCTTACCATGAAATCCAAACTCTTATAACACTATGCATATGAGGCTTGTATGGTGGTGATGAATGGGGGAGTTGTTCATATTTCTGCATCAACATCCTGACCTTTGCTTTCTCCAGCTCTCCCTAACGCTTCATCATCTTTGGCAAGTGAATCGGGGCTCCTCTGTAATGCATTATTCACTCTTTCACATGGGCGATGGCAGCATGTATGTCCCCGAGAGCTTGAACAAACATTTTTCTCTATTTTTGTAAGCCATGCACGTGGAAAACTGCTTTATGCATAGTGATGCATCCGTCATAGAGATTTTTCACGTTAGTCTAAAGTGTTGATACTTCATCAAGTATCACTTTCCTCATCTCTGTCACTGCAAAAACTATGCTCTGTCCTCTTAATTGTTTTGCCTCCTTCCTAGCCACATGCAAATTCTTTTCCATTTGTTCATTGTTGGCCAACATGAACTTAACATTTGGGCTTGTTGCTCCTGCATAGGCCAAGGTGGCATTGACAATCGCAGCTAGATGCTTTCTAACATCTAATACTATCACCCTTTAATTCATGAATGTAGGTGACACATGATCATACAAAAGATGTTTCCTCCACTCCTTTACAATCTTCTTCTGCAACTTGTTGAATGATAGACTGTACACATCCATAACTAGATCATTATCAAGGATAACAACTTCTCCTTGATCGCTCAGAACTGGTTCCAACACTGGAAGTGGAGGAGACAAAGAAGTGACCTTGGTGCTCTCATCATAAGGTCAGTGTCCTCATTTTGTGTCTCACCCCCGAACTCCATGTCTGTCACTTCAATCAGTTGCTCAATTTGCTGAGCAAGCTCTCAATCCTACATACGCTCACCCTCTTCTTTAGTTGTCAGTTGTTCTGACTCCTCAAAATGTATGGGCATTCCTTTCTTTTTCATTGTGCCTTGCCTTTTTTCTTCCTCCTTTTTCTTCTTCTCTTCCCTTTCTCTCCTTCTTTGTTTCGTGCAACTTTCATTCTGCTTCTTCCAAACTTTGGTTTTCTTTATTCCTTCGCTCTTCCCTCTTTATTTGTTGTTGCCTCTTTGCCTCCATTGCCAAAGTTTCTTTCTTAGTAATAGGATCTCCTCTCATTTGTAGCTTTGCTCAACCTCTAGGTTCTCAAAAAGATTCCTCTTGCCGTCGTCCTGTGCTGGATTGCTTCTCATTGTTGTTTTTGTTGTTTCTTCCTCTGTTGTTGCTACATGCAGAGAAGCCTTACAAGTTGTGGCTATACTAACTGACTCATGGAGCTCGGAGTCATTGTAACAGTTTGTCTGAGGGTCATCGTCATGCCAGTGAAATGCCTTGTGGATTTGCGAATAGTACACCATTGCACAATGGTTCTTACAAATACCGTGGGGATCATATATATTGAAGTCTTTGGTGTCGAACTCAAAATTTAATATCTCCCTAGCTTCAACATTTGCATCTTTTAGGTTCTTAATTTAATATCTCCCTAGCTTCAACATTTGCATCTTTGCGGTGCCTATACAAACTTCTGCAGCAAATTATAGTTATCAATGACATGTTTTCCTACTACCTGACAAATATCACACCATAATACAGGCCCCGCACTAGGTACTGCTTGAGCTTCTGGCCTTAAATGCATCAGTCATCCTCCTAAAATATAGTTCGCAAAGACATGGAAATGGTCCTTGTCATGCCCCTGGCTCTTGCATTTCAAGCACCATACCTCCTCATGCACCTCTAGTCAAATCGTCCTGTCCTACTTCAGACTTTGCATATCAAGGCATAGATTCTTCAGTTGTGCATGGAGTTGTTGAACCCCCAGGTTTAGATCATTCATCGGAGTTTCATGTATTCATGTGATGATCTCCAAGGCCTCTGCCTGAGGTGTTATCATCTGCTATGACAGCGCAACCCTTAAATGTGGTAGTTGCAAAGCTAGAAACCAGTCGAGATGTTGCTCGTCCATCAAATTTATGTTGGCTTCATGTATTGTACACTTCAACCTCTGATCTAGTTCCCAAGGTGTCTCACCTAATTGCATCGTGTTTTCTTTGAATCCCACAATCGACTACGCCTCAGATTTAGGCCTACTAAATTCTTTATTCAGTGGTGTCTGGATGTTTTCCACTCTGACATTCGGGTTATCATTAGAGTAATTAATATACCAGATTAGCGCGTGATCTTGTAGAGCACTAACCAGTGTCGCCTTCTTCATATGATCATCTATAAAACCTTGAGCTTCCCAGATAGCCCTCACAACAAACTAGAATTGTTTTGAATCCTCATTTCCAAAGCCTTTGAATAAAGGCAGCTTCATTGTATTTTCAATATTGAACTGCGGTGGAGGTGGAGGTGGTACGGGTGAAGTTGGAGCTGATGGTGGTGATTTCAGAGGCAGTGTGGGCATGGGTGGTATTTGCGGAAATCCTTGATTTATTAACTGAATGGAACTTATCAGAAAGACCTTTTCTATCCTTTCTTCATCACGTCGTGGAGTTGAAATCAAGGGACCATACTCCAAACCATTTTTACCTTTGTTGCTGTAATTTTTTCCAATTTGCATAGTTTCGAACATCGAGGTAGTTTCATAACCCGTTCTTCGCACAATAAAATTTTAATCCATGTATTCAAAGATTTTACTTACTTACCTCGTGGTCCTTTGAAAAGGCATCACTCCACCTTGCTGTAGCTAACAAAGGTATTAACCGTAAATTCAGTTACAAATCCTCCTATAATGCAATCAAGGCAATCATCAACAGCGCGGGCAATCTTATCCTC
This sequence comes from Pinus tabuliformis, assembly GCA_031772625.1. NCBI lineage: Eukaryota > Viridiplantae > Streptophyta > Pinopsida > Pinales > Pinaceae > Pinus > Pinus tabuliformis. Next base: position 880,217,729 of record CM062820.1, on the reverse strand, counting down.
CGATGCTTCCAACCTTTGCACTAGCTCTGGGTTCCACGCAATAAGACCGTCAACTTTCCACCTTCCTTAGCTATCTTCTAGCTTCGTGATCCACTCGTATGGCTCAATAAGGAAGGAGAAGAAAAATATCTAGTGGATTTCTATATACAGGTATCTGTCCAACCACTATTCCTTTGTTAGTTGTGGATTTCTATTCTCCTGCACCAATCAAGGATTTCCCCTTGGGGGAAATCCTAGTCCCTTCTCCTGTTGGGGAGATGTTGGTGCAGCTCATATGGCCACATTGTCCCTTCCAGGACTAACAATTGGCCTGCCAGTATGGCTCTTCTCGACCTCTCTCGTTCAAAGCACCATGATTCCTGAGTAATCAAATCAGCAACTAGATGATACTAGAGTTACCACCCAACCTTCTACTCTATTTGTTCCTCTCTCTCCTTCTTCCTCTTCACTTGGTGAAGCCTAAATCTCTGTGTGTCATTTGCAAAGGGGGCCACTATCATCGAGATTGTCCCTGCATCCCATAGATCTTAAGGGACTGGTCCCCCCACTTGCAGAACCTGGTGTCATCAACCTCTGACGATCATGTTGAGAGTACACCGTCAACTAGTGAAAACAAAGTCAATGGACAAAAAGGAAGATCTAAATTTCCTTGCAGACAGTGTGAAGGCGATCATGCCATCCACCCTTGTCCCTTCCTAGATGAAGCTAAAGGGGTCTTGGAAAATCGTCCTGCTTCACTGCTACGGCTTCCTCTTGGATACAAGAAACTCTTGCCGAGTCCATCGCTAGTTGAAAATCCAACTGACACACCTTTGTTGTCGATCGAAGCACCTATCATTGAAGATAAACCCTTTGAGTCCACATTGGATCAAATTCAACAGTTCAAGATGGCAGTCAACCCCATCTTGTCTTCAGAGGATCCACCTTTAGATGATATGGTCACCAAAGAGAATGAGAATGACACCGTTCAAATTCTCTTCATAAACACAGACTCTGATGAACATGGTGACAATCTACCTGATCCTTTACCGCACGAAGGATGTTCATCAAAGATGTATCTGGCCGCTTACTCAGTCCCACCTCCAAGCAACCTAGTTGTTTCCTTTGACTGCAATGTATTAGGCAGACCCCGTCTACCATCTAATGTACCATTCTGGATCATAGTGAAAAATTACAGAATGGTCATCGTTGGTATCATCATAGATGAAGGGGCTTCTGTGAGTATCCTTTCCTCAACTTCTTGGAAAGTTCTTGGTTCGCCATTGCTTCTGCCTGAGATGCGAAATCTGATAGGCTTCGACAAAGGACCCAGTCGACCATTAGGGATCATTCCAAATTTACCTATAACTTTGAGAAGGAAAACCATTTATCTGAACGTGATGGTAGTCCAAGGACCTTTAGCTTACAATCTACCCCTTGGGCGTGACTACATTTATAGCATGGGAGCTATTGTTTCCTCACTCTTTTGAGTGATCTGTTTTCCGCATGAAGGCAGAGTGGTCTAGCTCGTAGACCAGCTTTCATTTCCCAGCTCACACATAGCTAATAGTCAAATGCCATCCCTAAATGGTCTTTTTGCACAAGCAATGTCTCATCAATCTCCAGTCCGTCCACCTGATGAGTGCGAGTGATTCGGGGATTGTGACTGAAACCCAGGGGGCATGCGCCTTGGTCTACTTCGCTAGGAAAACCTCAGTTACAAGGTGGGTTTCCACGTAGGAATATGACTAGTCTAACACACCCATCCATTTAGGAAAATGGGATTAGACTGGAATAAGATGCCCTGTCAGAAGGTATGCCTTTCCTGACAGAGCAAGTGTTTTTTCTGCAAATTGAAGGGTAACTTGGAAACTCTACTTCATTATACATAGGGGCATGCAAACCTTTTTGCATGAAAGTGAAAATAAACCATTCATTTTCTTAGTTTGTAGGTTCTTAGCCCTTTAAACTTGTAGGATCACTCGCCGCATCTGTTCCTCAAAAGGGGTAAACAATCAAATGGAGGCGTATGATCGGTTAAAAAAGAGTGCAGGTGATGGTAAGAACATGATCAAGGCTCAAAAGCTGATAATAATGCGATCACAATAGTTATTTATTGGAGGTGGGTTCATTTTTTAATGAGCTTAAACTCTGGTGGAACATATGCTCATTGCTAGGTTTATTTTTAACGAGCTTGAACTTCACGTAAAACTGCTCATGTTAGTCGTATAATAAGGATGTCTCATCGATAGGTTCATTTTTTAGGGAGCTTACTCCATTCGGAACATTGCTCCGAATCCTTTCATTATGTAAGCTAGGAATGACCAAACCTACAAGTTTAAAGGGTTAAGAACCTACAAACTAAGAAAATAAATGGTCACTTTTGTATAACGAAGTAGAGTTTCCAGGTTACCCTTCAATTTGCAGATAAAACACTTGCTCTGTCAGGAAAGGTGTACCTTCTGACGGAGGTATCTTATTCCAGTCTAATCCCATTTTCCTAAACAGATGGGTGTGTCAGAGTAGTCATATTCCTACGTGGAAACCCACGTTATAACTGGGGCTTTCCTACCAAAGCAAACTAGGGCACATTCCCCCTCGGTTTCAGTCACAATCACTGAATCACTCACGCTCATCAGGTGGACAGAGTAGCGATTGATGAGACATTCCTTGTGCAAAAATACCATTTAGGGATGGAATTTGACTATTAGCTATGTGTGAGCTGGGAAATGAAGGCTGGTCTACGAGCTGGACCACTCTGCCTTCATGCGAAAAACACATCACTTGAAAGAATGAGGAAACAATAGCTCCCATGCTATAAATGTAGTCACGCCCAAGGAGTAGATTGTAATATAAAGGTCCTTAGACTACCATCACGTTCAGATAAATGGTTTTCCTTCTCAAAGTTATAGGCAAATTTGGAAGGATCCCTAATGGTCGACTAGTTCCTTTGTCGAAGCCTATCAGATTTCGCATCTTAGGCAGAAGCGATGGTGAAGCAAGTGCATTCCAAGATGTTGAGGAAAGGATACTCATAGAAGCCCCTTCATCTATGATTGTACCAACCATGACCATTCTATAAGTTTACACTATGATTCAGAATGGTACATTAGATTGTAGATGGGGTCTACCTAGTAGATTCTGGTCGAAGGAAACAACTAGGTTGCTTGGAGGTGGGACCAAATAAACGTCCGGATACATCTCCGATGAACTTCCTTCCTACGGTAAAGGAATGGGTAGATTGCCCCCATGTTCATCGGAGTCTGTGTTTACGAAGAGAATTTGAACGGTGTCGTTCTCATTCTCTTTGGTGATCATATCATTTGAAGTTGGACCCTCTGAAGACAAGATGGGGTCGACTACCATCCCGACCTATTGAATTTGGTCTAATGTGGACTCGGAGGGTGTATCTTCAATGATAGGTGCTTCGACTGACAAGAAAGGTGTGTGAGTTAGATTTTCAACTAGCAATGGACTCGGCAAGAGTTTCTTATATCCAGGAGGAAGCCGTAGCAGTGAAGCAGGACGGTTATCCAAGACTCTTTTAGCTTCGTCTAGGAAGGCACAACGGTGGATGGCATGATTGCCTTCACATAGTCTACAAGGAAATTTAGATCTTCCTTCTGTCCATTGACTTTGTTTTCACTAGTTGACAGTGTACTCTCAACATGATCGTCAGAGGTTGACGACACTGGGTTGTGCAAGCGGGGGGACCAGTCCCTTAAGATCCGTGGGATGCAAGGACAATCTTGATGATAGTGGTCCCATTTGTAGATGACCCATGGAGATTTAGGTTTGGACAGTGTAGTGTGTGAATTTTCACTAGACGATGTACAGTTGCCCCTTTTTGTCGTTGGCTCCCTCTTATTCTTCTCCTTCCCTTTCTTCGTCTTCTCAGTTACTTGGTTTTTAGTTTTACTGGCTTCACCAAACGAAGAGGAAGAAGGAGAGGGAGAAACAAATGAAGAAGAAGGTTGGGGGGCAACTCTAGTATCATCTACTTGCTGATTTGACTGCTCAGGGATCACGATGCTTTGAACGACAGAGGTCAAGAAGAGCCATACTGGTAGGCCAATTGTCAATCCTGGAAGGGACAATGTGGTCGTATGAGGTGCACCAACATCTCCCCAAGAGGAGAAAGGACTAGGATTTCCCCCAAGGGGAAATCCTTGATTGGTGGACACCATTTACTCAACCTAAGATCAATGATGAAACAATGACGTTATTCTGATTAAAATAAATTTTATGACGCTTTGACACAACTTCCTTTTTCAATTTTTAAGAGTCGAGAAAAAGCTAAAGATGACTCTAGTCGCCTTCGATTTTTAATGAGCTGTTGTGCCCTACAACAACCCCCCATTTCATAACATTTTTATCACAAACAATTAACATATGAAATGGGTCCCTTTTAAAATTTTAATTGGCATTAATGAATTTGTTCGAAAAAGGTATGATAATCAAATGAATTTGTGAATAAAAGCCTTTTTGAACAAATAATAAGCAATTTTTGGTTAAGTCCGAAAAAGCAATCGCAAGATCGTTTGCTACCTTGGTTCTTTCCGATGCGATATCGCTATCGGTCATCGGCGATAGCCAATGCACACACAGAAAAAGCACATGTCTTTTCCCCGATGCGACACGATATCGGTGATCAACTATCGGCGCTGCTTCTTATGAAAAGTGTTTTAAGCTTCGACCCGATGCGATATCGCTATCGGCAGTCGGCAGAATCCCATACATTTTCATAAGACGTTCAGATCTTTTCCCGATGCGATGTGATATCGCTATCGGTAGTCGGTAAATCAATTGATATACATTTAGGGATTATGTTCGCACGCTAAATATGATGCAATGTCGCAATCGGCATTCGCCAAGATCTCTCCCAAATGATAATGTCACTCACACCCCCGATGCGACGCGATGACTCTTAATGATGACCAGAATTCCTAAAAGGTGATTATTTCAAAGCTTTAAAGTTATATTTAAATCCGATTTGACAAAAGCACAGATTTCGAAAATGCCGTTAAGTAAAGGGATAAGGTAATGCATGCGTATTTAAAGCTTTTCCCCTTCGAATTAACGAACAATTACGATTAGACCTTTGAAAAAATCTGTTGCACGCTTTAAGGGGTCATTCGGTTTAATAACTTAAGTAATGGTCATTTATGGAGCTGCACGCTGTAAAATCACCATCATTGCATCTGTGGTGCCTTCTCAAATCATTAGATCCGCAGCCACTTTTAGAATTAATCTCACCACGCTTCAAGTAATATATCTATCCCGTTATGGATCGTCATTGTTATTTCCTTGTTACAATTTCTCTTGCATTTGTGTAGAATTCAACCGTCGAGAGAAGTCTGAATATGATGGGAAAGAAATTCAAGAAGGTGTCAGGTTGTACTACGACACCTGTCTCAGGCCAAGCTGCTATAGTTTCAAAGAAAGGATTAATCTCAGACACTACATGCACTGGTCTTCCTAGCACTACATGGCAAGGTACATACAATTTGCTAGAAGCAGAGCAACCAGAAAAGACAGTAACTGAGGCTAGTGTGGATGAATTAAGGAAGTCCGAGGCAACTCTCAAAGATTTGGCCGACTCCTTTCTGCACAGAATAGCGGCCAGAGAACAAGTCCTGCCTTATACTGATGTGGTACGCTGGGCAATTGAGGAAATTACCCTCACTGATAGAACCTTTCATACAAAGGATGGAAGGATTTTCGGTTCCTTCAAGCCTAATGACTTGAGACGAATGTATCATTTGCCTAAACCTGAGCTAGTCTATAACAGAGCCTTTGTCGAGAAGTTCGCGAAAGAGAATGAATCACCATCCGAACCTCTCCGAGATTGGAGGCAGAATCCAGCTAAACACAAGCATGATATGTCGGGTAAGTACTCCAATGCTTCTTTCGCTTCACCTTATTGCTATGCTGGGATTATGATGTGTAGATTGTGGGGATTACATGACTCTGCAAATATCCATATTGATATGGTTCCCTTAATGGAAGCGGCCGTCAATATTACAATCATGGATTGGGCCACTATTCTGTCTGATAAATTGGTCATAGCCATTCGTGAGTTTAGGGCCAAAACCAGAGTCACCGAGAGGAAAATCCTACCCTTCTATTACTCTGCCTACATTATGCATATGCTTTGTTTTAATTCTGAGTTTCCTGTCCTTGGTTGGAGATGGACCACCCATGACCCAACACCCATTCACTTGTACCATCGGAAATTGTGGAAACCCTCTCACAAAGACCATTTGTATCAAATTTGCAATGGTTTCATGGTGCCCGTTCACTATTCTATTTTTGACAGACCTATCCCAAGAATTTCCTATGAAGCTTCTTTTGACCTACCAGCCGTAGCCCATTGGTTCGGCGAAGAACATTTTACCTATATTAGAATTTTTGGAAGCAAGGCTAGGCCACATGTTCTCCCCCTGTACATCCCAGATAAATTGTTAGCCCGGGAAATCTCCTACTAGATTATGTCTGAGGGTGTCACACAAACTCTCAAAGAGGAGAAAAAGAGAGGATGGCCCTCTTTTCCTTTAAGAATTGGAGTTTATACGCTGCTAAATTACAAGCATGCAGAGAAGGAAGCAGCAAAACTCCAAATGATATACCTGGCTTCTATTCCAAATAGACTCTATGATCCAAAAAAGACTGCTTTCATTGCCTTGGAACAGGCCAAACTGTCAAAGGTTGTCCATCAGGAGGATCAGTTTGATGACCTGTTCGTGAGTGCCGATTCAATAAGCCAAGTCAAACAACTTGCTACATTGAGATATGAAGATGTGGAGTTAACTGAATTTAATAAACTTAGAAAGCAAAGGTTGCAAACTTTGCCTCTAGATTTATTATCCACAACCCCAACATCCTCCTCAAGCGAGTCTGGTCAGCAGCAAATACACCTATCTCCTGTTACAACTAAAGAGTATGATAAACAACAGGAGGAAAGGCAAAACAAGCTGCAAGCAGAGAAGCATAAAAGGGAGCAGATAGAAAGGCAGCAAAAGGCACAAAAGGATCAAGAGCAAAGAAAACAAAAGGAGTTAGAAGAACAGAGGAAAAGAGAAGAAGAAGAGAAAGCAAAGAAAGAACTGGAAGATAGGCAGCAAAGAGCACAAGAGGAGCAATAGCGGAAGGCATTCGAGGAACAGCAGAGGATTGAAAGAGAGAAAGAACAGAGTAAAGCCCACACAGAACAAAGTGAGCAAATCTCTACTGATCCTGAATTGATTAAAGAATGGAACCAATTCGATTCCATTATAAGTGGTAAGGAAGCCTCCAAAGACTCAGACGCCTCTAAAACAAATAATGCTCCTGATACTACTTCTTCTCCGGTTCTAGAAGGAACCAGCGGCCCACCCATGGTACAGAATGTTGAGGTAATCACTCAAGACCCATCCGATCAAATTGATCTTCAGGTGGAGGAAATTCCTCCCCTAGACATTTTCTACAGCCCAAAGCATAGAGCCGTTGTAAGGCGCTCTAGGAAAAGACGAAGGCTTGATCAACCTTCTATTTCACCTGAGCAAACAGTCACGGGCAATGTGGTCTGGAAGGGAGAATCAGATCCCTCTGAAGATCTGACAAAGCTATCGCAATTTGCGGGAGCTTATTCAGCGGCAACTATTGACAAAGCCTCAGAAGTAAGTCTTCTTTTGAAGACTAAAGAGCATGAGATATATGCATTGCAGGCAGAAGTGATAGAGGCAAGAAATAAGGCAGCGCAGGTAGAGGAACAATTGCTGGCCCAACAGCAAGAAAATAATTTGTTAACCCAGCAAATCGAAAAACAGAGGATAGACCAAAGTGACATTCAGAAAGCAAAAGAATTGTCAGAGGCATTATCCCAGTTAAAAGCATCGAATGAGCTGATGACAAAAGCTAAAGACGAGCAAATAATTCAGCTATCAGCACATCTCGAAGGTATCAAGGGCGCCCAGAGTATTGATGATTTCAGAACAGAGGCAACTCGAATAAACAGCGCATTGATATCTCAAATCAGGCTCTTGTGCCAACAACTTGTTGACGCTGAATCACTTTGTGAAACATCTACAGCAGTGTGTGAACAAATAGAGAAAGCCAGGAATAAGCTGGATCAGGCTGAAGATGATATAACAGAATATATTGAATGGCAAGACACTCCAGAAGGGAAAGCAGCAAACTTGTCCCGAATCCATGTAACATACAAGGACATACTCTTCATGGAATGGAACACACAGGTGATGAAAGCAGAAAGGGCAGCCTCAAGATGCAAAATGATTGCCAGCAACATGATCAATCTAGTCAATGATACATTGTATCTGGAAAACATGATTTCCCAATGCACACCTGGAAACATAACAACAGCAAACATGCTGGAGCACAGGAATTACCCTGATCTGGAGGAACAAGGGTGGTTAATCGCCGAAGTAAATACCTTAGCCGCCGATGCATACTGGCTTTTTCTGATTAAACCACATTCTCAAAGGTCGGCTCTTAACTGTCTAACAGATGCTCTCCGATACCTGATTGTCGACATTCAAGATGCCACATATGATGCACAGCTAACTTCACGCCTCAATACTCCACCAGAAGTAGAGCCAATGCTGGCGATATGTCAGCGAAGGAGTAAAGGCAAAGAGACCTCTGAATGAAGCATCGCCGCCGACTGCCAAATCACCAGAATACAAGATGATGTTTGTTAATGTCGATTTAGTAGCTTTTCAGTTTTAGATATTTAGATATTTAGATTAGCATAGTATTTATAGATCCTTTCATTGTTTTGGAAAGGGTCGTAAAATTTTGTAAAAGACTTAAAGGCTGAAGTTTGCACTATTGTGCTTCAGTCTATATTCTTTTTTGAAACTCGACCATTGGTTCTTAATTTTGCTTAGAAGGCTGTTTTAAGTAAATTGTGCACTACTGTCGTTTGCTTGGAATGCTTTCTGGTTTGAAGGAAGGACCGCAACATAGTGATTAATATACTGGATTGATCAAACAGCTTACATGGTACTATTATCTGTATATGTTCTCTTTTCTATTATATGAATTGCTGTGTTATTATTTTTGCTATTGTTGAATACATGGATGCAATATAACATCAAATCTTCATTTCATATCACTATTGAATGTTTTGTGATTTGTTATCTCTCTTACTCATGCGTGTAACAATAATATAAATGACTGAGTGCAGTAATTCGCTATTATCGCTCTGCATAACTAATTATGCAGAGCAATCTTAAATGATTTAAACATTTATGCTTATTGTTAGTGTCATCTATATGCCTGCCATTAAGCATAGATTATCAAACGCTGCATTCTACGAATCGATAAGTCCCGGGATTAGCTTATAGTTATTATATTTCTCTTGTAGTTTAGTTATTTACTTATTATCACCTTATATCGTAAATCATTCATCCATCCCGTTTACTTATAATCTTTGGGAAACTGGTCCCATTATCCCTAGTCGGAGCCACTATTCCAAACGGAAAAGGAGCTGCACTAAGTTCCGGACCGGGTGGTTTCCCCGATGTTGTTGCAACGAATTTCAGGGCATCAACATGAGCCTGAAGTGACAAGTGCTCAGATGGACCTTTTCCTTTAAGGAGTTTAAAAATGAACGAAAGAGACTACTCTAGAAATCTAGACAGAGGGATTACTAAACCAATCGTAAAACTGCAGAATACTTTTTGCGGTACGAGGGTCAATCTTCCCGAATGTTGTGTTCATTGCATTGCGATTGATAGGGCAGCAGACATGGCTTCCTAATGATAAAGGATATAACCTATTGTGTTCTCCCAATATATACTCGATGGTATGTGGGAGCACGAGTCCGTACTGGAACTTGTTGTCTCAAAGAGGAGGAATCACCCAACCTACGTTGAAAGCGATAGTTACCAGGCTTTACGATGCACGAATACGTCTCTAGCCTAGACTTCTAGATGTTGTGCATTAGGTTCCAAAGCGTTTTTATGTTCATTGAATTTATTTTACAGATGATCTTTATTAAGAAGTTTGCCTTTAAGGTTCACTGCGTGATGTAGATATACAATTCCTAAATATGCAATGTAAGATGATAAATAGTCGTTTACTCTTCTTTTTGCAATGAAAATCCTAGCTACTAAGGAAAGAGAAGCGAAATTCTTTCAACATAGAGTAGAGAGCACACACTAGAATGCACTGTCCTAAATCAAAATCAACAAGCTTTCTAAATGCAAATGCACATGCATGTATTTTTTTTCTGTTTTCTTAATGTGTGAATGACAAAAAAAATTCTAAATACAAATCTGAACTATCTTTTCTCTCAAAGCAACAATACTAACAATTTTCTCTTCAAAAGATGAAAGGAAGACAAGGACGACACTTTGCGATTTTGAATTGAAAACTGCTTTCAACACTTGAAATACTATTAATTCAGATCAAATACAAGAGTAACAGTGTAATCGACCATCAATAGAGTAGGATTCTTTTCTTTCACTGAAAACGACACTTGCGACACTTTCAAATCAAAAGACAACAGTTTGATTAAGCTACTTTTTGTAAAAGAGAACTATAAATGGCGAAAAATACATAAAAAAATTCACAATTCTTTGTACAATGGAGGCTGAATAATGTAAAGGAAGGGAATTTCAACAGTGGTATACTGATCACAGATAGCAAAACTCCTAAATAAAGCTGAATACAGTGAAGAAAAAACCAAAATCTAGAGGCAAAAACAGTCTTATCTGATCATAGCACCTGTAACACAGGGAAATAGGGATGCATCCTACCTACTACACATGGGAGGTCTGATGCATCCAGTTTGCCAAACGGAGACAATGCGATGGTCTATGGACGAGAATTTAACTTGGTTTTTGGTCACAATTTGCAGCTTAGTTTAGGGATTTGGGCTGAGTTAATGATAGTCAGTAAGTACAAAGTATAGGGGCTGATCTAATGAGGTTGGTACTCTCTGCTTCTTTCTCATCTATCTCCCATAAAGTAAAACACAATTGACTTTAGTTTTTTTGTTTCTAAGATGCCTATCATCTTAGTGGGACTAGCAGCTCTAAATAGACACTAGTTTTCCCCAGTGGGGTCGCCATTTTGTTATCGGGAAAACTAGTGTCTATTCAGAGCTGCTAGTCCCACTAAGATGGGTAGCTATCTTAGAAACAAACAAACTAAAGTCACTTGTGTTTTTCTTTATGAGAGATAGATTAGAAAGAAGGAGAGAGTACCAACCTCAATCTTTTTCTCGGCTCCTTGCTTGTTTCCTAAAAAATGAACCTATAAATGAGACATACTTATTATACGACTGGCACGAGCAGTTTTACGTGAATTTCAAGCTCGTTAAAAAATAAAAATACCAATGAGCATATGTTCCACCAGAGTTTAAGATCATTAAAGAATGAGCCCACCTCTTGTAAATAACCATTTCAATCGCATTATTATCAACTTTTGAGCCTTGGTCATGTTCTTACAATCACCTCCACTCATTTTTAGTCGATCATATGCCTCCATTTGATTGTTTACCCCTTTTGAGGAATAACTACGATGCATGATCCTATTAGCCACTTTGTCTACATTTCTATCATTGAAAAAGTCCCAAACATTACCTAGAACTAGCTTTTATCGAAAAACATCACTCGTTCCTCAAAAAACGAGTCTCCTTTAAGCTCTTTTCATCTGAATCATAAAATATGAAAAGATTTCCGAGCAATTGGCCTCTCCAGCTCATTAAAGTGATTGGAAGTGCCATCCCTCCTCTAGATTTTAATCTTTTTGGACCTGAGGGATTATTGCACAAAAATATCGAGCGTTTGTCTTGTTCGGCTCATTCAAACTATCGAAAAGTCATCCCTTTTGCATTTTTTTATACTTTTTCAGACTTAAGGGATTATATTACGAAACAGGAATATTGGATTTTCCTTTCTGTTTCTTTTCAGACTCTCTAAAATTGAAAAGAACCGAGTTATCCTTGTCATTAAACTCGTTAAAAAATAATGACAAACTTGTCCATGTAGACAAGAGCGAGTCTCATTGTTGCTAGGCTCATTAAAACATAGCGACAGGTTGGACAGAATGGAAAATTATAGAAAAAGCATATGTTATCCTCCTCAAGCTACAAAAATAAAGAGGTACTGGTCAGAAATGACTAGGGAAAATTAGGAAGAAACTTGAAGAAACTTTATTGGTAGCAGGTCGCTCTTGAACATGAAACATTCACTTCATCACTGAGTCGAGTTGGGTTATTCCGCTCACTGGTCATATCACCATTGGTCCATCGTACCATCCACTTTTGGAGTTAGTGCTACCAATCAATTTCAGTGTCGCCAATATGTTCAAGAGAAGTCGCTCAGAGAATTCCCCAACCCAACTTGTGTCTCATCCGCTGCAATACCTTCACACTTCATTCCTTCATGACCGCCACCCTGAACCTTGTATCATCAAATCATTTTCACCTCCACAAAATCATTTTCTCCATTTCATGTCATAGATGTGGGATTCATTAATGCCCTCCTATGACATGTCACTCCTTGTCGACATTAGGTCATTATCCAAGAAGTCGACCTAGGAACAACCCTTTCAATACTTTGAATCTTGCATGCCTCAATGGCAAGTTTCTCACTTCCAGCGATAGGTTTACATTAATGGCCTTCGACCAAAATATTTTGCGTGGTGTTCGACATCAACTCATGTATTCACACCACGTGAATTGTACTGCAATACCTTGAGGGTCATCATCATCATCAATGATTCCTCTAGCGCCTGTTAACAGCTTACATCATTGGCTGGTAATCAAACAATGTCTTTCCATGTTCGACATTAGAAAATCTTTTCACATGGACTGACTTCTACCCCAGGTGAAGATTGAATGAGTTTTGAAGACGACGGATCTAGTTTCATCCATCCGGGCTACGATATATTTAGGAAAATAAAGACATCAAATGTACATCATTGCTGCATAGATAATCATCCAAACCAAATGATGATGACTCTACACAAATCATCAGTCTGTCACACAGATGCTTTTCTGTCCTATGTACATGAAAATGAATTTATAAAGATGAGCATGGGAATGCTCGCCTTAGCTAGATCATGAAAAATATTATGAAGATAATGTATTCTATTGTATCTTATTATAGGTCACCTTCTAGTTCGAAAAACCTTGGATCCTTATGATAAAGCATTTCACCCGACATCAAAAAGATTTACGAACTCATGCTTTAGGGGGCAACTGTTATAAACATATTTGGGAACTGCAACCCCAATCAAATATTTCCATAAACCAAGGTCTTCTAAGTCCCTAAAAATGTTGTTTCATACCCTAAAGGAGAAAGGTTAGCTGATTACATCATCTCCTAGAAGTTCTCCCTGAAAAACTACTCATAACTGGTCAAAACAGGACCATACAGACTGCCCAATGCTAAGGGTGTGATGCATCTCACATGTCACATGAAAAAAGTGCGATGCATACTAGAAGTCCCTTTTGTAGTGCGTGATGAGTGAGAGCAGATAAATGGCAGAAACAGTTTGCTAGGTGGAGACCCTGAGAATCTTCTAGAACCTACTTATTTGACGCTTGCCTCTCTGAATTTGCCCAGGGATGAGTAAGGCATCATGAAATCTCCAAGTGGAACCAAGAACTATTAGAGAGATGAAACTAATCAAAATATCAAAAGCTGACTCATCCCTCTGCAAACATCTATATATGGATCCCTCATCCCAGAGATCCAGGGGCTGGAATTTTGTAATTTGCAAGGAAGTGTTGTTGGTTTCTCTTTCAAGATGTTGTTGGGTGATCTTGCTTTGTATGAGTTGAAGAGGGCTTTCATGCTGGGAGGATGGCGCTAGGTCAAACCAATGCATTGTAATCCTCTCTTCTACTACTTCTATCAATAAATCTATTTGAGTTTTCCTCCATATTCTTGTATATCTCTGAACCTTGTATTAATATATGCATATGTATGATTAATATATATATTATCCTATATTGTTTATGGTTATAGATCTCTATGCTTTGATGGCATTATGCTGCTTTGACTCTTCAGGTGCTCTTTGAAGTAGGACAAGTAAGGAAGGAGTGGCGAAATTCTGTCAAAGGGGAAAGGAAACAAGAAAAGAGCCAAGTGAAAGACTAAGGTTGGTACTCTCTGCTTATTTCTCATCTATCTCTCATAAAGGAAAACACAAGTGACTTTAGTTTGTTTGTTTCTAAGATAGACACCTGTCTTAGTGGGACTAGTAGCTCTGAATAAACACTAGTTTTCCCAGTAACACCAGAACCCAATGACAAGCTCAAAAATGAATTTACACAATAGAAAGATGATGCATTTGCAACAATAATGACAAGGACTACACTTGATCCCTACTAACCATGACAGGTATTTCGTCAAACATGTCCCAAATATGTAACCTATAGGTTTAAACAATAGACCTGAACATAGGGGTCTCATACTTGTTTGAGAATCGCTAAGAAGCATTGATGCCTCAGCACATTAGCTGCAATTTCATCTACTATGCCCTAGATACATTCTTCATTCGTTTACAAGTAAAAATATGATGAGAGCCATACATATCCACTTTCATAATACATGTTCATAACCAGCATAATAACAATGAAAATACCAATGAAACAGTAGCAATATAATCCACATATAAAACAGTGAAATACTCATGAAATAACAAGGAGAAATATCCCCATATTAATGATGCAAATGCCAACCATGATCGGGAGTTCCCTGAATAACTCGACCATAGACATGGATTAGCCAAATCTATCTTTAGCGAGCCACCCTAGTGCCATATTCAAATCATGAATGTGGTATTTCATAAGAAACATCAATCAAAACCATCTAGGGCTTCTAGAGGCCAAACCACCTCAACCCATCAAACAATGATTCCACCTCATGGTCTGACATCAAAATAATTTGCAGATTGGTCTCTATCCAAGACTTCCAGGGCTTTGGAGACTTTATTCCAACCAAGGCTTTAAGGCTAGTCGATTAACCCACAACTATCATCGGGCTCTAGACCTTTTGTCCAACCAAGATTCTAGGACTAGTAGCTCAACCCGACAAGGGATCCAAAGCATTTGTCCAACCAAGGCTCTAGGACTAGTAACTCAACCCAAGATGTTACAGAGATCCATAGCGTTTTTCCAACCAAGGCTCCAGGAATTAGTAACTCAACCCAAGCTAAAGGAAACATGAGAACCAACTAGAAAAACAAAGAGATGAACCCATAATCCCATGGCTATCTAGGAAATGGAAAGGTTAGGCAAATCCATTGTTAATCCAGGAAATCCTCCATACCAATGACAGATCATGACCAATAAACCACATGGATATCCCATGCATTCCAAAAATAGTGAGGAAAACATACATGCAACACAATACCTACAAGAAAATCCCATTGTAGCTACTGATCTCAATCTCCTCTTGCGCTTTTCGGCTCTTCCTTTGACTTCTTTCTCCAAAACTGTCACTATGCCACACTCCTCCAAGAGTTCTCCAAGGAGACTCTAAGTATCCAGAGTATGAGACAGAGAGAATATAGAGAAAGCTCCAAAATTAACCCGAAAAAAATTCTATGAATTGATCCTCAGAAGCCTTTTTAATAATGAGGCCTCTATATTCTTCATTTTCCATTATTTTATGTCATTTTCCTAATCGCATGCAACCTATGACCTTTCACCTCCATTTTCTCCTGATTTCCATTATGTTCATAAACAAATGTGCCAAAATGCCATTTTGCCTTTCCAATATCCTTATCCATTAATTAACCATAGGTTATCCCCATCACTATGTTTTTGCCCAACATTTGTCTCCAAATACGTGTCCCGTAACCATGGTTATCATTGGGCATTTATTAACTTTTATTAGATGGATTTTTGACCAGGGTTTTTGGTGCACCTGTTTCTCGTAGGTAGTCCTTGGTTACGAAAACTATGCTAGGAAACCAACTCAACTAGCCTTTAGGTTCAAGCTGGCCCTTGAACTAGAGGGAGCTCCCTCAGTGGTTACGAGGCTTTGTTTAATGATGTTCACATGTCATTGAACAACAGCGTTTGAAGAACAATGGATAGATTTATGATTTTAATTCGGGGTGGTTGGCAGTCAATGGAAATCCCTATCCATGATTAAAGGCCTCTCTCACAGGGTCCCTTCAGAACGTGTCAGATTCTATCCCAACAAATCACTTAGATTTTCAAGGATTATGATAGAATAATGTAAGGAGATTCCTAATAAATAGGCAGTCAGACAAATTTCTTAACAAAAATGGAAATTTGGATGCATGTAGAAGATTTCTACAACCCAGCAAAACACATTGCAGAGTATTCAAGAAGGCCAAACTGAAACCAATTCTAAGAGGAGTTATTTCGGACAAATAGTCCAATGAGCTAATATATTTTAATGGCTATGATTTTATAGGGGATTTCAGATAGATTAAGACTTAATCTACACTTACTCACACCTTCATATAAATGCTTTGAACATGTGCAAAAATAAGATAGGAAACACTAGAAAGACATACTAGAAAACACACAATCTTTTCAAACTAGAGAGAGAGGGCTTTCATTAGAAATGATATTATAGAAGTTATTAGAAAGTGAGGAGCCTTAGCATAAAAAACCCACAACTCTTATTACAAATAAAATAATATATATAGACAATATCTCTCCTAACGATTACAATAATTATGGAATACAATCCTAAATAGCATACTAAAAATAAAACACTCTGTAAATTATCTGCTAGAAACTTTGAAGTGCTTGCAAGTATCTTGCCTTGAAATCTGGAATTGGTTGAATGACTACTAAAAGTCTGCAAACTAATCCTCAGTCTGCTAATCTTCGGTTGCTAGGTGTTCTAGACTGATCTTCATTCCCTTGAAGTCTTGAAAAAGGTTGAAACTTTTTTCCCATAATCAACTAATTATCCCTTTAAACCTGATTGGTCCGCCATCTTCCCCTTTGAATTCTATTTTTGTCATTCTTTTTATTTTCTCCATCCTTTATTTTGTCACAAATATTTGAGGAAAAATATATTTTTAAATAAAATTTCCAAATATTTGATTAAACTCTTAAATGAATTTCGTTTAGAGTTTCAATATATTTATTTAAATGATTTGATAGACCATCTAGCTTTTCAAATCCTTGTATTGTTTTCCCTTACCATGGATTTAGAAAGCCATGTGTAGTTTTTCAAATCATGGCTTGTTTCTCCTTTTCACCTTCCCCTGTAAATTTATTTCATACCTTACCCTTGTAGAATACCTGGATGGTTTTGAAAAACCTTGTGTTGATTTGTGTTTTTGGTAGAGTATTTCCACTTTACTCTTTTACTTTCACTTGCGACATGATTTTACACCTATAAATTGATTTCACCATGTAGTCCATTATTACATTTCACCCACTTGGCCTTCCATCTATGAATTTCCTCTAAAATATAGTTCCACCTATCTTTTTCATGCGGCCTCCCATCCACATAACATTTATTTCGTAATAGTATGAAATTCCATTGTAGCCATATTTATAAAAGTCAAAACAATCAATTTCATGGTTTGCAAAGTGGGTAGTGGTAAGTGGTTTAGGAAGGGGGAGGTGCCAAGTGAACAAGGAAATAACACGTGTAAAAATAAAAAATGTAAAAAACATCTTTTTGGACCACCCCTTAGTTAAATGTCAAAAGATCTCGAGTGCAAAATATATTTATAACCCTTGGATTAAATGTGCCCATATCTCCAGGCATGGAAGAACAGGGGAGTTTAAATAGTTAAGTGTGAGGCATGGAAGAATAGGGGAGTTCAAATAGTTAAGTGCGGGGTGGGCCGTAGGCTTTGATCTTTAGCTTTGAGTGTCGGATTTAAATGCTTCGCATATGATTAGGATCAAAGTTTTATTTTTTATAATATAATTTTATTTTTAAATAAATATTTCCATAAAAATATATAATTATATTTTTATAAAAAGAGAAAATATTTGAAATTAAAATTATTATATATAAAAAGTAAACCATTCAAAAGCATAATAAATATATATTAGCCTAGAAGCAAATAGTAAATTCTCAATGAAATATTTTTAATTTTCAGGGTACAAAAATATGTTACAACAATTGTTACAGAACCCTCCCACTTCGGTGAACAACACCCTCGATGTTCAAGAACACCTACAACAAATAAGACTACTGTAATAAAGGCATACTTCCCATGGAGATTCATAACTTATCTCATTGCAGTATTTACAATGATCACCCTGTCGAGCAACAAACTAACATGTATAACATCATAATGACATGACATCTAGGCGGTATTTTATCTTTATAACATAACTCATGGCGGTATTTACAACCATATACATATGTACATATACCAAAAATCATCAAAAAATGTACCAAAAGCATAGACCAAAACATTCACTCAACTAGTGAATAAAGAAGGATACATAGCGTGCATTTGATCCGCCATCTTGCATGTTGCTTCATCAGCCCCAAAGTGATTCCATTACACTTTAACCTGCTCAATTTATCGGTTTCATAGCATGAGCATATTTCTCTGCAAAATGCACTATTGTTCCGGTTGGAATTCTTATTCTATATCCACCTGCAATACAAAGCAGTCAATCACATTATCAACATCTTTAACATACTTATTAAGCAATTACATATGGAAAACATTACAGAACTTCTGATCCAAGATATTTTACTTATAGAGTCATTGGAATTACATGAAATGGAGCTTGTTAACCACGGAACTTAAAAGCACATAAAACAATGCAGAAATAACATGATAAGCATGAAACCATGACACAACGATTTGATTACGGAGTTCGTACAATTTGGACTAAGTCTCCATGACATGCTCAATACTGTGGAGGCCTTCATTCATTAAGAGGCATAAAAATAGATAAAAGTACAAGAAACATTCTTTAAAATCCTTATACCTCTAATCTAGAAGATTGATGAAGAATGGAGAGCTCAGCTTCAGAAATAGACAGTACCACTGAAATATTTGTGAAATTTCGTGTAAAAATGCGTATCCGAACACCAAATTTTGATAATTTGGCCTCCTTCACCTTCTCGGAATGGCCTTGCTACTCACGGTCAGGTTTCGGCTTGCATCCAGGTCAGGGTCTATTGCCTTCAATAGCTTCTGAACTAATCTACGAGTCCTCTCTCCTTTCTTCGATACAAATAGTCCTTGATATATGCTGGTGGTAAACCCCTCGACTCCGAGGTGGTTCTAAATAATATACCAAGTTTAGGAGGCAGGTTTGTTTCTTAATACAATAATCTCAGGTCCCACATGATATTGGACAATCCTTATAAACATGTAAAGACTCTTAACTGCACATTTCTAAACTAAAAGCATTCACTATCACTGGTTACCCATTAGCGTTTACAATCGGCAAACAACCTAAAGCCCATACAATAATTTCCCTGTAATAACTGCTGACCCAACAACTTATTAAACACATTTCAATATATATATCGAGCCTCATCACAAATGAAAATCGGTGTATAACTGAGGTTTGGAATCCATACTACTGCTCCCCTTCTACGAACCGCGATTGAAATATATCACATTGAAACTGGACTCTACTCGGGCCGATTTGTAAACACTTGATCCCCTCTGATCCATGATATCTAATATCACAATCACAATCAGAATCCTACCGGGGATTGCTTCAGATACACTTTTCCTATTTGTGATGGGCGATCTTTGTTAGTATATTCCGACAGATAGGAAATAGTTAAGTATAACTTGGTCTAGTATAGAGTTAGGTAAGGTTTGTTTCTTTACTATGTACATTTTGTAACTTTCAATCTGACGGTCACGATATGTATTGATCCGACGGTTCATTCTCTCCTCGGTATTACCGACACTTGATTTGTGGCTTAACACTCAATTCGTCCATGATCTCTATTTAAAGTGCATGGAGGGTCATTTGTAGGTTAACTGTTCATGAGAGAAGCTTATGTAAAATTTCATTCTTTTATTAATAAATTTCCTAAAGTGGCCGCGTTGGCTCAGGCCATGGACTGTTTCCCTCTTTGAGGGTATTAACCACGTCAAAATACTGGTGTATTGATCTGTGATTTGTGTGTGAGCGGTGTCCTTTGGTGTTCTGTCTAAGGAACTTACCCTGTAAATTCCTACATGGTACCAGAGCTATTTGAGGGCCACGTCCATTGGTGATCCAAATTTGAAGTCGGTAGAACTGCATCTGACTACCATTTCCTAGATCTACTGTTTCTGACTGCTTTCAGACTGATACGACTACTCTGTTGTGTTAGGAGCATCTGTTCTAGTGAGGAACCCCTTTCGTTTCACGCGAAAAGGTTTCTGGTAGCCCTAGCTACGTAATTTTTAAGATCTGGAGGTATACAATGTTTATTTGCAGTTTACAGTTATTTTGTCTCTGTTTATTTCAGTTTCGGTTTATTTAGCTTTTTGTTTTTTATTACCGGATCTATACCTTTCATTTTTGTGTATGCTCTTTGCCCCGTGACTCTGTGTGATTTGGGCAAATGAGAAACAGAAAGGAAGGATTTTTCTCATGTGTATGCTCTTTTCCGCTGCGCCTTAGTGTGATCTCGGAAAATCAAAAACATTGAGGAAAATATTTTGTTTCCGGCTAAAGCTAACTTTGAGCCGTAAGGTTCGTTTTTTTGTATGTCCGTGTTGGGTTTTGTGTTTTTTTTGTTTTGTAGGGAAAGAAGAGCTTTCTCAAGCAAGCATGCAACCCAAAGCACCCCCCCTCTGTCTCTCTTTCAAACTTTTAGTTTAGCTCACTTGGTCCAAAGCTAATTTATGAGAGTAGAGGTCTTGAGTTCAAGTCTGCTTTTTATGGGGGCAGATTTTTCATTTCCACACATTCTCGCACTTCGTCAGCATCTTCATCAACTTTTCTTCGAAAAGCCATAACTTCTTCATCTGGAAGCCATTTTCAGAGCCGTTTTTTTGAACCAGCCTAATTTTTCGAGATCTTTCCATTGGAACACTTAGTTTCAACATCTATAGCTTCAGTTTCTATTAAAATGGAAATTCCATGCCAAGTTATTCTTGACAGCACCAACTACCTCCATTGGTGGTCCTATGTTGTGGATTTACTTAGAATTAAAGGTCTCTACAGAATAGCCTCAGGCCAAGAAACCAAACCGAAATAAGAAGATAAGGTAGCTAAATGGGAAAATGGGCAAGATCAAGCACGAGGGTTGATAGGGATGTCTATTTCTCCAAATCTTAGATTCCATATTGCAGAACTTGATACTCCTGAGGAAGCAATGAAATAGATCACTAAAGTTTTTGGAATTAAAAATGAGCTTAATGGCCATCAACTCGAAAATGAGTTTCTTACATTGGACCCCAATAATTTTTCTTGCATTGCAGATTTTTTGTCCAAGTTCAAGACCCTTAGACTTCTCTTGGAAGGTGTTAAGGTTAAGAAAGAAGATAGTAGTCTTATCTATTCCATTCTTACTAATTTGGGACCAGTCGATTCTGTGTTTGTTTCCACCTTCCATTCTACAAGAGAAGCGTTCATTTCTTAAGGACAAGCCCACAAGTCCCCTTCCTTTGATTCCTTTTGTGATTCTTTAATAAGAGAACAAGAAAAACTCTTACACCTTGGTCTTCTTCATCTTGGAAACTCTTCTAAGAAAGCGTTAGCCACCCAGCAGCAACCAAATTCAAAGAATCCTAAGAAGTTGTATCCTAAAAGGAATGGTCCTAAACCAAACAAGGGTCCTAAGCAATTTCAGCCTCAAAATGAAAAATCATTTCAACAAAATGATAAGACAAATAAAAACAAAGGGAAGAATACTAATAGACATTGCAACTTTTGTAATTGAGATGGCCACTTAGAATCCAAATGATTTAAGAAGTTGGAAGCCATCGAAGCAGCAATGAAGAAGCATAACATTCATTTAAAGCACTCTTCAACTTCAACTTCATCTTCAGGGATAACACTTTCTGCATGTGGTTGTCAAGCATCTCGGTCCGGCTATGCACTAAATGTATCTTCTTCTTCTCATTCTCATGAGTGGCTCATTGATTCTGGAGCTTCTTATCACATGGCCAAAAACAAAGCCATGTTTTCTTCCTTAAATGATTATAACACCAAAAATATAAATGTTTTTGATGATAGATCTCTTAGTGTTGTAGGGACTAGAACTGTTCATATAGACAATGGTCAATTTAATGATGTATTATGTGTTCCAACCTTATCCTACAACCTTCTATCTGTATATCAGATAACTCATTCAAGTGAAGGTAAAGCCGTTGAATTTTCACCACACAATGTTGTAATTAAGGACCTAAGAGATCCTAGATAGATTTTAGCTACTGACATTGTTGATGATTCTACAAGTTTGTATAAGTTTCACAACTTTGGGTCATCAAATCTTCCCTCGGTATTTGTTTCTCATAATGATGAAGTGAGAAAAGTTTGGCATGAGCGATTTGGTCACTTAAACTATCGCTCTCTTTAGAATCTATGTAAAGAAAATATGGTGACAGGTCCTCCAATGGTATCTTGCAGAGATGGTGTTTGTTCTGGATGTGTACTCAGAAAACATCGTCGGGACAGTTTTTAAAAATGTGCCTCTTGGCACGCCTCAGCCCCTTTACAGCTTGTGCATAGTGATTTATGTGGTCCACTTCCAGTTGTTTCATTCTCTGGCTACAAGTATTTCTTAACTTTCATTGATGATTTCTCCAGACGGACTTGGGTATACTTCCTAAAACTCAAGAGTGAAGTATTTAACATATTCTTGGCCTTTAAGGCCTTTGTTGAAAAACAATCTGGACATCAAATTCTTAAGCTAAGATCTGATAATGGCAGAGAATATGTTAACAACAAATTCATCAACTTTTGCACTGAGAATGGAATTCAAATGCAACATATTTTTCCATATACTCCACAACAAAATGGTGTAGCTGAAAGGAAGAATCACACCTTAAAGGAAATGGCTAATTGTATGCTTTAATCTAAAGGACTTAGTCTTAATTATTGGGCAAAAGAAATTAATTGTGCAAATTACATAATAAATCGCACTCCAACTAAGGTTTTAAAGAATATTACTCCAGGAGAAGCATGGAGCTCAATTAAACCAGATGTAAGTCACTTTCGTGTTTTTGGAAGTGAAGCATGGGCCCATATTCGAGATGAGAAACATAAAGCTTTAGAACCGAAGAGTGAAAAGTGTATTTTTGTTGGATATTCTGAAGATGTCAAAGGATATAGACTTCTTCCACCTAAGTCCAAAAATGTTATCATTAGAGGAGATGTAAAATTTGCTGAAAATATATCAGCCTACGAGCCTAGTTCAGCGGATGTGCCATCTCTCCCTATCTCTTCTACTTTTGAAAATATTTCTTCTTCAGATGATGAAAGCGAGGATGAAAATCCTCCCCCACCTTCTCAGGATCCTCCTTCAGCTCCTCAGCTTCCAAAATAGGTCCGTGCTACTCGGGATGCAGCAGGTGATCTTGCCAGTGATCCTACAGATCAACGACGTACACGTTCTCAGTTTGATAGAGCCTCTTCTTTACTGGCTCAAGCTTTAGTGAATTATGATCCTGACACCTTTGCAGAAGCTTCAGGCCATCCAGATTGGGAAGTAGTAGCTATGAATGAAGAATATCATTTACTATTGGAAAATGATACATTGGATCTTGTTCCTCTACCAAAGGGATGAAAACTTGTTAGATGCAAATGGGTTTACAGAACCAAGTATGGACCAGATGGGAAAGTTGATAAACATAAAGCTCGTCTTGTTGGTAAGGGTTTTTCACAAGTTGAAGGCATTGACTACACTGAAACCTTCTCCCCTATTTCCAAAATGAACTATATCTGCCTTGTTCTTTCCCTTGCTGCCTCTTTGAAATGGGAAGTCCATCAGATGGATGTTAAATTTGCGTTCTTGCATGGGGACTTGCATGAAGAAATCTTTATGGAACAACCTATTGGCTTTATAAAAACAAACTCCAGCCTTGCATGTCAGCTTAAGAAATCCCTTTATGGTCTCAAGCAAGCTCCTCGAGCTTGGTATGCCAAAATGGATAACTTTCTTTTAGAAAATGGCTTTTCTAGGTGTCATTCTAACAATACTGTCTACACCAAGAAAGTGGGCAAGTCTCTTATCATTCTTTTTCTTTATGTTGATGATCTTATCCTGACTGGGAGTGATCCCAACCTTATAAACCATGTGAAGTCTAGCCTTAAAAGGAAGTTTGAAATGACAGACTTAGGACACTTACATTATTTTCTTGGTCTTCAAGTCTTGCAATCCAAGGAAGGTATTTCCCTTTCCTACTCCAAGTATGTCTGTGATATTCTATGCCATTTTCACATGGAAGACTGTACGCTAGCCCCTTCTCCCTTTCAGTCTAGAGTCAAAATTTCAGTCACTTGTACTTATCCTGAAGTTGATGCTACCTTATACCGTCAACTTGTAGGAAAACGTTTGTGTCTAACCCATACTCGTCCTGACCTTTCCTTTGCTGTTGGCCTTGTTGCTCGGTTTATGAAAAACCCACATGAAAGTTATTGGAAAGCAGCTAAAAGAATACTTCGTTATTTTCGAGGTACAGTTTGGGATTCATTATAGTGCCAAAGTAGCTCCTCTATTGGTTGGTTTCACTGATTTCGATTGGGCTCGTGACCCTGATGATCGCAAGTCTACTGCAGGTTATGTGTTCACTCTTGGTTCAGGACCTATTACATGGGCTTGCAAAAAACAAGGTGCCATTTCTCTTTCTTCAGCAGAAGCAAAGTATCGTGGTGCCATAGAAGCTAGTAAGGAAGCCTTGTGGCTTCGTCAAATCCTGTCAGAGTTTGGCTTTCAGCAGCAACATCCGACTACACTTTGGTGTGATAATCAAAGTGTCGTTCAACTATGCAAAGATCCAGTCCAACATCAGCGCAGCAAACACATCGAGTTGCACATGCACTTCATCAGAAAGCTCATTCACGACCATGTTCTTGAAGTGCAATATTGTTCAACAGATGATCAAGTTGCAGACATCTTTACAAAGGCTCTCACAGAGGTGAAGTTCACTAAACTTCGATTTATGGTTGGAGTTTAGGAAGTTGTCACTAAGGGCGGATAGGCTCTAGTGCCTCCTTCCTTCTCCTATTGTGTCATATTTGTAAATCCTTCAATCCTATCCCAAGTTGTTCTTAAGGGGGGATGTTATGATATTCCGACACATAGGAAATAGTTGAGTATAACTTGGTCTAGTATAGAGTTAGGTAAAGTGTGTTTCTTTACTATGTACATTTTGTAACTTACGATCTGACGGTCACGATATATAGTGATTTGATGGTTCATTCTCTCCTCGGTATTACCAACACTTGATCCATGGATTAACACCTGATTGGTCCATGATCTCTATTTAAAGAGCATGGAGGGTCATTTGTAGGTTAACTGTTCATGAGAGAAGCTTATGTAAAATTTCATTCTTTTATTAATAAATTGCCTGAAGTGGTCGTGTTGGCTTAGGTCGTGGACTGTTTCCCTCTTCGAGGGTTTTAACCACGTCAAAATACAGGTGTATTGATCTCTGATCTATGTGTGAGTGTTGTCCTTTGTTGTTCTGTCTAAGGAACTTATCGTGTAAATTCCTACAATCGTAATTTGATTGCATCACAACCATAACAATCTTGGGGTAGGTTTTCTTTAACCCTTGTGAAATTTTATTATGATTTGATTGCATGGAAACAATACCCGATTTTCATTAAGTTATGACCTCTATCTTCTGCGATCTGTGATATGCAAGACCAATAGTATATTTCCACTTGGAACTTCCCCATTCGCTGAGAGTGTTTTCCATGTCATCTCCTCTTGCCACCTCATCAAGTCAAACATAAACTTTGACTTGCTCTAAATTCTTCGTATGAACTCAGATTCAAGTGTCATTCGCATGATGAGAATCAGGATGACGATCACTTCGATCTTATGCTATGTTTATCTAAATTTTTCCACTTTTGAGTTTTGAGCCTTTTACCATGCCACTAGTACTTCTTTAAATATCCACCTAGATCAATCCTCCCCACTAAGAGTTGTTGGACTGCCAAAAGCCTTTTCTATCAACTGGCAGGTGAGGAAATTTCTCCCTTACTTTTTCTTTCTCTATCCATTGAGATTTACTCAGATGCATTCCTTTAAAGCCAACACGAATGTACTCCACATATCCCAGTCACAAAGTTCTAGTTTTCTTGTCGAGTATGATATCTTCAAGCAACTTGTCTAGATACTCTGGTGCAAAATCATCCATTGTAGGAATCCTTACAAGATCTTCGGTATGGAGATCCATATAGCTTCAGGTTCTCAACATTTACCACAGAGTACATTTGCATATAAGTGAGCAAGTCAAGACAAAAAGCATTGTCTCCAATGTTTGCAAATATGGTGAAGGGACCATATCGAATGGGTCTCAATTTCTTCCCTTCTCCCTTCATTCTATCCTTGTTGATATGGAGCCATACCTTTTTCCAAACATGAAACTAATGGTCAACTCGATGCTTATCATGTCTAGCTTTATATTGAGCCCGACTTTTCTCCAACTACTCCTGTACTACATGATGAATCATCTGTATTTGTTGAATAAACTTCCATGCTTTGTCCATATCATCTCATCCATTTCCATCCTTATCCTTCCCAAATACCATGTTAGATAACCAAAACATTTCTCAAATAGTGAGATCTATTTGGATGAATATGTTGTTCGATTGTATCCATGTTTCACATAAGGAAGTTGTTCATATCACAACTTGGGATGTTTTCCACAATAGCCTCATAACAAGTGAACCACGGTGCGGTTAACAGCCTCTCTCTTCCCACCAATCTATGGATGAAATTTTGTACCTAGTTTCAGCTTAGTGTCCATCATTCTCCAAAGGCTAGTCCAAATCTCCCCAAGAAAGTGAGAGTCTTGATTTGACATAATAGATGTGGGCAACCTAAAATGGACCAAGACATGTTGAACGAAAGGATAAGCAGTCGACTCAACAGTGACCCGCTTTTTACAAGCCATTAAAATACACATTTTACTAAAACGATCCATAATGACATACAAATAGTCATGACCTTTGCTAGACATAGGCAAGCTGCCTACAAAATCCATGGACACACTTTCCCATGGTTGACTCATAATAGGGAGTGGTGTGTAGAGCCTAAGCTTTCTATTATAGGGCATTGAAACATAACACAACACACAACCCTTTACAAAGTGAGTCACAATTGTTTTCATATGAGGCCAGAAACAAAAGCTCAGTAAATGAAAAAAAAAAATTTCAACCCCAAAATGACCAGACACAAGAGAGGTATGAGCCTCCCGGATTACATGTACCATTTCATCAATGGGTATGCATAGGTCACCAAGGTGGTAAAATATTTTTCCGTGCAAATAGTAATTTTCCACCTACTATCAACGACTCATTTTTGCATAAATATATTTCAAATAATTATAAATAAGTCCATTAATGCATTAAGGCATTACATTTTTTATTATCCATTTCAACAATCTTCCACCAAATATATAATTCTTACATAAAAATTGCATATCCTAGTATCCAGTTTTTTGATAATGGTAACATACATTACTATTAGGGAAACATGAGAAATGTATCCTGCTCCAATGATGCTCCATGAGATCTTTAGATTATTCCACATACAACTAAGTACTGCCAGAAGCTCATCCACCATGAATAGACCAACCAATATTACATACTTCGATAGCAACCTTCCGCTTGTTCTCTGTTTTGAATTCATATCAGCCATGTCCTCCTTATGGGTTTATGAGATAGCTTCCATTTTAGGTAATCCAACTACTATCTTATGAAACAAGGCCTGGATTTCTCAAAATTACACTAAATATGTCAATGGCATATGCTTAGTGACATAAATATATAATGAACATGTATTGAAATTTGAGGAGGATCTAAAATTGAAAAATTCTAAAAACTATTTTGTACATTTTAAGCCTGTATAAAAGAGACAAAAGTTTCATCTTAATGTTAAATCCAACTTTTGCAGTGGTTTCAATAAACATCACCCCAAATTGTGGGTACTTTGCATGGAATTTTTCAATTGAGACTTTCCTAACCAAATCATTATAAAAGAAACAGATGAAAAAAAAAACCGTTACTTTGGCATTCACTCATTTTAGCCTCTGGCATAAGTTTTAACAAAAGATAGAGGAGTAAATTGACAAAATAAAATGGCACTTGGTTACTTTCTCATTCCAAAAAAAGGTAGAGGGCATTATACCATGGCCATCCGAATACTACGAAAAATATAGATTTTTTTCCTTGGAAAAAAAGAAAACAATAATATGCCAAAGCACAATTCCCTATGATATAAGTTGTTTTTAAACAAAAATTACCAATTTCAGAGTGTAATCAATCTCCATGGGCATGTCACTCTTAGAATTTATAGGTAGATGAGAAAGTGTTGAAGAACCAAAACAATGAGAATTTAACCCAGGCTAGTTTAGGTAAACTTCCACAGGTGGACTATTGAACAACAACAAAACCAACTAGTAATATAAAAGATGTTATTATAGTATGCTTTCTCTAGGAATTCCTGAGAACAAATGGATTTGCAATGAACCATATTCTTGGTTTATAGCAAGATATATCAAAGAGTTCTGGTTACCTTTGATATGTTGATGGAATTATAAGGATATAATATCTTATTTGTAATATGCATAAATGAGCATTTTAAGGGTTGGGGAAAAATTACATTTTTTTCATTAATAATGAAGATGCTGCACTTTTGGAAACTAGATGTGTTTTTCTTGAGAGGAAATGATCAGTAAAGTGTATCATATTGAGTTCGAGGCATCTAAGGAAACATAAGAGGTAAGAAAATGTTCACTGTAGCTAAGCAATTCAATGTTGAGGTGAGGAGATTTTAAGGATGAGATAAATGCAACAAAAACTGGTTGCAAAATGTTACTGAAAAAATATCTAAGTTGACTTCACAGCATGGATATCTAATAAGAATAGGGTGTGTATGCCTCGAGTTGATATCATATTTTTTTACTTACAGTGCAAAAACTCAAAGCTTAAAACATTCACTACAGCTGAACCGATGACTTTGGTATGGAAAATGAAGGCAACGATCATAGGTTTTTAATAGGATTACACCCCATCAGTCGTCAAAGGACTAAACTAAAGAAGAAATAAGATGCAGAAAAGAAGACAATACCTAGATTATAAAGTTATATCGTAATAAGTATCTATACACAGGCCGACACAATCAACTTGAAAGAAATTAGTATATCTATCGACATTGTTGAGTGAGATTAACATACTAGAAATATGCATATGGAAGGAGTAAGATACTCACCGCAGTTGAAAATGAACATTTTCATCTTCAAGGTTGATTTTCTTTGACAAGAAATTGATACAAATCTTAGCCTAATGTGAATACAAGCAAGTTAGGTTCCAGTGTTGTAATAATTCTTGAAACGAAATTTGCAGAGACTAGTAAACACAACACAATGTGTTGTTTCAACTATCAACATAATTACAGCTAGTTATCAATCCAATATATTGAAATGATTTTTTTGCAAAACATAAAAGACAATACCGGTATTTTAGTTTTTTGAAGCAACTGATCTTATTTCACTAAATTCTCAAAGTATATAATTGCAAAGCACAATTCTCTTTCTCATATCCACATATTGATAAAGGAAGAAAGGAGATATGCAAAGCATATTAGCCGCATAAAAAAAACCTAAAATAGCTTGTCTTAGAAGTAAGGCATGCATGGAACTCTAACTATCGAGTCTAAACATTTTGATCTTTGGGTCATGCAGATGGAAGCACAAAATTAGTCCATTCAAGGACAATTAGAAGTGAACATTTCATTTTCTTCCCTAGTCAAGGGGAAGAAAGTGTACTTGATCATGGTACGTGACATGAATTATTAAAAGAGTGTGAATTTGGGGATATAGGTAATAAAAGAGGGCATGAAGTATGCATTTTTTACTCACTTATATATTCCTGATTTTAATTTCAAATCATTTCAATAATAGTTAATTCAGTTATATATTCTTGATTTTAAATTTCATAATATTACAGATTGTAATCAAGAGCATGAAATACCTTACTTGTGTGAATTTTTCTGCAAGAGGGATATTGTGTTCATAAACCTTCTTTGATACAATATATAGAGTGATGTTGCTTCTAGATCAGGTTTTATTTACTGTTCAAATGAAGAACATATGTCTACATGACCATTCTAATAACTAAGTAACGATCACGTATGATTGTAAGATCATCTTCGGCAAAATCACATAACCAATCTTTTGTCGACGCGTTTCGAACCAACCAGTGTGGTTCATCGTCAGGACAAGTTGAAGAACCAATCCAGCTTAGCGTGATTAAATAGAGCGTGCAGAGACCCCAACAACTAAAATGCTAACGGCTAGTTTGACCTAGTGACCTTGGTCAAACTACTAAAAAGTAATTAATATTTTAGGTAACTAAAGGAATCCCTTTGGTAAATTTAAAATAATTAGGTATATTATTCTTATTATCCCAAATACCAAGAAACGCACATATTTTAATTAAGTTGGTCATTATATCCCATAATAGATATTAATTAACCCATATTTAATTATTATTCCAACGTAAAGGTAATTAAACCCTATTATTGTAACTAATATTCTAACTAATATTATGGTAAATCATGATTACCTATAAACCTCATGGCCAATAATCCAAATTTTTATTCCAAGGTAAGTCTATTAATACTTATAATTTAAGGTTGATATGATTATTACTAAAACTAATATTACTGGTCTCTCATAATTTATCCTTTAAACCTAAAGGCTGAAGTAATATTTATTAAAAAGATTTCCATTCCAAATTTATTAAGGTTAACCATGTCAATATTATTTATTATTATTATTTATAAGTTAGGACTATATCATATTGTAATTTAAATAGATAGGTCCATTGAGCTATATAAAATAATAATCTAAATCTTCATGATAAATAATAGATCTAAACAAATTGTTAAACTATTATTCCTAGAGTTTAGTTATATTAGGTAAATATTATAACTAATATTATGGTAAATCATAATTACCTTTAAACCTAATAGGTAATTATGGTTTACCATAATATTAGTTATAATATTTACCTAATATAACTAAACTCTAGGAATAATAGTTTAACAATTTGTTTAGATCTATTATTTATCATGAAGATTTAGATTATTATTTTATATAGCTCAATGGACCTATCTATTTAAATAACAATATGATATAGTCCTAACTTATAAATAATAATAATAAATAATATTGACATGGTTAACCTTAATAAATTTGGAATGGAAATCTTTTTAATAAATATTACTTCAGCCTTTAGGTTTAAAGGATAAATTATGAGAGACCAGTAATATTAGTTTTAGTAATAATCATATCAACCTTAAATTATAAGTATTAATAGACTTACCTTGGAATAAAAATTTGGATTATTGGCCATGAGGTTTATAGGTAATCATGATTTACCATAATATTAGTTAGAATATTAGTTACAATAATAGGGTTTAATTACCTTTACGTTGGAATAATAATTAAATATGGGTTAATTAATATCTATTATGGGATATAATGACCAACTTAATTAAAATATGTGCGTTTCTTGGTATTTGGGATAGTAAGAATAATATACCTAATTATTTTAAATTTACCAAAGGGATTCCTTTAGTTACAAAAAATATTAATTACTTTTTAGTAGTTTGACCAAGGTCACTAGGTCAAACTAGCCGTTAGCATTTTAGCTGTTGGGGTCTCTGCACGCTCTATTTAATCACGCTAAGCTGGATTGGTTCTTCAACTTGTCCTGACGATGAACCACACTGGTTGGTTCGAAACGCGTCGACAAAAGATTGGTTATGTGATTTTGCCGAAGATGATCTTACAATATTATGGATCACAGAAGTCTAAATTCCTCAATCACATATGATTTTAAAGGGACTGTGTTAGCCTCCTGCTGCGGCACGTTAATCATCTTTCATGGTCGACATTTTTACATGCCAAATATGTCATACTTTGCTTGCTACAATGCTCCATATTTGCTACAGATGACCAGAGAAGTATCCGTGAAAGTGAGATAATCTAAATGCCACTGCTTTGCTCCAGTCTTGATGAGTAATCCATTTTGATCAATTTTCAAGTATGGGAAGGCCAAATAGCTTAATCTTGGCTTCCCTGGGTTTCAATTTCATGTTGTAGAATATAGAGAATGAACATCTGTCGAAATAGCTTAATCTTTGCAGATTTGTAGTTCGGTAGAGAAAAAAGGGTGCTCAACAGCTTAATCTGAGCCCGTGGCTGAAATAAGTGTAGAACTAGATAGGAGCACCAGCAACAAGAAAGAATGAAAAGCTGGGTATGCTAGTTCAAGTGAACCCAAACCAAAAGAAGAGAAAATGCTAGGTGAGTAGGTCGGGTAGGTAGCTTTGTGGCTGCAGAATCATGGCTTGTGATCCATTTCATATTGTCAAGTGTTATATCTATCATATCACAAGTTGAAGGCAGTTGTTCAGTTGGAGGACTTCAAGAAATGCATGTCTAACTTCCCCTTCTTCCTCTTTCCCCAAATCACTCACTAACTTCCCCTAAAAGAGGTCAAGATCTGCTTGATACCTCTTAGATTCATCATGTTCCATATCATTTGCCTTGGTGAAGATCTGCTTCACTCAAGGAATGTCCATACTCCTTCTATAACTCATTTTCCCTCTTAATAGCCTAAGATTCACATACTTAGTGCTTTCTTATCACTTGTCATGTTAACTACTAACACTACTATGTAGCTCCCTATCTATTTCCCCTTCCCCTACTAAAACTATGTATATAACTCCCCTATATACTTATCTTATCCCCCTGGTTGAAAACTAACCATATACATCCTCGGGAATTGCTAAGTTTATCTGAAACTTAGCAAGAACCCTCATTACCCCCCTCAAACCATCTTCTCATGCATTTTGGACTCCCTCCAATGCATAAAGCCCTTCATCACTCCATAAAACCTCCCAAATGCTTTTTGTCTCCTTCACAAAGCATAAAATTCCATTCATATGTATATAAAACCATCTTTTTGCCTTGTTTTGCCTTTTCAGAGGCATAAACCCCTTTTTTGGGCCATTTAACATGCAAAAAACCATGAAAATCCCTCAAATGGCATAAAATTCTTCCTTTTCGGGCCATCGGACCCCTTCCGATGGCTCACAAACCATTTGAAATGCTAAAGGAGACCCCTCTGATTTCACCAAAGCTTCTCTTTTATCAAAAAGCCTTGCTCCGATGCAAAAATCTCCCCTTTGTTCCCCCTACGATGCGATATCGCTGTCGGGAGGGGGCAGTCACATGTTAAACATCATAAATATAGGCCTCTGATTGTTTATCGTCGATCGCATGTCGGCGATCGGTGATCGGGCCTCGTGCATTACATATCACATATGGCCCCGGGCCAGACCCGATTTCAAATAAAGAAAGGGCCAATAAAGCATTTCGGGTCCGGTGGCGTTTCGGCGATTTTACGTGACCATCCCCATGCTCCCCGTCGACGCGAAATGCCGACTCAATCTCAGCCGTCCATCGCCCTGCCTTGATCAATGGCCCATATTTAATCGGCGATCACCCCTTTATATGGCTCCCACCAGCGGAGCCGAAATATTATAAAGGCGCAGCTTATGAGATTTTCGGGTCCGTAAGGGCCCCTTGTGCAGCGAAATGAAGGCTCTTGATGAGCCGGAGCCGAAATGGTATGTAAATACAGTGTTAAGGGTTTCGGGTCCACGGACTCATTTCAATTGTAAATCCGCCATTTTTCGGCGATCACACAGATGCTACCCCCCGGTCCCTCCGACTGCCGATATGCGATTTAGCGCCAGCCGTCGGATCGGCCCCCAGATCAATGGCCCTGATTTAATCGTATCACTCCCCATGTATTGCTCCGACTGGCGGAGCCGAAATAACAATAAAGCATGGTATATTAGCATTTCGGGTCTGCAAACCAAATTCTTGTAGATCCACCGATATGACATCGCGGATGGGCCGGACGTGATTCCAAATAAAAGGAAGGGCCTATAGCATATCGGGTCCACGCAGCTTCGGCGATTGTTTATGTGCCACCCCCTGGTCCGCCCCGATGGGATAGCGATGAAATTTGGGCTGTTGGATCGGCCTGCGCCGGATCCAACGACCACAATTTAAAGAGATGAACAGTTTTCCGCCTGCGCCCAATTTCGAGGATTTCTTACGTTTAAAGGCATTTTTGCCCACTTTGAAGAAAAAGGGCCATTTTTATATGTGGTGTCCATGCCCGCCCAGTTGCAAAGGAACGATGTGTTCGTTTCCTATTTTGAAATCACGTGAGGCCCATAATACATCCAAATGAAGGGTTGCTCTTCGGTGGTCTGTGGGCGATCCCTTTTTCATCACTTTGCAACATTTTATCATTTTAAAGAACATTTTCTGAGCGACAAAGACTGATAACGACTACAAAGGCGGCAGAAGGCCGAGCAGCGGCCATAAAT
This sequence comes from Pinus tabuliformis, assembly GCA_031772625.1. Classification (NCBI taxonomy): domain Eukaryota; kingdom Viridiplantae; phylum Streptophyta; class Pinopsida; order Pinales; family Pinaceae; genus Pinus; species Pinus tabuliformis. Next base: position 880,183,209 of record CM062820.1, on the reverse strand, counting down.
GGGTGATTGGACAGTTCAAAGGCATTCGGAGGTCAATAAAGGACCAGGTGCATGCCAAAGAGTATCAGGAAAGCGGCAGAGAGTATGAGTATTGCGGTTTAAAGCAGATGAATTCAAAATGGCCCTAGAAGATCTAGCAAGCCGTCATTGAGAAGTATAGCTCACCAACTCACAAATTTTGGCCATTTAAGGCAACAGGACCACTTGAAGGTAGATTAAAGGATTTCAATGCAGATTTATGACAAGTGCAATGGTCCCAGTCACATTTTGGATTAGCACTGCTTCCTTAATTGTGCTGTTATCACACAGAGGACAGCGTGTGGCTCAAGGCACTCTTTCAGTCCATTTCTGAAGCTGCAGGACCTTGTGCAGCCCTAAAGAGCCATTTTGATGAGGCTGCTCCCTCATGCGCAGCTGTTTTAAATTATTTTATGCATTCATTTCCAGCAGAACTTAGCATTAGAAGCAGTTATTGTACAGATCTTTTTTGATCTATTTTGATAGATATTTTGTAGACATTTCCTCTATATATACCACCCTCTTCGTTGTTTTAAGTGTTGGTTGGTTGTATGACTCCTCTAGAGACTCGCTCTGTATCTGATATGATTTATTTAATCAATGACTGCTTAAAGCTTGCAAGATGGACTGTTTGAAGTGTTTTTAATCGTTGAAGAGTGAATGATGGAATTCATGTGCTGCTATATGGATCAATAAGTGTTTCTCACCTCTGTTATTTCAATTTCATACATGCTCAAGTCACGGAACAAAAGATTGGTCTAGAATTTGCTTAGCTGCACTCTATGCTCAGTTTCTGTGGCTTCTTAATGTTTTCCTCTTGATTTAGGCATAAATATGAATTGCTTTATGGCTCATGTTTGATCTATTTCACATATGAATGACTATTGTTTAAGAATGCTTAGCTTCTCCTAGATAGAGCTCATTCATCTTCCCTCTGTTAAGCTGAGTGAGAGATTCTTTGTTGCCTCTCATTCCTTAGCCCTCATTCTATCCTTTTAAAGTTAAGTGTTGTTTCATGAGCAACTACCTTGCTCCTCATTCCTCTTGTGACCAAGAAAACGTGCAGTCCTACTCCATGACTCGATGCCCAATGGTTTGAAACTTACCACACTATGCATTGCCTCTCTACTTGAAAACATCCTCCTTCCCACCAAACATAAACAAAACCCCTTGAACTCAATAACTAGCCTAATATCATCTTCAACAAAGCTAAATCATAAAGAGAGAGCCCTCTCTGACTGCAGGTAGGCTAGGACTTACAGTCCAAAGATTGGTTTGTGGTTACCTCGGTCGTATCCCTTTAAGGAGCTTTAGGGAAAACCTAAGTGATAACATAATGGCGACTCAACTGGGAACCATCCTCAGATAATTTCACAAATCAAGTTGGAAAGCTCCACTGGGAAACAACCAGACCTTCAAAAGTTTCTTTCTAACCCATACATTCTTACAAAATCCCCAAAAACCAAGCCAGAAGCTGGCTCCCAGGAAGAATTCACTTTATAGAAGGTCAAATCCAGACCCAAATCCTACAGCTGCCTTTGAAAATCCGAATTTGATCCAAAGAAACCCCAGGAAATTAGAGCTAAAGGAGGATTTTGCTAATTCCACTCCTATGATAGTTCAACCAAACTGTGGCCCAACCCCTGCCAAAGTTTTATTTCGTTCAACCCCTAGTTCCCCTTGTTCATCATCCATGTCTCAAAGCACTCCTTCCACACCTCCATTCACTGCACATACTACCACTACTACTCCTATTATCCCAGTTGTTCCTATTCTTCCTCTTATCCCTGTGAATATGGCTAACAAATATGCACCTTTGCAATTACCTCCTAATCCTGGAGCTATGCCTCAGGATTACCAAACTAAAATCACATATTTTGATGGCACAAGTTCCTGCACAACCCTTCAGCATACAAAGAAAATGCAGGATTACTTTGAAAGCTATGAGATTGATGATGATAGTGTGAGAATGAAGATTTTTGTCCAAAGTTTGACAGACGATGTCAAGACTTGGTTTAGAGCACTCCCAGCTAATTCCATAGCAGAACCAGAAGCGTTATACCAGTCATTTATCAACAGATGGGAGAAAAAGAAAGACCCCTTGCACATACTAGCTGAATATGATACAATCAAAAGAGGTCCACAAGAAACAGTCTTGGACTATTGTGCAAGGTTCAATAGCGTTTATAATGTTATCCCACAAAACTTAAGGCCCCCACCTGACCTTTCCTTATCTAAATTCCCTGATGGATTCGACCTAGATATGGCCTACCAGTTAAAAGAAAGAGCACCTAACAGCCTTGGAGACATGAAAAACGTGGCTGTCACTGTGGAGGCAAATTTAATTGCCAAAAGAAACAGACCTAGAACTGAGAGAAGAACCACCTTCAAGGAAGAGCCCTCAACCTTAGATCAAAAGCTAGATGCTATTATCAATGGCATGCACAGGCTGGGAGACAGAGTAGAGAGTGTTGAGAGGAAATCATCATGGGACGGGTAGAAAGCTAACACTGTCAGGAACCCGAATTTCAGGAAAAATCAAAATCCAAATGCTGGTAGGTCTAGCCCAGACCATGATATAAGACCTCCTTTTCAAGAAAACTACGCAGAGGCATCCACTTCTAATGAACCCATAAAAGACACTCACATGAACTTAATGGATTTGAAGGGTGAGCAACAAATTTTTCTAACCCAAGAAGACCAAGATGACCATGAGATAAATCAATTTTAGACTAACTCTAGTGAGTCTTTTGACTTTGAACAAGGTTATGATTCAGCTATTTATGAAGTCCACAAACAGTATAAGCTGAGGACAAGAACCATATATGCGCCCAAAAAAGTTAAACTAAAGGAGGGAAAACAACCCAACCAGATTACAGGCAAGGCTATTATAACAGAAATAGCTAATATAACTATCCCAAACCCGCACCAAGTGACTGTAGAGGACATAACAGACATACAGCCTTCTGTTGATCAGCCTCTGCCACCTTCTTCCTCGAAAGAGAACCTGAACAACGTCCAAAAATCCCTCTTAAAATTGAAAAACCGCAAGCAATCAATTCCCATAACATTGATATACAAGAGCAAATCGCTGATAATTCAAATGAAAATGAAAAAACTGTCGTCATCAACACCAAGACTTCATTGGAAAAGCCATTTAATTTAGAGGCAGAGATTGGAAAACTTAAAATATCCATCCCCCTCTCAGAACTTGCCAAACATGATGTGTATAGGCAACAAATTCAAAGATCACTTCAAATGCCAGAGGTCAAGGATGATGTAAATGTTTTAGATGATACCCCTGAGCTGTTTTTTGGTCCTAAAGTTAATGGAAAATCAACATATGGATCTGTTCCACCCTTTTATGTTAGTTTGCACATTCATGACAAAGTCTTGCACAATGCTATGTTTGACTCAGGTGCCTCACACAATCTTATGCCCAAAGCTGTAATGGAGAAACTAAACCTTGATGTCACAAGACCCTACAAAGATCTATTCTCCTTTGACTCAAGTCAGGTCAAGTGTTTAGGCTTAATCAAAGACTTATGTGTCTCCTTAGTCCAATTTCCCAACAAGACAATCCTAATGGACGTGGTGGTTGCTGACATCCCACCAAAGTATGGCATGCTCTTGTCAAGATCTTGGGGGGAAAACTCCAAGGATCTCTCCAATTAGACCTCTCCTATGCCACTATTTCAGTCTTTGGGCAACCAAAGAGACTGTATAGAGAAACACTGATGAAGTATGTGGTAAGTAGTGAGGAAAAGCCCCAGAATTTCCCTATCTATTCAATCCATTCTGATATGGATTCTTTTATTTTGTTTAATGATGAAACAAGTCCTCCAACTGATGATAAGCCTATGGCTTTAGTACCACAAGCGCACATCAATGAAGAATTAGTTGCACATACCCATGAGATTGTTACAACAGCCAATGCAACCAGCACACAAGAAAAACCTCCTGAAACACAAGACTCGGGTCTGCCCAATCCTAAAATGACTGAAACTATTAATACTAACCACAAGCAAGAAATCACATGGTATTTAGAGTTTGATGGCTCTGTTAACAAGTTAGGAGTAGGGGCAGGAATATGGATTCATAATACACATAACAACCATGCAGAGGGTCATGCTTATAGACTGAATTTCAAATGCACCAACAACATGGCTGAGTATGAGGCACTCCTCTTAGGCCTTAAGCTGCTCAAAGCTTTAGGAGCTGCCAAAGTTTCCATTCTCGGTGACTAAGACCTAGTAATCCAACAAATGAAAGGAAACTTTGTTACCAATGATAGAAGGCTAAGATCTTATGGGACTGCTGCCACTGCAATACTTGATACATTCACTGAATCCAAGATTGCCAAGATTTCAAGAAATCATAACATTCATGCTCACAGCCTAGCCACTTTCGCTAGTACATGCAAGCTTCCCTTTGAGCCAAATCACCATTTCACTGCTGAAATAAAACATAGGCCTGATGTCCCAAATAACATTAAAGACTGGCAAGTGTTCGAGGATGATGCTCAAATAAACAATTTTCTTACCTTACAGCATGAATTTGCAGGCCTAAACATTGATGAGGATACCATGGAGGACCCACAACAACAAGCATTAAACGAAAATCAGCAAGCTGTAACAGCCAGACAGATCCTAAGCCCAACAGTCTTTGACAATGCAAACATTGAAGAGCTAAAACAAATGCATTTGGAGGAAATAGATAAAACAGAGGCCGAGATTTTTGATCTAAAAGACAATTCTCTCCCGGTTGGCCTCACTCCGCTAGAAGACATGTTTGATGCAAATGGTGTGCCCAAAAACCCAAAAATGCAGCCTATAAACACTGCCATAGAAGAATACAACATTGGAACAGCAGAGAAGCCCAAAATGATCAAACTGTCTAAATCTTTGCCTCCTCATCAAAAACCAAAGTATGTGGATTTGTTCAAAGAATTCCGAGATGTCTTTGCTTGGTGTTATGAGGACTTGAAGTCTTATGATACCTCAGTAATCCAACACACCATTCCCTTAAAACCAAATCAAAAGCCTTTCAAACAAAAACTTAGAAGGATCAACCCCGTGCTCCTTCCCTTGGTTGAGAAGGAGGTAAAGAGGATGTATGAGGTAGGAATCATAGCACCAATCAGATTTTCTGAATGGGTGTAAAACTTAGTTCCCACAAGAAAGAAAACAAATGAGATCAGACTTTGTGTAGATCTCAGAAATCTAAATCATGTCTCCCTAAAGGATTACTATCCTTTGCCCAAAATGGATCACATTCTACAGAGAGTAGTGGGGTCGTCACGAATTTCCCTCCTCGATGGCTTTTCAGGTTTCAACCAAATACTTGTTCACTCGGATGAAGAAGACAAGACAACATTTACCACACCATGGGGAACATTCAAGTATGTTAAAATTCCTTTCGGCCTAAAGGACGTGGTGCCACTTTTCAAAGGGCAATGTACATTGCATTCTCCAAGGAAATCCATGATTTCCTAGTTGTCTACCTTGATGACTTAACGCCTTTCTCCAAATCTGATAAATAGCTCCTCAAACACCTAAGTCAAATATTCATCACATGTAGGAAATATGGCATTTCCTTGAATCCTAAGAAGTCTCTCTTTGGCCTTGAAGAAGGCAAATTACTTGGACATATCATCTCAAAGGATGGTATTAGAGTTGATCTGGAAAGGATCCAAGCCATATTGCAAATCCTGTATCCTAGAAATATAAAATAATTGCAAGCATTCCTTGGGAAAATCAATTTCCTAAGGAGGTTTATTCCAAACTTGGCTGAGCTAATAAGAATGCTAAACAACATGCTCAAGAAAGACACCAAGGTAAAGTGGTCTCTAGAGGCCAAGCAATCATTTGAGGATATTAAATCAGCCTTAACTCAAGCCCCAGTCCTGACAAGTCAAAAATTTGATAGGAACTTTATCATATTTTCATTTTCATCTGATAATACTATAGCTGCTGTCCTTTTGCAAAAGGATGATCAAGGAACTGAAAATCTAATTGCATTTTTCAGCTGAGCCTTAAGAGATGCACCCCTGAAATACCCAATCATGGAGAAGCAAGCCTATGCCCTTGTTAAAGCAATCAAGGAATTCCGAATTTATATAAATTATATTCACATGTGATTGCTTATGTGCCAAATGTTATTGTAAAAGACATATTAACCCAAGAGGGGTTAGAAGGAAAAAGAGGCAAGTGGATTGCTAACATTCTTGAGTATGACATAGAGATAAAACCAACCAAGCTGATAAAGGGACAAGGTTTAGCTAAATTGATGTCCGAAACAAACTTTCAAGCCTTAGACATCAACCAACTGGACAATGAACAGGAGCTGGTGACTCCACAGATCAGTGACACGTTTTTGCAATCCCCATGGTATGCTGATATTTGCTTTGTATTGTTAAACCTGTGTGCTCCCCCAGGATTGTCCAGCACCAAGAAGAGATTTTTAAGAATGAAGGCTTTGAAATTTTGTGTCTTAGATGGTGCATTATTTTGGAAAAATCACGAAGGTATATTGCTTAACTTCTTCATTGTGAATGAAACTAACAATGTCATGAAAGAATTCCATGCAGGGGACTATGGAGGACATCTATACTAGAAGTCCACTGCTGATAAAATTCTAAGGGCTGGTTTATATTGGCCCACTTTGTTTGCAGATGTAAAGAAGTTTGCCACGTCATGCCACAATTGCCAAATCTTTGAGGGCAAGAGAAAGCTGCTCCCTTTGCCTCTTAAACCCATCTCAACCGAGAAGCCTTTTCAACAATGGCGTCTTGACTTCATTGGAGAAATCCATCCCTCTTCCTCAGGCCAGCATAAGTGGATCTTAACAGCTACCGACTATTTCACTAAATGGATTGAGGCCATCCCATGTAGGCAAGCCAATGACACCACCATTATCCAATTCCTTGAGTGAAATATCCTTTCTAGATTTGGCTGCCCTGAGAAGATAATCATTGACAATGCCGCTGCTTTCAAATCCAAAAAGATGATCAATTTTTGCCATAAATTCCATATCACTTTAGGCCATTCCACAGCCTATTACCTTCAAGGTAATGGCTTAGCCGAGTCATCCAACAAAAGCCTGATCAGTATTATCAAGAAGACCTTAGAAGAAAACAAGAAGAACTGGCATAAAAAGCTCACCAATGCCCTATGGGCATAGAGACTTTCAACAAAGAGATCCATTGGAATGAGCCCTTATGATCTAGTATATGGCATGGAAGCCAGATTTCCGTCTTCTTTAGGCATTCCTGTTATCAAGCTGCTGCAGGAGGTTCAAGCTGAACCAAATGATATTCAACAAAGGATCAATCAGACCATTAATCTTCAGAAAACCAGAGAGCAGGTGTATGACAGAGCTCAAAAGTTACAAGAAAGGCTAAAGAAGGCATTTTACCAGAGGGCTAAAGCTGAGGATTTCTTTATTGGCGACAAGGTTCTAAAGTGGGACTCACGAAGAGAAGACAAGGGAAAGCATGCAAAGTTTGACTTTCTGTGGAAAGGCCCATTTGTCATTAGTGCTATGCAAGGCAATAACACATATTTTCTCAAAACTCTAGATGGTTGCACAGTTGAAGAGGGCCCTGTGAATGGCCGCATGCTTAAACATTACCTTGATCCATGTATTTGAGAGATAACGCAGCTCTGTATATATATGTACATACGTGTTTGTAGATATCAGCGATTGATTTTTAATTTTTATAGCAGTTTGGTTGTTAGAAGAGCGCAGCAAAGTTTGAAGGCACAAGCCCACATAAGTCATTCATTTCAAAGCTTTGTCTTCATGTCAGTCTCAGCAAGAAGCGCAACGCAATTTTGAGGGAAAAGAAACAAAAAGTGCAGCATTACAGTTTTGTGTTCTTTGAAATATTTCAAAGAAAATATTCAGTTTTGATACCTGTGCGCAAATAAGAGATAGATGGCTTCCCAAAGCAGAGTTCAACACTGTTCTGAACATTCGGTGTCAAAATGGTATCACTGTTATTTATAACAACAAGTTCTATTAAAAATGATGCATTCAGGCTTCCAGTTCTTCAGTCAGTAGTATCAAAATAGAGGAGTTTTTGTTAGCGTTACATCTACAGCCTGTTCAAAGACAAGAAAAGAAGAGCTCCAGTTTTGTTCCCTTTTTGTGTTTATTTGACAAGGAAGTTCTCAAGCAAAAGTGTATGCAATATCAAGCAAGCAGGAGATGCTTTATTTTTCACGGTGTTTCAGTTAAGGAGGAGTGCTGCATTCAGAAGTTAAAGTTCTAGTCATTCAGCAGTTAGCACAGAAGAAATTTTCAATTAACAACAACTACAGAGGATCAAGGCATTCTAACCTGCTGTTCTTGGCTTGTCACAAGGAAAAGCCATCCCCAAGTGGAGCCACTATTAGCCTCCTGCTGTGGCAGGTTAATCATCTTTCATGATCGACATTTTTACATGCCAAATATGTCATACTTTGCTTGTTGCAATGCTCCATATTTGCTACAGATGACCAGAGAAGTATCCGTGAAAGTGAGCTAATCTAAATGCCACTGCTTTGTTCCAGTCTTGATGAGTAATCCATTTTGAGCAATTTTCAAGTATGGGAAGGCCAAACAGCTTAATCTTGGCTTCCCTGGGTTTCAATTTCATGTTGTAGAATATAGAGAATGAACATCTGTCCAAACAGCTTAATCTTGGAAGATTTGTAGTTAGGTAGAGAAACAAGGGTGCTCAACAGCTTAATCTGAGCCCCTGGCTGAAATAAGTGTAGAAGTAGATAGGAGCACAAGCAACAAGAAAGAATGAAAAGCTGGGTATGCTAGTTCAAGTGCACCCAAACCAAAAGAAGAGAAAATGCTAGGTGAGTAGGTCGGGTAGGTAGTTTTTTGGTTGCAGAATCATGGCTTGTGATCCATTTCATATTGTCAAGTGTTATATCTATCATATCACAAGTTGAAGGTAGTTGTTCAGTTGGAGGACTTCAAGAAATGCATCTCTAACTTCCCATTCTTCCTCTTTCCCCAAATCACTCACTAACTTCCCCTAAAAGACGTCAAGATATGCTTGATACATCTTAGATTCCTCATGTTCCATATCATTTGCCTTGGTGAAGATCTGCTTCACACAAGGAATGTCCATACTCCTTCTATAAGTCATTTTCCCCCTTAATAGCCTAAGATTCACATACTTAGCGCTTTCTTATCACTTGTCATGTTAACTACTAACACTACTATGTAGCTCCCTATCTATTTCCCCTTCCCCTACTAAAACTATGTATATAACTCCCCTATATACTTATCCTCTCCCCCTGGTTGAAAAATAACCATATACATCCTCAGGAATTGCTAAGTTTATCTGAAACTTAGCAAGAACCCTCATTACCCTCCTCAAACCATCTTCTCATGCATTTTGGACTCCCTCCAATGCATAAAGCCCTTCATCACTCCATAAAACCTCCCAAATGCTTTTTGTCTCCTTCACAAAGCATAAAATTCCATTCATATGTATATAAAACCATCTGTTTGCCTTGTTTTGCCTTTTCAGAGGCATAAACCCCTTTTTTGGGCCATTTAACATGCAAAAAACCATGAAAATCCCTCAAATGGCATAAAATTCTTCCTTTTTGGGCCATCGGACCCCTTCCGATGGCTCACAAACCATTTGAAATGCCAAAGGAGACCCCTCCGATTTCACCAAAGCTTCTCTTTTATCAAAAAGCCTTGCTCCGATGCAAAAATCTCCCTTTTGGTCCCCCTCCAATGCGATATCGCTGTCGGGAGGGGGCAGTCACATGTTAAACATCATAAATATAGGCCTCCGATTGTTTATCACCGATCGCATGTCGACGATCGGCGATCGGGCCTCGTGCATTACATATCACATATGACCCCGGGCTGAACCCGATTTCAAATAAAGAAAGGGCCAATAAAGCATTTCGGGTCCGGTGGCGTTTCTGCGATTTTATGTGGCCATCCCCATGCTCCCCACCGAGGCGAAATGCCGACTCAATCTCAGCCGTCCATGGCCCTGCCATGATCAGCGGCCCATATTTAATCGGCGATCACGCCTTGTATATGGCTCCGACTAGCGGAGCAGAAATATTATAAAGGCGCAGCTTATGAGATTTTCGGGTCCATAAGGGGCCCTTGTGCAGTGAAAGGAAGGATCCCGACAAGCCGGAGCCGAAATGGTATGTAAATACAGTGTTAAGGGTTTCTGGTCCGTGGACCCGTTTCAATTGTAAATCCGCCATTTTTTGGTGATCACATAGATTCCAGCCCCTGGTCCCTCCGACTGCCGATATGCGATTTAGCGCCAGCCATCGGATCGGGCCCCCAGATCAATGACCCTGATTTAATCGTAGCACTCCCCATGTATCGCTCCGACTGGCGGAGCCAAAATAACAATAAAGCATGGTATATTAGCATTTCGGGTCCGCAAACCAAATTCTTGTAAATCCACCGATATGACATTGCCGATGGGCAGGACACGATTCCAAATAAAAGGAAGGGCCTATAGCATACCGGGTCCACTCAGTTTCGGCGATTGTTTATGTGCCACCCCCTGGTCCGCCCCGATGCGATATAGCGATGAAATTTGGGTCGTTGGATCGACCCGCGCCGGATCCAACGACCACAATTTAAGGAGATGAACAGTTTTCCGCCTGTGCCCAATTTCGAGGATTTCTTACGTTTAAGGGATTTTTGCCTACTTTGAAGAAAAAGGGCCATTTTTATATGCGGTGTCCGTGCCCACCCAGTTGCAAAGGAATGATGCGTTCCTTTGCTATTTTGAAATCACGTGAGGACCATAATACATCCAAATGAAGGGTTTCTCTTCGGTGGTCTGTGGGCGATCCCTTTTTCATCACTTTGCAACATTTTATCATTTTAAAGAATATTTTCTGAGCAGCAAAGACTGATAACAACTCCAAAGGTGGCAGAAGGCCGAGCAACGGCCATAAATGGGTGATTGGACAGTTCAAAGGCATTCAGAGGTCAAGAAAGGACCAGGTGCATGCCAAAGAGTATCAGGAAAGTGACAGAGAGTATCAGTATTGCGGTTTAAAGCAGATGAATTCAAAATGGCCCCAGCAGATCTAGCAAGCCGTCATTGAGCCGTATAGCTCACCAACTCACAGATTTTGGCCATTTAAGGCAACATGACCACTTGAAGGTAGATTAAAGGATTTCAATGCAGATTTATGACAAGTGCAATGGTCCCAGTCACATTTTGGAGCAACACTCCTTCCTTAATTGTGCAGTTATCACACAGAGGACAGCGCGTGGCTCAAGGCACTCTTTCAGTCTACTTTTTAAGCTGCAGGACCCTGTGCAGCCCTAAAGAGCCATTTTGATGAGGCTGCTCCCTCATGCGCAGCTGTTTTAAATTATTTTATGCATTCATTTCCAGCAGAACTTAGCATTAGAAGCAGTTATTGCACATATATTTTTTGATCTATTTTGAAAGATATTTTGTAGACATTTCCTCTATATATACAACCCTTTGCACTGTTTTAAGTGTTGGTTGGTTGTATGACTCCTCTAGGGACTCACTTTGTATCTTATATGATTTCTTTAATCAAAGACTGCTTAAAGCTTGGAGGATGGACTGTTTGAAGTGTTTTTAATGGTTGAAGAGTGAATGATGGAATTCATGTGCTGCTATATGGATCAATAAGTGTTTCTCACCTCTGTTATTTCAATTTCATACATGCTCAAGTCATAGAACAAAAGATTGGTCTAGAATTTTCTTAGCTGCACTCTATGCTCAGTTTCTGTGGCTTCTTAATGTTTTCCTCTTGATTTAAGCATAAATATGAATTCCTTTATGGCTCATGTTTGATCTATTTCACATATGAATGACTGTTGTTGAAGAATGCTTAGCTGCTCCTAGATAGAGCTCATTCATCTTCCCTTTGTTAAGCTGAGTGAGAGATTCTTTGTTGCCTCTCGTTCCTTAGCCCTCATTCTATCCTTTTAAACTTAAGTGTTGTTTCACGAGCAGCTACCTTGCTCCTCATTCCTCTTGTGACCAAGAAAACGCGCAGTCCTACTCCATGAATCCATGCCCAATGGTTTGAAACTTACCACACTATGCATTGCCTCTCTACTTGAAAACATCCTCCTTCCCACCAAACATAAAGAAAACCCCTTGAACTCAATAACTAGCCTAATATCATCTTCAACAAAGCTAAATCATAAAGAGAGAGCCCTCTCTGACTGCAAGTAGGCCAGGACCTGCAGTCCAAAGATTGATTTGTGGTTACCTCGGTCGTATCCCTTTAAGGAGCTTTCGGGACAACCTAAGTGATAACAGACTGAAAGTACACAATAAGTATACATGAAAATATCAAATGGAAGAAAAATTTAGTCCTAGGGACATACCACAACACACACCATAATTCCGAATAAAAGTAAGGTGTAGTGGTAATCCAAAGAGTACAATTGTAGAAGGTTTTTCAAAAAGATGAAAAGACCCAGATACATGAACCAACTAGTAGGGGTGTCAGATGCGAGGTCATTCTATCTTAGAAGTTGGAAAATGGATATGTGAAGGCATAGCCATAGATAGGATGTGGAATGCAAAATGGAAAAACTGAGCTCCATTGGCCACTAATTATAAATGACTATTCTTTCAAAGTTACACGTACACTTATTGATCCATTTTTTATATTTGATTTGCTTTAAAGCAACATAGAGTACAACTACATAAGATTTTTCAAAAAGATAAAAATACTGAGAGACATGCACCAACTGGTAAAGTTTTCAGGTGCAGGTTCATCCTGTTTTAGAAGTTGGTAGATGGAGTTTTTAAGGCATAGGCATAGATAGGATTCGGGATGAAAACTAACAAAATTTTGGAAAGCCGACAATTTCTACATGAATGATATATTTGACATCAGAAGAAAATCATGAATAGATTCGTGGCATTAGATTGCAATCTCCATTGGTTACCAATCATAAATGTCTAGATTAGATGTTTCTTCAAATTTACACCCAACTTCACTAACTTCCATCCACCCAATTAACTCCTTGGGAAAATTTGAGTTTTGGTGACTTACCAAATCCAATCAGGGACATATCTTATCAGGTTCAAATAGAAACGTCCAATATTCTCCAACTTATTAGATTTATTGTAGAAAAAAATCTCATCCATGGGCTATTAAAGAATGTAAGATGCAACAACAACATCCATGATTTTCTCAGCATTGCAATTGCTAAGTTGATTGTGAAATATGATGAACGAGAAGTTGCACTCAACAACATGGGATGATTAGAAATTGGATACCCATTATATTTCTTAATAATATTAAAGAAAATATTCATTACAGTAATGACAAATGATGCACCAGCATAAACTACACCAAATCCAACAGTAATAACATCTCCAATTGATATATTCTTTAGCCAATTCTACATGATTTTCTAGCATTTCTAGCCCCCATGTGCAATGCACCATAAATAATTTATTTCTGTTAAGTTAAAATCTTATGACTATGTATAAATTTTCTAAGGATTTCTATTACCTAGCATGGGTGAAGAGATAGATTGAATTCTATTCCTTTGTGCCCCTTCTTTTGTTCCAATGAATCCACTTGATATGTTATTGTTAGTGATTGCTTCTTGATTTCCTTTCCCTTTTTGCTTCTACTTTTAGGAAGTCCATAATGATAAGAGTCATGAGAACTTGTGGTACAACTATCAACCCCGCAAGTTGAGTAAGTCTAGTCATGATAATGGATTCCATTCCAATCAATAGTGATGTACCTAATGCTTAAATTGAAAGTACATTTGCAACAAACATGTAAAAAATATATCTTGTTACTACATTCATCAGATTATATATTCATTTTGAGGCTATGTTATCTGAAGAAGAAGCATGTATGTCCATATATAGGTGCAAAAGGAAGTTTTGTCTTCAAGAGAGTGAGAAGCTGGGTATTTATTTTGGAGTTATGAAGACAATGAGATGTTGGGCATTGCTTAGTGAAGGTGGTGTATCAGTTTAAAGGGTAGGTAGGTAAAGTTGCGTAATATTTTCTTCCAAGTCTCCAATGTATAGAAAATTTCAAGGTATTTGTATGTTGGATTTAAGTGTGAACAGAAATAATTTTTGGGAAGAATTGGCTATTAGTAGAAAGTAATTAGCTGAAAAAATTGAAAGGCAATCGGTAATGGATGTCTTTATGTTCAAAATGGCTTAGCTTGCACAAGGCATGATGAGTTAACTATTCACAACTAGAAAAGGTCTCACGAATTTGAGTTTTTTTTATGCTTTTCGTAGCTAGTAGAACCTCATGGAGTGAGCATTTTTGGGTCTTTCTAGGCTTATCCCCATAGGCAAAGAAAGAAAGGAAGATCTACCTAAGGTACAACTAATAATGGGAGAGAAGCTTGCTTTTGGCAAACAAGCACTTCAAATGAAATTCCTAGTATAATCAATGTGGTTGAAATAACATATATTTTAGGCATAAAACTAGTCCGAGTGACTGAAAAACAAGTATAGCGAATGACTTCAGTTTTTACATAGAAAATGTAGTTCGGACTCTTATGGAAAACCTATGTCAATTCTTATGGCACTCCTATGAAACATTCAACGTGATAAAAATTATGAATTGCAAACCCTACGATTTTATATAGACATCAATAATGTCACACATATAGGACAAAACAACCATGAGAGTGTATTGGGAGGAAACAAGTCGCATCTACTCGTCTACATCAACAATTTCAAATCTATTATTCTCATTTGTTGGTGAGATGAAAATATCGCAAAAGATAGAGCAACATTAAAACGAAAATCCTGCAGGTGCATTATCTGATTTGAATCAGATCAAATCATCAAATCGATGACTTGGTCCAAGAAATGTAGATGTTAAGGAGCCAATTTCAAATAAAGTCTTTTTTGGCTGACAAAAGCATTGCATGGGAAAGGGTCACACCGATAAGGATCTTCATAAATTGTTTTTATTTATTTTTTATGTTTTACTTAGTATAAATTGTTGATTTACAAATCGAAAACAAATATATTCATAGAAACAAATCAATATTACAGTTAAGAGAAATATGTAAAGGTTAACGAAATTTTATCTTCTAAGGTCATGCAACTAGGAGCCCACAACATAACTTCCTAGCTTCACAAAATTCAACTCATCAGTACAAGTGCCAGAGCAACAATAAAATTGGTCTTACTAGTGGGGTGATAACATGAATAGTAATTGGACGCATATTAGCTTCTATTGTGGTTGTCTTAGGAATCATTTTATTTCCATTGAGGTCTCCCAAAAACGGGTAGGACAAAGAGAGGATTAATAATGACAATGCATCATTGAGACCTCTTTCTCTTTTGATGGTTAAAGGTATTATTATAAAATTTCTTCTTATAGCTTCATATAATTCAACTGCTCAGCACTAGAGAAGTGATAAATTTGGTATTACTATTGTGGCAATAGCATTAATAGTAATTGCATGCATATTAGTTTCTATTGTATCTCTCCTAGGAATCATTTTCATTGCATTGAGGTCTCCCAAAAGACGATAGGACAAGGAGAGGGTTAATAATGGAAATTCATATTTGAGCCCTCTTACTTCTTTCATGATTATAATTATTCTTCTCAAATTTATTTTTACCTTTGGTAACGTACTTGTTTCCTTAAGTTACTTTTAATGTTGTTTTCATTTCCTATAAAACGTTCTTACTATTTAAATTTATAGAAATCTATGTTTCTATAAAAAAATGGGTGGTTAAATAACCATTGTGTGCCAGAAAGCTTCGAGTTAGTAGCTGTGTACAAAATTCTCCAAGAACCTTTGGCTTAGTTACCATATCCAAAAAGTTTCTATTTGGCCAAAACTACGCACGATTTGCCAAGGACAAACTGGTTATAATCAATAAAGTATGAGTTACTAAAAGATAGAACAAAAAGTTGGCTTCATTATCACGAGAGAAAATTCTTGGAGGATTAGATCTAGGTCTTTATGAAGAATGTTTACAAAACAACAATTCTTGTTGTTTAAGTTCATGAGTTAAGTATGAGGTATTGCAAGATAGCACAAAAAATTGGCTGCATTATTAAGGCATCAAATTCTTGGATGATTGAATCTAGATATTTGTAAAGGAAGTTTTCAAAAGATCATTTGTTGTTGTTTGAATTCATCAGTTAATTATGACCTATTACAAGATAGGACAAAAAATTGGTTGTATTATCATAGCAAAAGATTCAAAAGTCGAATCGTTGATTTCATCCAGTTAAGGTTATTCCTTCCTCTAAGGTGAAGAGGAAACATAATAAGTTAGGGTATCTAAATTTTCACTATAGGCCACTTTTTAGTAGTGAATTTTCCACTTTGCACCAAGGTGAATTAGGGAAGTTAAGAGATTAATCCTCAAAAATTCAAGATGAGGCTTGAGTTAGTCTTCATCACATGCCATTTAAATAAGCGAAACATCTTGTGTAAAATTTCATATTCCATCTAGAACCCATGATTTAACAAACCAAAAACTTGTAACAATCAGAAACCTAATAAACATTACTAATTCAAATCAGAAAATTACTCTTTATTTCCAAAGTGTTTTCTAAAATAGAAACTCTAATTATTAGAACTAGAATTTAATATTTGACTCATGCACTATCTATAGAGATGTTGAAATGGCACTTACCAGCATACTGAACATCAAAAATCGAATTATTGTACAACATAATACGGTTGACTCCACTCAACTTTTGTAGGAAAAGAAACCCAAAACCAATCTAAAAAATTCCATTTTTTTTTGAGAAACAACAAGAATCCAGTAATCCTTGTAACATTGATGTAGATATAAAAACATCAACAAAAAGAGGTGGAAAAAATTCTTACATTTTCACTTGAAATGTTGGAAAAAATAAACTTACAGTTAGAGGGAGTGATTATGTTCTCTCCCATAGTTCAAATAATTTGATTCTTCTTTATTGATTTCTTGCCTCAATAACACTCTATGTATTAAATAAATGAACTTAAATAGAAGAAATTGTTACAGGTACAATGATGTTGATAAATATTGATGCCTCAAACAATAAACTATGGTTTTTCTTCAATACTAATCTTTCATCAGCAATAGTTATTTATCCTACAACCAAGAGATGCATATAAAGATACTGAAGCATCAAACAAGAAATGTGGTTTGACTTCAATAGTAATATTTCATCAACAATAGTTATTTATCCTACCACCCATAGTTACATATACAAAAGTTATAAGGACTAGATAAATCCAATCCAATTATCTTGCAATATAAGTAGTTGAAGAAAAAGTAATAAGGTTTCATTTCAATAGTGGATACCCAAAGTAGATTGTACTGCTAAAGGGTTCCCACCATAAAGTTCAAACATTGGGACCCACCATGAAATTCAAACATTGGGACACTTTTCTGAATAGAAATTTGAATCCACCCATGGTATTCATCAACCCATGGTATTTATCCACTCATGGAATGTACACATGGTATTGTAAGTCGAATGCACCCATGTTATTCATACACCCATGTTATTTACCTATGGTATTGTAAGTGAGATCCACCCACGGTATCTACCCACCCATGGAATTTTCCTATGATATTATAACTAAAAAAAGGTTATATGTAACAAGTTTCATTTTGTAAAAAGACATATTGTCCACCACAATGTATCTTTTACAATTATTCTCTATTTTAATAAAAAGTTTCTTGGTGGTTGCGTTTAATGTGTGTTCTCCTATTTTCTTCTAGCATTTAAATTTTTGAAATCTTGGGGGCCGCCCCCAAGATCAAAAAAAATGAAATGGATCTTGCTGGGGAGGTCCCCAAGATCCAAAAAAATGAAATTTCAGAAGAAAATAGGAGAACACAAATTAAACAAAACCACAAATAAACTTTTTGTTAAAATAGAGAATAATAGTAAAAAGCTACATTGTTATGAACAGATGTCCTTTTACAATTTGCAACTTGTTATTTAAAG